>JAUPFR010000011.1:10473753-11096383 GCA_036925125.1 Oreortyx pictus | reverse complement strand
CCCTTCCCTTCCCTTCCCTTCCCTTCCCTTCCCTTCCCTTCCCTTCCCTTCCCTTCCCTTCCCTTCCCTTCCCTTCCCTTCCCTTCCCTTCCCTTCCCTTCCCTTCCCTTCCCTTCCCTTCCCTTCCCTTCCCTTCCTTCCCTTCCCTTCCCTTCCCTTCCCTTCCCTTCCCCTCCCCTCCCCTCCCCTCCCCTCCCCTCCCCTCCCCTCCCCTCCCCTCCCCTCCCCTCCCCTCCCCTCCCCTCCCCTCCCCTCCCCTCCCCTCCCCTCCCCTCCCCTCCCCTCCCCTCCCCTCCCCTCCCCTCCCCTCCCCTCCCCTCCCCTCCCCTCCCCTCCCCTCCCCTCTCCTCTCCTCTCCTCTCCTCTCCTCTCCTCTCCTCTCCTCTCCTCTCCTCTCCTCTCCTCTCCTCTCCTCTCCTCTCCTCTCCCCTCCCCTCCCCTCCCCTCCCCTCCCCTCCCCTCCCCTCCCCTCCCTCTCCCTCCCCTCCCTCTCCTCTCTCCTCTCTCCTCTCTCCTCTCTCCTCTCTCCTCTCCCTCTCTCCTCTCTCCTCTCTCCTCTCTCCTCCTCTCTTTTTTCTTTCCATACCTGAATGAGATCCAGCATCCTTCTGTGAGAAGCAGTTTCTCCAAAGGTACTTCTCCTCCTTGCATTTGTCTACCTAACTTCTTCTCCCAACAAACCATGGTGACATACATCAAGCTCAGGTTCTGTACATCAAACTCTGTTTTCTAGGGCTCATTTTTCATCTCCTTCCATAACAGGAAAGATATCAAACCTACTCACTTTGCAGGAAAGATGTAGTTGCAAAAATTCTGAGAACTCATCAGAAAATGAGTGTTTTTGTTTTACATTTATTTGATCGTCAATATCTTAAATCTTTCAGCTAGAGGTGTGAGATGAAATTTCTGTGTCAGTGAAAGATTCTACGGACTTAACTAGGTTTGATTTATTAAGTGTGGGACACATGAATGCTAAACAGGCAAATATCCTTTTTGGGATTGCTGTTACCCCTTGCAAAATGCCTCTCCCATTACTGCAAAGAAACAAGGTGCTATTTGCCTCTTAATATTATCATACAAAATAAAAGATTAAAATCCTATCATGTACATACAATCCATTTTACTTACAGGAATCAGACCAAACACAATCCATAGCTTAACTGGTGGCCATATTATCCAGTACAAATCAATTTATTCTGCATAAAAAAAACTAAGCTGCTCCACAATTCCCTACTAGTGTGGGCTAGAATAGCTCCAGTGAATTCAGCAGACCTACGTCAGTTTATTCCAGCAGGGAATTGAGCCTTAATATTCCAAAGAGCAATATGGCATATGATTCACTTTACTTCACATTTTTTCCCAAGCTTTTATGTCAAATAATTTTATTTTTAGTTCAGAAGAAGAAGAACATATCATGTAAGTACAGACATTCCCAGAATGAAGATTTTAGATTTAAAAATGATCTTTTCATCTTCATAAAAGTGAAACACAAAACAAACATCCTCAACAGATAAAACAGGAAGGCAATTGCTGTTCTTGATTTGGACTTATATTGTACGCTCTTGTGTTGCTGCAGATGTTCTGTATCTTCAGCTACTGCAGATGGACCAGAATGTAATAGAAATTGGTGTCTAGATTCCAATTATTCAGTGTTACTATTACATTTTAGGGAAGAGAAGAAAACTAATTTTGAAGAAATTAAAGTCTAAGAATTCATTTGAGATAGTTTTTTATATAGATGACTTCTATCACTCTGAACTCGCTCAGTTAGTGTTAAGTTGAGGAGTCTCTTATTCAGGAATTGTTTATATAAAGCTTCAACTGATCCAGTTAGGTTTTACAGAGGTAAACATTTAGCAAAGATTAAAGAAATGCTCATCAAAGTTTTCTTGGGTGAGACATTAGAAATTTTGTCAAAGACTAAGAGTTACAGATTAGTACACATAAAGTTCTCCTGAAATCACATTGCCAGAAGAGGTTTTAAGAAAATGTTCAAGGCCATAACATTACTTAAGTAGATATAAGTGATGCAGCTAATGATCCAGAAATGAATGGGTGTCAGTACTGGAAGTCATGACTCAAGTTTGTAAAAGAAAAATCCATGTAATTCCAGGATCAAACAGAGCAAATATGTTTTAAAATATATGTGCATGATTTTCTCTCTTTACCTCAACATGAAGGTTCAAATTTATTTTTGGCTTTACACTATAAGCTCATTTTTAAAGAGAAAGATATTGTGGGAAAAAAAAAGAAAGAGGAAATGTGAAACTTGTGTACATTTAAATGATTGGATGCAAATTTGTAGCTGTTATTGTTATCCTGTTCGTAACTTCTTTTGTAATTCTTGGAAGTTCAGGATAAATTTAACTTTTTTTTTTTTATCATGGAAATATACACATCGTCACTGGTAATGAACCACAAATGCAATTTTTAGTGCATTTTAGTGCATACAATCTTTTCAATTCTCATATTTCCTTTTACCTTGACAAATTTTTCAGGAACAGTGTATAGCAGCTTGGGAAAAAAAGAAAGAGAAAAAAAATTATACTGTTACCATGGTCAGCATTTCATTATGCTGGTCAGATACCAGTGCTGTGTATCATGAAAAACAGCAAGCCATAGTTTCTTTGAAGTCTAGTAAATAGAAAAATAGCATTGAAGGCTTAGAATGCACCAGCTGTAAATATACTTCATACCCACAGGCAATTACTGTACAGTGAGTGTGGCAGTATAGCTTTCTGTATTATTAAATAACTTTCTGAAAACCTAATTTGCAGAGTCTTTTTATAATGTGAAAGGGAGAAGAAGAAGATTAGGGTAAGACTTAACTTCATTCAACACCTATGGCTGTAACTTTCAATATCTATAAATATCTAGACGGGTGTCTTTCTCCTTCACACACGTACAGAGCTAATGCACACAACATCATGATGATCAAGGCGCTGAACTCCAGCCCATTAGGGTAATAATTTGATCTCTAGCATGCCCTTATTATAAAACACCATAAGGGTTCCTCTGACAGGAAGCTACTACACCTTATTTCCCATCTGATGCGAAACTCTGTAAAAATACTTTAAAAACATTGATTAATCTATTGCACATAATACGAATTCTACAATTCTACAAAAATGTAATACAAATACAGAGCCTCCAAACTGGTGCTAACTTTATAATGCCTGCTAACATCAAGAAAATAATGTTAAATCCAGTGAGGTAAAATGGTGTAAAAGGAGTAAGTATATCATTTTGTATTTTTATCTTCTGGAAGTTACTTAAGAATCTGTGATCACTAACGATATTACTCTTAGTATTATCATAAATGTGGATAGTAAAATCATGGACATAATAATAGAGCAGGAGGAGAGCAGAAAGACACAAAAATGTTTATAGTACTGAAAGTGGGAAACTTCAAAACAGAGATAGGGTGCAGAAGGAGGAAACACAGCAGAAAAACCTAATGTCTCCCATTCCTGGCAAGACTTAAGTAGCTATATTCAAGAAACATTTTTCCTCCTCCCTTGTGGAGTAAGCAACAGAAAACAAGACCTGAGAAAAACTGAATGTAAGATGCAAGGATGAAGGTTGCAAGATTACTTTGGTTGAAACTTATTCTGTCAAAAGTTTTTTTATTCATATTTTTAAGTGAAGTTATCTGAGAAGCAAAAAAATGTTCTAGAAGCTGTGGAGGTTGGTTAATCTACCTTCTATTGAGAACTGGTTGGGAGAAAATACACGAGACAAAACAACAAAAACAAAAACAATGAAGAAAAGACAAAACATGAAATTGGATTGAACTAAGGAAAACAGCAAAACTCAGTATTTATTAAGCTTCTCCAAATATTTATTTTATGTAAGTGACTAATCTTAGAAAATGTATACTGGACCCACCCAGAATATGATGTAAAATGTACTGATACTACCTTTACAAACCAGAGAAGGGAAATGTAGTGAATGTGGTGTCATGAGGCTCAGAAAACCCGAAAACTATTGTCAAGGGAGGGGCAGAAATTCCCAAGATCCATTTTCCCTAGCTTTCTGTCTTATCACTTCTTATAATAGTGCAGGCTGACAACAACCCAAATGAACAGCTCTGGCACAGAGCCACAATTTGGAGGAAAGCCTGATAGTTGGAGGCACGCTAAAAACACTATGGGCACGGTTCCATGATCTGTCAGACCACCTCTTGGATGGATGGAGGGATAGGTCTCCCAAGGCCGGCTGCACATCCTTGAATCAGTGCTGTGTAGTCATCATGCATACAACTTTGATTTAGAGTATTGACATAAGACCTTGCAATGACCTCATGGCTGTAAATACCAGCCATAAGAGTACCTCTATCATAGGTTTCCAAATCACTGTGGCAACCTCTTTCCCTCTTAACATCAGGGATGAGGGACAGATTGGCAGCTGACCACTTCTATGCAGGAGAAATCCCCAGCTGGTGTTAACCTTTGCTATGTTAGTCGGAGTCAATCATATGGTGAAAAACAGCCACAGCAAATCAGAGGATTTGCTCCTTTGTGCTATACAAAAGGCTCTTGCTCAATCATATATTTATTTCTGTATCTCTTACACTACCATTAAGCATTTATTTGCATGCATGAAAAAAGGGAAGGTATGTATTCCAAACAAATAAATATTAGCGGTGTTAGCAAGAATAATCCATCCCACCCTCCTCCCCTTTCTAGCTTTAACTGAGAATAAAGGCATTTTATGCATTCTCTCCTATCCTGAGCATGAAAAAGTAAATGCTGTATTACCCCAACTTAGGTAACCCTTAGGATAATTTTTTAAGCAGCAGGAAACTAGGCTATCTGGCTGGGTAGATAATGATATCAGCTGCTTCCTTCCAAAACAACAGGTGCTTTGGCATAAAAATGTATATCATCATACTGAGATGATGACATCAGTTCATACTTCAGCTTAATTATAAACTAGCTCCATTAATCCTCAAATAATTAAACATTTTGTGTATGTTGCAAGGTGAAATATAAAAGCAAAAGGTGCCTAGCTGTTCATCACAGGGTTAAAATGGTGGTTTCTAAATCTTCTACTTGTGTCTGCCTATTTAAATGAAAACTTCAAGCTGATTTAAGTATTAGTTTATACATTATTGTTCTGGCCAAAAGGCAGGTAAAAATATGTACTGCTACAATTCAGTGAAAAATTGCTGAATGTATTAAGAGACATAGATTGAAATCACATGGAGTATATATATGCATAAATATCATTCAGAAATAAGAAAGATGTGCAGGATTGGGCTTTGTATGTACAATAATTGGGAAAGAGGTCATGGTTCATGGCCTCACAGAGGAGTAAACATTGCAGTATTCAGCGTTTGCAGATTTTGCACAAGATTTTAGTTCCATTCTCATAAGGAGTACCTCTGAATAAAATAAACTCTAGGTACATAAGCACCATTTATTGAAATACATTGAGTAACCGCTGTAGAAAAGAAATATTAATGAAATGATACAGTAACAGAATTCAGTTTAATTCTTTTTCTAAATAGTTTAGTTTATATAGTAGGCAATTGCTTGAAACCTGTACATTCTCTCTGAATATACTTAGATTGTTAGCACACTGTGTGCACACTTTTATCACTTTTTCAAAACTGAACAACAGATTGTACATTTTTTCATTTGATACAAAAATCAGTAGATAAACTTGAGTGAGAGTTAGTTGAGCTGCCAGGCTAAAAGAGCAGAGAAACAAAGCAGATAAAAGATAATGCTCTTATGCCTTTAAAATATAGCACTGACCTTCTTTAAAACAGATGCTGTCTTCAGAAGCCAGATGTGTCTCCAAGCAAATTAGTTATAAGAAATACATTCAAGGACATAGCCATTTAAGAATCAATAAATTATGCATTTGTCATTTGTTATTGTGTGAGGCTTTTGCTGACATCTTTGACATGAATGAAAGAGGCTCTGTCCACAGTAATAGCATTAACAATTTAACAGAGGTGATTTTATACAAAAAGGGAAACAGTTTGAAGAAATTACTGTTTGTCACTATGTACATATACACACCTTAATTATTCATTGCATGGCCACTTACCAGCCTACTCTATGTTATGTAAGTTGTGCTAGATTGAAAAGTTAGAGCTCAGGCATGTGTCCTGCTATTTCAATTAACTTGAACCTGAAAAAAAGACATTCAGTGTAACAATGTTTTTTATTCTCGGACAACCAAATCAAGAGAGTTTTGTTTAATGCTGGTGCTTCATGAAAAATTCCTATGTGAGGTTTTATTTTCTAAAAGCAAAAGCCACTGTGGAAATTTTTTGTGGGTTTAGTTGAAACATTTGGATGACCACATGGAACTCTTAGTGGTGCCATGGGACCATGCAGCTATGAAATCTGATCACTATCTCCCTAGTGACAGCTGGAGCCTTTACACCATCAGAAAATTTTCAGACTTCTAATTTGTCATAACTACCTCCTGTGGAAAGAAAATATGTTGTGTAGTTACATACAAGAATCTGAGGCTGCAGAACTACACATATCGGCTTCTTTTCCTTTTAGATTTCAAGCTTCAGATTAATTCCTTGACTGCATCTTATGACTCACTGATGCAAGAAATAAAACATGCACACAAAAAGAATACAAAAAGCATATGGGATCTTGTGAAAACAGGGTTAGCTCTTTATTGTTGTAGTGGAGAACTATTTATTTTGAAAAAACCTGTTTACATAACCATGAACTTCAAACTTTCCTTCTCTTTAGTTTTTCTCTTCCCCATCTTGGATTATGACAACAAACAAAAAAATGTTATTTTTGCAAACTAAAGGGTAATTTGTCAGTGATTTGCATCATTTCTTATTTCTTAACATGTGCATTCTTTCATCACCACACTGAGTCTAAGGGGAACAAAATTCAATCATGTTTTATTAGATGAACTCAAGGGAGGAGGGGATGAGAGCCCCCTGCCCACAGCAAACACATGCTATGACTGTGGAGAAGCTCTTGGCTGTTACCAGAATACAAGAATCTTTTTGGCACTCAGAAATATAGGCATCCACCAGGCAGTCACTTTTGAAAACAATGGGTAATGTGCATTAATACTGCCATATATACCTGTAAGAGGGGAGGTAACGTAACAGAGCTGGGAGTCATGACCTCACATTTACCTGCAGTGAAGTCTTGGATGCGTTTCTGAATCTGGCAGTTTCAAAAGTTTGTGAGACATAAATTAGTGACTCTGAGCAGGACAAAATGTAAACATATCTGTTATTTGCTTTTATAGCCACTCTGTTATTCTAGCTAGCCAGAGATCAGAAATACTACTTTATGCTTTGGTCACGGATGACACTGCTGTTGATTCATGTTTGTGATGTATACAGCCAAGAAGTTGATTATAGTATAATCTTGTCAACAAAGAGATGACTCTTGGGTTAAAGATCCCCAAAGTACTGCTGATGATAACTGAGCTTCTGGAACAAGTCAGTGTTTCACATGGTGATATGGCCCCAGTGCATGCAAAAGTTAGATATTTTGTGTATGTAGGAAAGTGGTTCATTGTACAAATAAGTGTAAAATATGTGGATAAAGGCCACTGCCTTGTGCAAGATACTGTGCAGATCAGAGATTATGTAGAGAAATGTTGATATTCCCTATGTTCATTGATTGCAGCCAGAAAATAAAATCAAGGTAGATCCTAATGAAATCCAGACTTGTGTATTATAAAGGAGAACTTGAACAAAAAAGATTGTGTAGCCCATGTGACAAAAAAGTCAACACTAGAGAAAACGCACTTTCTTTCCCAGTATGAATAGTATATGACATTGTTAGGAAGATATTTGCTTACATTAGCAGAAATGATAGAAGACTTTCCATTAAAAAACAATGAGGAAAAACTGTGTATAACCCTAGGAGAAAGGAAAGAGACGGCAGGGATAGCATCATGCTATGTAACAACCTGCCACCAGCTCAGAAATGGACAATAATGACAAATGGACACAGGGGATAAAGCCCCAAACACACTGTGAATTGTTGGGCAGATGCATGCTATGTCATATCTGCTGCTGACAGTTACCCAAGGTTTCTTCTTTCTTACATATTGACAACATTTGTACAGCCTGGCATGGCAATAAAATATTTTGATTTGAAGCTGAGCACTGTCATTGTTTTCTTTTTCCTTATGAAACAAACCACGTCTTGTAGATGGACTTGGAAGCTCATATTTCATTGTATCTTGTCCCTCTGTATCCTGTTGCTGCAAGGCTTCTTTTTAACATCAGTGCCATTCACAGTCACCCTGTAGCCCAATGCATATAGTTTATGCCACCTTTTAAAGAATACGTAGTAACAAGGGAAAATTTTGGTAAAAAGATGAAAATGGAACAGAATATACATTTACATTTGAATCTGAGCATTTATCATTTCCATAGCTATAGCTATAGCAAATATCTGGCAGATTTAATCAAAGTATTATTTGAAAGGATCTCAGGTCCAAACTAAGATTAACTTGAGGTTTGAAACACAGCTGTTATGTTCTCCTGAAGTCCCTGGGTGTTAGTCACGCAACAGATTTTCCTTAGCTGGCTAATTATTCATGGTGTACTCTTGTTCAGCTTCCCAGGATGTCATGCAGCAGCACCTCCAGGGCTGAGCCTACAGGAAGAGTCTTCAAGCTGAAATTCTCTGGGGTTTGCTTTGACTTCTTTTGTCTCAGATGAATCTCTTACCCTACTTACCTGGATGGCATTCATAGAATGGTACCTTCTGGGTACTTAAAGGGATGAATAACTCCACGAAAAATCACTTTTGTCTCCCTTTTGGTTTGTACCATATCCTAACAGGCTTTGTCCCAAGTAGAGAGAGCTGTAATACAATTTTTTAAAACTAAATCACATGCTGATTTTTCGTTGCAAAAGAAGATCAAGTAAGAGCTGAAGACCATTTATTTTACCATGCTGAGTTCCTTCTTATCCTCAGTATTCTGCATTTTCACATCTGTGATATTAGTTGCATTTTTAAAATTCTTGCTTTTTGCGCGTAGGCATCCTCAGAGCCAGATATTAAAGTATTGTGACCTGGTGCTCTGTCTCCATTTGGTCAGTTTAGCAAAGCTGAGGATTTGGTGTTTGTTTCTTTAGGCAAACTAGAGATGTGAAAAACTGCTGAACACGTTTACAGACGATATTTCCAATGACAGACAGATGAATGTTTAATATAAAACCCTGTGTAAGTGCTACAGAGTAGGATTCACTGAAGAGCTTCACAGTGATGTTAGCAGAACTGGTACATCTGCTTTTAAGAAATTATTTCTTTAATCCTAAACTGTCTTTAGTCAATTGACCTACATGACTTACAGCATCTGTATATGTTTCCTGTTATGTCACTTCTTTCTTTTTTATCAGACTCACTGATAAAAAGCACAAAGCTTTATCAAGTTCCTTTTTTCTAAATCATTGCTAAGGAGGAGAAACTTTTCAAATCAGTACCATTTGTATAACTACAGAGGGACATTGAATTTTGTAGTTTCTGAGAGAGTGAGTTTAATAACACTGAGCAAAATGTTCCTGGAAAAATAGTTAAAATCTATGTGATATATTCTGGTGAAATTCACGGTGCACTCAAGAAACCAAGTGAAATCTCTTATAATTTTGTTTAATTAGTGTCGAGTCTCATAATGATTGGACTTAGCTCTCTAATTACTATTGGTAGTGGCTCTTCAAATTTTGATTAGTGAAGAGGTGAATCACTATCTTTGATGTGGTGAGGTAGCTTCTGTTGCAAATTAAAGCCCGGTAGCGAGGCTATGGATTAATTGTGGCTTTGCAGGGCAATTAGGACAGTCTACTGCACCCTGTCTTCTGTCTGAAGTTTATTGCCTGTGGTAAAGGTCATAGAAATCAAACCTGTATTGTACCATTTTGGGATGAGACCTGTATATATTTAAATACACTGTTTGAGGGAAAATCTTTAGTCATTCTAATTCAAAACATGTCAGACATTGTTTTCTTTATCAGAAGGAGCAAGTACCAGAAAGCAATCTGTTGCTGGGGAGGGGATGGGAAGGCTCCATGGGCCACACAGCAAAGAGCAGCATCCATCTGGAGAACAGTTGCTGGGGGCTGCCATGGGGTGATGTTAGTTTTGACTGACTTTTTATTCCTGCAAGTGTGTGAAGCTGTTTGTTAGGAAGTTGACCAATGACTTCCAGAAATGGCTCTCCCTGCAGCAGTTGCTCCAAGACTCACTGAGAACTTCATGGACAGGGAGACCTGGTCCCCCCTCCAGATGTGGTCCTGCACTTGGAGGTTCTTGGCAAAGGGTTAGTCTTCTTTAGATATGAAATACACTGCTACACTCTGAGATTTTAGTAGCATTTACTCATTGTGAGTGATGCTTTTCTAACCAAGGTAGTGCCTGAGTTACAGTATTGTAGATTTTTTATTTTTTTGTCATTTTCGCTCTGCATTATGATATCATGTACTAGATAAGGAATCTGGAATGATGGAAAAAAAAGCTAATTTTAAAAGACAGATTATTACTATCACTTTCTGTTACTCTAATATGATTACGAAGGAAAACATGATTTTAAAAGGTTGTAATGCATTAATATTTTGGGTATTCTACCATTGTCTGCTCCTTATGTGCTTCTCAGATTTCATCTGCTGCCTGAATTTAGGGTTTGCAATTGTGTTTTTTAACTTTTTGCTTTTACTTTTATCCTATTTATTCTCCCTTACCAATTCTGAGTTAGTTCTTTCTCTGTATCCTTTGCTCCTACCCTGTGACTTACTGCCATTTGTGCCCTGATTTGTTAGTGGGAGCATGAGAAAATAGTTTCTACTGAAGCTGCTAAATATGTCTCTCATTTATTCAGCTGGTGGGAGAGAGAGGAGGAGGAATGAGGTTCAGCAAAGTAGCCTTTGTAACCACAAGATTGTTTGCACTTTACTGCCAGAACATGCTGAGTCTTGAAGCCTTTGTATGATTTTTATAAGTAGAGAGGCTGTAATTGAACTTTCTTGCTACACATTAAGAAAATATAAAAGACTAAAATATTTACTTGTCTTTTTTTTTATACAAACAGAGAAAAAAACCCACAATTTTTGAAATAATGTGAGTGAGTGCAATTACATATACCTCTCTGAAAATAATGAGACCCCTGTGAACAATGTTAAAGAGAAAGCAAAAGCAGCCTTTTGCATATTCCTCCCAGGAAAAAAGCAGTCTCGATACAACTTTTTGCTGGAAATCTTCACTCATCCATTGTCAAAACTGCTCTCTCAGTGTTCATTTCTGATATGCATATGAAGCTGAAAATACTTTCTAAATAGCAGAAGATTTAGGCTGAAATAGACATCTACTTCAATGTCTTGGATTTGTCTTTCCTTTTAATTAAAAAAATATATATGTAATTAAAAAAAAAACATATCATCAAGTGCTTTTTCAAATAAAGCTATTTACTTAAATCAGAAGAAAAGGCAATAATCTACTTCATTACCTATGTTCAGACACTTGCTTTTGTAAGTAAAAGTGAGAATTTCATAGACCCAACAAAACCAGTGTAACCAGCACATGGATCTTTATATGAATCAATCCTCCAAACACAAATAGCTGATAATAAGACAATGCTGTGTGATAGGAACACTGTGATCTCAGTGGTCCTAGAAATGAAGAAGACAAGTGAAGACAGTTGAAAAAGACAATATGAAGAAATTAATGTTTACATATTTATATATAAAGTATATAGAAAAGTGTGTGTATATTTATATATAATTAGAAAGAGTCATACTGTAGTTGGTAATGTGCACTCAAAGTAGAGTAAAGAAACTGAGAGAAGGAAGCCTTATTTCTGAATATTCCTTCAAGGGCAGATTGTCCAGCACCTGCAGGTCAGCACGTGGAAAAAGGCTTTTTGTAACCATAAAGACACTTGTTTTCTATTGAACTAATGTATGACAGAAGAGAGGCCAGTTATAAGCATTAATCTGGTTCAATTTTATTACAATTCATAGCCCATGAGAACAAAACAAGCCTGCTGAACTGTATGACAGCAGCAGTACATGAGTTCGTGCTTAAAAATATTATTCTCAATGTTGGGACATCTGGGCAGCCAGATCTAATCGTATTTCTTTACTCTGCCAGAACTAGAGCATCTGACATCGGAGTTATTTGTTCAGACATTTCTAAATAGATAATGCCAGATAACTAACTGTAATCAAAACCTTCCCTTTTTCTGGCTGTATTTGGATGTGCCTCCAGTCTTAAAAAATCCTGTCATTGTTATAAATGAATAAATAAGGAAAATAAAGAAAAGGAGAAAAGGACATACTGAATGTGAACAAGAGCTCCACAGCCTGAACCCTTTGTGTTGCCCTGAGAGGTGTGAAGGATCTGCTCGGGGGTGAGGTACCCTGGAGCTGGGGACCGAGGGATGGTCAAGGGATGGATCTCTGCAAACTGCCCATGCTGTGAGCAAGGCATATTTCTCCTGACCAAAGCCTTAACTTGCCTCCTGCTCTCACTGAGGATCATACCCATGAAGCAGCTGTGGGTGAAACATCTGGTGATTCAACAATGGGGAAACACATACCTTTGCCTCTGGGCAGAGTGGGCTGTCCCATCTGTGCTGATCAATTTCACACTCTGGCTATTTGCTGTAACATTTAATGGTAGCCAATTCCTGTTCTTAAGGCATTTTCTTTAGTCTGTTCATCTGATTACACTTCATACTTTCCTGAGAGAATTTAATGGAGTGTAGGAGTTGTCATAATAACATCCCTGCTCCTGTGTTTATTTTCCTTAGTTTGCAGGAATGTTAAGAGAACAGAATTTCATCTATTTAAATAATACTTGTTGTAGATCAAGCTTTGATGTACACAGAAAGGAGAGGAAATAGACATGAGAAACAAGGAAAACACTGCCTTACTGAGCACTGCTTTCTCTGCAACTTTGCTGCATCCTTCTGGTTAACTGTGCTACTTTATGGCCAGTTCAGCTCTTGTTTTCACTTTTAGAAGACGCAGGTCTTCTAAAATAAGATAAGAGCTGTTTCTGAGGCATTGACCCCACTCTTAAATGTTTATTGCCTTAACAGAGCAGGTTTAGTGTGTTTTTTTCTTTTTTAATCGCATTAGATATAGCTCCTGAGGTAAAGTGTTCCAGTATGGACTGCTCAGAGGCATAAGATTCAGCTCCTTAAAGCCATTTTGCAGTGATGTCCAATGTAGTTTGACAAAGTCTGACACATTTTTTTTTTCAGTTAAAATGGAGTCAAACTTTTAAAAAACTCTTAGTAAAATGTGCTCATTTTTCAACCCATTCTAGTATTTATTCACATTCAGAACATCCATCTGTTTGGAAGAAAAATGTAAAGTGCAAATGAAATGTTTTCCTTTTTTGTAAAGCTCCATTACCCTAACTGTTTTTATTACTGGTGAGAATTTTCCACTCGGCTTCCTACACTTTGGGTTGGACAAATGCCAGGACCCTCTTCTGCATGGAATACACATCATGAGTGTGCAGGACAGCCCACTAATTAATCAAGAATCAAGGAGATGTTGCAGTTGGACTTGCTTCGTGGAAAAGGAGCTGGCAGCAGAGATGCCTCCTGAAGCTGGTTCAGAGAAGGCTTCCAGGCTGTGGAACTGGAGACAGAAAGAGGCACCTTCATAGCTTTAATACTGAACAGAAGGTCTCTTGATGTATGGAGCTGTGTGTGATGGTGATGTTCCCTGTGGCTTGTTTTCTGGTTACAGATTAATTTGCTTTATGTTCATCTGTCTAGTGTGTGACAGTTAATTCATTTTCTCCTCAAACAGAGGGTAAAATTCTGCCATATGACCTAGGGTGGAATCCTGAACCAACTGAGGTGAAGAAGATCCCTGCCATTAAATTCATTTAGATCAGGATTTAATCCTAAATTTTAAACCCATTTAGGGACAAATTTCATCATGGCTGACTCACAACTACATCCACAAGACTTTCAGTGAGACACAGTGGCTTTTCAAGGGGGAAAAACAAGATAAAATTCATTTTTAATGGCAGTATATATAGGGACAAAGAAAAAAAAGTTGAGAGTAGGAAGTAGTGAGAAAGATAAAACCTTTGTTATCTCAATAGATTCTTCACAAGATTTTCTAATTTGACCCAACATTCATCAGATTACGAACAGGCCTTTCTCTATGAATAATATTTTTAGGTTAATGATGAACAAATCTCTCTGGTTTATTATTACCAAGGAGAAGGCACATTCTGTAAATGAAGGTGGCAGGGTAATTACTTTTTTCAGCATTAAGTAACTATGTCTATATTAATTACCACAAAAATATTCTTGCAAATGTAAGCAGGTTGGCTTAACTAACAAGCAATTAAAACAGGTGAAACTACTTTTGGAGATGTGACACTTAGCTACCTGAGAAATGTAATAAAACTGTGGGATCTTCTACTCTTGCTGGTTTTAGTCAGAAACCTTAAAATACAGGGTGGATTTATTAGGTAGATTAATAGCAAACATTATTTTGAGAGAGGAGCGTAGGACAGTCAAGTTTAATGTTATGTTTTTGCCTTTGTTAAGGTATTTAGTAATATCTGTGAGAAGAGACTGAGCATCTAACATGTGAATGAAATTTTTAGGTAAGTTCAAAACAGCTTTATTTATTTATTTATTTAAGCAAAGGAGAAAAAAAAATGGATTTTTATTTTTCTTTTAAAGTGATCTGAAACCAGTATTGTAGTATAGGGAAAGAAGAGAATCTTAAAAAAGCACATTTTTTTTCTGAAAGAGATTAGGAGTTCAGGGAGAACATGATGTGTTGTAGATCATGTGACAGCAGAGATCTGGAGGGTTAGAGGGCATCATTTCTTCTCTTGCTGAACTTCTGTACATAGTGGTGGAATGGGTCTGTGCTCTTGAAGATATGCTTTACAGAAAGGGTTGGCTCCATGAGTTAGTACAGCTGGCTTAGAGTTAGAGCAGTTCAAACAAAGTGTAAATTTTAATGCTCACAGCATTTGTTTAAAGCTAGGTCATTCCAGAATTTTACAAATAAAACATGTCTTGTTTCAGGATTTTTAACACAAACCAACACAGTGTGAAACAGAGCAAGGAATGCAGTCAAGATGGCTCTTTTAAAAATAAATAAAATAGCACAGTAAGCAAAGATGATGCTATGACTAATCAAGTTGGCTAGTGCAGACTCACTTATGCTGCATTAAATATTGAAATATTATGTACCAAAAGAAAGCTGGCAGGGCTGAGTTAATGAGTCATTTGTTAAAACTCAGAATGAGGCACTAAGGCAAAGAGATATAAGGTGAATAGAGGATAAAAATCTTTATGAAAATGCAATTAATCTAAAGACTGGAGGACAGCAGAGCCTTCTGTTTATGATTCCTGCCTTGCTACTGTGAATCAAGACAATCTATCCTATTGTTTTATCTTAGATTAGTAGGAGAGAAATGAGCTCAATCACCTCAAATGAGAAAAGTGGCTTTCAAATGTTGAAGTATAAGTAAATACAACTTAAATTCCTCGGTGTTTTGTGTCCACTTATTTTGGACTCTACAAATATAATTTTTAAAGTGAGAAATTGTGAACTGAATTTAAGCTGAAATTACAAAATGGTGAATGAAAGACTGAAGCTGAGAACATTGAAGCAATGATAAACAAGCTATTAACTAATTCCTCTGATCTCCTTAATTTTGAAGGTAATGGTCTTGTAGTAAAGGTCTAAGAAATGATGAAGAAACTTGCAGTGACATAAATAGTAACTGAAACAAAGGTGATACACGCAACAGTCCCTGGCAGCCTCTGCTGATGGGGAAACTGGCTGTGCTGAGGCTCCCCGTGAGTTTACAGATGCTGGTTGGAAGTAACCCCTCCCCTCAAATGTGTGCAGTGATGAGAGTAGCACCTAGAACCAAGTGATGTGCTCTGCTGGTGTTATTTCAGTAGAACAGACATTGTCATCGTCTACTGAAAGTATTTATTTGTATCAGACACATGGTGTATTTAGTCTCCAAGTCTCTAAGTCACAGGTATTACTCTAAGTACTGCTGTACGTGAGATGTCTGATTTTTCTGATGTATATCCTTGTATGCAAGGAACTGAGATACTGATATGTGGATGAAATCTGCTGTGTAGTTGATAGCACCCTACTTTTTAAAAGCAGGCAAGACTGAGCATATTGAAAGAGAGAAACCCGAATTAGACAACAATGAATTTTTGCTCTCTATTTTTTTCCCCCAAATATCTAAGAGTTTCCTACTGTATATGAAGAAAAGACAGGCGTAGCATGTACTTTTGATCTGCAGCTAAATGGATTGGAGTTTTGAAGGAAACTGGCTTAAGCAGTAGTACTGTACACCGTAGGATGCTCTTTGATTCTCAGCCTGTTTTTAGTGTTTAGGGAAGCAAAAATCAGAGGGTGAACTCTAACACTAGAGAAAATGGGGGAGTATACTACTTGGTCCAATCCATTCTGTGCCCATAGATTAACAATAAATTTCACCTGACAAAATGTTCATCTTCTTACTGAGTAGCAAATAAACACCACCTTTTCAAAGGAATTGTAGCCCATAGAAATGTTGGAATCTGCAGGTGCTCCATGCAGATCACATCATTTAATATTTTTGGCAAGGGGCGTTAAGCATAGAACAGAGGAACAAGATAATGCTGAATTCTCCACTTCTTGCACTCATTGTCTCTTGCAGGCATTCTTTTCTTAACAGTTGCTGGAAATCTGAGGAGGTGGAGGGAACTGCTACAGTAGGCCTTGCCCTTCTCCTTTTTGTTTCCGCTAGTCTTAATTAATCTCTCCCTAGGTTCTCCACATTTGTGATTAGAATTTTTTACAGTTGTGTTTATGCTCACTAAGAAGATTTTCTCATAGCTCTACTTGAAATTCCATTATTACCATTTTGAATGCTGCACTGTTTGTTCTGGAAACCTGTCTTAGTAATTTATCCTATATCTCTATTTTCCCCTCATGGAAAATACAATTACTTTAATTCTTATAATTGTTTTTCATTTCCTACACTCCAAATTTGTCTCTTTTCCCCCAGGCATCTCTTCATCTTAGATCACTGACTGGAAAGGCCTTTTTGGCTCTTTAATTTTTTATCTCTATTCCAAATGGACTAATATTGCAGAGTGTTCAATAAAAAAAATTATGTATTCTTTCATTGTGTAGTTGCAAAATTGGCAGGCATTTAAGGTGATTGTTCAGTTTTGGGAGTGCTAAGTATGTCTGAAATTGAAATGCCAATTTAATGGAAAGTTGTATGAAACTTTGTTTGAAAATAGATATTTGAATACTTACACAGGTATAAATGTTCACTGTCAGTCAGCTCTGGATTCAGCAGGAAATGTGGAGTCTTCCTTGCTTTGTACAGGAAAAGCTATCATGCCATTGCACAATTCCCACAGAGGACGATGCAGTGAATCAGAGCGTTATATTCTTTCTTGATTCCTCTAGTCATTTTGCTTAATCTCATGTAATAGCCAATTAACTTGATTCCCCTTTAGAGCTGGGGAAAAGTATAAATAAACCTGGCAAAAGAGTGAGGTGGGAAGGAGCACGGGGGCTGGAATCATAGAGGTGCTATCTGTGAGCACCAGGAAATCATTTGCCATATGGTCAGTTATAAATAGGACTTTCATACAGCCTTATCTTTGATATTTCTGTTTATGATTTCTATTTGCAGTTTTTTTGTTTTTTTGTTTTTTTTGCCTTTGCACACCCTACCTGCTGTGCATGTAAAAATTAGCAAAAGTTTTTTTGGAGGCTCAGGTTCTGATCACTTTTCTGCAGTTGGGTGCTTAAAACAGGAATTGATGCTCAGCTGGTGGTGAAATCAGCCAGGAGAGTACCATAGATAAAGGAGAAGAGATGTAAGTTAGATGTCAGGGGGCTGTTTTTGACTAGGAAGCTGGTAAGGCCCTGGCACTGCTGCCCAGAGAGCTGTGGGTGCCCCATCTCTGGAGGTGCCCAAGGCGAGACTGTGGGGTTTATGGGGCAAATGCTGATGTGCAATGTTTTACTCTCACCCAGGCTCTACTCTTAGTTCCTGCACTTTCCATGTGTTTTCCCTAGCATTGTTTTGTGCAAGATAGAGCAGTCCTGCTTAGGATGGAAAGATGAGATACTGTGAGTCAAAGAAAAAAGAATGACAGTTATTTGGTAAATGCAAAGGTCAGAAATGACCTTTTTATACTTGAAAATTTTCAATGCAGAAAGATGATTGAATAGAGTTTGCTGGGATTACAGTGTGAGTTGAGTTAACTGTACTTGCCTGTACTTTTGTGTATGCACTGCTGAATTTGGCACCTGTTAACATATCTAAGTGACTAGCTTAATGGGAATGTTATTTTGGTGTGGTTCTAGACCATGGAAAAATGTCAAGGCTTATTACACCTTACAGCTTTTTTTTTTTCTGCCTTCTTATTTTCTAGATAGCACTGATCTTGTTATTTTCTCTTTGGCTCAGACATTGCTCGTTGATTAACTGAATATGTGGATGAAAGAGAGGCCTTCAGGTGCCCTCACACAAATGGTCAGAGGCCTTCCCAAGAGAAGGCAAACTCTGTTTTTTCTTTTTTTTTTGTCTGTGAAAATGCAGTCCCTGCTCAGAGTCTTGGAATTGCACTCACTATATCATACAAGTTTCTCATATATAAATATAGATGTTTAGATGATTAAACACATTAGCAACTTTCAGTGGTTCTTTAATTCCATCACTCATTTTTGTGATGAGCATCTTTCTTATGAAACATTAAAATGTTAGTATAAATTTATTCCAAATTCCTTTGATGACTATGTTTACACAAAATTATACAATAATGATTGCTTTCTGAAACTACATTAGAAAAGTATGTTGGTTTTTCAGGTAGAGGAGACCTTGTATTACTTTCATAAAGAGTAATGACTAAAATTTTCTTTTTTTGTTAGTGATCTACAGGCATACAGACATAGAGTCTCATCTCCTTAAACACCTAAAAACTGCCTTCATGTCATTGAAGAGCGAGTCAGATTTTGTGATGGTACATGGGGGTTGCCCTCTCTGATGGAGATCAGAGAGTACTAGGTGTGAAAAGACAAACTGAGTAGGATCACTTAAGGTTTTGTCGCTGAGAAGTCATAGGTTTAGGTGTAACCAGTCATTTGAGCACCTTTTAGTGCTTTTAGGCGTTGAAGTTTCCTTTTAGTCTGGGATTTCTGGTGTTCCCTTCCTCCACTGACTATAAAGACAGCCTAAGATAACTATTTGAGATTAAAATACAAGAATTACGTAACAAAAATAAAATGAGCTCAATCCCTCCCTCCTGAGGACTATTACAGCTCTGCTGATCTTTACCAGTTAGGCTCTGGCTTTTGTTGGAAATATGATCTTCACTTTGTCTTTTGGTTTATGCATTCAATTATAACAAATGTATTTGGCTCCTCTTCCACTCTTATTGCGATTTAATGAAAGGCACTTGGCTTCCAGATATTTGTTTAGCAATGTAGTCAAGCGAGCAATTACATCTTGGATTGAATTTAAATATATTTAAAATGTTTTTTAAAAAACCTCATCAATATCAGTAGGTAATGCTTCAGGCCTTATTTATACTTAAACTCCCTTCTTTCTGTAAACAAACAGCTGCTTAAAAACTCTAAATGAAAGATCAGAGAAAGTATGCATTCTGTTTTTCCTCATAGCTGTCAGAAGTTTGTGACTCAGAAAACTGCTGAGCTAAAAGTTTTATCTGTGTTTAATGACACTTCATTCAGTTTTCTTTTCCCATTAATTTTGTTTAAATTTCTTCCTTGAGTCATGAAAATTTCTGGCACCTGCAGCATAGAGTGACATAATACTGCATAATTTAATCTACACTCAAAAGAAAATGCTTGTACCTATCTTTGGCCACCCTGCTTTGAACAAGTCTATCAGAAATTATACAATTAGCAAAACAGACCAAATGGACCCATTGTACAATAGAGGCATGGGGCTGCTGGTATATCTTATTCACAAGGTCCTAGATTTTAGTTTGTAGTGGATAAGGCATTCTCCACATTTCTAAAGTTTACTGCAGAAGAATATGCTTTGATTAGAGAGGATGTGGTTTGCAGCCGGAAAGTCATCTTTATTCTAGCAGTAGTTATTCTCCTTAGAATTATTTAGTGATATTACAAATACTTAACAAGATACTTACCTTCATTTTTTTTTTTTTTTAAGAGCTGATAAGTATGATATCTTTTCTTGTGCCATCACATTAGTTATGTGCCCTTGGTCATAACTGTAATCTATGAGCATATTTTCTTACACTGTTTTTCCTACTGGTTTAGTATCTTGCTGCTGTAAAATTACTGATAAGTACTCAGGAAACAACTTACTCTCACTATGGTAGTGATTTTTACCTGTTTATGCTAATTCTTTCCCTCTTCCTTCTGGTGGATGTGTGAGTGAAAACCTCATTGCGATACCTGGGAAGTTATGTGTATAATTGTCTTCTGACACATAAGAAAGTGAACATGAAGAAAAAAATGATGCATAAACTGAAAGGAGTAAGCATGTCAATACTAACTGCATTACATCAAAATAGTTGTGCTGAGGGGGAATTGGAATTGGAAACTTGAAGGTTCTGTATTAATAATATTTTTAAAATCCATGGAATTAAATGGAGGAAAAGCTGTTTGTTGCTTTGAGGCCACAAACGGCAAAAAGGAATTAGGGATAGGAGATGCATATCAGACTTTTATTGGACCCTCTATTTGTTTTAGTAGTTGAATTTTAGTGTATTATTGCCATGTAGAAATGTTATAATCTTGATTTCAGTCATGTTTTCTATTGCACTGTCCTCCTAAACAGGCATTTACAAACATCCCAAGCATTTAGTGAGAATGGATTGAATGAGGATTGCTTTGCTGGTCTTTTATAAGAATAAATGTTCTTAAAACATTCACCTTGAAAATACAAAATCCTTCTCCTGGGAGTATCCACTGTAATTATTCATAATTAATAAATAAACAGAACCATGTAGTTCAACAGCGAGTAGCTATTATAGGCTCTCAGAACTAAAAAGATTTTCTGGTCATAAAGCAGACATCCAGCTGTGCTAAAAAGAATACAGGACTAAATGCAGAGGGATTGTTGTAGAGCTTTTTGGGTGTTTCTGAGTTAGAGAGATAATTTAGGACAGAAACATCACTTTTTAAATAGTGATGCTTGAAGACATGCAAAGTTTTACCCAAGTAATCCAACTTGATCTTAAACTCTGAGGGTGAAGCTCCTGATGTGAAGGCATCAGGCAGAAGAGTTCTTGGCATGTGTTTTGATTAACAACAGCCTTTGTGGTTTGAGGAAGAGGAGAGGCATGGTTGAAGCCGTGGGTAGTGGTGCTGGCTGGAGGAGTGCACTGGGTATTTATGCAATTGGATTTTCAGATTGGTCTTAACCACATGCACATGAGAGATAGAGATGACAAACCAGCATATGCAGAGTGAGAGCTATGTCATTTGGCGCTACTGAAGAAATCCTACCTGCTCAGGGGGCAAGAGGACAATTCTTTCACCTTTTATTAGTGGAATGTAATGCCATTTTTTTTTTCCCTCTCTACTTCATTTGACTGTTTATGTTGCAACAAATGATGGAAAGTGATCCTATACTCCTCCCTTTGAGAGGCTGCTTGTTCCAGGGGCATCCTTGCTGCACTACATCTAAGGGTTACCTCTTACTCAAGGCTGCCCTGTATTCTTCTGGTGTGTCACTCTGGGAGCCCAAATTTGTTCTGTGCTTTCCTGATTTGCTGTAAAATGTGTTTTGTTAGTTTTCTCAGCTTTCAGAACTACCCCCACCCACAGCTGTAATCAGCATTGCCAAACTGGAATAAGGAGTTAGTCAGACTTCTGTCCCAGTAGAATAATAATGTGGTTTATTTGCTTCTGTGTTGGACCTTCTAAGCCATACACAGTGCATTGGAGGACAACATTTTTCATTATTGATTCACTGTTTTCTTTTTTTGGATTTTTATCAGAATATTATTTCCTTTATTTCATTTTTCCACAACAAATAACCCCTTGGGATTCTTATACAAATAGCCCATAAGGCAGACTTTTACAAAAAGCTCTCATACACATTAAGAGGCATAGGAATCTGAGAGAAGACAGTAAGAAGCATAGGAGAAACTCATCCCAAGGATCTTGTTTCATCAAGATCATCTTCATTGTCTTTCACCTGGGCTGTACTCAAACCAGAACACAGCACCTGAAATGAAAATGGCATTTCAGAACTGTGAAAAGTTTGTATCAAATTTACAAAACTTTAAAATGCATTATGAAGTATTGAAAAGAAAAAAGATTTTACATTCTTTGTTTTTCATTTTAAAAAAATGAAACACAAAGTGCATGAAAATTACTGCCAGGAAAATAAGCTGTCTAGTCTGAAGAGGGCAGAATGTGGAGACAGGTACGACTCTTGTGCTTCATTCTTCACTAGTAAAGGATTTTAAAAGAAAACAGAACTGTATAGAACTTATTTATGGAGAAGTACTGAGAAGTTGCAGTACTTTTTCCATTCTGATGCCCATAAATGGTTGTGATCTGAAAAAAATAGACAGACATGGAAAAAAGAATGGTAGAGGAAGTTAGGGGTGACATTTCTTCCATTGGAAGCCTTTTCTTTTAAATGAAGTCTTGAGCAGAAAACTACTAGACCTTTACACGTGAACAGTGTAATTATACATCCAGCTTCACACCTGTTGAGAGGAATTTATTAGTACTTATGGAAAGAAAAATGAGGAGTTGAAGGTGTTGACCTCTTATTAAAATTGACTTACTAGTGTTTGCATCACCTGTTGCTTCAGTGTTTAATGAGTCTTAGGATGGAGTAGGCATTAGATTAGCACCAGATGTTTCCAAACTTTGCTCAGTTTTTTTTTTTTTCCCAGCCTTCAAAGTAGAACTTTAGAAACCATTAAATAACATAGTTCAATACATCTGACTCTACTAAGCTCTGAGGAAGAGAGTTTACAAGTTACTATCTTTTTTTATTGTGGAAGATGTTGTCAAACAGATCTGAAGGATCTTTTGAGATTGCTTTCCCGAGGATGATGATATAAAAAGAGGCAGGATGATGAATCTGAAAACTCAACATAGGAAATGCACATAAGCATAAAATGTCCACTTCTCTAAATAGTTTCAAAGAGAAAAACCTTGTCACAGATGGTGGAAAAAAGGCAGACAAAATTTAAGTGTGGTTTAACCAGACTGCATGTGTGTTAGCTTAACATCTTGGAGAAGTGATCGTGTTCATCCAAGATGAGCACGCTTCCACAATCCCTCCTGCATGAGGGAGGTCCCTTCTCAGCCCTTAACTGGACCCAGAATTGCTGCTGCAATCTCAAGCCCCTTATTCTGTGAGCAAGGGAGTGTATGGAGGTTGTGTGGCTGTTACACAGATGGAGAATACTCCTTTACCATCCTTGTCTGTTTTTGACCCTGATTCCAAATCAGTAACACTGGAACAGCATTAAATAGAAGCACAAAGCAGTACTTGGTAAATTCTACTGCTGTGTGTGGAGGATGGTGTCTGGGGATGCTTCTGGAAAGAAGGGAATGAAGGAAAACGTTCCCCATGGTTGCATCAGACAGTGAAGAAAACATTCTCTTTCCCAAAAGAACAGCTAAAATGCTGCAGTCTAGTCAGCTGAGGATCTCTTGTCACCCTCAGAACTTCCAGTGTTGCCCAGCTCAGCACAGAGGTGGAAGAACACAACAAACAGGAGTAAGGCTGTAGCCCTGTTGTGGCTGGCCCAAAGTTTGCCTGCAGCTGCTTTGAAGCTCACATGTCCAGAGTGGGCCCTGCTGCCTGGTACCTGTGGGAACAGTGCTTGTTTCCATCTGTGATCCTAGCTTCCCTAAAGGCAGTTATTAACAATGAATAATTAGTAACAGATCCCATGAGAAGCAGGTGACTGAGGCCTCTGCAAGGTGTCTGTGCATGCAGCACAATGGGCAAACAGGTTACTCCTTGGTGTAGCAGGAGGCACGCCTGCATGTTTTGCTACTTTTTCCATAATGCTAACAAACACGACCTGGGGTGTGGTGTAGATTATGTTTAACAAGCTTCATGGAATGAGTTGTTCATCTTTCTTTTCTCCTTTAAAGATTGAGAGGCACTTGGGATTTTTATTCTTCAATATTTGTTTTTAAATTAAGACTCTTTTACACTGCAAGGAATGCAAAAGAAATACCAGAGCCTAAAGCTTTATAGTCTGGTTCTTTATTAGGGACAGAGTATTTTGAAATGAAAAGGAAATATATGATACTGTAAGAAGTAGGTTTTTAAGCATGGCACACGCCATATCACTTGCCCATATGAAATATCTTCCCTTTTCTCCACCTTACGTGGTGTAGTTGAACTTGAATTCCTACATACATATATATATATGTATTTATGTATTATTTATATATATAAACAAAACAATATAGTACCATGAAAGTATTACTATGTCCGTTATTAAAATAAAGATTCGACTATTTCCATGATTTCCATTTTTCAGGCTAACTAGAAACACAAGTATAAAATGCCTGGATAAATTTGAGAAATGCATGATAATTTTCACTTTTGTTAAAACAAAAAGAAATTATTACACTTATTGCCATGCAAATCTATTGGAGAGTGGGAGGAGTGCATTCTGCGGGGGTGTGTCATCAGTAACCTGAATGGGGTAGGAAGCTGTGTCTAACTGCGAGCTTCACCAACATTCTGAAAATGTTTTTGTAGAAAAGCAGTTCAGCAAGGAGCACTGTTTTAAAGACACATGTACACAGGCACACAAAATCAGATTCTTTCGTGTGGTCCACCTTAGCTGTTTTCAGATACTATTTTTACTTTTTCCCTGGCCAAGGTTGAAGCATTAGAGGTAATATCATAGAAGGGTGTCGTGAAACTTTGAGAAATATATTCTGCTACAACACTTCTTGTGTAGAAACTAAGTCAAACTGGAATGATTTTTTTTTTTTTTTTTTGCTGCCATTGAACATGAATTCATGATATTTACATGGAAGTTTTCTGTTTGCATAAATCAGCCTTGAGTTCTTTTGACTGTAACTGGGCAAGTTACTTACAGCAGAGAATTATTTTGCTTTTGGATTCAGTGTGCAGTATCAAATTGGTCATTTGATGGCTGATGTTTTGTTCCTGGAGGCAGAACATACATTTGTTTTCTTATACATTACTTCCAAATATGTATGCTTTGTATGTATGTATTAGCTAAACATGTATGTGAATTAAATTTTATTTTGATTTGAGAGAAACATCAGTCTGATATATGTGTATAGGTAAAAATAAAAATTAAACAAAAGATCTGCTTGGTATTTCCACACTTGAAACTGTTCAGGTGAACTTTTCTGATACACTAATGCAGATAATGTGAGTGGTAGATCATTAATTGAAATTGATTTGGAAATAGTCCAGTTATCCCCATCGTTCCCCACTAAGCCATTCTGTTTGCTGAGGATGCTGTTTGTAATGCTTTGCCCAATGCTTGGAAGTCAATAACAGAATTTCCCAGACACTAGCCTTGATATCTTTAGAGTATTTATGTAAACTACTTAACAAACCCTGTAAATTCAATTATGTTTCTTTGTTAAAGGCAGAGATGCTTCCCACTATGAACGTAGCTAGAGCTGATAGACACTGACAAACTTGTAAGAGTATATTTTGAGAGACCTTGGTATGCTAAATTATATATTTCCACTTAGGGAATTGTTCAAAAGAGTAGTAATAGTGTAAGCCCATAGGTATTATGGTAAGTACATTCGTCGTGTCAGAACAGTTGTATTTAATAAAGCTTTATTCCCAACTACAGAGAGCTTTTAAGATGTTTTCCACTTGGCTAACTGTTTTGTTTTGTGAGTTTTAAAGATTCAGTTATTAGTTCAGGGAATTTGAAGCTAACGTTAAACCCCAAACTGTGAATTATTATATCAAATATTTAGATTGGTGTAATGTGTTTCCTGGAGACATGTAGTAATATTCCTTATGTAACATAAAACAATTGTTGTCACCACTGCTAAATGGACGGTCACAGCAATTCATGCAAAACTAGGAATTCTAAGGAATATGTTTAATTTTGGGTTATACTTTTATGCAATATATTTCAATATATGTTACCTAATTTTAACAATCCCTGACTTTGTGCCTGATAAATACGTTCTCTAGAATATAAAGGCAAAAGACAGAATAAATACATTGATGCAATTCTTTCAAAACAGTTTCCTGGAAATAGAAAATGTCTGTTCAGTGGTTCAATATTCAGCTGCACTGTAATGTGAATAGAAAAATCTCATTCTATTATTTTTTCCCTTAAGTATACCACCAAACTGGTAATGAATGAAAATGGTAGTAGAGTGGTTTATTTTTTTTGTTAGTCTAGGTGACAAATATTGCATAGAATCTTAGGATTCTTTGAATTGGAAGGAATCCTTAAGCATCATCTAGTCTAACTCTCCTGCAACAAATATCTGATACTGATAATTTTCTTAATTACCTCCTATCAGAAGTGTCAAGGTTATTTATTTTTCTTTTGGTCAAGTAATGTGGGCAGAAATAATTAATTTGACATGTTGGAAGAAAATACTGAAGTACTGTATTATGCAGAGGTTATTATATTCTAACTGGATAGAAAAGCATGCTATTCATAGTGTTTCTGGTCTTAATCTAAGATCAGTTGCCCAAATTCTGAAATTTATGCCAAACTGTTTTGTTAGGTAGCACTGGTAGATGTTTAGGTTGAGTTAATCTACCTTTCTGCACATCTACTTTTTGTAGAAACCATCTGAATGGCAAAGATATGGTAAGTGGTTTCTCAGTTGAGAAGCCACCCTTCCTTGGAGACAACATTTCCTGTTAGCAAAATAAGGGTCCCAGAAGACCAGTGTACTGGGATGTTGTTAAATGTGATGAAATAGTCACAGAAGTTCCCAACTAGGCTTCTGTGAATAAGAAAAGTTACTCTGACAGACAGCAATCCTGCGTGTCTCTGTTGTCCCCTTGCCTTGGAGCTAACTCCTCTGGGTCAACTTTAGATTTATGTAGCCTTTGTGAGTTTTTTCATTTTATATATATATATATATAAATGCCTGTGTCTTTGTCCTTTTTTTTTTTTTATTTATTTCCAAATGACTGCTCCTGACTGTCAATTTTTGTTACCTCCATATTTTTACATACAACCGATACCATGCCAAAGATTACTTTGTTTTCTCAAGGTCTCTGGTAACACAGACAAGAGCATCTGTGCCACAACCCTCTTCTACTGCTTCAAAGCAGTACTCCGTTTGCTTGTGGCCAGAAGTAGTAGCAGAAAGTACGGTTATAGTGTGCTTTAATTGTCTCTCTCTTTTCTGCACAAAGATTGCACATAAAATTTTCATCTATCGGGTCTTTTATAAAACAAACACAAGCAAAGTATCTACATAATAATGTGCTTTAGAAACAAGTATTTTTTTCTCTTCATCTAGCTCACATTCGTCAGAGAGGGTTATTTCTGTTTTATGGTTTGTTTGTTGCTTTATTTTTTATAAATGCCTTTTTAAAAATTATTAAAGTCATGAATAAAATGAGGGCTAAATAATTGGCTGCTTCTTAAAGGGGGGGGAAAAACAAAGGAATAAGATGAATTGAAGATGTTTGATATTTTTCTATGATGTGCCAAGCAGTGTAGTCTTTCATTATAGAAAAGGAAAGAGTAAAATGCTTTTTGCAATGCTTAGGGTGAATTTAAGACTTAATGTGTTTATCAAGGAATGAATTCAGTTTCCTTTAGGCAATGGTGTCTTGTTTTAGTACTAAACATAGGTTTCATCTAAACTCAATAAAAGTTAGATCTCTTAAAAGCTTTCCTGTTATCTCCACATCAAAGTACAAATCCTGTTAATTCTGTCAGTCTCTGAAAGCACAATAAAAACATATCTGTAAGTTGATTCTGTAATTCAGTGTCTACAATATACTTTTGGAGGTTTTGTGACATTATAGATAAAACAGAAAAAAGACATGCAGGAAGAAATAGATTTACAAACATCACAACTTTGAGACTACAAAATTTTTGTGCCAAATGGGAACTAGGTAAATCCTTCAGAAATCTTGTTATGAAAAACCTGAGGAAGGCTTACATTTCTGGCTCTATTAGTCAGAAGATGGGAGGCCTACATTTAATCTCCTTCCACCTTGAATATCAGAGATCAGGGTATAACCACTAGGCTTCTGGCTAATCCTTCTAAATAACTGCTCTTCCATTTCACATGCTGCATATTTGGATATTCATTGGAGGAAAGGATCTGAATTCAAATCCTCTGCTATTGAGCCATGGGAGCCATTTCTCCCATGAATAGTAATTTATTCTAAAATGGGAGAAAATCTAGAGACAAGTTTGAATGAATGAGAGAGGCTGACTAGACAGAGTGGAGATTTGGATGTTCTCCAGCAGTGCGGGAAAACTTTTGAGTGTTCTGGGACTGTAAAGCAGTATTCAGTGAGACTATTTTAGAGAGTTCTGGATAGTGTTTCTACTGCAGTCACAAATTTTCATTCCAATGTAAATTCTTGCCTTTAGTTTACTAGCAAAATAATTGTTGAGAATAGAAAAGTTATCTCTAATCCTCTGCTTCTACTGTGTATCAAAAATAATTACATTTAAAAAACCAACCACAAAATAAATCCACCATAAACAACTTCGTATGGATTTGCTAGATTATGAAGTTATTCTTCTCTTTCAATGTTTTCTTTAAAAAAAAAAAAAATTAAATGAATTAATCCATACTCTTTGTCTAGCTTGCAAGAATTAGAAAGTGCTTAATGCTGTCATTTTATATGTATTTTTAAGGATAATTTAAATCTGTTTTACTTCCGTCCTGTTTTGGTTGAAGGTGTTTAGAGACACCTTACAATGGAACTTACTTTGGATAAAAAGGGAACGATTTTCTCCCTCCCAAATATTATCAATCTACACTCTTTATTGCCCTCTGAAATACCACATTCTTGTAAACAGAAATCTCAAAGAGAAATTCATGCAAACTAAGTAAGATAGCTGACTTGTCACATTGGGCTTTCTTGAGAGGTATTTGAGGGGAATAAGATTGAGAAATGAAGAAACTACTGCTCTGAACTGTCATCCAGATATCTTTACTTTTCCAAGGACCATGGAAGAGCAATAGGAAGATGTATTTCCTTTGTTAATACATATTAAAAAAAAATTAGAGAATGGGAACAATGAAAAGATACTTGAAATGATAGGATTTTAATATTCTTCAGAAGATTATATTGTGATGGGGTTTTGGTGCCCCTACAGTTACTAAGGTGAAAAGCTTCACTTCTCTTGGAACTCTCAAGCCAAATAATGGATGCAGACATTTGAAATAGTCCTTAATTACAAGAATGATTCTCTACTCCCTTTGGTCACATGCTCAAGTTGCCAGAATTCATTTGTAGCTTCTGTTTCTGGAGCTTTAGTATATACGTTTAATGATAAGAACACTAAAATAGTCTAAGACTCCATTCTATGTTTCCATACACAATCTTGAAGGAATGAGGTTTCTCTAGGAATGATTTAAATACATTGAAGGCAAATAGACTTGAAATGGGTTTCATGCATGAGGATGCACAGAAGATATCCTTTGGGAAAGAGATGAAAGAGATATGAAAGCTGGCATGGCTGGCAGAGCAGAATGTGTAAGAAGAATGTCAGATAAGACCAGAACTGTTAGGAAACGACCATTTCCTGCAGCTCTGAATAGAGAGATTGTCTGATGCAACCTGTCTGAGAAGTTGATGTGACTGAATCTGTGTCTGTGTGATTATTTTTTGAAGCTTACTATGCTCTTTTCCAAAGAGTACTTCGTTTGTTTTGGAGAAAGGTAGAACAAATGCAGTTTGCAGAATACATTTTGGGAGCAATTTTTGTTTTTGACTTTAGAATACTGATGAGGTAACTCCTTTTATAGGAGCATGGGAGAATTTTCCTGAAGTAAGCCCTTATATTTACATGAAGGCTGGTACCTTTAAACAGGACCATGGAAAATTTAACACTTCCTAGTTTTAACAAGTTCTCTAAGGTTTATACAACATAATATATTAATTCCAGAGACAATCAGTAAAGAATATTGACTGTGAGAGATAGATGTAAGACAGAGATGAATGAAGAGAATAGGGAAGAAACTAGTATGTTTGGCTACGGATGAAGGAATACAGTTCTAAATCTCCAAAGGCCAAGGCTTGTATGCCTGAGTTAGTCCTTGGGACTTCTGAGTATGTAACAACAATCAACATTCGGCCTTTACCTTGTGGATGGTTGACAGGTTGTTTAAAGACTAAGCAGATGCTTCTACATAATTGAATGCAAAACATTAGTTTGAAAGGTCTTTCCACTACTCCCATTTTTGGTAGAGTAGCAAAGGGTAGTGATGTTGAAAAGAACATGCATATTCCATTTCTATTGTCTCTTCATGTAACAGCAAAACATAATAATTTTAGTAGAGGTAAACTTTCACACTCCCTAGAGTCCTTAAGTAATTTTCGGATTAAATGGCCATACTTAGTTTTCTCTTGTAAGTGGTGTCACTCCACTCTCCACTTAATTATCGCTTGTTTGAGTAAGCTTCTGTGTAATGTCAAGTTTTCCCCAATGGCTCCAGAAGGTCAGCAGAGGTCTGCTGTTAATACTTTCTACAACAACTGAAAGGCTTTCCTTGTTTAAACAACAGCCAGGGAGAACACAATTAGATACAATTACCTAATTCTTCTTCTTCTTGTACTGCTCAATGGCAGTCAAAGTAGTGCAACAGTAAAGATTAGAGTTTAAGAAAGATCTGGCTTCCAAGAGCAAGTTTATCAAAACTCTTAGTACAGTTGTTGACCTTGCTTAGCTACCTTACACACTGCAGAAAAGTGGAAGTGTAAAAATGCAAAAAAAACCAACAAACAAAAAACAAACAAACAAAAAAAAACAATAAAACAAAACTTTAAAGAAATCGCAAGATGGAAAAAAAGAATTCAGAAATTCCAGCAAAACCATCATTCTGGGAAAAGGCATAGAAATTGAAAGAGTGAGTGAGATAAGGAGATCAGTGTAATCTAGTATCCTGTATTTAGCAATTTCTAGAAGTGATCTGTATATGAAGATGAAATAACTATGAAATAACAGATTTATTACCCAAATTGTCAAAGGCATTGTTTTGAGCAAGTCGGAGATGTTTTAGACAAAAGTGGAAGTAACTCCTTAAATTCTGACTGATATGGGGTGACTTGGACTCTTTGCACGATGCTTAATCTTAAAATAGCTGTTTCCATTGGCTGTTATAAACTAAGCTGAACTAAAGGAAAGTGGAAAAATCAAAAAGTAAGAAAATTTTTTAAACAAAACATGTTATTGTAATCAAGGCATCTTAGTTTGACATAAAACAGATTTTGGTTTTTTTTACATTTTTTTTTTTTCATTTAATGAAAACAATTCCCTATAACCTGTCCATGATAAAAATACTGTTTTTCCAGTTATCTCTAGACTTTCTATCTTCTATCTCTCTCCCTCTTTTATTTTTCTATTTTTTTTTATAAATAGCTCTACTCTCTCATTATCTGAACATACTCTCATTACGTGAACTTACTTTCCTGGGTTCTATTGCAATCTCTATCATAATGACAGTGGTGAGGTTTCAGACAATTTCTTATTTTGTTGTTATATAATGTCCCCAGGGTCTTACATTGAAATCGTAGAAAGCATTTACCTTAATAAAAAGAAATGGGGACAATGCAAATAATTCTAGGTGAGAAAACATTGCTTACCTCTATGGCAACATGATAATATGTGGTATGGATTTCTGGAAGACTGAAAAAGTCAACAGTTTTTCCCTTTATCGTATTTTGATATGATTTTTCTGCTGTTTTCATCTGATCACATTGGGATTCCTTTTCTTTCCTTACAAACAAATCCTCTTGGTACTGGTGGCCACAGCAGAGTAAGAAGTCGAGCCAGAATGCCTCCTGCATTTTCCCCTTCTGACTCTTTTGAAGGCTTCCAGCTTCCCACAGGGAACACGTAAGAAGCAGTCTCAGCTCCTTTCAGCAGATGCTGTTTGCCACTCCAGTACTTAAATCAGGCAGAATCATCTTCCATAATTAATCAACAACTTAGATTTTCTACATATTGTTCTCTTAGGATTGTCAAGATAATGTATAATAATTGCATAATATACAATCAATATTTAATTTTGTAAATTTAGATAGTAAGTTCTGAGAGCACACCCCTGGCTGTTGTCGGGGAAGTGAAGGTGTTCACCAAGGAGTACCACCACATGGTAGGAAGCTCTCTGTTTTCCTCTGTGATGTTGCCCACATGCCTTGACAATGAAGCAGGAGGACCACCTGTAAGAGCAAAAGGACCGTGCTCTGCAGCTGTGAAAATCCGGACCCCCACCCCCCGCTCCTATTCCTGGGAAAGCCAGAGTGAGTGCTGGAAGTTAGCGTGGACACCTGCCTACAAACAGCAGTGCTCAGTACGCCAACTCATTTTACATAGGCTGCTGCACACCTGTCAGATGGCAATAACTTCAGTTTACTGTCAACTCGAAACATAAGCCGGATGCATCGTGAGTGACCCAGCAGGGCAAACCTTCGGATCACCTTTCCAGTCTCATGGGCTAGCTATTTCTCAGCAGTGGTTTCTCTGCAATGCAAATACATTGATGTGTTAACTAAAACCAAGTGAAAAAATGGCATGGGATCATGATCCCCTTTCAATACTCATCTGGCAACCCTCTTTGGTGTTGAGACTTTAAGGGGAAAAAGATAGATTACTATTAAAGTTGGGTGGCATACTGGTGTCCTGGACTTCAAATGTGAATGCTGTGCATGTGCTATATAACTTAAAAGTGTGTAAACAGTGACAGTGAAGTAGGAAAAAAAATGGTGGTGGATTGCTCTAGCTTTAACATTGGTCCTAAAAGAAGTGGCATACTGGACAGCATGCTCGGAGCCCGTGTCACTCTTTCTTTCACTTCCCTCCCCCCCCACCCCAATGTCACCTGACATCAGCAAGACTGATGGTTATCCTAATGCTGCAGAATGCTGCCTTCTATCCAAAGCTACCAATGACGTGGAGTCAGTAATGAACCTGATACTCATTGTACCATGGGAGCATGTAAAAAGTGACTTACAAAGGAAGTGCATTCAGAGTGCTTTGAGAAACTGTCACCAGGAGTATGTCTCTTCATCTGAGGGCTGTTCCTAAAGGAATGAATGTTTAATTTCCCCTGGTGAACCTTGCCCTCCACTGAGAAAAACAGATTCCTTGTCATGGAGAAGTTTGCTGTGGTAGCTTTTTACTTCTGCTGTAAGAACATGTACTTGTTTTCTGTTGGTTCTGTGTAGATCTTGCATATGCAAAACTGTTGCACCCAAGTCAGATAGCTAGGAGGTGTGAGTTGCCTCAGAACAAAAAAAACTGAATAACTATGTCCAAAGAACGGTTAAATGGTTGTGTGTGTTCACTGTTCACTAACTATAACTTATTGTGCTCTACCTGTTTATGTGGATTTAGGATTTGTTTTTGGATCTCTTTTCCATTTTCATTAGTAAACTGGGTATGGATTAATGGAAATGCTTTCTGTAGTTGTGTAAGGACAGGGAGCACACTGGGCTTCTTTCTTTTCTGCTATCAGTATGCAGTAATGTTCTTTTTTATGTGGAAAAGGGACAGAAATGGGAAGGAAACTCTTCCCAAGAGTGGCCACAAAGCAAATGTGCGGTTTTGGTTTGGATGTTTTCATCCTCTGGCATTATCTATAACAGAGTTCATTCCTGTGTCTGACAGCGTAGCCCCGCATTGTTATGTGTAGGGCTGCGAAGTTCAGGCCACGGTGTGATCTGTACTGCGTTGTATGTCAAAACAAGTCACCAGCCCACAAAGGTTTGCTTCCTCAGAAGAACCTGTGGGATATATCATGAGCCAGATCCACCTCACCACAAAGGGATTCATTGCTTGTTCTGCAGCAGTGCTTTTATCTGAGGTGCCACAGATTAAAAGACATTGGTGAATTAATTATAAGTCGGCTTCAGTCAGCGATGCTCCTGAGTGGTCCTCCACACATATGTTTCATAGAGAAAACAGGATACAAATTTCTGTGTGAGTAGTTATAAGCAGAAATCATTTGTTCTTTAGATTTGGAGGGAGTTGACTGGCTTATTCATAAATATTCTCTCTGGTAGACGTCAGCTGTGTCAAACTTGCTATCTGCAGTTTTCTTCTGCAAATCAGCTAAAAAGGGTGCTCCTCTCCAGAGGCTGTCTTCACTTGTCTTTGTATTTTGCAGGTTTTAATAGGAGTAAATGCATTTACTACATTAATTATTTCTCCATTTCTCTCACCTTTAGGATTTTCAATATTGTTATAATCTTAAGGTATATAAAAACAAACAAACAAACAACAACAACCTATTTTGTCAGCTTTTATTAGCACTCAGCATTGCAGAGTGTTTGGTGCCTGTTTGTGAATGTGAAAGCATTATATAAATTGAGTTGTGTAGTAAAAGACTAGATTTATCCAAGGGGGGGGTGGGGAGGAAGGTGGAACATAACAGCTTACATTGTCTGTGGTGGTTTTCAGCACAAGGCAGTTTAAATGGATTGACCTTCAGATAGCAGATCCAGATGCTCTTGGTGCTGTGATGTCATTACCAGGGAGCCCAGTGCCACGGACAAAAACAGTGACATACAATATTTGAAAGGGAAGAATCTGATCGTCTTTTACTCTTGTTAATCGTTCAGCATGATTCTGGGAGACATGCACCACTACTGCAGTATGCTGGAGAAAAGGTACATTTTTGACACGCTGCCAGACACAGTAGGTAGTAAAGATGGGTAGCTGGCTATTTCCTCCCTATGCAAGAGGCTGAATACCAGCTGTATTAAAGACAAAAGCAGGACAAAGGAGTGGGAGGCTAGACAAATAAGATTTGTCTGTTTCTGCTAACTTTTAGGTGTGGACTTTCAGATGTAAATACAAGAAAGAGAAAATAAAAATGAACAAAGTTGTCTGTCAACATGACTTCTATGACAGATTTTCTTGCTGTTCAGCAATGATTCTAATTCAATTGCTGGCTGCTGTGAAGGAGATGAGATGCCAGAAGCAGAAGCGCTGCAAACCAGAACAAAAAATAATTACTAGTAGAAATGTGCTGCAAATAATTCCCTTGAAAATATAGTCGTGTTGTTTGTCTAGTTTGCTTTCTCCCCAAATATTTTTGCTTTCTGATTATTGAATTGAAACAAGTTTCAGCAGCAGGAATCTTTGTACCTGATGACATCAGAAATATCTACGTAGTTTTGTATGAGCTGATATCATATGTTTTGGAGATATGCAAACCTAATTTGCTTGAAAAAATTCATCAGATGGGCTTTTGGGGAGGGAGGGAGGAGGAGGAAATTGTTGAGTTTGGCAGGGAGATGGGTTTTATTTTGGCTTTGTAGTGTGTGCTCTAAAATCAAGTGACATCTAAGCATGCTCTGAAAGTGTTTCTTTCGTCAAATATGGGCAAGTAGGCTGGTAGGTAGGTAGAGCCTAGATCAACAAAACCAGATGCAAAGGAGTGTCCTGACTGTATCACTGTGCTTGGATGATACAAATTGCTTGTGGCTACAGCTTGACCAAGGACTCTGACTGGAATATGTAATTATGGCATTTGTAGGAACAGAAATATGCCAAATTCACATCTAGAAAAATCTTCTATTAAGCTGAAAAAGCATGTGATGCTCATGACCAGGAGCATTCCCAGGGATGAAAAAAGAGAAATGTTTAGACCTTTATAATGTTGTTAAAATGAAAATGAAAGCCAGTGGGGAACTGTGGGCTTCCTTCATATTGCTCTTAGTATGGCCCAGTACAGTTAACTTAAGAGACTGCCAGTCACGTACCAAAATGCACCAATATAAGGGATAGATTTTATTCTCACAATTTTTGTGATTGGACCAGCAGATGGAAATGGAGATGTGATCATTTATCTTCAGAATTGCCCTAGTAATCTGCAGTGTTAGCACAGATTACGTTATAATTGCTAGAGCTGGAATAAAAGAGACTGTGGCATCTGTAAAGCTAGTGGTAAATTTAACAGATATAAAAATCAGCTCCATGTCGGGGGACATTCTCGCTAGTATATTACACTTCATGTGCACAAATGTAGCAAAGAAAGAACAGAAGCTTATGACAAACATAATTTGAATTTTACTGTTGAATTTTCTCTGCAGCTGGTCTAGTGAAGTTATGAAAAATACAGCCCTTGCCGTCCATGCTGCTGCAGCATGGCAGTGCTCACAACCTGAGGACACAAACCGCGCAGCACAGTCCTGTCAGAGGTGCTATGGGACGGGGTTTTTTTTTTTTATTAAATCATCCTTCTTCGTACAGGTTTTTTGGTTTTTTTTTTTCTGTTTCCCAATTTCAGTCTCTGTATTTTTTAATTTTACAGTAACAGATTTAACTTTCTAAGCTACAGGCTGAGAGAGGGAAGACCAGCTGAGACCAAAATTAAAATCAAGTTATGTACTTAACTGATTAATTAAAGGAGTGATTTTAGTCTTGCATCTATTGCAGAACCAGCATAAGGTTTTGTCAAGCAGTTGCTTATGAGAACCTGACAAATATCTGGGCTCTGATCAACTTCTTGTAAAGCTGGAGATGAACCTTAATGTGGTGTGGAATTTTTGGCCAGTTCCAGAAATGTCCTTGTACTGGTAGATAACACCAGCATAAAGATTTAAGTGATAAGCATTTTCTGTAACATAAAACAATGAACTACAGATGCTATAGTTGCATGATTTAAGATACAACATTGTCGATATATGATGAAAAGTTCTATTTATAAAGTTTATGTTGCACTTTGCTGGGAAATCAGTAATTCACGATGGAGTATTTTATTGCTATTGCAGAGCATACTGGAGAATGTTATTGTTTTTATCTTGCTTTTCGCTCATGTTTGGTGTTTTTCAGGAATTGTTAAATATTCCTGAGAAAAGAATGGGACTAGATTTTGTCTTCTCTTCCACTCTGGACTTGTACAGAAGGTTTTTTTTATGCACTTTGGTTTTAATAAGAAAAAAATTCCCTTATAATAGCAGCACCTACAGTGTGAAGAACATAAAAGGACATGGACTACTAAAATTGCAGAAGACATACTATAGCGAAATTTAGGTGAATACAAAATCAGCACTGTTGATTACATTCTTAGCTATCTCACCACACATTTATCATCATCAGAAAACAACAAAGGGAGCTGTCAAAAATAATATAAGCCAGTGTTTTTATTTTCTGTGCCATTCTCACAGCCATACAACTCTGGAAGAAATCCAAATAGTAACTAAATTGAATAACATTCTGCAATTCAGAGAGATTGTGATGGGAAATGGCAGGAGTTAATGAAATATGGTGCAAGTTTAAGAAAAACCATTTCAGGAGGAGATGTTATTACACAAACAGCAGTAAAAACTCTTCATAGAGATGATGAGCAGGCCATGACTGCAGGAACACTGTTGCAGGAAGATGACATTTTAATTTAGCTGACTCTGCAATCCTTAGGATTCCATTTACCCTGTTGCTGAAGTCTGCACTCCAGACTGAAGCAGACTTCTGCTTCCTCCAAAGGGGGCAGCTCTGTGCTGAATGCCTCTGTGAGCAGTGTCCGAGCTGGCATATTGCATGTAGTGGCTGTATTCCGTCTAATTTCTGCTTCTCTTAGGCAGTCAGATTACAAACTGGTTACAGGCTCTTTCCATTATAACGTAACTAGCTGCAGGATTCTGCTGGAATACATTTCAGCACAACTGGTTGTTTAAAATCACAGATGATTTCTGAACTGGCTGCTAGAAACCATCTTTGGCAAGCTTTTCTCCCTGCTGGTTTTGTCTCCTCCCTGGAGGCTGTATCTCCATGCTTAACTAGCAGGAGGCTCTTCTTCCCCCTAATCTACTTAGGCATGGACCCAATAGTGTTCACTCTGTCCTCTGTCTCAAGCCACTGCATTCTGGCATCCTGGCCAGAATAATTGGTGGCAGCTTGGGAGTGCATCTGGATAGCCTCTGCCTTGAGCTGGACTTCCAGGCTCACGCTCTATAGAGTGACAAATAGAATGTGGTGCCTTAAGCTCTGGAGGCTCATCTTGAAACACCTGAAAGGCTCCTGATTTTTCAAAGAATACTATGTGCAGCCATCTGCAGAAAATTAAATTCTTAAAGGTATGTGAAGCTGGTAACTGAGAACTGTGTGCTCATGAATCAGATGCAAACACTGTTTAGAGAAAAAATAATATTCCTCTGTAGCCCTTAGCATTATATTAATTGTTTTGCTTTATGTTTCTAAAAACTCCCTTGAGATGATTTGAAAATCATGTTTAAACAGGACACGTTTCAGCAGTTTACTTCTTTTGTGTAAATGGGCGGAACTTGTCCTCATTACTTGTGGCAGGATTACATTATAGAATGTACTGACATTCAGTGTGTTGAAGAAAGGAGGAGGATTATTTTATTTAGAGATGTCACAAAATAGCTCACTACTTTGAGAATTAACTGTGTAACTTTTGGGAAATACCTAAAACGTATTAAATGAAATGGAACCAGATTGTGCTGCTCGCAGTTGTCTCTGTTGTGCATATGTCTGGTACTCTGATGCATGCTAGGACATCAAAGCAGTGCTTCTCTCTTCAACACAGAACAAACAGAGCAACTTCTACTCTGAGTCATCAGACAGATGTTGCTTTGGTGACAACATGCTACATACACGCTAGCTACAGCACATATGGGCCGTCTTCTCTGACATCTACACAAAGTTGAACTATGCTTCAGTAATACAGTGAAGTAGGCACCAGCAGGGGTGACCAGATGAAGCATGGAGTAAAGATAATGGTTTATTCATTATGTTCCCTGTTCACTGTGACCTAAAACTGGGTACTAATTAAAAGATTGGACAACTAGGACTGAGTTAAAGGGATTTATCCCTGTGTTTTGGTGGCTGAAGAGTGAATGGCTATCAGTGGAGGATGCTCATATCCAGATTAAATGAATTGTTTGGCTGTAGAAATTTAGAAACTTGAAATGCATTTGAATATATTAGGCATATACATTATGCATATAGCAAGCACATTTTTAATTTAAATTCTTCAGTAGAGTTAAGAAGCACCCACATGGGTGAACTGATCAGCCATGAAATCTGTGGCTGCAGAGGGAGATTTGGAGCACATCTAAGCCCTTTTTGTCCAAAATCTAAAAGACTCCTTTCTAAGCTTTCAGAGTGGAGTCATCGCTGAGCTTTTAACAATCATGTTCATGCAGGGACGAAAGAGTAAGCACTGAGACTGCTGTAAGCTTAGTTACTACTACTACCTCATTTTCTTTATCAGAATTAAAAACAAGAAAACAGGTGGGACCCTTAAATTCCCTGTCAGTCTATTTCTCCTTTGGACTTAATCTCATTTACATTGGAGCATAGTCATCTTAAATCACTTTCAGAAAAGACTGGTGGTACATTATCTCTGCTTTGAATTCCTTTGCAGTGGCTGTGAAGACAAGGGGAAACTAAGCTTTCTAGGCTTGCTCTCTACAAATGCTAACCATAAGAATACTGTCTAGCCAGCTCTGTTGATCTCTATAATTACTTAAAGGAGCACAGCATGAATATGAAGTAGGTGTAAATCCTTAACATCTCACACTCACCATTCACACAGATGATGTTTATTTTACACACATTATAAATGAGTCTAAGTAGCTCCCATAGCTGCACTGCCTCACAGAACCAGGCCCTCTGCTTCAGCAGTTAATGACTGCCTAATAATTTACTTGAGTATCACAAAATTTCTTAAAAGTCCTTTGTCCAAGAAATAATGCTACTATGAATGACTATCCCTAGTCATTCATAACATTACATTTTATGAGCCTTGTTGTTGTAGATCTATTCATTGCTCAACTGTGGTTCTTCTCCGACAGTATTATTTAGGTAAGAAGAAATAATAATAATAAAAAAAGCTGCAACTACAGCAACTAAGTAATGAAAAAATATCGAGTAGTCATATTAAGGACATGGAAATAGAGCCATATTTGGAATTAAACTTGTGGACATATACCACAGTGAGGAACTCTGAAATTCTTTGATGTGTTTAACATTAGGAACTCCTCAGTCTCATTTTTACTGCTATGTCATGTTTGCACATAGTTTCTTGCAAGTGTTTGCATGTATTAAGGCAACTATCAGCAAGACTGTAGACTGGAAGCAGTTAGTGCTGCTTAAACAGCATTGTCAAATCACACGTCATAAAAATATTACGGTCAAATCTAAAACAGTGAGAAAAGAAAGGCTCCATTCTAACACAAGGTCTTTGTAATATAGCTGACAGAAGTGCAGTTCCCTGAAGTCTGCTTTGCATAGTGCTCAACTGCTTCGCTGGTGTTATTTTGATAGCTTGCCAGTGCCTTGAAGATATGAAAGCTATGTAAAACATGCTGCTCGGATGAACTACTGTGAGCTCAGTAATCCGGGAGCATGCTAGATTCCTAATCGATGTATTTTCATATGTGAGTTTCTGATGTATGAAACATAAGAGGGAGAAAGAGTTGGGCTTTCATTCATTTACCACGCAGAGATGCGGCTGGTGTGTTTTCTACCTCTGTGGTAGAGCGACAGCTCAAGCAACCCCAGCCCTTTGCATGCTGTCATGCAGCCTTACACTGCACAGCTCCATACATATTTCCTTCAAGTGCTTATACTACAAATTAACATTGAGAAGACGATAAATCTATTCTATGCCATATAAATCAATATATATCTCTAAATCTTTTAAATACTTGCCTTTACCATCAAAAGTCACCTTAAAGCAAATTTTCCTCAATTTTTTTCTTTGTTTGGTGAAAGAACATATGTTTTTCCATTAAAATGAACAATCGCGGTTTTTATTTGTTATTTCTACATTACATTTTTTTTCAAAAACTGAGGATGAGGTGGGGAGAGTGTGGCCTCAGAGAGAAAGTAGGGAAAGTTGCCAAAGAAGAAAAGTAAAAATTCTCATTTAATAAACTTTCAAAAAGTCAGCCAATCAAACTTTTTATATTCCATAGGGGATGATATATGTTTTGTTATTATTGCATTCTTCATGATATTTTCCCACATTTTTCTAAACAAACAATCAATACCTTATATGTTAGGTTGGCATAGGTTTTACAAGTCACAACTTGTCCTCCAGGAGAACCTTCAATTACAATTTCAACAATCTTAAATTGTTCTTACTAAGAGTATGTTGTTAAACATGTCAAAGCTCTTCCAGGTTTACCCCCAGCCTCTTCATCAGCCTGCCCTTTAGGAAAACAACCTGCCAAAAATATGTATTGCTTCATGTTAAGCAGGGAAGAATTGCTATCTGATGGAAGGAACACAGGGGTATTGAGAGAGAGCTTACTTTGTGAGCTCCTCAATCTCATGGAAAATGGCGGTAAGGAATTAATGGCTTTAGAAGAAGGAAATTGAAATGTAGTAATGTAAGAGTGAAGGTCTGAGGTTCTCTGCCTGGTAAAGTACTTCCCTACTTTCATACACTGGGAAGGACCAGTAGGTCAGAGCACACAAGACTTACTCTTGAGGTTAATGGATAGAAAGGCAGAATATTTATAGGGCATCTGCTGGATCTCTCTGGAGATTTATATCTAGAGATACAGAGAGCAGCCATTGTGGATGTTAAGACTTGATTCAGCTCAGTAATGTGTCTTTAACTGTGCCTGTCTAAAGAAACGTGCACACACACGTAGAACCCTTCTTTTTCACAGTAATCGAGGTAGATTAATTTTATTCTTAATGATATTGATTAACTGTTGTATACTCATAAAGTGAGAAAAGCAAAACACAGTAAGATTGACATCAGCTCTATCTTAAGGAGCAGCCTATAGAACACGTACAAAATTACTCATTCATTAGGCTTGTATCACTAAAGACAGATAAAAATTCCTGGAACAAATCCAAGTCTTCTTCCCTTTGTCGAATAAGGGTTTGTTTTATCTCTTCCTACTCTTGGGGAGAGGAAGGTCTACAAGTGACATTCACTTGTGCTTTTTGTGCTCTGGGAAGGTGATGAGAAGAATTGCAGAGCTTAGGAACCTCAGGAATGCCCGACCCATACGGCCTCTCACTCTTGTAATGCTGACAGAGCAGCTATTCCAATTTATTCGTATACTTATGTGTATGTCTGTTACTAATAAGAATAACATTTTAACTGAAAAAAGAAGATAATTTCATCAGTGAATGTTTTCCCCTTTCTACTTGATGCAAACAGAACTGCACCAAAATTTAGCAGTCTGTTGTACAGTCTAGCCAGCTAACACTTCTCCCTTGTCCCATATGTGTCTCATATATTTCTCTTGTTGCTGGTAATGTGGCATATAATGTAACAAGAAGGTGTGCTACTGAATTTGTTTGTTGGACACCTCTCCAATAGAGTATAATAAGCATAACAAAGACAGCAGAACATGACACAATTTTCTGCATGCTGTTGTGCTGATCCAGCATCTGTCAGTTTCTGAGAAATTAAAGCCAAGCCCAGACTTTGAATTGGGGCTCAGAATTACGGCAAAAGACATGAGTTTGTGTCTCATTGTGCTCAGCGGGGGTTGTGCTCCACAGCAGATGTACCAGAGGGAAAATGAAAACATGTAGGTATGGAGAGACTTGAGTCTGCACAGTGAAGCTGCTCCACATTACTGGCATTATATGATGTTCTATATGCTATTAGAATGACATTATGGTTGGATGTTGTAGTTCAGTGGTTATTAGTAAGTGTCATTGTGTGCTGATTGCAAATGCTCATGTGTTCAGAAGGGGGAATCAAGGACACCAAATGGGGTAAAACAATACACAGGAGTCTGATACATTTAAGAGGATAAATTGTCTTTTCCTTGAGAAAGCAGAAAATGTTAATGTCTAAGTCTGCTACTGCATTTTCTAATAGAAGTAAATAAAGATGCAAAAGATCATTCCATTCTTTCTATGTGCAATTATAATGTACCACTTGGTCTTTTACTGATCTGTGCAGTTCTGGCATGACAAGCTGATTGTCTGTCTGCAGTATATTCCAGTGGGGTTGGAAGGGATGCTATTTTGGGATTTAAAAACAGCTGAAATTGAATAGGAAGGAGCTAATAAGTGCATGCTCTTCAGGAGTCTTCCTGGGAAATTTGGGTCTTGGTTTTTCACAGTCATATACATATGTACAGTCAGATACATAAATTCAGTATAGACCACTACATAAGTGTCACTGAGGACTGCTATACCTGCCAGCTGACTGCAAACTGTTTGAAGAATTGTAGACACGACAAGCAGGTGAAAAACACAGGGGCAGTTATTTACAGATCGCCTCACACATCAAGTGAGAGACTTTATTATGTATGGATTCAACTCATTAACAGCCTTCTTCAAGTGTATATTTTAGACCATGGCCAGGCTGCTGTGAGAATCCTATGCTCCAGCAGTCCCAGGTAGATGAAGTGACCTTTGGGAATTTTGGATCATATCTGATATTGGTCCAGATTGGTCTGAGTAGACACATATAGTCCTGCCCTTGGGGAGTGTTGAGGAGACCAAAAACATAAAACAGTGACATTTCTAAGCTCTGCAACCCTCTTCTGGTAGGAAATTTGGACATATTTTGCCATGAGCATGCAAACTTTACAGGCAGGATAAGCACAACTCAAAAGTGCAACACAGCTATTTATTGGAAAAGACATACAAAAGAGTCAGTATTGATGTGCTGCCAGGCTAAAAATTAGTTTGCTCACAGCTACTCATGAAGCACAATAGAGTAATTGCTAGGTAGGCAGGGAAAGATTATATTTTTATCTTAAGGAGTGGGCCTTGAATGAGTTTGCATCAGCTAAGCTGAATTATATTGTGTATTAGTTACCAGTAATTATTAACTCTCCTGTCAGAGCCCTCCTGTGTCAGATCATGCAAAACCCTGTGACCCTGGTGACTACCACCTTACAGCTTCTGACAAAAAGAGAACAAGGAGCCTGTGGACTGGATGGAAAGGTCTTAAGGGAAGGGGCAGAACTGTATGAAAAGCATTTATGAAACAGAAATCCTCCTAAAGATGTTGCTAATGTTAGAAAACCTCTCTCCATTCCCATAGGGATTGTACAAACGTTCAGACTAGTTGCTTGTCTGTTTTGATTCCTAAATGCAATTTAACCATGCAGTCTGGGGACTAGAAGCCTCAAGTGTTGCATTTTTTTCTGAAACACTTTTCCAAATAAATTTCTTTTTTTATCACAAGGAATTGTTGTAAACAGAAGGAGCTCTAAAGTTAGGATGTGTGCTTTGAGGTTACTTGCTCCACGGGTTTTGTGAACTAGCAGAGATGAAGCCGGAGCACAACTGATCTCTTCTAGAAGCTCATGTAATGATCATAACTAAAAAGAATGCAACTACTACTGCAGTCCCTTTTTCTCCAAGGAGTCATTTAAGGTACTTTTAAAAATTCATGAGGAGGATCCAGCTTGCTACTGAAGGGAAAGCTAAAATACCCTGTGATTTCAAAAGGAACGCAGATTTGCAGTATGTCAAGTTTCAGAGGACAGGAACTGGTGATTCAGCTTAAGCGGGATTTTATTTCAGTTTATCTAAAGTGCGTACAAATATCCCTACAGAAAGGAAAAAAAAGGGAAAAAAAGTATGAGTAATAGTGGAGATTGTGATGTGCTCATCCTCACGCTGAAAAGCAAGTGTCCTCATCAGAAAACTGGGCACAAATATTCCAGCAACACCCAGCTAATAATTGAGATACGTGGCTATAAATATGAGCTTGTATTTTCTTCTTGCACTGAATTAGAAAGTTTTCTTCATAGCTCTCCAGATGCAGAGCTACTTGGAAGCAAGCTGTCACTTACTGCAGTGAAAGAGCTAAGGTAAATGGAGTGTGAGGTTAGACAGATATCCAAGAAGGCAGATTGGAGACAACAAGTGAAAGGAAGGCATGGCAGCTTCTGGGTAAGGAAGGAAGTTTTGGTCTTTTGATAGGGTGAAAACCTCTTGTGTTTTGTACTGAGAGAGATTTACACTCTGATCATTCAGCTTGTTTCATTTCATCTCATTTCACTTCAGAAATATGTCAGAAATGTTGACCGAGTTAAACAATGCCTAAGATAATTCTGGGTGTGAAGCCATGTTGAATCATTGTGAGAATTTAATATAGTCCAAGTAAATAACACTCAGGCTAACACAGAGGTTTCTTGTCTCATGGATACTGTGAACATAGAGAAACTACAGCCCAGTTTGAGCTTTCCAAAACATGGATGTAATACATTTCCCCTGTCAAACGTCAAAAACTTTTAAATTCACATTTGTATGTCCTAAATATGTGTCCTGGTACTAATTTTTGTGGAAGATCATCATTCGAGAAAAGCAAAATGTAACTTTAAAAGGTGGCCAAATTTCAGCCAACGTTGAGTAAATAATTAGTTCCAAAGCTTAATGTAGTCATGATGTATACAAAAAAACAATTCCATAGACATGGGTTTAGGCTTGTTTGTTAGCCAAATAATATCTAAGAGGCATCATTTAAAATTCTCTTTATACAGCCATCTAGGAAGAATATCTTTCTTTGCTCATAACCTCATTTCTAAAATCACGAATATGGTATTGCTACTTGAGACTGACATAGCATTTCGTGTTAGTGGTGATCCTTGTAAAGAGCTCTGTCACTAGCAGGATAAATAATTATGTGTTTCAGTGCACTATATCAACACAAATAAATTATCTTTGGCTACTGTACTATTATCAAGTGTATATTATCAGTTTATGCAATGTTTACAGGATCACCACAAATACCAATTAGTTTGGCTGATGAAGAGGACATTATCTGTGCAACAGTGTTTGCCACCTCTATTCACAATGAATAATGGTCTAATCAGTCAGTTTGAAGTGCTGTGAATAAAGGAGCAGATTCTGGTTCTGTTTCAATGGGTTTGTATCATTTTTGAAGAGAGTTGCACTTCTCTGTCACAGTCAGTGGAACTATATCAATTTACAGTGACTGAGAAACTATTAAATGCTTTTTATAGGAAATTAGTACTTTTAAATTCTCCTACTGCTGTCCCGTCACTGGATTAAAGTCTCATGGTATGAGAATGCACAATTCTGAATGCACAGTTAAGGTCAGGCAATGGCCAAAAGTGCAGATGTACAGTTTTTGGCAATTTCAGTAGTTCCTCTCCAAATATTATTTCCATATGCCTTCCTTTTTCTTTAATTCTTCCAAGATCTATTTAGAGTAGTTTTAAAAATATTTTATTATCTTTGCTTTTATGATTCCAGCTGATAAAAACAGTCTATCTTTACCAAGCATAGATTGTAATATCGTACTACATTGTGGCAAAGTGCTGCCATTTAATTTTTATTGCATTTTCTAAAATTAGTATAAACCATAGAAACTGAAAATCCTTCTTGGAAAAGCGGGTGATAAAGATAAAAGAAAGCAGCATTTAGTTTTCTCCCAACCAGTTCCAAATGTGCCACTGTGCCCATTACATCCCATAAACACCAGGGCAAAAGCACCAGCTGCTCATTACTCTCAGAGGAAATGCTGTTTCCTCTCATTTTGGCATGAGCTACCCCCAAAAAGGAAAACAGCCCTTGTGAGCTGCAGCTAGATGTGAACCCTTTGTCATAGTGTTATATATATAAGCAATGTGATGTGATATGTCTCTCTTGACAGCCAAGCCCTACAAAAAAAAAAAAAAAAAGAAGAAAAAAAAAGAAAAAAAAAAAAAAAAAGAGATCCTAAATCAAAAGGCATCAAAGGTGTTTGCATTTGAAACAGTTTCTGGGAGGATTTTCCACAAGCTTGACTGTAACTGTTACTCGTTGGGTGGCTGGGATGAAGATAAGCAGGGAACTAAGCACCCTTAATGTGCTAATGCTACTCAGAGGTCTCCTGCTAATGCCAGTTAGCATGCAAAATCTATTAAAAAAAAAAAAGAATAAAATCAGCTGAAAAGTGCTATGCACTGTTTTACGTTAAATGGGAGGCACATTGAAACATCATTAATATTTGAGATGTGCTTTGATTTAAAACACTCATTAGTGCTCTCAAAGTATTGGAAAGTAAACCAGAGGGACAATCAGGACTCTCTTAAGTGAGGACTCCTGAGAATCCTTGAGTTGCTGCTCATCCAAACACCAGCCTGAAGCAGCTAGAATCCATCCTACACTATAATCATCCATTTTTATTAGATAAATTAAAAAGGTGAATTTTCTAAGCTTGTGTTTTGTCCAAGGGCCACAGCTGCTGCTTGCTGCTTCTATATTTCAATGTGAACCTCCTCAACTGTCTTCACCAGCTCTTTTCCCAGCTTGGAGTGCCCAGGCTGAGCTCAAATAGATGTCTGGAAAGAGAAAGAGAAAATCTATCAGTTTCAGTTGTGCCAGCTGATAAATAGGTGAGATTGGTGGCTGCTAAGGAAAGGTTCAGGGAAGAAGAGGTGCAACACAAGGAGGAAGAATTACTGAAAGGCCTTTACTGAAAAAATTGTTTGTGGATTCAGAAAAAAAAGGACAATAAGTGACTAAGATCATGGATGGAAACTGTAAAGGAAAGGTGCCAACAAACACCAGAGATACGAAAGTAGCTGGAATAGATCTTGAGAGGTAGCTGCATGGCACCTATATTCAATTTTTCTAAGAATGGTTGAACACTAGAAAGTAGACTTAAAGAAGAACAAACGAACAACAATAAGACAACAAAAAGAACAAGCCACAACTGAAATGTCAAATCAGACAGGAGGAAGCAATTATTAAAAGTTTAAGGTATAGTTTGCTGCCTTTCTATATTAGCAGGAGGGAGAAGTGAAAAGATCAAATCACATTGGTTACTTGCTAATAATCAAAATAAACCATCTACAAGATTGTAAAAACATAGCAGATGCCAGCAGGACTGAAAATAAAACATTCAGCTCAGAATGCAAATAGTTCTGAGACTGTAAGGTTTCCCTAAAGCTCAGGCAAACATTTGGCTGGATTGATATTTTGGGCACTGATCTGCACAGCATCTGATTGTGAGCTGAATATGAGCAATGCAGAGAGGCAGATTTTCACCAAAGAAAAAAAAAAAGACTGCCTATTGTCTTCTGTGAGACTGAGAGACGTGTTATAAAAAGCCTTCTGGTGCATTTCCTCAGCTGCAGTTGGCATGCAGGGCCTCCTGCCCTGATTTCCACACTGTGGGTGCTGTGTAACTGCAAAGGCTGCCCACCAGGCTCTGGTGAGGTGTATTATCTCCAGCAATTCAGGCTGCCAACATCACCCCTCAGAGACTAATGGCCTTGGGTCCAGCCGGTAGCTGATATAAATCAGAATAATCCCATTTCCATGAGCCCTGAAAATGCACTGTGGAAAAACACACATTGGCTTTTGATCTTGGAGATGCCAGAGAAATAGCGGCACACTTCAGTATCTTCATAACTTTATATTATTCTTTTCTTCCTTATTTTTACATAGTACATCAGTGAAAGTCTGGAATGAGTCAACACAATTTTTGAATGTCTCTACAGAGCTACCTCCCATTTCTTTTTGATGGTTTCCAGTAATGTAGGTTAAAAAATGGATGGGAACGGTTGTACTATTAAACAAATGTCTCTGCCGTCTTAGGAGTATAATGAGCATCAGTACACTTTATAGTCTTTGGTGAGTATATACTTCTTCCTGGGTCACAGTCCTTCAAATGACATTTACAGAACACCATTTATCTGGATATCAACCATTTTTTGATTTAGTCTTGATTTCCCTGATGTCTTACTGCTGTACATCACAGACTTATGCTAGACTATAAGTCACTTGGAAAAGATTCTATTCCTTTCTAATTAGAAATTTAATACCATGGGTAACAATTTTATATCTCCTCAATTATTATCAAGTTCTCATCAGGTAGACAATTTAATCTTTATTCACAAAAATATCATTATTAGAGCTAGGAAACTAATTTTTCTGTTTGTTTACTCTTAAAAGGCAAGTTACAAAAATACTCCAATTTTTCATTACAAAATTAACACATTTTACAACAATGAAAATATTTAGCTTTAAAAATCAAGTACAGATGAAAACAGTTAAAAATAAACACAACAAAATGTCATTGAGTGCATCAGAACTTTATCTTGTAATCTTATTAGCACTGTAGGAGTACAGTTTTTGAGAAAATGAAAATGTCATAAAATATTTTGGTTGGATCAAATATCAGTTTCTGAGACAACATTAAAAGGCTTGGATTAAAGATAGAGCCTGTATGCATTGCTAATTACCCATGTACCGTGTCTAGTGCAATTTGTGTCAAAACCCAGCCAAACATCCCGCAATGTTACGCTCCTATTGCCTAAGTACATAAGACTAAAGAAGCATGGAGTTAAATTCTCCAGTACTGTTCCTTAGTACTGAAATCCACTGACATGGAAACACAGAGAAGCTTTCATTGCAGCTAATGGCAGTGTACCTATCCTGTGAGTAATTACCAGTCTCCAGCCTTTGGTGCTTCTCCGCTCATGAGACTAATGTTTATTCAGAACAATAAATATAAGGTCTATGACACTTTTAAAGTAATGTTCAGATGTGTCTGTGTAACCATGGATGAGTGGTGTTAGTAGTTTTATGCTTTAGTAAACATATTTGACTCCCTGAGTGCTCCAGGGACAGTAGTAGAGTGTGGCAGATGCTGGAGAAGCAGTAATGATTTGCAATTTTGGATGAACTTGTGGTAATAGAGAATGTAATGACAAGGTAGTGGGTTCAGCTTTCATCAGCTTCATTTTCTGCTTCATACAGAATATTAATGATTCATTTAGCATTGATCTGAATGGATTCGAAGCTCAAATTTGTATCTGTAATCTAGGAGATTGGTTAATTCTTATATCCTCACGCTAAGTAAATCTTCGTGGTGCTCACAGCTGTCTCTGCATAGTTAATGACCCTGAATAAATTCCATTATCATCTGTGGATGTGCAAAGGCTTTTCATGGTGAGGAGCTGAAACTCTGCCCACAGCCAACCATCAGCACAGGTGCAAATTTGGTCTTCCCCTAAGCCCAGCATAGCCACAAGATGTTGAGCACTGTTCGCTACCAGACACTTTGATTGGGAATTCAAGGCATGCAGTCCCTCAGAGATGTGGCTAGCTTTTGCCCCAGTCCTGTGCAAACCTCAGGCAGTTATTTAACTATATGCATGCAAGGAAGTCTATAAAAGTCATCCATGCTAACCATAGATGCAAAGATTAGCCTGATTTAAATCATATGCCGGTCCTACACTTGTATTTTCAGTTTTGGTCAAGTGATAAAAACAATTTATTCTTCTCAGTGTGTGATAGTTTCAAACACTTTGTTTTTCTGACCTGCTAAAAGAAAAAGTACTTTTACCTAAAGTAAGCTTTCACCTGGTCTGAGCACTGATGTGCCAAATGTAATGGGCTGGGAAAAATTAATTTCTACTTATTTTCTTCATCACAGGTGAACAGAAATATTTTTGCAGGGACTACTTATTGCATTTTAGAGTTACACATGAAAGGATTGTTTCTATTGAAATTGTAGGCACTTAACAATCAGACAGAATAAAGTGGGAAAATGACTATGGCTTTGGGGAAACATATTTCTAACCAGTAAGCATAAAACTGGTACTGATAGAATGGAAGAAAAATCTGTACTTAATCAATTTGATCAAATTTAACCTTTACAAAATTGAGCTTTTCCTGCATAAGTCATGCATGCACCTGCTGTGCAAAAGGAGGAAATCTTCTGTATCTAGGAGACTACAGCCAGCTAATCAACTTTAACAGTATATTATTTTCCTGTTTTAAATTTTTTTTTCTATCTAAATCCTAGGGACTGACTAACAAGAACACAGAGTACCTGTGGTGACTTTTGATTTACAAGATTCTAAGTTCAGTCCAAGGCTCAGATTTGTCTTGTTCATAACTGCATAAGCAATGTGAAATTTAGGATAGTCATTGCAAAAGTGTGATAGAAGCAATAGCTGAATTTTTCAGTTTAGTGATAGGATTAAAACAAAATATTGAAACGATGACTATCAAACAACTAAAAAAATAAAAAAAAAAAAACCTGTCTACTTTTCTGCTACAAAATAATAGTCTCCCTCAAGAATAGAAATATCTTTGGAGCTAGTTTTAAATATTGAACTCATATTGTCTAGTACCTGACAGTGCAGCAGGTTCTCTTGCTGGCAGTGGAACCACCTGCAGAGAAAGAAGTTATTCACTGTGTGATCAAATATGTAGTATTAATACTAAGTTCCAAATATTTTTCCCATCTGGAGTTGCTATCATGGGTATTCCAGTAGAGCCTGCTTCCTTTCTGAACTGGGGTTATCACCAAGTCTTTGGTAATAGTGAGAATAGTCTGAAACAAATGTCTAACCCATGTGTTGTACGTAAAATACTGATATAAGTCAATAACACCCTCTTACTATTTCCAGAAACCACCATTTCTACAACAAACTAAACAAGAAGCCGAAAAGTAGAGTGTTAATCCCCACACTGTAGGTAAATACCATGTTATTTATTTATTTTTTTTTAGAATAATTTAAGTGATAAAATGTATATCAATCCTTAAAATAAACTGAGGAAAATACAGAAAGAGGAGATTAAATTTTCATCCAGCATTTTTAAAAAATGATAACACCCACCTGTTCAGGCAGCTCCAAGTTACACAGGTAATTTGGCTAGTATGAATAATCACAGCTTGTGAGCAAGCAACTTTAGCAAGCGTGGATAAATTTGTTTTACCATGGGATTACAACAGAGAAGGGAGATTAACTCTTGTAATATATCAAGTGTATCTCACTGGAGAATTCCCTTTCACTCTTTGGGTTGGTTTCACTCACTGTGTAGACATATTTTCCTTTGTGCTATATGCAACAGCCCCCAAACAATTAAATGAAAGCTATTTCACTTACTATTCTCTAATTCACTAGAGTATCAATAATTTTCATGTAATGTTCATGTCCTTTTCTAGCTTATGATTATATCCTGTAATCTTTTCTAACGAAACAGAAGAAAAAAAATAAAAGGTGAGTAGATTCATTTGATGATTATATGAGGGTGATAAAGGTGGAACTCAGATTTATCCCACCTGAACTTTTCCTTAAGTTCCTTGCTTCAGTTATTACCTCTACACCCCTTAGGAGAATTCGAACAGGAAGGAAAAAAGGACAGATGGACAAACAGACAGACGGAGAGGTCTCTCTTGACTCATGGGTTTGTAACTCTCTTCCTAAAAGTCAGATTCTAAAGACTTTGATGTGTTAACTTTTTCTCCTGAGTTTTTCATGTTACTGGGACTCCATATGGTAAATAATAGAGCTGCCCTGATATTCCAGAAGCAAGCATGAACAGAATCTGTTCTCATGGGTTCTCAAAGAAAATAACCAGATCTTCAGAACAAAACTATATTTATATTTCTGTGGTTCAGATTAATTTCCTAATGCCAATACAGATATATCATTAATGTATTGCATATCATTAATATCCTTGGAAGAAGATAACAAGAGCTATGGGTAAGCAATAGGAAAATGGAATATACTGACAGTCTGATCTAATTATCATCAAAGCTAGAGAGTACAGAAACAATTTGCAGAGAGTGGAAAAGTAGAGCTGCTTACTCTGAAGATACATTCTTTGAAGGAAGGAAAAGTTTGTCAGGGAAGTCTTACAGAAATGAAAGATCTAGAGAGCTCTTTTACTTCAATTATAAGATACTGTCGAGAAGAATCACGAATGCCACACTGCCACTTCTGTGATTTTTTTTATAATTCCTCATTTTTCTTGTCCACAAAACCATAGTCAAAGTAAGGCAGAGGTATTCCTAATGATTACATTTGGTTAGTGCATAGTGTAGTGAGCACGTGGAATAGTGACACGATCACTGTGCAACAACTGGCTGTCTCACTGCTTCTGTGGCTTCCTTGCCACTGACAGCAAAACTGTGTGGGCAAAACCAACTTGCAGTGCTCAACTCATGTGATGCTGGGGGAAGTCAGGTTGAAACAGGAATTCTGTCTGTCAACAACACTAGCTACCTCGTTGCCTAACCATGCTATTGAGAAAAGTGAGGTATTTACCATGGATAGCATTAAATAAAGCTGTTCTTTCCTTGCACTGTAGTAAAGAATGTGTCGCTGCCGATGAGATGACTGGTTTACAATTAAAAAAATTATAAAACATATCGGAAAAAAATTATAAAACATTAGATATCTTGTGCCTGAAGCCAGACTTTAGAAATATTTTTTTATTTAATTAGAAAAGCTAGGTATTTTTAGGTGGAAAACTACTGAAATTTTCACTAAGTTTATAGAAAGATGGTCTATATGCCTACCATAAGGAATGGTAGCAGTAGTATGATAAAATTCACAGGATTGCTTTGAGTAAAGTTATAGGCCACACATGGTACTGCAGAAATGATAGAATGTTAAGCAGATAAAATAAATTAAAGCATTAGCTAATGTATGACTGCATACAACATCTGTATACATTTTAGATGTCATTTTGGGTGCACAGCAATTTGTGGAACAAGTAGATCAAGGCATTTGCAGCAGCATTTTTTGAAAAGACAATTCACTAAAAGAAGTTGACAGTGTTTTACACTGTCATTTTTAATTACGTTTTAGCAGAGTCAGTTTGCACTTTAATTTTGAAAATGTTATTAATTTAGTACAGTTGCTGTGTAAGGTGAGACAGTTTTATTTGGAAATGAACATGAAAAAGTTCTGTTTGGATTATGTTTTTAAAAGACTTTTATGAACATAGTTATTTTTCCTGTTTTCACTCTGTCTGCACTGATGTTGTGAGGTAAAAATTTCATTTCTTTCCAAATGAATATATAATGAAGCTAGCACTAAAACAGTTAACTGGATAGCTGATATTGACAAAATCTTAGAATGTAATGACTTCAAGTTCTTTGTTGAATATTCATTAAATATCCTTTTCTCATAGGGCTTATAAATCCTCTGAAATGCAATACATACGCACTTTAAAATTTGACAGAAAATACTCATATTTCTAAGATAAAGGGTTTTTTCTTCTTTAAGCACTCTCTCAAATCATATATAATCAGGAACATTGGCAACACTGCTGCTCAGAGAAGGACAGAGTGAACATCAAGAAATCCAAATGAATTCAATCCCATTAAATGTAATGGTGTGGTAAATCTCACTATACCATCTGCTGTAGAACGCTGAGACACTATTGGAATTCCACATCTTATTTACATAGCAGATAAGAATGTGTTGGGAGATTTATATGGTGAATGAATTCCCAGAGACAAAACTAAGTTTCTAGTCTGTTCACATCTGGGGAACATCTACATCTGTAGAGCATTATACAGAAACTACTGTAAGTTAGCCTTTCTGTGAAAAATCCTGCCACTTCATTCCAACATTACCCATTAAAGGAAAACAAAATAAAACAATGAAAAAGTTCCTGGAAACACTGGTGGGAGCTGAGCTACTTCATCAAAAGAAAACATAACCTTCCCTAAATTAGTACATATTTCTGAAAGAATTAGCATGGCACACTGTAGAAGATAACTGATATCATATTTTAAACATCTGTACTGTGAGTTCAGAAATCTCCCTGTGGCAAAACATTAAGTAAAATATGCTACAGATTTATTTTTGCCCTCACTTGAACATTTAGATTGACATCTCTCTCCGTTGTAACTGGATTCATAACTTCCCTTTACTCAACACTGAAATGGAGCTGAGCTTCAGTTCAGTTGTATATCAGATGATCTCAAAGGTGGGTGTATTTTGTACAATGTATGAACTGCAGAGGAACAAAACACTGCACTAACCTCCACTCGATATGTTCCTCTTTATCATTATATTTAATAAATGGTGAGCTTACTTGAGAGTGGCATGTCCTCTGTGCACATTGATTGTAAAACCCATCACTTGTCGATTCAGTTAAACATTAAAGTTCTAATGCATCAAAAGTGCATAGGGGAGCTGACCTGGGCTAAGGAAGCATTTTATGCAGGAATATTAATAGAGTTCTTCTGCAGCTGCCTCATGTACTTCAGATTGTAAACCTCTGAACCAAAGCCAATTGACAGTAACAGATCTGGAAAGGAAGATGCTTTTAAATTACCTCCTTTCCATTTAATCAGACAAGCAACCTCTGAATCCCAAGCTGTAGGTGAATGTTTAAGAGAACATTCTTTATATAGTTAGCTGAACCATGCCCAAGAGCACCCACTGACAGCTTTCCTATTACCAGAAGGACAATGAATCATATGAACTTTGCTGACACACATACTATAATAATTGTTACATTTTCTTTTAGGATATATCCTTGGGCTCACTTTTGGCCTCACCTTAAAGGTGACAGCTTGTAAGCTACATAACTTAGCTTACCACTAAATCATCGATAACAGTTCGTAAAATATCCTGTAATAATTTAGTAGTGCATTGGTGCTGATCCTAATGGAATCTGACATCAGCAGTTATGTTATTTCCTCCATGGATTCTGGATTCTTCTATTGAACATTTGTTAAAACAGTTGTTCATCTACAGTGTACATATTCCTGCCAAGCTTCATGGAAATATTTCTATTCATTATTTTTTAATGTCAATTCTCAATAGAAATTCATCTTTTCTGTTTGGAACTCAGTTTGGTGCAATACAGACATCTTTGTTTTATAAAGCAGAAGTAGTTTATGTATATTAAAACATTCAATGACACATTACCATCGGGTTAATTTCCAAATTTTCAATGCAGTTTTCTAAATAGGAACATTAAATGAAGAAAAGATTTCCTGATTTCCTGCTTGTATTTTTTTTTTCTATTGAATTCTTCTCCACTGAATGCTCTAAAACAGCTTTCTGGGAAGTATTAGAACATTTTGGATTATATTCCTAACTGTTATTAATGATATATGTACTGTTATACTGGAACAACTTCTGTTCCAAAAAATTCTCATTGAAATGTGATAATTACTTTTTATTTGATCATTGTAAACATTTATCAGTAGAACTGGTGGCAGTAGTTTTATTAGAGATTCACAGCAGATTTTAGCCAGTATTTACCATCCATGACACCTGTTGTCCCAGATTCCCTACCACCACTTTACAGGTTGGTACAGCCTCAGTATACAGGGTGGTTAGTATTGCCTGGAGAAATTCCCATGTTCCCATTAAACCTAGCATGTCATCATGGGAATATCTTTGGTGTTCCTTATCTTTATTCCCCTTATTTATACCTTTCAAATTTGGTACCATTTCTAAGTCTTCCCAATAAAGAAAAGCCTCAAGTGTCCTCAAAAGTTTCTGTATCCATCAGTATTTTACCAGACATTCAGAAGTTTTTGGTTTCCTGAGCCTACACCTTACCTGATCAGAGAACTTTTCCAGACTGTGACTAAAGACTTACAGCAATTTCCTCTGTCCCATCACTAGGCCCTTTATCTTCAACTCTGACATTTCATTTTCTCCTCCCCACTTTCTATCTTGTGTGCATGCCTTGTCTTCATCTTCCTTTTCTTTCATACTGGTCTACTTCGGTTCTAATTTCACATTTACTCACCTTTCTTGTAATAATTTTCTGTATCTCATGTATGAATGAGTACGCATAGAAATAAGTACATGCAAAGGCATGAGTGAATAAATAGGCTTCACAGTAACTGCAAGACTCGAACATCACCTCTGTTTTCTAATCTTCTATACTGGCTACGTTTTGCTTTTGCTATTTCATAATATCTTGTCATTTGTATTATCCGAGTAAACATTATTAGTTTGGTACTCAAGTAAAAATAGATTAATCACTTGCAGCTGTAGTGTTCATATTCACTTAAGCTACCTAATTGTGGCTCATTTCTTTAGCCAAAATAAGGAGAAATGGTTGAGTTGTTCTCTTTGGAGAACATGTTGAGTTCTAATGAACATTACACTACTGGGAAATACAGAAGTTCAAAGCCAAGACACATCTCCTTCTAGTATTCCCAATGAAGCAGTGTGTCACTGCCATTATGGACAAGACTTGCAAAGACCACTTCAGAATTATGTAGTTTTCTGTTTTATTGCTAAGATGCCACTTTTCTCTCACTTTTTAAAAAAAGAATGCCAATGAATTTCATGCAAGCTAATCATGTTCCTAAGTATTTTTCAGTCTACAGAATGATACCCACAGTAAATATGGTTATCTCTTTGATAGAGATTGTTTTGAACTTTTGATCACGGGTTTACTATTTCAATGTATTGCAGTAATGTCCAGTATCTCACTACTTCACCTACTTTGTGATTTTTTTAATAACATTCTATTTATGCATCTGCAAATCATTCTGAAAAATCAGTAAATGTTTACTTTCAGGAAGAAAACTGGCTTTGTAGCTTCTAGTTCCTCCAATGGAAATTGATGAAAGAATTGAAATATGTAACTTACTGTAGCAGAAATGCTAAGTCATGGTTTGAAACGGTGATTAAGCACCTGGTAGGAAGGCAGGGCCAACTCAGGGGAGCTCAGGTGCATGCAATGGAACCAAGATCCACCCTTTCCCAGAACTCCTTCAAGGGTTGGCAGTGGAGGAAAGCATATTTTGCTGGAGATTCCTGCATACCTGAAATCTTCTAAAGGTAAGCAGCTTCTTTCCTTTATTTTTGTGCTTACAGCTGTTGTATTTGAGCAAATTCTCACTTGCTGTAGCCTGGAGCCTTGTTACTCTGCTGTTGTTGATGCGCTTTCCTTTGCATTATACTTACTAATGGAAGAAAGTTAGAATTGTTTTATGTGAAAATATTGGATGTTCTGGAGGTCTGAAAATATAAGTTGATTCACTTTATCAATTAATGCTAATTATTGCATCAAGAAACTGGCTGCTTATGGCTTAGATGGGTGTACAGTTCTCTGGGTGACAAACTAGCTTGAAGGCTAGGCCCTAAGGTTTGTGAGTGAGGTTAAATGTGACTTGCGACTGGTCACCACTGGCATTTCACTGGGCTCAGTACTGGGGCCATTTTTGTTTAGAAAGTCTATTAACGATCTGGATGGGAGGTTCAAGTGCACCCTCTGTGTGTATGCAGATGATACCTAGTTATGCAAGACGGTTAATTAGCTTGAGGGTGGGAAGGCTTTGGAGGCTGATCTGGATGGGCTGGTTCAATGTTCCAAGTTCAATTACAAAACTTTCACCAAAGCAAGTGCTGTATGCTGCCCTTGAGCTATAACATCCCTATGCAGTGGTATAGGTTTGGGAAAGTGGATGGAAAATTGCCTGGTAGAAAAGGACCTGGGGATTCAGGTTGACAGCCAGCTGTGCATAAGCCAGCAGCGTGCTCAGGTGACTAAAAAGGCCAGTGGCATTCTGGCATGAATCAATAGTGTGACACCAGGACCAGAGAAGAGATTGTTCCTCTGTATGTGGCACTGGTGAGACCAAACTTTGAGCACTGTGTTTGGTTTTGAGCCCTTCACTACAAGAATAGAACTGAATTGCTTGAGTGTGTGCAAAGAAGAGCAATGAATCTGATGAAGGGATTAGAAAACAAAACATGAGGAGTGTCTGATGGAACTGGAAGTGTTTACTCTGGAAGGGAGGAGGCTGAGAGAGGCCTGCTCAGTTTCTACAACTACCTGAAAGGAAGGTGTTGATCTCTTCACTCAGATGACAAGTGATGTGTTGTGAGGAAACGGTCTCAGGTTGTGCCAGGGTAGATGTCAGTTGGGTATTAGGAGTAATTTCTTTGTGGAGAGAGGATAGTCAAGCATTGGAACTGACTGTTCAGGGAAGTGGTGAAGTCCCCATACCTGGAGGTGAATGTGAATGCCACACTAAGGAATGTGGCGTAATGATGGTACTCAGCAGGTCAAGTTAATGGTTGGACTTGGAGATCTTGATGGACCTTTCTGACCTAGGTCATCTTATGATTATTAAACATTTACACATTTACTTTATGACACTTCAGCCACTAGTATAAGCTGTTAGCTGAGTGCACAATAAGTCTGACACATCTATAGAAGTGGTACAGAGTACCACTGAGTCCTTAAAGAGACAGTGTGAATGTGAAGATCATGCCTGAAGGGCGAAAGTGAAGCAGACAAACAGAAACAAACTGCTTATTCAAACTGCTTATTCAGTCTTGATGTGTATTTTCTGTATCTTATATCTTCATTTAGTTTGCACTTAATTATATGCCTGTTTTGCCAAATGAATCTTATGACACTTCTGTTTTGGCTGCCTGTAATGACTAAGGACTTAGCTGTTGGCTGAATTCTGGTTGGTAACCCAGGAGACTTTTTATGAAGTGTAAATGTGATCATTTTTTAATAATTCAGAAGCCTGGGTGTCATCATGTTACATGTGCAAGTCAGAGGTCATAGTGGAAAATACAGTCTTTATGTACTCTTACCCTGGATGGGAATCCTTAGCTCGGCTGCTAATGACCTTGTGATCTGTGGTACATTGCCAAGTATAGTACAGAAGTATCCTGGTATCTTTTCATTTCTCAATCTCATTTAAGAAAGCAGAGAGAAGGAGAAAAACCTCAAGAGACTTCCCTAAGAATGGCTATTAACCATTGGAATCATGGAAGATGATTATAATGTGTATTTTCTATAGTGATTTTAATACTCAGTACATACATTGAAATGAAAACTATTATCTGTACATCCTGAATATAATAGTGAGTAATTAAAATACTGTTTTTAAAAACAGGAACAAACCATAGGTATTTATGTCTATCAAACATTTTTTTTTCTCTTTTCTCATAGCACTAAAAAAATTACGTAAACTTTGGTAGGACTGTGTGAAGCAGTGATGCTTATCTCAGATCTAGAGTCAACTGGAGCTCTTTAAGAGTTCAAGCTGTATTAATTGATACATTTATTGCTTTTGTACATCTAATATTCTTTTCTGCATGGAAACTTGACCTAAAGAAAAAGAATATTTAGAGAATGGTTTTATGCTCTATCCCACCCAAACAGAGTCATGTAAATAACACAGAAAATGCTATTTTCTGTCTTTGTGGTTGCACAAATATATTATTGTAGAGTTCTGTGATGTGCTCTTTCTGAAAGAAAAGGGGTTGGATAGTCAAGTGTGGGCGGTACAGGTGGCTGCAGATAGTTGCTGATGCACAACCTCAAGACCGTGAGTATTTATAGCTCCATCTATCCTGTAGGTGTGGGTAGCTCTTCTTAGAAGAGAAAGATAATATAACCATGTTTGTATGGCAGAGTAAATACTCTGAAGTGTTCCACATCTCTTCCTGTAGCTGGCCAGTCAATAAATGTCAGACCATGAAATGACCAATAATCCTGTCCTCTTCTGAAATATATTCAGCTTGAAAAAGCTGTTCTCTAAAATACAAAACATACATTCTCCAAAGTTGTCGCTGAGTGTCCTCTTCTGAAACAAACAGAAGTTACCTTCTGTCTCCTAAAAAACCAGAAATGGACCACTGCTGCCTCTCTGTAGCATCTGCATCTCTGTGAAGAGGGTAATGGTAGCTCAGAAATACCAGTATGGGATAATAGAAGTACTTCCTATCACATGGAGTGTTTTTCTCTGGTTATCATACTACCTATTTTCAAATATATTATATGCCTATGAAAAACACAGTAACTTATTTTACCTAGTGAAAAAGAACAAAACTCCATCTTATGGATTAAGGGATATCAGCAGTAAGCATATTAATTCTTACTCTGTGTAATTCCTATGACATTTTGACATTAAATAACCTGTGGAAAAAAATTGAGGTACTGCTAGTAAGTGGTACTAAATACATCTGATTTCAGTGGAAGCTTAGATTTCTCCAGATCCCTTCTTCTTCCTGAGGCTTCAACCAGGCAGGATGGAGCCCATTAAACAGAGTAGTCCAGAAGCAATACTGCAGAACAGCACATTTTACTGATTGCTGAGAATTTCAGTTATAAAGCTGGACATTTCTTGCAGGCTGGAATGTTTTCATTCTTTATTTTGGGGGGGGGGGAGAAGACAGCAGAAAAGGAGGAGGGGGAATCCTTTAATTGTTAGTGCAGGTTTTAAACTGACAAGCCTCAAAGGCAGAATACTGACTCTTTGATCTTAAAAGGGTTGTAAAAGGATGGTCTCACTAGTGTTTATTCAAATATTTGCAGGTAAACGCTGATAATCTAAACTGAGTCAAAGCTGCAGAATTTAGCATAACTGATTTGCATATCAAGAGCCTTGAAATAAATACCAATTCAGGGATCTTAAATGTTGTCAAAAACTAATAATGACTTGAAATTAACTTGGGGCTTGCCTGTGCTGGGGAAATGAAAGTGTTCATTGGTAACCAATGGTCTAACAGACCAGCTTAATTCGCATGAAGAGGGCTGTGTGGTAGCTGTAGGTATCTGCAGTCACATACATAATGCTTTGGGGCACACCAAGAGCAAAAGAGCACTCTTGTAGGGCAGAGAAAAGCTGAACTGATGCTCTGTGCATCCTCACTGCCAGAAACTACCCACAGAAGTCATCCTTTGGAGACAGTCTGTATCTGATTCTAGTTAATAATGGCAAGAACCACTTCTTGTGAGCGCTCCTGTGGATGACTTCTGTTTCTGAGTCAAGTTGTTAATTGTTGAAATATAGGTTCTTGACAAGTCGTTTCACTATTTTTGTAATTATTTATGTTCCAAATATCGGTAACACAGTTTATAAATGTCTTGATTGTCTTCTATATCTATTTTTAGAACCTTGTTCTTGCTACTTATTTTAAAGCTAATGGCTTGGGGTAATTTTGTCTGTTATTTGACTGAAGGAATGTACATCTTCTATTAGCGCTTAGACACCCATTTGGAAGCACAGATCCTTTGTACTCTCCAAAAGTCGGTGAAAACTTTTTTGTGTTTTGGGAGTTCTCTGAGCGCACAAATGCTGCAGCTGATGAAAGGAAACACTAATAATTAGTATTTGTCAAGTCAGATCTCTTACACTACTCAGCATAATGACCTAATGTAAAATTTTAAGACTTTTTATTTCCTTATGGGAGTGTTTTGGCTATCAAAAAATATAAAAGAGAAAATAATCTCCATATCTGCAGAAATTTGCAAACTGCTTCTTCTGGTATGATGTTGCAGTGTTTCAAATGGAAGTCAATTACATTTGACAGAGTTAGGTCCAAACTTCAATCTTCTTCTAGATGTTTCTGTGTATTTCTGACTTGGGTTGTGCATGGACAGCAAAGATTTATAAGACTAAGACCATTTCTAGTCATTAGAAATATAGTAATGAAATATTCCCACTTAAGGAAAGCTTCTAGTAGTTGACTTTTCCTGCTTTTTCACTTTTCAAGTGTTGGTCACATATAAGATCATGCTAATTTGAATGAGCAAGGGTGGTCTACTCAGAGTTGGAGGTGGTGATATTGCATGCTATACTTCAGAGAGTAAAAGTGGTCTGTTATCAGTCAATACGGTGACTTAGTAAATTGTAAGGGGTACATATTCTCTAGAATGCACTCACCATGAGGTGCGAATGAGTACACACAATCCAACCAGTGAGATTTTCTTAGAAAATTAGGCAACACCACACTGAGTGGAGCAGTAAATTAATAATTATTTAAAATTTTAAATCCTAAGGAGTGTAAATAGAATCCCTCTTTTTAGCTCTGTGTCCTGACTAAAGTTGGTATAGATATGCTAAAATATAACTTTAACTCACTATTTTTAGAATAAGAGGAGATTTTTGTGATAAGTAGGCTCTTTTAAAAGTTCAATAATTAAAGGCTGGATGATAATTTTTGAGAGCTTGCAGAAATTCTGTTGATTTGTAATGAAACTTTCTAATGAAGCAAATACTTTCCTTCTCTGGAAGGAAGTTCTGTCAGCACTTGGGAGAAGTGGGAGTGTTAACAGAAGCACTCTGCACCTACCTAATGCCAGCCCTGCCCTCCGTGAATGGCACTAAAGTCTGACATTCGGAAAAAATTCTCTGCTGATGTTGCCATAGTTCCCTGAACTCAGCACCTGCAATCCAGCTGCCTCCCCATTTAAATGACTCATTGCCATTTCAACACTTGACTTTGTCCACCTTATTGACTCTCTAACTTCCTGCTGTACTGCTTTATTCTTCGACTCTCTTCACACTTTTCCCAGCCCGCTTCCACCAGTCCTTAGTCAGAGGTCCAGGATTCATCCAACTCTGAAATTTTCATTTGCCTGCAGAAAAGAATCATGAGATATTCCTAACACTCTCCCAACACCTATTTTGTTCTATCTCATCTCCTGTCCTCAAAACACAGCTTCATTTGAATATCTGGATGCAAAGGAGTTTGACTTGGAAAACAAAATAAGAACCAATCAACAAGCAGTAGCACTTCCAGACATTAGCAACAGCCAGTATAAATCTGCTGCTGTCTGTGTGTTCTAATCTCCTTACTGCTTCTTGGGATACCCAAGGTCTTATTTTAATATTTGTTTTTCATTTTGAAAATGTCTATGTCACACTTTTTTCATGAAAAATCATGTACAGTTTTCAGGTTCAACTACTCTGTGAACATCTGGCCACCATGGAAGTTAGTTTTTACTTCATTTGTGCTAAATACTTTTTTGGACACATTTTGTGTATGTGATAATCTCGTATTTATTGAAATTTTTCAATAATGTGGATTTAGTATTTTCCTCTTCCAAAAAAAAAAGCACATTTTCAAAGGCTGGGATAAAGCTGAAAAACATTCACACTATAACCCCAGGTATTTTTTACACCGTAGCAAATTAGGAGTTGCAAAGTGGAATGAGGTTGGAGCATGATTTGAGTAAGATCAGATTTTGGCAAGACATGTCTACATGGCAGTAGAAAGGCTGTTAGGTATTACATGGACATCATTTATAACACTGAGAGTGATTAAATATGGTGTGGAAACTTGTTTAGGTTCTTGCTAATAAGGAAATATGGGCTTTATATATACCCCTAGAAGAATGCTATTTTTTGACACACCTACTTTGCATATCTCAGTACTGTAAATTTTATTTCAGTTGCAGTCTGATCCTGTGTTGCACCAAACCCCTTCTGTGAAGTGCTGAAAAATCTAAATTTCTGTTGCATTACGAATTCTGAACACCTCAATAAATTCTGCTCATTGGTTTTAATAATGTTTCTTGGACTAAATATAACTGTGGGAAGAATATGAACAGCCAAATGCTGGCTGTTCAGTCCCATTAAATGTAAGTGAATTTACAGTGTTATGGACCTAGGGAGATTTAGTCCCATGTACTTGAGGGATTTCAACAACAAAATCTTAGGCTTTTGATCCTGCTAGTATATGCTTATCTTAAATACTTGAGTAATTCTACTGACTGATCTGGGACTGCTCAGGCCCCTGAAGTTGATAGTATATTTGCAGGATTGTTGCCTGAATGTAGGGGAAAATATTTTTGTAGGGATTTCATATTTCAGTTCAGAAGCATTATACTTATAAGACCTTGTGCATGAAACTAAGACTGTATCACCAGGTTTATGGCACTGCTTCCCTTTACAGTCACTGTCATAAAAAACAGATTAATATTGTTCCATTGTGTATGTTTTATACATTCTTTACTATGAAAGTGTTTGCGATAAGCCATTTTCTCTCTTTCCCATAATAGTTTTTGTGACATGGCTTCCAAATTTTATGCCTAATATGATCTTTGAAAAGCTATAAACTTTAACAGACTTTAAACGAAGTGACTGAATAAACTGCCAGAGAGTCTGTGGTTTGATCCCAGGAAATCCTGATTAATAGCCCTTAGTTTTAGTTAGACCACCCTGAATGTATTGTGAAAAACAGTTGACTCATTTTATGGCCATTTAGATTGCAATTTAACATACTGAATTTATAACATTTCTTTTAAAAACACTAAATGAAGACATAAGAATTTATTCCTTCATATAAGACCATATGCCAAACACATTTCTTGGTCTATTTAATTCAGTCTTATAAGTGTGTAATTCTGTATATTTGCTAACCACATAAAATCTATTTTTAATATAAAAGGCCTAATCCAAATACAGTGCAGTTAATGTGAAAGTAATTGTTTGAAATATTTCCAGTGATATTCATAGGTCAGGACTCCTACATTTAAAAGTGAAACTATTTTGCGTGTGTATTTTAGAAACTCTCCTAATAACATTCTTGTTAGGACTTGAAAAAATGTAAAATAATTTTGGACAATAATTTGATAGATAATCTTTCTTCCTCTTTATTTTTCATGGAGTTTATATAGAGACCGTGGTAATCACATTGTTTTCTTTCTTAGTTATAGTATTAACTAAAGGATATCTGTACTTAAGGTTGGCCAGAACCTTGACTTTACTGGCCAAGGCATAGTGCTAAATATGCAGCTTTTATTTAAACATCCTAGAGATCTTCAGTGATGATTATCTTACAGAAAGTTAATTCCTTTGTAGGCTAGGTTTCCGGAAACTTGAATGGGTTGATCCTAGCACGAGTATGAGCAAAGGTGATAAAATATGGGCCATGGTATGAAATAGCTATATAAAAACTTGTCTCCATACAAAGAAGATACGTGGTGATCATGTCCACATACTGAAAGGACTTTTAATAAGAAAACAAAATTTTGATTCTTGTGGGGAGGTCACTCTATTAACAACAAGATAGAATCTTTTCTTTTGTATCTACAATGCTGCTGCGGAAGTCTGGTTATTGAAAAAAGAATTTGCATATTGTACATACTTCAACAAATCATATTGAGTAAAAAGTAAACAAAGCGCATGTATATATAGACCTGTATGTAAGAAGTAATGAATAGAATGAATTTGCATTGTCTTTGTAATACGTTTGGATGTTTTTCCTTTTCAAGAAAAAATAAATAATTTTCCACATAATCGAAAATTGAGTTTGCTATTTCAAAGATGCTCTTAACGTAGAAAAATGAAACATATTTTAAAACTAGTGCTTATCACAGCATCACCATCCCCCTCCTCAAGTGTTCTACTCCAAAATAAAAAGGGAAAGATTCTATTGTTTTCCTGGATTCACTTTGCTTGTAGTGATTGATGTAGAATTTTACTGCCATCCAATGGCAAGGACCTATTATAGCCTGAGTTAATGTCTAATGCTTTTTGATCAAATTGCAGTCAAGGGAATTTAACTTATGTAGTACGCTTAGAACTTACATCAATACATCTCTGTTCGTTACACAGTGAGAAAGAAATATGACTACTGTTTCAATTTATTCAGTGTTTCCTAATTCAATTTAACTCTGAATTACTAATATTGCGGTACATAATTACCTAAATGAATAAATCAACCTAAGCTACTTACTAAAAAGAACATGAGAGTATAATATTAATTTTTGCATGTACCTTGTCGCGTTAGCTTAAAAGATTTTTCTCTAAATTAAGAGTGCTTTCCAAGTCAGCACAATATCCTTTTACTGAAATAGTCTCCTCGATTTTGCTTATTGTGTCTGCTTTGCAATTGTTAGTGCAGACTAAATAATTATTTTATACTTCTCAAGTGGTTATTTTCTTTGTATGGTTTTTTTTCTTTCTGGTTTTTACTCTCTCTCACACACATACACACACAAATAACTCAGTAAGACAGTTGCTGGAAATGATAAGCCAAATGTCTGGATTTTTAAATACTTCTTCCTAATGTGTTTCAGATACAGCTTCAGCCAGCTGTCTAGCCTAATGATCACCTGTTTCAGTTCTAAAACGCAGTCTAGTATTAATATGCTTCATTCTTTAAAAGCCTCTGTTTGTCAGAGGAAAAAATGCGTATACATCTAAAGAAAATTGAATTGGGACAAGAATATAAATCAAGAATTCATTTTGTACTGCTAAGAAATTTTTAAATTATTGTCTATTAAAGGGGGAAAAAAAACCAAAAACCAACCCATCCCCACCTCAAAGGAGAAAAGTATCTGTTTATGGTAACAGAGAAACTAAATTACAGATGAAGTACACTTCTGTTCCATTCTATCTGGAGACAAGGCGCCAAGCATGTACAAACATGTACCATCATTCATTAGCATTGCTTTCCATTATCTGCTACAGCCAATGGATATGTTTCCAGTACTTGGGCTGAAACTTGTCCCAGATGAGCACTGCTAACAACCTGTTGTCCCAGAGTATATTTCATTTCAGGCATTTGCAGAATGTTCTTGTTTCTCATGACAATGCAACAAGTGTTCAGCATTACACTGTATAGGAGTACTTATCAGATGTTTTGTGGAACTCTTGCTAATAGTTTAACTCTGATTTAAAATTCTTTGGCTGCTATCAATGACTGTTCCCATAGCTAAACAGAAAGAATGATCTTACTACAGAACTTACTGGAGGAGCATCAAGGAAAAAAAATATAGAAGAAAGTCACAGAAGACTCAATTATGTCTTAAGTATCCATATCTTAGAAAAATTCTGCACTGAAGAAAACAACTATAAAATTAGAACTCTTCTAACTGGAATACATTGATATTAATCAGTAAAAAGTTTTCAGTGTGTGTGAAGGGAAAACAGTAGTTTAAAAAAAAAATTAAACATCTGCTATTTGTTATTTCAGTGCCTTAAGGAGAAGAGTATAAAAGTATGAAGAGAAAATGGGGATCATGGGAAATGTGTGATTTGTGCATTATTTTGCAGTTAATATTAGGGCACTACAACTGCACTTGGAAAGCAAAGCACGCTCTTCTCAGTATTGTCATATTGAACAATTGCTTGCAAAATGAATTAATTTCTCTCTAGTTTTCAGTTGAACAATAAATTTCCATGTGATGTTGATGTTTTCGAGCTTAGAATTGGTTGAAGCAGAGTTGGATTGCCATGATAACATGATTTACAGATGTGTTCACCTCTAATTTCAAAGACCACCAGTCTCAGAAAAGCAGTGTAGGTGAGTTCAGCACACATTCTTCCCAGGGAATAGCTGTTTATTGTTAGCTGAGCTGCTAACTCATTTTCTAAGATGTTCGTTTTTCTGTAGTTCTTGGTGTTTTTGCAGCAGATGCTCATGCAAATTTATCCAGTGAATTTGGTTTTGTTTGTTTTATAAGCTATGCTTCATGCTTTAATGCTCCAAGTCAATACACGTTTCACAGGACAGATACTTTCTCCTATTCCCCAAAATTCACTTGATTGATTTCTAGAAATGGATAGAAGGAAAAAAAATTAATTTCAAGCAATTCTGTCATGTTTTTAATAGTTATTTTTCTTTCCCCTCTCTGGTCTTTGAAGGAAAGGTCTTCGTGACAGCTAACAAAGCTGTCCTGCATTTGTAGCCCTCATTTTACTAGTTGTGAGGCGAGATGTTCACTGTATGGATCTTGCTGAGTTCAGTGAGCTGCAGCCTTTAGGAAGTGGGGCATTACGATTTTTCTGCACCCAGGTGTGCATAGAGCTGGGCAAGGTGAGCTTGGTCTTCACTGTTGCTCCCTCCAACACAAGCAGTGCTGATAAAAAAGGGACTATAGTGCTCAGTGTTTGCCACAGGCTCTGTTTGCCTCCCCTCTGCTCCTTCCCCCAGTGCTTGAAATACAGTGAGTTTCCCCACCCATGACTTCTTTTGGCCAAGAATGGAGTGGAGGCTCTGGGGTGACACAAGGCCACGGATGTGACCTGCGAGGCCTTTGTGTGACACAGCCCTCCTTTTACCCTCCCCACTCACTAAATCATATTCAGTCTATACAACAAAATACCTGGAAAGCACACATAATTCCTGAATAAGCTGCTCACAGGCGATAGCCTTTTTCCCCATTTAATTTTCTCTGTGCACGTTTCTGTGCTCTGTATGCTCAGCAACAATCCCTTCTGTGAAGCTGCATTTCATTTCCTCTGACCACTAAAACTGCGATCTGCTTTTCTCTCCTGAAACACGTGCCATGCACAGATTTTAATTATTTAGTCATGATTTAGCATGCATGATATATGGGTATCATTATCAGTGGCTGCAATCTCTCTTCTCTTCTTTTGGCTATTTAACACGAGGAAGATGCTCTTTGTTATTAACATCTGTTCATCAGGGACACAGACCTTCTCGGCATTGCTAGCACCTTCTGTTTTTGTCAGGAGAGGGGAAAGTGATCAAGAGCCTCATCAGAGCCTAATTTGGCACTGATGTGTTTTCCTTTATCTTAGCATAGCCTAGATCTAAATTGTCCCTTAAATTGCAGTAGCTTTTAAAATACTGCTCAATAACTAGATCTGACTAGGCGTAGACAGAGATGGTAGAGATACAAATGTAACATTATTTAAATATTATGGTTGTGTGTGGGCTACAAGATGAAAAATAAGTTAATAAAAGACGTGGTAGAATTAGAAAATAAGATTAGTGAATTGCTTTAGCGGTGAAACCATCTTCTAGCTATGAAAAAAGGGCTAATCTTATTTTTCCCCCACTAAGCTCATTCTGGTTTTTCCACAGCCCTGTGAAGGCATCACAGCAGAAATGTCCCCTGTACTTTACCTTGTTATTACAGCAGGTATTTTATTAAGCCTTTCAAGGCTGAATCTTAGGCTTGCAGTAAAACAAGGCTCTCATTCTGCTCTGGCCCTCAGAGTAGAAATAAATGAAAAAGGGATTTCCACATAAACATTCAATTCTGAGAGGTTTGCCAATAGCCACCAAATATAACAATGTTTGTGCTCCAGACCAGGATCTTATTTCTGCCGTAAAGAAAGCATCAAAATCTGATCATGTAGATAAAAGAGGAAACTTCTCATGAATATACTCTACATGATTAAAACTCCAGCTCCCTATGGTTTAGACCTGGAAGACATTTTAATTATCTATCTAACATCTTGCTATTGCTGAAATTTTGACTGCAAATGTTTCTGACATAGTGTTTCATGGAGTATCCTTTCCTCATACTGTGCTTTTTTTATATTCCAGATGTACAGTAAACAACAAAAGCTTGTTTTATCTTTTACTCTTCATCAGATGAAAGTGAAAGATAACAAAGAAAAAAAAATTTTAAAGAATAGATTTTAATCACAGAGATCATGCTTAAATCTAAAAGTCCTATAACAGTCTCAAATATGCTTTACCAAATATACTCCAGTTATGTGTAAGTCTGAAAAATCCAAACATTGATTTTTTTTTTTTAATTTTATTTATGGCAAATAAGTGCCCTTGAATCTTTCTCATATTGTTAGAGTAAGGTATTCACATTTATTGAATGCAACTACAATTTTGGATCAATTTTGGCAAATTTCAATATCACACCATCAGCCAGAAATGAACAGCACACAAAAAAATTTCTTTAAGTGAAAACCATGAGTGTCTTTTGGTTCCAACTAATAGGTAAGGGCAACTCAATCAATAGCGTGATTTTCAGAGTACTTTTCTACTAAATAATATTCCTACTTAGAAAACTTGTGAGAACCTAAATGAAGAATCTGAACAGTAGATATCAAGCTTACAGTAAAATGTCTTTAAAGGTGGTATTAGAGCAACCATATAAAGAGTGTTTTTAAAGCATGGTGCTATATGTATTTTTGAATGAGATAAGTGAAAGAACTTGGATGGACACAATCTGTGCCAAATGTTGAAATGGTTTCTAAAATTACCTTACCACTCTTTTTAAAATGGAACAACAGACTAATGGCTTAGTGAAACTAGAAAGTCATCAAAGGTTATTAAACAGTATTAATGGGGATAAAAGCCATATTTTTATTGTTTTCACTGTCAACTAATGTACGCCATGTATTTATTCTGTTTTTATTGCCAACCAATTAGTGCATGCTAAGAACTATGAGGAATTATATCTATGTCTATTGGCAGCTGCCTCTTTTCTGTTCACCTGAGAGGAAGTGGGGTTTTGGAGGCTAAGTGGCTAGATCTTAGTGAGCTGGATTGTGAATCATTTGAATCTTGAGCTGTTGCTGCACCCAAGGCACGAGCGCAACATGACAGAAACTGCTCTCAGGAGCAGGCAGTGCAGCTGGTCTCCTGCCACATAGGGCTGCTAGAATCAAGATATCATGTCTATGCTCAGCTCCCATGTTATCTGGCTGACTTTCTGTGGTAGGAGGTGTTGAAGTCATTTAGATTCAACATTCATCTTCTGAGTCCCAACTCAGGTTGCGCACACTGAACTGAATGCATAGAAACTCTTTCAGTAGATACCAGGTTTCAGGATTGTTATTTCAGGCAGATATACAGCAGTATAAATGTGGTCTAGCAGTGACCTCGATATAATAAAATCTTTAAACTGAGGTGCTTAGAGCATAATGTGGAGGCCTTAAATAGCTCTGGAGGAGACAGCTTTGATACAACAAAGCTCATACTGTTTTGGAGCTAATTAGTTAGTCAAACTGCATCAAGTCTGATTTCTCATGGAGAAGCTGTGAGAAACATGTGTACCACTCTGGGTTTTAATTTTATAACACTTTTCTTCTCTTGGCATTTGCATTAACTGTAGTCAAGTCATTCATTCTCAGAGAATGAAGGGTTGACTGTTTGGAGTGTTGATGGCACATGCACACGTGGCATGCAGCCCAGCAGGAGCTGCTGCTGAATCACTCAAATCTACATGATCTGGGGTGAAGATATGTTTTAAAAATGTTCAGCTGTAATTTGATCCATGTGTGACAGCTCAGAAGTTACCTACAGCTATGCAAATTTTGATAACTAGGGCAATGTCATGAAGTATTCTGAATGACCATCTCTGCACATCCATTTGCATGCAAAAATCATCATGTAGTGTTTTTTTCTCTGATGTGATAACAAACCGTTCAGCTACAGAAACCCATTGCCCTCTGGCAAAAAGGTCAGAAAAAAGTAAATGTAGATAAGAGAATTACAAAAAGCACTTTTTTCCAGAAATGCATGAAGATTTGTACTAGTAGACAGGCAGCTATTGTAGCACTTGAACTTTCATTCATGCTTTGAATGAAATTTGCTCTCTTCTAAACAAGGCTGAAAAAGGTTCATAGCCTTCAGTCTCCTCATTCCACCCGTAGCTGATGGCAACACTTACCCAGAGAAATGAGCATCTTCAAGGCCCAATGCCACCTATGCAGAGATCAGCCTGCGGTCACTAAACTACTTGCTGGTAGAGAAGGTGTGGGGCAGCACTTCGTTGCCCAGGAAACTGCTGACTGGGAGACTTCACTTGTGCTACTTTGGCATGCTTGAAGGTAGGAGAGGTTGACTGGAAATTGTAAGTAATTTACACGAGTACTATGGTCATGAAGCCACACCTGGTAGTGGGAAACTGGTGCTGTTTTAAAGAGGAATGGTAATGGCCAAGAGTCATTTCCAAAGGAGAGAATTCAGTTTCGGGTTCACCTGTTGAGGCAGAGATTTCTGTGGTTCCCAGCTTCTTTGTCATTAAGGACTTTGAGGTGACCTGTCTGGCAGATTGAGGGAAGGTTATTCAATGTGAATAAGATTAGGCAAGTGTGTCAAAAGATATGTGGTTGATTCCCTGAAACAGAAACATCCAGAAGGGAATTCTTTTATATTATTGAACAACAGCCAACCAGACAAGAAAAATGAGGTAAAATTTTCCATGTAACTACTGTAAATATAGCAGTGATAAGGAAACATAGGCTTAACTTTTAGGTAGAGCTTGTTTTGGATGATACATGAATAGTGATTGCAACATAAATGCCTGCTTTGTTTGACTCTAGTGTCTCTAAATTTTAAAGTGTTTCAGGTTAGGTGGACTGATTAAACTCCTGTGATGAGAGACTCATTTTCTGATGTTGGATGAAACTTGATGGATTTTTATTTTATTTTATTAGAGTTATGAAGAATCCAAGAGTGTCAGTACGAAAATAAAAATCTGTGAAGTGCACACGGTAGTAGGGTGAGTATCCAGATACTGTCTTCCATATTTTTCTCTCTCCTCTGGAAACAGCTTAAGGGCTTGAAAGACAGTGCAGTCTCCATAACCATTGACAATCCAAGAATTCAGTATTTAGAAAAATCATTATTTCTGCCATGAAATTGCTCAAAAGGTTAAAATGTCTAATGTGCCAACACTGCAAGTTTCCCTTAAGGTTCAGTCAGGACTAAATGTAATGGATTTGAGTCCAGCTAATTCCAGGCCAGTTAGCAACAAACACACTGAACATGGAAAATTGCATCCTTCAGGAAGTGGACAGATTCATGCCTAGAAAATCCCACTTGTATTCTGCTCTAGGGGCTGGGTATAAATCTTTAGTGTTCTCATTAATCTTTTAAGCTGGTGAACATAAACATCTGGAAGCTTGCATTTTCAGAGTTCTGTAACAGCATCTCCAACTGGTTATTTCACTTTTTTGTATATAATAATGTCCCACTTCACTGTGTATGTATTATTCATATACACCTTAAATTTAATCACCAACCCACTAAAGTTAAATTCACACTACACCTGAAATATAAACACCATCACATTGGATTTGAGGACATATTATGGCTTATACATAATTACTGTCATGTTGAGGTAAGATTCTCACTTTTTTTTTTTTTTTTCCTGAAGCCACAAAGGCTTTTCTGGTTCTTGGTGACTTTTCATACCTGTAAAACAAATTCAAGTCTTTTTGAATTCTTCTCCCCCTCACACAGAAATTTTTCCCGTTTTGTGCTCAGCCTTCTGGCTAGCTGGTTTTGCTGTAGATTGACCATCTAGGGACACATAGCCTCCAACTGCTGGAATCACTTCGGGTGTCTTTTGTGTTTCTCAGCAGAAGCATTGGGAATCGTTGTGGGAACATCTGTAGCAATTAACCAGTGCAATGTCCTCCTTTCCCTGAGGAGCTCATCATGGCTGCTAATCCCTATTTGTGTTTTCTCCTGTGACAATTTGGTGATTTCAGTGGTCAACAGAGACACTAGTCAAATGTTGGCCAAGTATTTCTACAGGTAGCTCTTCTGTATAGTTGGGATGTAGGCTATAATAGTGTTCCCATGCAAGAGGGCAGTGTATAATGGTGGACTAGCAGTGTGCCTATGTTTGCATGAAGAAAAGAATTTTCTGGAGACCGAAGCATCCCTGTTAGTGGGGCACCATGTCAGTAAAGCTGGTCTGCTAGGTTGGGCTTTTTTGTTTAATTATTTGGTCCAACCTGGATGTCTGTAGATCACTTAAAATTTTACCTACTTTGAGTTTCAGGTTTCCTCAGATATTTGCTGGGTTTTTTATTTTTTTCTGTATGCTTTCTAAGTAGCATCACTTCTTGTTTGTCCTTAGTTCTGCAGCCTGCACAAGTCACAGGCGGAGCATTAGCTTTGCTTTAGGATGGCTATGAATTGTATGGTTTATTACTAATATAACATGCATTTCCCAGCCATCTTGAATTCTGAGGTTGCACCCTTACATTCCTTTCAAAACAATGAATTTTGGGAAGACAATGCTTGTGGGATTGTGTTGCTTGTACATTTTGTCAGACCACCTAATGGAACAGAAAAAAAGACTCAAAGCTTCCTGCAGGAAGTAATCACATTTAAGACTCCTAAAACTACTTATCAGCAATGTTTACTCGGTGTGTATCTTATGTATCTTATCATCTTCCACTGAAAAGTGCTGGAAGTTTGTAATTTGAAAAATGTTTTATATCATTTATTTTATAGAAATCAGAAACAAGTTACACAATGCAAAATAACTAAAGTGGGCTCATGTCTGTTATGCATTAACATGTTGATGTTCGGTTCATTTTTCCAGTATTTTCTCGTGCTTCATGTGAAAGTAACGTGTATGCTTGGTGCTTTATACAAAAGTTGAACTTTTCTCTGACCTTTGCAGTACCTGAGGTCAACAGTGCATAAATGGAGTAAGAAAAATTTATTTGAATTTGTTCTCTGGCTATAATTAAAACCACTAATGTTGTTCTAATGCCGCCTTTGTTACAGGATTCACAGCAGTGAGTGCTACATCTCACCTTATGTTATCTTCAAGAAGCCTTTCATGCTTATGTATTTAATTATCTAGCTTTCTTTTAATGTATTTGTCAAGCAATCTTAAATATATTATTGCAATACCATATCTGCAATAGTATCTTCGCATAAACAAATGTGCTTTTTAACTACAGCATTGAGAACTCCCTCTGGTTGGATTCCCAAACTGCTCTGCAGGTTGCTGGCTACAGCAGACTACCAAAACAAATCTCTTACCATGATCAAGGTCAGGGCCAGGTCAGTCATTCTCAGAATATTACTTTTCTTCTTGGAAGCAGGAAGCATTTGATATTTGATTTCCCTGTGCACCATTCTTTGATGGATTTTCCTTTTCTTTCCTGCAGAGGGAAGAATCTGTTATGTTAAAACTGTTATGTGTATTTACATATAATGACTGATATATATTTAATACTGATAGTGTCCTGGAAAACCATTAAGGAAATGCATCTTCTGGCTCTGCAAAAGTATGTAGTATGCTATTCTACTAGAGTTGAAAGTAATTCTTTATGGAAAAGTACATTGACATGAAGACAATGGTTGTACTGACTTATATTCACATCAGGTATCTCAGTAAATGGTTATTCCCTAAATAAACTTCTCCAATGATCTGTGAATGAGAGTGGAACACTGCTATCATTGTAGCTGACCAAGTTACCTGGGTAATTTTGCTAGGTTAGCTTGCCAGGACAAGACCAAGGTTTTCATTGTCTATGTATGTGTATACAGCTGTGGAAAACTAACTGACTAATGCTGGGACATAAAACGAGGGATGCATGTGTATCTCCAAAATCTTGGAATCTAGAGTTTTGATAGCAAAAATAGCAAGAGGTTTACTAAACTTCTAGGTGTTCTCCTACGTTATATTGCATGATCTTACATTTCTCTAGTTCAGTGTTGAAATGCTTCTTTTACAGAGATTTGTGATGTTGGATTTTTTTTCTTTTGCTTGGATTCAGCTACTTCAATTTTACCCTCCCATGGATCTTAAATACTAGTGCTGTTAGTGACTTTAGGTACAAGGAAAACCTGAACATCTGAATAAGTTGTGGCAAATGCTGCCTTGATAAGAAAGGTTTTCTTGCTAGTGTTCTGTGAGTGTTGCTGTGCTGAAGTAGAGAAAAGCTTTGGTTTTATGTGGTCAGTGAGTAAAATCCCCAGTTAACTGAAATCAAATTGTTATATGTGATAAGATCAGAGTAGCTAAGTGTTGTAGAAAGTCAGAGACTGTATGATTTTAGGCTAAGCTTTTTACTGAAAGTAGTAATGATGAATACAACTACCAGATGATTCACGTTTGTACCTCTGTGGAAAAGCTTTCCCTCAGGCTGCCATGATCCTTCATGAAGAATCTCCATGCGTGATCAGTGATCACAGGGGGACCAAGATTGAGGCTGCGTGAGCTCTAGAAAGACTGTGAACAGACTATAGTACATGCAATTCAATCAAGTATAGATATGTTTAGTTTCACTTTCTGACCTGTATGATGCTTAGGTATACCTGATGCTTAAAACATCTTAATACATGAGTGTTGAACTTGACTACTTCCTTAGTCTCTAGTGTCCAGAAAGATGCTAAAGCAACATTATTTTTCTTGGAAGAAATGTTGAAAAACCTAATCAAAGTAATTTCTTTGCAATCAGTTTTACAGTTTACTAACTTAGTACTAACTAAGAAATTGAGGCTGAATTTAGTGATGTCAGACAGCATCCACAGTTATTTTTGGATAGTGATTCTAATATTCACTGCAAGGCTTACTCTAGCATGGTGACTGTCGTTCTCATAGATATGACTGTGATTTTTCATTACTCGCATTAAATTAAAATGTGACAAGACAAACTTATTTCTTTCAAGAAAAACTGTAAGTACTGGATTTATGCAATAAATACGGTGGTCTTTCATACAAACAGCTTCCCCTACTGAAAAAAAACCACAACCTCATAGATGCACATAATGTACCTTTTTGGTTTCTTCTCTCCAATTATGCTAACAAGCTTCATGCTGGGAGAGGATTAGGGCTGATGGACAATCAAAGACAATGCTTCCTTCTTGGTAAAAAGGTGTGAAAAGATATAGGCACTAGAGCTGGAGCTATTAGGCATACCTGCAGGAGGCCATATGACTAAGTTAGGCCAAGGGAGACTGAAGTATAGAATATGCTTAGTCACTATTCTAAGCTCTTCAATGACATCTTTTAACACCTTTTGATTCAAAAGGAAAAACCACAATGCAAATATTCCCCCGGCAGGTTCTGCTCAGTGTTTGCGGCTCAGCAGGTCTGCGTGACACCTGACTGAGTAAAATTCCCAGTGGGAGACCCACACTCGCCCTGCCAGCAGGGCATGGGCACCTGCAGCAGCTCAGAAAGCAAAGCGGAAGATTAAAGAGGTAGGAAGGTCCTATAGAATAAGCCCTCTACCAATTTCCATAGTCTGTAGTGTAAGAGGAGAGTATTAAAAGGTAAAATCAAAAGAAATGTTGCATCAGTTCTGTTGTGGCTCAACCCAGCAGGTGGCTGAGCACCACACAGTCATTTGCTCAACCTCCCCCCTTCCCAAGGGGATGGAGAAGAGAATCAAGAAAAATAAAGTAGAACTTGTGTTAAGATAAAATAAATAAATAAATAAATAAAAACCTACTTAAAAAGAGAGAAAAGGAAAGGAGTAATTATTGTAACACACACATAAAGAAATACATAACAAGTGATGCACAAGTAATTGCTCACTACCCAGTCAGACCCCAAGCAGCAGGAGAGAGACAAACTCAGCCCTTCAGAACTCTTTCCACTTGATGTCATATGATGTGGAATATCTCCTTGGCCAGTTTAAGTCAGCTGTTCTGATTCTGTTTCCTCCCATGTCCTTTGCTGAGAATTGCCTTGGCTCTGTGCAGTCCTTCTTAGCAGCAACCATAAACACGGGTTGTTATCAACATTTTTTTTCTCCCAGAACCAAAACATAGCATCATATCAGACTCTGAAGAAAAATTTCTGTCCCAGTTGAAACTATGACAAGTTCCTATAATACTTTAAAGTACTGTTGCTGCTTTGGAGTCAAATCTAGGTGGCGAGGAAAGACCAGTTTGCTTGTTCAATTGCATTACCAAGAAATTATGACTTTTTTGATTGCAGTGCTCAGGCTGCTTTGGTCTTTTATTCAGCCTCTCCTGAAAAAAGTTTTACTCTAGTCCCAAAGTGCAAGATTTAAAGATGGAATCAACTTTATTTCTGCTTTGTAGCTAATTGTTTATCCCTTTTAAAATGTGTTCCTTAATTTGTATGCAGTTCTTCTACAAAACCAGAATTATATCTTGCCTGCTGACTGACTATCTGGAGTATTGGTACTAGCCTGTGAAACTCACTGTTCTCCAGTTGAACTAATCATAAAACACTATGTAAACATCTCCCTGCATCATGGATATATATTAAGTTACATTCCACACAGACAATGTGAAATGCAAATATTGTAACTTAGAAATGGGTATCTAACATAAATGTTATTAATGTACCTCCCAAAGACTGCTCAGAGGCAAAGGTGACCGCAGGGGCAGAGGTAGATGGTTTCAGGCCACCTTCTCTAACATCTGTGTAAATAGTGGAGTGGTGGCCCCTTGAAGTTACAAGGGCTGCAGTTTTGAATATTAAACTACAAAAAAGTCTCTCTGACTGTACTAAAGAAATTGCCTCTACTATCTTTTCTTTTTTTCTTTTTGGCTGCTGGTATTAAAAAAAAATATCAGAAGACCACCAAGGAAGAAAGGGGTAGGAAAAGGAAATGGACATACGTGGGGGTATAATTGATGCAGTAGCAGCTCATATTGTCTGTTCCCTCTGTGGACCTGTTATCCTCCATATGTTGATAACGGTAATCTAAATAACTGTTCTGAACTCATAATATTTTCCAGAAAAGTTTTCCAGAAACAAAATTTTTCTATGAAAATAATACTTTCCCCAAAGCCAAAGATCTTAAGTTTTAGAACAGCTAAGTAGAAAATTTGGAATAATTTTTGATATCGAGGAGTGACAATTTACTATTATAAATAATCTTGAAAGATAATCCTCTCTGTCTAGGTGTACTAGGTGGACAGACTCAAGAGGTACTAGTAGAGTGCAGAAGGGTGGGTAGGTAGGTGTTTTACAATGAGAAATTAGGTCACTGTGGTCCTATGTTTCATTTGATTTCTTCTGATTTTTCTTTTAATTATATGCTTGTTTTCATGCCCAATTTAATCTTCCATTTCAAAACAGGTGTCAAGATGCCCATGTGAGAATGTAAATACTAGGATGTATTACCATTTTTATCTTGCTCTATTGCTTGATGGATGAATGTAAGGAAAAGTAAGGGAAGTATGTGTGTATAGATATAGTCTGCCACGTATGTGGAAATATAAGGTGACATATTAGAAATCAACAGTTCTAAATTTCAGTATTTCTTTTTCCTCTTCAGTGTATGGAAATCTCTGAACAGTATGAGGTTTTATGACTAGTCCAAATCCACAAATATCAGCAATAAAATTAGAAAACTTATTAACAGTTTTCTGCTGTAGTCAGTCGTATCAGTTAATTATCAATGCCAGCTGACTACAGATGCCACTGGAAGATTGCATAAGTGAGTAGGTTTTTTTTCATAATACTTTTACTGGAAAAGTAACAGTGCTGTGGCATGCACTGGGCTCGGTGGTCTGCTGATGTGGGGTGAGGAGTGAGACAGGGGCAGAAACATGCTCTACTTTCTCCCTAGATGGGAGTGGAGATGTCTACTGGCTAGCTCAGGATACTTTAACACAATATGCTCAACTCCAGGCACAAAAATTGTGGGGTGTCTAAAAACCACAGAGCAGGCAGTGGAGCAGACTACTGCCTGAATTGCTGTCTTGAGATGAGTGGGTGCAGGGAGCTGGTGGCTGTTTTGCCTCCCTGTCTTGGAGGAGGACTAGGGAGCAGCACAAGTGCTGCGCTGCTATTGGATGCCTCTTCCCAGTGTCTTTCTAACATGTAGGAGGATTTCTGCCTCCTCACTCATGGAGCAACTGCAGAAAGCTGGTACTAGATGAACTGTCTGCTTTCAGCTGAAGTTAGAGCAATATTTTCACAGTGGTATGCTACTTTATTGACAAGAACATAAGTATACTTTTTATTGTATCAGCGTTTTACAATTTCCCAACTTTATTTTAATTGGAAGTTAATGATGTATGTCTCTTCTGGTAACTAAATGAATATTTGAACTGCTGCAAGTTGCTTTAATAATTGTTCAGCTAATCATTTACATTATCAAAGATCTTTACTTGTGCAATGTCATATAAATGATAAGAATTAAAAATTAATCAACTTGATTTACGTAACTAAAAGCTGCCATCTAATGGATATTTTTCAATAAGAAGACAGCAGTAATTATGCTAGGAAAAAAAAAAATCATTCCTGCAGTTTGAACGATTATAGCAATTTCCACCAGGGGATTTCGCAGTCAGGTTCCAGTTCTGGGCAACAGTGATTAATATAATGGTTATTAATGAGAATTCATTTTTGTACATCAAGGGGTGTTTGGGTGTCAGTGTTCCAAAAGCAATGTGGTTAGCATATTAATTATAGAAGATAGCATGAACTGGTGACTAAGTAACTATATTGATTTTTTTTTTCTTGTTTCCTGTGATGTGAAAGGTCAATTAGACTTATAGAAACAATGGAGTCTTTCTCAGCAGGAATCATCATTTCTCTGTGCTGACATCTCTTTAACCGTGTACAAAGTTCATTAAATGTGCAAAGGTAGTAATGTTAAAAGGAAGAAAGTGATTGGGTCAGAGGTCACAAGCCATGGCAAGCTGACAGCCTCTTGTGGATTACGCCATGGGAGCTAAGTAATAGTGAGAATTGCTTTTCAGGTTGCCCACTGGGACCAAAGGGAATGAAGTCATAAGCAGCTAGTACTATTGGGCTAATTAAAAGTAATATTGACGGTAGCTTTGTTTATCTTTGGCTAAATGTGTTGCTGTTAACCAAGTATTTTATTGAGTTATGTAACACTGGTGAATTTGTCTTGAATAGCAGATTACCAAATCTTAAAGTCTACAGTGTTCCAGTAAGCAACTATTGAACCGGGCATGTCTGATGCTTGAAACACAGTCTTCTGTTCCACCATCTCTCTCTGTCACATGACACATTGTCATAAGTAACCCATTCAAGTCGTTTTCCTTTCCATTGAAGCCTGCTCTCCTGGGTGTTAAAATCCAGGTGTTTTCACAAGAAAGTTATGACCAGCTAAAGCTCTGCCTGAGATATCATGGCCTACTAAATAGAACTGGATTGCCCACTGTCCTACTGTTCATTTACACAAGCTTTAGTAAAGCTTTTATCATTTAGCTGCTGTTTCATTTAAAGTCATGATTCAAAGCATGGAAAGTAAAACAAAAATAGCAGCCCCTAGGACAAGAGGTATTGTAATTTAGAACTTGATTTGATTTATTATTATTCTAATGTTGGTAGAACAGCTGAGTAAAGCATTCTTGATCATCCTGGAGAAATTAATAGCTTTAACAGCACATCTGTGAAGAGTTCAAAACTGTCACTTCTGCATGAAAATGACAGGTTTTCATACTATACATTCACAAAAATAACCCTACGTTTTCAGAAGTTTTCAAAGTGTTTGTCTTCACTGAGATGCTGAGAACATTAATTATGTGTGAGATGTAACTAATTTGCCTGTAGTCCTCATCTCAGAACATCAGGGTTTTTACTTTTCCATGCAAAAAAGAAAAATTGATGTGAAGTCTCCATGTAGCAATGTGTCTGATTGCTTCGAATTTTGTGTGATCGTCTTTGTTGATTTCAAAACGAGCTCAGAGCTGGAAGTGCAGTGAAGATGTACAGGTAGACTTCAAAGCTGACTTTCTTCTTCCGTTTTCTGTTCTGACACTACCATCCCTTTGGTCTGTTTTGCTGGAGCTTACAGTAATACAGCCTGCATTATCTGATAATGTTAGCAAAAAATAGGAGAAAAGTAATTATATTTCTGCTTCCTTCGTGTCTTGGTTGATAAACAGTGAAGATGAAATCATGCTCTGCATGTACAAGAAAGGAGTACTTATCAACCATATTTGTATCATAAAAATGTAAAAGCATGTTTTATTGTGCTATAGCCTGTTATGAAATAGGAGTTTCTACCTTAAAAAACTGCTGATTGCAAACTGGGGGGAGTGCTGGGAATAGTAGGGGATCATTGAAGGAACTGTGCATCCAAAGATTAATAGGACATCCTGTTGATGCTTTTTAGGGATTGGATGACTTATGCTCAAGAAGGAGCAAATCTGACATCTGACAGAAGCTCTCCTAACAAAATGATATTGTCTTTTTGTGCTGCTTCAGTTAAATACATGTACAGCTGTAGATTAACTGTATATGTATTTAATTATATATTAGATTTAATTATATTAGCTTCTGATATAGTTATCCAGTTGTGAGGGGGTGCATCCTGCCCTTAAAGCTTAATTCATTAATGGCAATCATCTCACTTCCCAGTTTCTCTTCTCCAGTATCTTTTTGTGTTAACTTATTGATTAGATTAAATGAAATCCTTCACTGGGATATAGACCAGATCATGCATCAGATGAGCATTGTCTTGAACACTTCTAATGGAATTTTATTGGAATGAATGCTCTATAATAATGCTTTGTGCTGTATGTGATAGCACAAAGTTAAAGCTGATGTCAAAGAATGAGTCAAAACTCTTCAGAGTTACAATATAACACCCCTTCTGGTACAGAAATTCTGGCATTCACACTCTCACTCAGGGACTGAGAAGGCCTTGCCCAACATCTCATTGCTGAGGAATGCAATGAATATCTCTGGGCAGGGCCCTTGTGTCCTGGTGTAGCATCCTGATTGCAAGTCACCTGTTCTTTTGTAAAGTGCTGGTGCTATGCTGATTGAAGTAGGGCCAACAAGCAATAAAAATTCCTCCTTCTATAAGCTGAATAATATTTTCTCAGCAGAGAACTCAGCAGATGTAAGGAAGGTGAGATGGAAAAGCAGCTTCTGTTCCCATATACTAAGTCTCTGAGGTAAAGCAATATATGCATGTTCAGTGGATGAGCACTGCACTCTGGAGAGAGAGCTTGACACTTGTATTCACATCTTTCACAGTTCTTATCTGCAAGTGATAACTTTTGACACCACTGCCTGTGTGTGAAGGGTACTGATAGCCAGAGTAATATACAATCACTGTCCTCGTACTGCAAGGCTGACACCCGAAGCATGGATAACCTCTCTAATCAAATAGCTCCATGGGTTTGCACTCCAAGCTTACGTGATCTAATTTGAAGGCAAGTAAGTGGGTCATATCTAGTACCTAAGCATGAGCCCTCATCATTAGTGTGCCTGTTATCCAGTGTTGTATAGCATATCTGCAGGGGTGCAATCTTGCCTCCGGGCATCCCTGGTATTTGTGGTTACTGATTAGTTGCTGCCAGTGGTTCTTCCTGATGAATTCCGCTTGTGGAGGCTAGGGCCTGCTGTAGCCTGATGTCATGATGCATTGGAAAGTTGGAACCAGTAGCTTCATCAGGAGCACTAATTTGTACGCTTTCCTTTACTGCTTTTTAAGGTTATGTCTGACTGGTTGCCTGAAATTTATGTATAAAAGCAGCATTGCCTGATCTCTACCTGCAGCATGGGCTATACTTCAAAGTTGCTGTTGTTTACAAAGCATTCTTTGGTCTCTACAGTGGATTTACACCTGAATATCAAGTTGGCCAAAAAAGCAGTGGGATATAAAGGATTGTAAAATGAATCAGATTAATTCATCCACTTTTGTACTGATCTCAAAGTATATTCTCACTTTTTTTTTTTTCCTGAGGTCATCATAATGCATGCTAATTTACTACAAAAGAGTGTACTATGAGTTTGGTTGTGGACAGCACCACGCGTTTCCTCAGCAGACAGGCATAAGCCAGCTCCAAACCACAAACCAGAGCTGCCTGAGAGGTGTTCTGCTATGTCTACACAGCACTATTGCTTCAAAACAAGATTTAGGGCTCACGTCACCTGCCTGAGGCACAGATGTCTCTCTACACTGGTACTTGGAGGTCCCGGAACAAGTCCCCCAGTTATCCTATTGTGGTGGAGCAGTAGGAGAACATCAGCTGGGTTCCTGGCAGGTTACATGCTTAAATAAGTATTGTTTAAGTCTGGTAAATATCTGATATCTGTAAGGGAGTTGACTGACATCCCATGGCAGCCTGCATTTCAAACCCTTTGTTGATTTATAACCCTCAGCAACTATGTTGATTCTGTGAGGAAACTGGGAGATCTTCTGAGCTGTTTGCTCCTCCCTGCCATATTTTTGAAGTTCCTTAGAAACAGAAATTTTTATTCCCTGATTCCCTGCAAAGGCTTCTTGATCAGATATAAACTGAAGTAATCATAATTTTTCTGGAGGTTGTCTCCTGTAGATGTCAAAGATTTTATCCTATTTTAAAGAGTGTTTTTTTTTTTTTTTTTTTTTTTTTTTTTGTAGAAAGCGCCTTCTTGAGTGGGAAACTGTAATCTCAAGAAACTGAGATTACAGATCAGCAGTAAGGTACAAAAAGTCAGACATTAGGGTCCCTTCCAAGTCAAAAGGTTCTTTGATTCTAAGAAAATCTTAAAACAATCTTCTGCTATTTCAGACACTTGCTTTCCCATCTCTTTCTGTTGTTATTCAGGCTGATGCCACAGTTTCTCCATCCACAAGTAACTGACTTATTTCGATGTTATGAGAAATGAAGCAATTATGTAAACCACCTACCCACTCTGTTATAATGTCATGTACTTGAGGACAAATGAACTCATTTATTTGGGAAAGACAGGCCACCGCAAAAGATGTGAATGGCTGACTGTTATGTTTTTATTAGAAGATTATAATGAAAGAATATAGGAAAATTTATTAAACATTATTTAAGTTTCTGTTTAAAGGATGCTTTCCTGACAAGGGACCTTGTGCATAATCGCGTTTCATTATCCATACTTTCTTACTGAAAGTGGTAGGGTTAAAATATGTGATTGAAGTTATTCCTGTGCCTGATGGTCATAGGTGTCTCCAGCTCTTTCGTAAAGCTGTTTGTTGCCAACTGTTCACAGAGTATTCAGGTATATCTACTGAGTTTTATTGCTTGCAGACTTAGTATGGTTCTTAATTGTTCAACAGAATTTGAACCAAAGTGTAGTTTCTTTGAAAAGCAAACAGTCTAGTTATCTTAGCATCCAGCATTTTTTTGCAGGAGGATGAGATGGCAGTATTCAACTTCAAAAAGAATTTCTGTACCATCTGTAATGTTGAAACAAAGTCCCATTCTCTGTATCTGTAGACTATTTCCAGGTTTACTATTTTAGTTTGTATAAATGTTTGTGAAAGGAGATTGGTGAAAACTGCAAACTCAACTAAGAAAAGTGCACACAGCAGTAACAAAAATGCCAGAAGTATGCTTTTTTCTTTTGTCCATCTCTATGCAAAATAATGCCAGAAAATAGAAATTTTAAGCTTCTGGAATTTTAAAGTACAAAATTTAAACTAAAATTCTTAAGAATTTACAACTGCTGCCTTTAAATTTGAATATTAGAACACTGTCAATTACTTCAGATAATTAAATCTAAATTATAAGGCAAAACACCAGGCCATTCCCCTTAATTTGTAATCCTGACTCTGACCAAAGCTGGTATTTAAAAGAAATGGCTGAATTATGGGCTAAACTGCCCACAGGGACAATTATTCTCTAAACCTCATTATTTAGTGTTGGCTTATATTCCACAGCATGATGTTAAGCAACTAAGATACATCATCAATGGTAGTGATATCCCAATTCTGAAAAGCAACTTATTTGGTACATTTTTCAAAACTTATTGTAAATAAATGTGCATTTCTCAAATGGAAAAATCATGAAATGCTGTGACCACTCAAATGTCTATAGTACTGCAGCATAACAATTCCATAGAAAGTAAACTTACTCTTATTAAAGTCAGGCCTCGTCTGATAGCTTCAGCATACTTCAGAGTGGAAAAAAGTTATGTACAAATGTCCTCAGTCTTCTAGAAAGGCTGTGACCTGCATGATATTTAAAGGTCCACAAGAGTATATAGGAATGAACACAGCAGTTGTTCCCTCATACTATGTTATTACAAAGAGAACTGGGGGTCAAATTGCATGAATGATAAATGGAAGGTGCTTGAAATGAGTTGGTTCTTTTTTGAACATTATACATTGACCTTGGCAGTTTTGACAATTACATCCATCATTTCTAAGAATCCATTCCAGAACACCCGTCTGTTCTCTAATGTGGCCAAGTAAACAGGATTTGTGAATATACGAATCAAAGATTGATCTCCTGTGCCTATACACTGATTAACAGTTGGTTTCTTGGTGCAACTTTTTCATTCTATGAATTATGCGAAGATCATAATTCAACATGGCACACCTGTAGACAAGTATGTGGGAATGCTTTAATCTTCCCTCACAAGGTCTCAGTAGGATCGATAGTTGGCTTCTGAGTTTGAAAAATAAAATGGAATAAAACCCTTAAAAAGCATATTGTACACAGCAAAAATGATGTTTCTCTGCCTTGGTGTTCCCCCTAGCAACAGAATGTGCTGAAGATAGAAGGTGGGACAAACCAGGGTAGAAAAGCTTCGTTTCTCTCAAACTTCAACATTCCCAGACTCCTAAAAAGTATAAATAAGCATTTCTGTTAGGAGTTTACAGCTTATCCATCTCAGAGTGAGCTTGTAAAAATGTACTGTCATCCTAAACTGAGTTACAAGGCATGCCTATAACACTAATACTTAATAGGAAGGTATTCTTGACAAGTATAATTTTCCTTAATCAGATCAGTTTGAAGCAGTGGAATCACTATCTCTGGAGGTGTTTAAGGAAAGGGTAGATATGATATTTAGGGGTATGGGTTAGTGGGCAACATTGGCAGTAGGTATGTTAGGTGGACTGTTGGCCTAGGTGATCTTAGAGGCCTTTTCTAACCTTTATGATTACATGAATGGTAACATACCATTCCCTTGCCTACAATTTAGGGTAGCTGATACAGATGCTACCTGTGATACGAGGTCCTTTCTTGTTTTTCGAATTTCATCTGTCTTTACAGATTCTGATACTTTACTTTTTTTCCATACCTACATGATGTGCCCTTAAAAAACAAACGAAAAAAAACCCACAATAACAAAACTTGCACATAAAGAATCCATGGTAATTGGGTTTGTAATTAATTTCACATAAGGGAGATGACAGTCTACTATAACAACAGTAAATATCACAGTGCAGTAATGATATCTTTGTAAAACCATCCCCTTACCTGCTCATCTGTTTGGTGCTTAATATACCATTATGAGAAAAATATGGAATTCAGCTGCATTTCCATGGAAGCTGAACTCTATCCTGCCTTATTGTTTTGTTTTAAAGTATGACACATGTTTAACTTCTGAAGATTTCATGTATATCTAGCTCAGATTTGCAGAGAGAAACATTCTAGAGCAAGTTATTTAAAATATTAGTGTAGAATAAACTTGCAAAGCATGATTTTTGCATAGTTTCTCTGAATTATGTTTTCTTACCATGGACAGCCTTTTCTTTTGTCATAACCACCCCCCCAAAAAAAAAAAAAAAATTGCCCTTACTCTTTTATGTGAGATTAGAGTCCTCACCTAAATCAATAGGATTTGACAATATCCGTGTTTTCCATGATTTCTTGTCTCCTTATATATATTTGAAACCCCTTCTCCCCAGTGGCACCTGTGACAACTGGTCACAATAACATCAAGCGCTACCAGTGGCTACGTGAATGCTTACTTTATTGGATGTACTCTGCAATGAGACATTGAGCCATCTTTGGACTCATTGATCTCTTTGGAAGCACCTAGTAGCATCTTAGATCATGAATATCTTCATGTGGCTGTTGGTGGATAAACCACCTTGCATGGTGTTGCCTTGTACCACACAGGATGAATTTGGTGTGAATATTCCACACCACTCTTCATTGCGAACAGATCTTTTAGGTACATTTTCATTTGGATCAACTCTGAAGGAGGCATGCAAAAGTGAATTTCTACACAAAATTGTCTTGCCTCTTGCTCCCGAGGAATTACACTAGACAAGCATAAGATTCTTTTAGAAAATGTCTTAAGGGCCTTTTGTCATTTTTTCTGGGGGTTGGAGCTCTGACGGGGAAGGGGCAGGAATAAAGACCACGGTTATTGAACTACATTCCTGTTAGAGTAGGAGGCTGCCTCCCATAACATCCAATCAGGTAGAGATCTTTCATGCTGCGTTGTGGCACAGGAGTATTCATTTTCACACACGGTTCTCCATTTCTTTTCTTGCTCCAGTTTCAAAACAAAATTGGTAATCTTTATATTCAGGTGTCTAAAGTATATGACTTTGATTCCTGAGTGTATCAGCAACTCATACAGTGTATATAGTTTACTATAAACTAAAAACGAATGTGAGAAGGAAAGTACATAGGCCAAACAGAAACATCTTCCTGCCCTGACTGGTAATCTTGTGAGCTTTAAGGGTAACTTCATAACTTATGGATGGTGGGAAGTAGTATCAATGGTGTTCTCTGTCTTTTATTGTCTATAAAAAGGCTGAAGTGTTAGTGGGTCAAAGAATTAGGGACTGCAGCAGTTGGTGCCATGACTGCCTGCTTAATTCTTGTTGACGCAGTTTGTAGCTCAGTAATGGGGTGGTGGAGATTCCCTGACTGCTGGTCAGAACTGGAGGTGGAGGAGTCAGAGTAATGGTTCTTTCAAGACATGAGCTAATTACAGGGGATTATTATTAGTGGAATTAGGCATCTTGGAACAGACCAGAGCTCCACCAACTCAAGTGTCATGTGACAAGAAGAGGCATCTGCTGACATATTAAATGAAGGTCTGTGGCATTCCATTGCACCTTCCTTGATAAAGGCAAAATGGTCAAATATGTGCTCTCTGGGACTGATGGAGGAATTGCTTCAACTATCTGCTTACAGCTGACTAATTCAGACATGAAAAAGCTCCAGTTGAAATGAGCTACATGTAAGCTCTTTGTCAGGGGGCTAACTGCTCTCCAACCCCAGGCAGAGCTGCTGAATTCAGACCATAAGGCTCTGGTTGGGAATATCAGATGTTGGTGCATGAAGGACATGAACAGAGCCCTCCTACCAGATAGGGTACTTTGGTAATCAGTTAAATCTGCTTTAGCTGATCTTTTCATGGCATATATGGAATCTTGCAGTTTGGTGACTGCTAGGGGACGGCAAAGGGAAGATGATTCTCTCCTGGGGCTGGTCAATCTTACATCCTCTGTGTGCCCAGTCTAAAGTGTGTAGGTTCAAAAAGTGTGAGGAAAACACCCCTAAAACACATGTTAAAGTGCAATTTAAATACAGTCAGACTATCTTAATCTGTAGGTTTGAGTGCTTGTAACTTTACCTAGAGCATAATTCACATATATAATGAGTATGTGCTTATGAGATATAAGTAGTCTGTTTTAAATGTATTGTGCTTTATAGGATGATTTATCTATGCAGAAAAAAAAGTTGCTCATAGGTGCAAACATTATGCACATTAATCCTTTCTGAATAATTTAGGCCATGTGCATTTCTGTACACTGAACACAGTCAATGCATCAGAGGGTGTTAAAATAATCAAAAACAACCTCTAAAGGCTGAATTCTAAACTCTAAACATCAAAGTGAGCTTTATTAATATTATTACCCCTTCACTAATACTGAAGTATCTCTTGATCTAAGGGCAGCTCTTCACAGCAGGTTCATCTTCAAGTGCAGAAGGATGTGGTATTTTATATTTGTTTCCTGAACTAAATGCAGATTTTCTGCAGCTTGAGGACATGTGGCCATGTTGGTGTGGTGTAGCACTGGAACACGCCAACCCAGGAGCCCTGGTTATTCATTTTGGTGCAGCGTGGTAGTATCGTGGTTACATGGTTCTGGACTGATGCAGATGGTGTGCATAGCTGGAGGAAGTCAAGCGCTGCCTTTGTGTCATAGTGTTTCAATTTTATGTCGACACTTGCGGAGCCTTTTCCTTTTCTTTTCTTTTTGCATTTCAGTAGCACTTTTAAGAGAGCTTTTATGTATTTATTAATAAATTAAAAATCATTTTTTCTAATTAAAAGTGATCAGTGTAATGCTCCTTAGTAAATAGGAACTGGCTTTGCAAAGAATGGGAAAAATCTGAAATATCTAAAGCTGTTAACTGTTAAAACTACATCTATACTGATGTGGTTGTATATACATGACTAAAGTAGAATTAAATTCATTACTGAGTACCACTTGCTGAAGACCTTCGATATCAAACTCAATGTTTATTGACAATTTCAGCATTTGGTATCTCAGACTGCGTTTCCTATTAACAATTTTAGAAATTTTGCCTGTGTGCCCTCCAGAGCCAAGTCAGTTGCCTGGCAGATGTCTGAATTAAGCAAAAATGTATATAACTTCTTTTCTGGTTGCAAATAAACCAGTGATTTTGTATGGAAGTTGCAGGCCTGATTTACCATTCAATTTATGCATATACTGTCTGCTTTTTAAAGTCTGTTGTGTTTGTGTACCTATATGGTAATGGCTCAATGCAGCATGTGGATGCTACTTTTTCTTGGGTACATGTTACTTGTATATGCATAGGTCTGGATTTTGCTGAAAACTATGCATAAAATGATCATATCTTTCACATCCCTTAGTAAGAGGCATAAAAATGAATGTGTGCTCTTTTTTTTTTTTTTTTTTTTTAATGTCTAGAGATTTAATGTGTGGAGTCAATTTCCTGTCATTTGTACAACTATTGCAACATAAAGAAAATTCTTTGCCTAGTAGATGGCACACCTTACATTAACAGAACACTTTTTGTACTTTTATGATGATACCTTATGAGAGAGTGTGAAGGGAAGCATAAAACACTTACTTTTTTTCTTTTAACTCACTGTAAATGTTAGAGTACATGAAGCATTAAAATACACAAGGGGCATTTTCCTGCAGAATTGTCTAAAATTTTTGCAGGAAGGCATAGGTTTTATACCTCTGCAAATCTGTACTTTGTGAATGTTAGACATTGTTTCCCACTTCAACTGGGTCACAGTGTTACTGACAGCTGGAAATGAAGTTTTAGACTGTCTGAGAGAGATTTTAGATGAATCACCTCCTGTACGTAGGTTTAAAATGCTTTGGCCCAAGCCCCTGCAGTGCCACTGGGCAGTGACTAGTACTGTAATGTCTAAATAGTTAAAATGCTGATGTAGCCCTGATAATCTGATATTCATCATGCTACCTTTTGGAAAAGAATAGCTCTTTGCAATTTATTCTACCCACTAGGAATCATTATTTATACATATATAGCTATCTATACAGATATAGATGCCAATATATATTGTATAATTTATCTATCTATTTCTAAATATATAGCATATCTGGAGTCTAAATATATTTGAGGCACAGTAAGCAATGATTGCTATGCAAACCTGGATTTTTCACCTTGAAATGACAACCTTCAAAAATGGTCATGGTATTGCTAATAAAAGTTCAAGATATAAAAATCAATGTATTTTTGTCTTAGATTAATAGCATATTTTATTTCAATATTTAGTCTCATTCTGCTTAAATTAGTGATTTCCTTTCAACATGCACACAGTGCAGAAATTCTTCTTGGGGTTTGCCACTCAGCTGCTGCAAGTTTTCGTAGTTTAGCTAAGCCAGATGATGACATGAAATTAATAATTTAGTCAGAAACTGCTGTTGTAACTGTACATACATGACTCTCAAAAACAAATTCCAAGCAGGTTTTCTCTTTCACTGGAGCAGTCAGTTACCATGGTGATGGGGAGTGTATAAAACTAGAAGAGACAGAACAATGCATAACTTCAAAGTACTCTCCTTCCCACCAAAAATGTCATTGCTCCCCATTCCCCAGCAATTCCTGCACATCAAATGCTCTATGCCAGGGACAGTCAAGATGTCCTAAAAATGTCTGTGCAAAAGCAGAGAAAATAGCTCTATCTTCTATTAAACCAAGTTTTTATGTCCTTGTGCCTTTTAAAAAGCTTCCAGTGTCTTAGAAAGACTTTAGCCAAAACCAACTATCTTTATTCAGAAATCAGAATTGCTGTTACCTAGTGCTTGCTGAGTTATAATCTTAAATTGCTCAGAATAATAAAATGATTAATACAAAGATAGCAAAGCACAGGCTAAAAGAAAACAATCTTATTTTTGCTTTGGAACTTTATCCTTCCAACTCTGTGATCTAAGCATTAGTTAAAATGTAGTGTTAATGATAAAAACTATGTGAAATTAATACTTGATCTTAAAATAATAATACATTTTAGCATAGAATTTAGGACCAGTTTGTCCCTACTCTCGCCAACAATGACATCAGAGGGGAAGCAACATGATGCAAGTCAGGGTAGAGATTGCCTCAGGAGAAGCTTTGAACAAATACATGAGGCCTGGAGCCTCACAACAAAGAAAGAAATGCCTGTGGACAGCATGGGTCCTCATAGGCAGTGGCAGACATGGAATTATATTCAAATATAAAAATAAGCCATAGGCTCTTGGAAAGGATGTGTGAGTATGGAGTAGTTATGTTCTCTCCCACTTTGATTCCTACCAACAGTGGGAACAGATGGTGCATTACACCTCCTCCCCAAAAAGAACCATCATCTGCTCACCCACCCACCAATCTCAGCACTGCAAAAGAGGCAGGGACCTTGGAACAGTTCTCTTTCATGCTGATTTTGTGTTGCTTTATTTTCACTGAAATGATTTGCATAACGCTAATGGTATAGATAGGGCTAGAAAATAATCATGTTGTCTTAAGGAGAAGGAAGAAGTCCCAGGGGACATATGGAAACACATATTAAAGATGAAACCAATTCTAGAAACTGAACTAGTTAAGAAGGCAATACTCAAACAGTCTTGAATTATTGCTGTAGTAGATATCAGCAAGTAACCTACATAGAGGAAAACGCGTCTTTATAAATCAAGCAAAATCCCTTGAGAACACTGTTTTATGACATGTATACTTGAATGCCAAAGAAGTCAAAGCCATTCACCAACTCCTTCATATAGAAGAACCTCCCAGACTCAAACAGGAATATTACGCTAGATGTATGCTTCTGTCAACCTCATGAAATTATATTGACCAAAACATTGGCTAAGTTAGAAGTCAGCTGAATCAAGGGTCATTAAAATTAATGTGAATATACTGAAACAGACTTCTGAGACTTTGATATGACACCAAGTGAGCACCTAGACCAATGTAAACAGAGATATTGTATATGCACTGCAGCATTTGGGCAAAGTAACTATGCTTTTGAAGAATCTTTCCTGTTCTGCGATGCCTAGAGTTGGAATATTTTTTATATACTTCAAAAGCCTTTATTACCCAGAACTATCTTTGTTCTTAGGAGATTCTTGCAGTTACTGCTTTGCTATTTGCATATGCATATAAGTGTTTCCTGGTCAGCTTGTTCTCCATATTTCTGTTTTTCTATGTGTTTGTGCAGAAGGCTAATAGAACAATATTACAGGAAATGCCTAACAGATTATTAGCAAGTTAGTTTTTGGTTTATCTATTTTGACTTCTTACTGCTGTAAAGTGAAAATAAACATCAGGGAAGCATTTGCCCTGTGTATGATAATGAGGTGCAGATTAGCAACTTGCTACTTAACAGGCAGAAAGCAAACTAATCATCACCTTTGTTAATGTTTTCCTATTGTTTTCTTTAGCAAAGCTTGCTTAGCTGGGTGTATAAGATACCTTTGCAGAATTTGGAGTTGTACAATGGGTGTAGAGCACCCTCTACTTTCTTTTGATCAAATAACACTCCTGGGCTTGAAGAGAAGGGTGTGTAGGAAGAACGTGGATGCTGTTTTTCAGCAGATTTTTGTACTGAAATCAGAAGAAAGAATTTGTCTATAGGGTTCATTAACTGTTGGCCTCTGTTGGCAGTAACCCATGTTATATAGGCCACCATTGTGACATCCTCAAAAGAACTCCCTGAAGGAGGCAAAGTCTAGAAGGAGAATATCTACTCTGAAGTTTCCCACCTTCCCTGAACTATATCTGCTGAGCCACCCCAGGAGGGGAGAATGTGGCTTTGAAAAATAACACCTTTGTTATTCCAAGTGTTAGAGATGAAGCAGAGTTTTCAGATGGCCCCAAGGTTTTTGCACCCTTCACCAAACACAGATGGAAACTGGACTCTTTGAACTGCTTTGAAAATCTGTTACCATGCGTTGCTGTGGGGCCAGTGAAGCAGCCATTGCTAACTTCTGTCTGCCTGCAATTTTTATGGCCATGTGATGACAAGGGATTAAATAGCTTCATTTTAGCAGCAGACAGCTTTTAAATGTAAAAATGAAAAACAAAATAAAACAAAAAGCCCAATAATTCCTTGCTCAAGGCAAAACCTTAATAGACATTGAGGTAACATTTCCATGAATGAGGTGAATTCTGAAGTAAAAATAAAAGCAGTTTAGAATTTAGAATTGTAGCTTAGGCAATAGTTGCAAAACCTTTATAACATTAAGATCTTAGTACATTGGAATCCAGAAAACAAAGATTATCCCTTGTTCCCCAGTTTAGAAATCCATTGGAATTACAGTATATGATACCATGACTGTTTCTTGTGGTGTTTTATATTTAGTGCCTGTAATTTACATGGAATTATAGAGGTGCTGAAAAAATTGTCAATTCACATAATGAACACTTCTTTGACTCATCTGAATTAATTGTGCTGTTGATGGCATATAGCATCGTTTTCTATAAGAAAATATGTCCTTTAAGATTTCTATTGCATCTTATTCATTATTCAGACCATCAGCAATGTATTTGCTTATTACAACTGCTCTTGGTTTATTGAAAGTGGTCTATTGAAAATAGGTTTTTTTTCTGCCATTGTTCAATATACTGAATTTAAATAGCAATAGATTGCCTTATATTTTCATCTTTTTTTTTATTCCAGAAGTATTTAGTTTGTATATTAGTAAATAAAAAATAATCTATTTTTCATAGATATAAAGCAATGATTTTGTTTTTCCAGTTTGCCCGATCTCAGATGGAATCAGTCAGGAGACATACCATGCTGCAAACTTCATCCACTTTTCATGACTATTTTGGGTAAATTCAGTAGCATGCAATACAGCTTCTACTGACTGACACAGACACCAGAACCTGTGCTGTATTCTTATCTTTTCATCCATTATAGATGCATAATTCATGCACAGTAGCTTTGTTGGTGGAATAGCTTTGGAGGTGACAAAAGTGTGATGTTTTCTGCAAGTACTGACTTTGTTGCCTTGGTGCTGCAGTGGGCTCAGGAGCTTCCAGGCTGAAGCTTCTCTGAAGTCTCTTGTCTCCAGATACTCATCTGGATACTGATCTCTTGATTAAGTCATGTGGATTGGCTTTCCCTTAGCCGAGATCCTCTTCAGAAGTTGGTTTAATGATCTGATGTTCTGTCTGGAAGGTGAATCTACCCAGGAAGATTGCTACAGTGAGGCTGTAGAGTTCACCACAGATTTGTTTTGTATTCTGTTCACTGTAAATATATATGCGTATATATACATACATATATAGAGAGAGGTGAAAAGTGTGCGCTACATAGACTGCAATCCCATGAAATGTCAGTCCTGAAATGAGATTTTATTCCAATTCCAGAAATTTTAATTTTTAGCCTCATTTTCATGGCTGCATTTCACATGGAATGCAGATTATAACAGATACGTTGTTTTAGAGTTTCCTCATTAGAATTATTATTTTCTGCTTTCTTGTGAGACTATATACAAGAAATCAGACACACTGTTTTACATCTTATCCTTTTCCTGACAACATAAGTGCAAAAGCAATCTATGTGTAAGAGTATGAGTAAGGATAGCTACAGTTATTCCTGAAGAAGGTGTTTCTTGATAATATGGAGAAAAACTTACCATGGAAGTGTGTTATTTTCACTTGCTAATGAAGATAGGGACAGTTAAAGTTGTAAGTGGGATAGCCAGTAAAATGAAGTGTGAAGACACACAGTCAGCATGAGGAACGATAGACTTGTAACAAATCTGTAGTTCTTGGTGGCCATTAATCTGTTGAAATTTCTTTATCCATTAGTTGTAATGTTTATTCCAGTTCAGTGAGTTTTGACCTTCAGCACAAATCATTCTGAGGAAGACTCAGACTACTTTAGCATTCAATCATACTTTAAGCTAATATTGGAAACATAAGGGGATGCATTTTCTTATTTTAGAAGTCCTACAGAATTTAATAAGAAGGGGATAAATTTTCTGTACATTTTAAACTAGTGATACAACACACAGCAGAATTCTGATGTGTAATATAAGCACTAAATTTCTTAAAATATGTAGGTCTTAAAAGAAAATTTTCTAGCTCACTTTTTTTATCATCTCCTTAAAGAGTAACATGACTAACTTGTTACTAATATCATTGAAATGGTGTAACAAAATATTTGGAATGAGAACAGATATACAGACAGTGACATCACTTCCTTATGGAAAAATATTCTCAAGAGTGTGTTCTAAAAATGTACATAGGGTTTTTAACAGAAATTGCACCTTAGCACTGACACCTTCTCAGGGAAAGCCAAGTAAAAAACTTCCAAAAAATTTCAATCATTGTACCTGGCCAAAGCCTTTTGTAATGATGAAAGACCAGTTCATAAGCTTTTCCTTTCTCTGAACTGCATGCATGTTAGTCCTGCCTGTCTTTGCAGTATAACTACATTGATCACATCTAAATACTAGATCAATTGTTCTTTTCTTTCAGCAAATTATGCTCCTATTCTTCAAGCAGGAAAAAGAGACCTGGTGTTTGGAATATTAGGTCTGTAACATTGCAGTTACTGAGTATGCGGCATACTCTGGGGCAGGAGCAGACCTATGTTTCAACTTGTTCAGCTCAGCTTGCCAGCTGATGTTTTTTCTCTTGTAGCAGAATTATCTGTGATGCTTTCAAAGAGATTTTGGACTTTCAAAGGTCATATTAAGGCAACTTGGCTGGCATTAGGTGCAAGCTGCTGAGCCGGATGGCTTGACTACAAAGGGACAATTGGGGGAGGTTTAGTTTAATAAGATAAAAGTATCTTATTAATGCACATAACTGCAATCCCTTTCCTCTGGTGAATATCTTATTCAGAGTAAATTGATTTTGGTTACTATAGCTTTGTTCTCCTCTTGGGCTCTGACACAGAAATAGGATCATATGAAGTACAACATGCCTTCATTCTGTGTACTGACCCTCAGTTCACTCCTGAACTTCGAGTGTCTTCCTGTGTTGGGGTTGTGCTGCCTGCTCAAAGCAAATTGCTGTGCAAAGACCATTTCCTTTCACCTTCACCTTGGGGCAGGGACTGATTCTTCTCTTTGTGCTGTCAAGAAAGTTGTCCTGCTTCTTGTTTGTAGCAAGAAATTCAAGAGTAGCTTCATGGAACATCCTTATTGCTTGGCTGCAGTGGTGATCACACACCAACTGTGTCAGCTGCTGTGCAATATAAAGCATGGTTAATCATTTATCATAATCAATCTCCGCAGCCTATCTTGAATGTGTGGGGAAATTATACATAAATTACATGTATAAGAAAATTTAATTTTTATTTCGCACATCTTAAAATGAAGGAAATATGTGCTCACAAGTTTGTTTGATGAGGAATGTTGGGTGAATAGGAGCTCAGTCTGTTGTGTGTCCTTTTGTGGCCTTCATTTTTTCCATATTTTTGCATTGTGCAATTGTAGTTCAGTATCTCATTTTTCACGTTTTTGCTATTGAATACTTAGTTATTCCTTTGATGCACTCTTCTCTTGGAGCATGTTGGAGTGCTAGATCCACAGCTGGTTGGAGCTGCTGAGCTCCCTGTTGTTCCACCATATTCAGCTTTATTTATTCACCTTGGAATCAGGGCCCGGAGTCATCTTTTTTTAAGTATGAACTTAATATGTAAATGTTCTGGCATATATTAATGCTAAAGGTCACCTGGCTGATTTTGTTCTTTCTTTGGATTGCAGCAACCCTCTGAAGAATGTTAATTGATTGTAATTGTTTTAGTTAATCAATTTCAGGGGATCAGGCTCCTATTTTACATGCAGGAGTTGTTTGCTTTCAGGCAGTTCGCAGAAGTAGTGAAAACTATCCTAGGTCAATTGTTTCTTTGCTGAAAGAGTTTAAGCGTTTCATATGTACAACCATAGTTATGAGGGTAGCATGCCTCCTGATATACAAGTTGAAGAAAAATGTTCTCTGACACTAATTGCTAAAATGATTTAACACTCAATGTTTACTCTGAGAATAACAGGTCATATAGAGAGCACTGATGTGACTCTTCTGGTTTCAACTTCTCTAAAGATACTGTATTTTTTTTACAGAAAAAAAAAAATAGAAGTAGAAAAGAAGAGCCATCTCCACCTTGTTTTCTAACATTTAAGTCTGCTTCACTGGTGTAAAGATCGGTGGCCTGGCAGATTTGAATCATCGGTCTTGTTCCTTTCATGGAGATCTGCAGATCTCAAAATGCCTTCATTGGAAACCCAAAAGATTTCTGTACAAAAATGCATTTAGCCATGGAGGGCTTGTTTATTTGCTTAGGACTGTACATGAAAGATTTTGCAATACATTTGTGAAGTACAGCCAGGTAATAAACTCTAGGGGTGACTTTTTGATAAGCAGATTTAATCTATTCCATCTGTTAGTCTAATGTATCTTGGGATAGAGGAAAAATGTCCTTTCCTACTTCTTTTCTATTGCATTTTCCCTGCCTGCAAGTCAAATAAAGTATGTTGTCTGAGAGGAGGCTAACTAAAGTGCATTGGAAGTAGTGTTGTATGTGAAATTAAATAGAGCTCCGTTATAATTGGAAGATGATATAGTCTTTAGAAGTCTTTGGCAGGTGAACAATTCCATCTATCAAGAATATTTGTCCCATGATGAACTTCTTGGTTTCTGCACTTTTATTGATGAAGCCCATGGTGTAACCAAATGGTCTTTATGTCTCAAGCTGGAACTGTGTGCCTTAGTTATTTTTTAAGTGTGAAGCTGACACTCATAAAAAGCAGATAAGGTGCAAGGCTGTCTTTTCCTTTCCCAAGTCTGTATATTCTGGATTTCATTAATTGTTCTTTTTTTTCCCTATTACTTTTATTATCTCTGTAGTTACTCTCCAAACTGGCAGATGAATAAACACCAAAATTCTGAAGGGAAACAGAAAAGCTTCTGACAGAAGTATGGATGGTTTACTGAGGGGCATACTATTAGTAGAAAATAAGAAGGAAGGTAGATAATGGGAATCCCAGATTTCTGGTAGGAAGAGAAAAACAGAAGTATCAGTGGAAAGAAATTACCCAGATAAAGAAATCTTCACTAGTGGGCAAAATAGCATAACTATCATGAAAGGGGACCTAAAAATTAAAGGCAGTTAAGTGTAAATTCAATCACATAGTTGGAATTCTAACAAAGAAAGGTGAGGGAAGGAACAGAAAGAGGTTACATTCTCTTTAAAGTAATGAGTAAAATTGAAAATTTACTGCTATGTAGTAAAAGAGAGACTGCAATGGTTACATCTTCCAGGGCTCCTGAATCCCTTGGGCTCCTGGCGCTGCTGTGGCCACAGGGTCCAGAGGCTGTGTGAAAGCTAAGCCTGGAGGTGCACATTCTGAATGCTGGAATGGCTGTACCTGGGACTCATCTTCGTCTTTCTGTAGAATAAAATAAATAAAGTATGTTTTATGGAAAAAAAAATATTAAACTGCCATACATTAAGACCGCTAACTTCTGGAAACAAACAGGAGTTACAGCAAACCTACAGCATGTTCCTTTTGAATTTGTCTGCCTCAAACAGTCTCAGGTGCCTGACTCATTTTATATACCTTTCTGTTGTTAAGACAGGCAGGAAATTTGAGAACAATATAATTGTCAGTATGATAAATGAGAAGGCAAAATACTCTTGAGCAGTAGAGGACACCGGGTGTTATTATGGCCTATTGTTGCTATGAATAGAACCACCCAGACACCAATTAACATCTCATTGCTATGATTACTTGCCATAGTATCTATTCCACTAATCAAACTTGCACCTTTTTAGTCCATATTTTGATTTCAAAAAGTTGTACTAAGAACAGATTACATTTATCTCAAATGCAAATAAATGTGAAGCTTAAGAAGCTAATTAAGTTTATAACCACTGAGAATAGCATTAAAAAGAAAATTAAATTGCTTAGTTTGGAGGAAAACCTTTTAGGAAACATTTGTTGAATAAACATAAAAGAAATTCTCTTAATGTACTCTTATGCAAATAGTGTTCTGTTTATATTTTTCCATATGCCAATCATATATAACTCATATAATTTTTCCTTCAGTAAGCATTCTTCTTTATTGGAACATTTTCTATCAAACACACAATGTGTAGTAAGTATGACAGCAATCCGCTCCAGATTCCCAAACTTTCTGAGAACAGTTTCAGCTTTATGAAAATAAACAGTATTAGAAATATTTAGCAAATAATTGCTGTAGGCAAGGGGGCAGAAATGATGTTTGAATGCACGTGAGATGTTCCTTCTCTCTTTTTCTTAATTTTTTTTTAGTGGTCATAAAAGGTACCAGATTGAAAGCCCTGGAGGAAGGAAATTGCTTTTTATGTATAGCACAAGTGTCATTACTACAGAATTTCTTGGGCTGGGCTCCATCTTCCAAAGTGATGTGATGTTCCTAGTCTAACAGCTTGCAGAGGTGCATCCATCAGCTCTCTGAAGTCAGTGGAAAAACAGGGATAGTTGAACAGACCAGTGTTTTAGTAGGTTCTGCTGCTCCTGTGCCCCAGGACCTATGCCTGCCTTCTGCTAGGAGCTGTCCTGGCAGGCACAGTTTTGGCAGCAGCTTGCTACCCAGGGGACTTGGCTGGGTACCCAGTGCTGCTCTCATCCCAAATGGATTAGCTCCTCTCAGGAAGGAAACTTCTTACAAATCATTCCTCTGCCTGGTTTGAGGACAAACAGCTTTTGAAGGGGAAATAGTAATTCATACTCCAGCAAACAAAAGCAGGATTGTCTTGATTTCTCCTTGAAGTGCTGTTCTGTCAAGGGTATTGACTCCATTTCTGTTGCTCCCATTCCTTATTTCTCACTGAAGATCAAGTAAAATAAGTGCAATGTGCACCCCCTCCTTTGCAGAGGGAAGCCAAGCAAGGCCTCTGTGTCTTCTTGGAGTAAATCCCAGGAGGCCAGTATATACCTTCCTTCTTCTCCCTATGTACTGGGTTAAGATTTGGCAGCAGAGTTAATCTCAAGGAAAGATGGCAGTACATCTGACTTGCACTAATGAGCTAGGCAGTAGTTCTACCCTCTGTTGGTAAGATCTTCATGCTTATGATCTGGGATTTATACACAGTGGGAGAAGAAAGTTGTAATGGAAGTGGTGCTTACTGTGTCATTACCATTAACAAAAAGAATAATTTCTGACACATAACTTTAGTCTGTTGTTGTTTAGATAGCGTTCCTTTCACTGAAAAGTTTTCAATTACAACTAGAATATTTTAAATTTTGAAATGTGCCCCCAATGATCCACCACAATCTTCTTTAAAACTACGGATGTGGAAGAGCAATGTTGAACTTGGAGCTTGGATGTAGATATGATTTTTTTTTTTATAAAGCAGCTGACAGGTTTGCTGGATTAGTGTTTATAATACTTACTGACATCCCATGATACCTTTCCATAGCTGAGCAGAGTTTAGATTGACTCTGGAGTATTAGTACTTGATGAAGGTAATCTGTTTCCTTGGCTGAAGCTAACAAACAAAGCAGTTAAATCCCCATTACAAATGGCTAAACAGGGACCCATTAAACTTCTTATAGGCCTGTCTCATTTCTATAGCCCCTGAAACATTTATAAAGGGCACTGTTAAAAATTTACAGAACCTTGAGATCGTTTCTTAAGCAAAGCTATTCTTTGCATATTACCTGAAATATTCAGTCTTTTCTTAAAGAGTAAAATAAAAGTCGTTAAGAAAAACTTTTTTTCTGTATCCTTTGACCTGCAGTAACTGTTTTGGCTTTTAATGTTTTATTTTAAAAGTTTCACAGAATACTAAATCTTACAGATAGAAAAGACCAATTCATGCTGAAGCTATCATAGGAAGCATTGGTTATTGGGATTGGTTCTTGATAATCACACTGTCTTTGGTAATGTTTACTTCAATTATTAGTTCTCCAATCACCCTTCGTATGGAAGCCACTCTGGAAATTGTTGGCACCAAATTTGTGATGAATATGGTAATAGTGGGTGTATCATGTTAATGAAAATTCTCATATTAAGAAATATAAGACACATAATTTTAATGATTCTACTGGCATCAAACCATGGAAGCCACAAAGTCTTTTTTTTTTTTTAATGAATCAATCCCCACAGGCATAAAATAATTGTGTGACAACTGTTTTTTGTTTGTTTGTTTGTTTGTTTTGTTTTCTTTTTTTAATTCTGGCAAAAGACAGCCCTAAATTAAAATCATATTTTTCCTGTTTAGTTAATGCTTTCTGATGACAATACCAGGTATTTTGTAGTACTCAAATGAAAGAAAATACTTAGCACAGCATTGAAGTGGGGAGGTTGAATCAGGCCTCCCAATGCATGTCAACAAAGAAGTGATAATTAGAGATAGAAAAAGCAAAGCCTTCATTAGGCCCCAGATTATTTGAGTTGCATGGGCAAACTGTCAAATTGAGCTCACCAGGGATGACAGTATCTTGTGAGACAGCCTGTACCTTAGCATGTGGGGATAGTGGCATTTGTTTGTATAATAGGGACATGGTACATAGGAAGGGGGAGGGGATAGCCGAGGGTAGAAAAGCACTATTGTCTGGTTTGGGTCATAATAATTTTATTCTGGTCATCCTTTCTAAGAGCTTAATCATCTGTTCAAGTATTTTAAGAAAATAAATAACCAAGAGAATCTGTCTTTATAAATATGGGAGGTGATGCAGGAGGGTAGGGAATAATGAAACCACACTGTGTATATATTTTCTAGTTCCTGTGAATTTTGATAATTTCCAGATGGTGACTTGTAAGCATATTCATCAAATGTAAAGAATGGTTTTACAGACCACAATATGAATTCTAAGAAACCTCTAAAATGTCGAGAAACTTTGAATCTTTAGGAACTGTTTTTCTCCCTAACCAACCACTGTTGTTGCAAGGAACAATAATAAAGAAGTGAATATGATAGTGTACTTCTTATTTACACGGACCCTGGAAATATATGCTAAGCCATCTATAACATGTGCTCCACTAAGCTCAAAGACCCAGCTGTACAAGCTTTAGGAGTAAGTACTGTAGAACTGATATTTTGTAGGGGATATAGTTGGTGTTAAAAGTGATTTAAAGCAAGTTTTTCACAAAATTCAGGGATGCAGATGACACATTCTAGTCTATGTCTTCTTGTGAGATCTTGATTGAAAAATAACAGAAATCTTTACCAAGTCCCTTAAGGAAAATGCTAAAATATCTGCACCTGATGCAAACTGAGAGATTAAAGTGTCTTGTTCCCTTTACAGTAGTTAAGGGGAGAACTGCTGGTCCAAATAGCCACCTAAATGTCCATCATCACTTAATAAAGCAGTCTTCCAGTCGAACAATTTCTACATGGCTAGCTCCAGAATATGGATCAGTTAAAAATGCAGCCCTGCGATGGATTCCTTTCTCTTCATTGTGTACTGATCTCTGTCAATTACTCATTAGCCGAGCACAAGACACTAACGAATTATGTAAGCCCTTATGGTGCTTATATGTGTTCCAGGTACTTGTTTTAACCCTGCGTCCTTTCTAGTAGATAAGTCAGATGAAGTCATTGGACAGAGGACAAAATGGATAGGAAATTAGCAGCATCAACTGAAAAGATCCATTTTGACTTTCCTTGCTCTTGGAGAGTTAAATGTCCTAAGATATCCTGACAGGATCATTCTTGTGCTATCAGCTTGTGTTATTTTGACTCTTTTGAATATTTTTAGGTATAATATGGCAGAAAGAAGCAATCACAGTACTTCACACCAGAGTTTGGTCTTCTCTTGTGTTGAATGGGTGGCTAACTTCCTAGAGGATCCTCTTCTCATCTTCCATTTACTTTCGCAACCTTAGTGACCCCAAGTGCTTTTTTCTGGAATGGTGAAGTACTTTTAACTATAAGAATATTTCCATAAAAGCATCATAGCCTTGTAGCCAGACTATAATAATGCACATCTTGAGAATATGACAGTTGTATGTAAAATTAAAAGGGACAATCTGTTCTCTCACAGACTTTGTAGCCTCTCAAGTTTTTCTCAAACATCAGCTTTCAATTCCAGAATCTGTAGAAAAGCCAGAAAAGCTCATCCATTTCTGTATATCTCCTCAAGCGGACACTTGCAGATATCACCAAGTGTGTCAGTGGTTATGTCTGGCAGTCTGTGCTTGAAGGCAATGATGAAAATAGGGCTGAAAATACAAACAGAATTTAGAAATAGTACTGAGGGAAAGGAAGAAAAAAGAGCCCTCCCATTCTATAGCTTTATTGTTCTGTCTGTTTAGCAGTTATGCCAAATGCCAGTATGACATACCAGAATGTTTCAATCATCAAATTATTATTGTTGTTACCAAATAAAGGATTTTAAAACCATGGCTTGCACTCTTAGAAATGCCAGCATAATTGTGTATCTGATGAAGTGCTATTGGTTTCATACTTGCAGGATCATATTTAGATGAACACTTCTGGGAGCTGAGGCTGCCCCTTGGAGCACTATTTTGGTACCAGTAGTAGTTTGAAATAAGCCACTAGAGTCCTCTGTGCATTCTTCTGCAAATCAAATTACCTATTAGCTAATAACTGGGAGAGCAATAACAGACAGAAGACAATTTGTCTGAAGAAAAAGGCGTGGAGGATGATGGGTGGAAGATATTTGCATTTTAGAAATCAAACAGAACTTTCAATAAAACTTTTTTAATTTCATGTCAGAAATGAATTCTCAAAAATCAGTTATTTATAGAAATATGGTACAACAATGCTTTTCAGAAAACCTTTGTACCTCTAGGATGGAACTTCAGAAGAACTGACCATGCTGTCCCAGAAGGTAACTTGGAAGTTCGGGAGTAGACAGCATTTCAGATTCTTCTCCACCTTTGTTTAGGGGCTAGACTGAGTTCTCAATGTCTCTTGCACTGCATTCTTTCAGCAGTCAAAAACAGGTGTAATCACTTTCTTTCTCCCAGGATAACAAAATCCTAGGCCTAATCCAGAGTAGGAATAGCTCTGGGTGGTCACAGCCTTGGATGTCCCCAGGGGATGATCAGGTATACTTCTTTGCCTATTTGGCAGAGGTGCTGATGTTCAATCCTGTACAAGGCAAGAAAATTATTTCCTACCAGTTTTCATTTCTTTGATGTTGCCCTTTTTCAATAGGAAAGAACACGTTTACAAATGAGTTTCTATGAAACAGTTCTCCTAAATGCAATTCTCTATTTGGGGAAAGGTGAGATCAGAGTATGCAGTGGACACCTGGCTTAGCTTGTTACTGGAAGATTCTCAAAAATAGAATAGTGGGAACACTCAAGTAAAGTATGGTGTAAGTTACTGTAAATTTTATGTTTGTGCCTGCAGTCTACCAGAAAATATCCCAAGACCCAAGACTGCCAGCCTGTTAGTTTTTACTGCTGTACCCTGATTAATGCTGTTTGTTACCATGGGAGTTTTGCCTGGGTTGTGAGTTGATCTCAGGCATCAGAGAAGCCACAATGAGTTGGATCTGAGGGCTGAGTGAGTTGGACTGGCTAAGCCCCTCTGCCTTGGCCCCCAGGGAACACAGGGATAGGTGCCAAGTGCCTTGGTAGTTCAAGAACTGATCCCAAGGGCTCATATTGCTGAGTGAGGGCTAACATGCACTCACCCAGCCTTGAGCATCTTCCCGATCTTTAGTGTGTATTTTTCTGCTGTTTTTTTTGTTTTTTTTTTTTCCTCTGTTGTTCAGGGTACTCTTGCTTACCATTACCCCAGTGCACAAGTGATTGATTTGTGTGGATGCAGTAAATTTTTTTTTCTTACCATTCTATTGAGTTCTCTAGATATTTCAGAATCCCTTACAAGTAGAAGAATTTCCATTTCCCAAATCATGTCTGCAGTTACAGAAGTAGGGGCTTTTTCTGGTCATAAGGTATCTCCTTGTATGAGAAATTTGTATCTTTGGCAGACTGCTAAATACTGCTGCTTAAATCTATTACAAGGAAGCACAATTTTCTATAACTCAATTTCCTAAGCCTAATGAACCTAGTAAATTTCCTTTGATGTCTTCCCAAGTTAATATGTTAAATCTAATTTATTTGGCAAAAAATTGGACAAATTTCCTCTTAATTGAATTAACTCAGAAAAAATGTATTGTTATGGTAATCTGTGACTAATAATTCCTGGGTTTGGTTCAATTCATTTACTAGCTTGCAATTGCTACTTTTGTTAGCAGTAATTTAAATAGAAGGAGTTGACTGATCCAAATATGTATTTGAAAAGTTTGATAGATCATCCTGAATTACTTTCTTGCAATTTAATGTTGCATAAGGTTTTCTGACCTACATGATTATTTACACACTTATTGAATATTATGTTCACACATTGACTTTCTTGACACGTTACTGCCATTTTGTGGACAACACTAATGAGTGGGTACACATTTTCATCAGCACTAACGCATTCTTAGAGCAGAGAGAACTCCCATTGTTCAGTAATTTTTTGAAAATGAAAGCACTGAGCAGTTCCATCAAAAGCTGAAGCAAAACCACAACTAGGAGAAGGTCCTGGACAAGGTTCAGTGACAAGAAAAAATATGAATTTGTCTATGTGCTCTTTGACATTTTTCAGAGTGGGTATAAATAAAAGTTTTCTTTTGTCCTAGAAGGTGATTTATAGTCTTAATGCCAACAACGATGCTCCTTCTTTACTGCTACTCGTTTGTTATATGTGGAGAAGTATGATATGATGTAAGCAGTGAAGCCAAACACCTGACAAATGTGTTCCAGGGGACAATAATGAGTGTAAATCCATGTATAACCTTTAGAGATTTGTGCAGCTGTTTCCATTCTCAGACGTAGCTCACGCTGGAGGAATCCTGATACCTGACTATATAAAATGACTACTTTTATCAAAAGATAAGTCTGTTTATTTTGTTTGTACATTTCTGACTGTTTCAAAATTGCTCAGGACAGAGTTTGGCTTTAAAACCACAGGCCAAAGATCTTCCTAAAATTCTTGTGTTTCAAATTGACTTGTAGTGAAATCCAATAATATTTGTCAGTGGTCCAAGAGTTTTTCTGCTATAAATGTTTACCCAGATGCTTATATCTTTTTCAGCACATCTGCAATTGCATGAAAAATAGTCAACAAGCTGCAATAGTAAGGTCAACAGTTTTAGTATTAAAATCAGTTTACAGTATGTTTGCTTGAAGAGCACATAAATTCAAAGAGGCAATAAGTACAAACAGAATAGCTGATTTCTTGGATGCACTCCAATATAATTATAGCTATTCACCCTTGTGACTATTTGTGTGTGTAGCTTAAAGCTATTTGCCTGCCCTAAGGTACAGTAGCAGTATTTTTATACATCTTTCTATCTGATTGAAATGCAAAAATCAGTAAACCTGGAAAGGATACTAACAAGCTTAAAGAAATGCATGAGTAAAATGAACCGGCGTTTTGGTGTTTGTTACTAGCACCACCCGGTTCTTGGTGCAGGTACATCTCATTCGCTTCGGTTTTGTAACTGAGATATCCCTGAAGGATTTGCCACCAAAATAGTGTATTTCTAATAGGCAATTATGAAAAAAAATCATCATCAATCACATTTATTGCAAACATCTCATAAAACAGTAAAACATTTATGTGGCTATGGAAGGCAAGTATGTTGCCATGTAATATACTAAGATTTGCATATAAAGAACAGCAGGCAGCAAACAAGTATCTTTTCCTTTCTTATTCCATTTATATGAGTGGCTTTGATGCAATGCATCTATTTAATTCATATCAAAACATTATAGCTGCAACACCTGAATGATATTAACTGCCATTAGGTCTGGGAAACGCACAACACGAAGGTGGCTGGTAACGCTGCTCTCTGCAGGTAGGGTCCGTCAGGCATGTTGCACCTTGTCACAGCCTGTTTATCACTGAGCAGGCAGGGTTTTGTCTCAAGCTGATGTGCACCTGTCAGGGATTTTTCTCATTTTTGCTCTCTCCCTCCCACAGTGTCACCAAGGATGATTCCTGTCAGGATTTTGTTTTCAGGCTAATTCTGAGGGTGTTGGGACTGTGTTGTTTCCACGTGAATAAGAATAAATGTAGTTGCTTTGAAAGACACAGCTCTTGATTTTGGGGTGGGGGGAGCTTATGGCAAGTGACTGTCAATACCAGGATCCACTAATCTCCCCCGTAATCATGCATGCCGTGTGCTCACAAACACTCAGAAATCATTTTCTTGAAACTTTTTTAAATAGCGCATAGTGCATCTACTGCAGGGCTGTATGATACAAAATGACTACTAAAATGTGAGGTTATTTGTGTGTCAGAGCTGGTAAGAACTGTCTTTATCTGTTATTTTTTTGTTGTTGTTGTTTTGTTTTTGTTTTTGCTTGCAAGCCTCAAGGTAAAATGAAGCAGGGAGAAAAGAGAAATGAATGACATCACATTGTATAAATCTGTGGGATTTTTTGACATTTGACTTTCAACTATCATTTAAAAAAACTCTGCCTTCTATTTACTTGTCAGAGATGGATTTAATTCTTATATGCTGCAAGGAATTCGCCATGTTAAGATATTGATATAACAAATTGCTGAATGTTTTAGAAATTGATTCTTGCTGACCAAAATGGGCTTTCAGATTGGAAGTCTTTTTTTCTAGAAAACACCTGCTGAGATAGAAGTCTGACTGCTACACAAAAGAAATATATGGTTTGTTTAGTCTGCTCCTATCTAGCAATTTAAGGATGTTATCAGAAATTGCATTTTTTAATGAAAATTGCCTAAGGATTTGGCGAAGGCCTTTGGTTAAAATGGACAGAGTAGCTTGTGCCAGGTGAGTATTAACATACTGATTGGCTGTTACTGCTGTCAGTCTTGCTGCAAAATTATGACAGGCCACACAGCAGGGAGCAAATGATCATTAATACTTCATCCTCTGGGACACAATAAACTGCCATTCACTTGCATACAAATAAAATACATAATACTTGTCAGACAACGTGACAGAAAAAAGTGCTTTCTCGAGATGATTTATACTAAAATGGGATGTGATCATTTAAGATGTATTTTTATATTGTACAGTGCATGATCTTAGCATCAGAGTATTTGAATTTGTTCCATATGAAAAACATCCTTTAGTTCAATTTCCCAGTGTTTATTTCATTAGAAGACCACACAATTTTGAACACTATTCTCAGCTGTACAGAGGAAAGTTAGCAATACCTCTTTCAGGCAGCAATATTTCTGTATTTAACTCAGTTCTCAAAGTAATCCAGACTCTATATCTGTGTTTGTGTATGCAAAGTGAATGCAAAGTCCAATTCCAAAGGTTCCAAATAGAACAGACATTTCCAAACCAAAAGAAGGATTTCCTAAACTTGAATAAGCTGTTTCCACAGCATTTTCAGTAACCAAGAAAAAAAGTGTTATGTTGTATTGTACTATTGCTAAGTTTGGAAAGAGACTAGAATTTGAGGTATTTGCTTAGCCCATGCTTCCAGTAATACTGCTTCTGTTCTGGGAAGTGCACTGAAAGAAGATAATTACTGATTTATGATGAGATTTTGCATGTTCTGCCTATAGCATTTTCTGTATTGCTGATTTTTGACACATCCAGCAATGAGTTATTAGGTGATTACTGCACTGAAAGTTTTGTGTAGGCAAAAGGCATTGAGTTGCTTAACCAGGCAGTGTGGAGCCTGGTAATCTCACAGTATTGGCAAGGAATTCCTTTAAATTTGCTAGAAGAACAATTTTTCTCACATGCTCTTAATTTTTCAACCCATTTTCCTGTTTTAGTACTTCCTGTAACTCACTTAAGGCAAGAATTTGGTAGAAATGTTTCATCGAAACTATACTTTTTCAGGAAGCAAAAGAAGTCTTATCAAAACAGTATATTGATCTCATCTACAGAACTTTGAAGTCATGCTTCCTTACTTCACTTTCAAGGCTCCATATAAAACTAGGACTTCTTTGCCAATATTGGTTTGGATTGAATGCTTTCAGAGTTTGCTACTGCTCAGGGTTTTCTTCTGGTCTCAATGGCAGAAGTTTCACTAAAGAATGTTCTCTTTTGATGGAGATAGAAGAAAGAAATACTGGAAATTTCATGGGAAATCTTAGCAGATCTGTCCATGTTCTTGTGGATTTCTGTTCCTTCTCTGTTCCTGTTAGCGTTCCAGTGTCACCTATGTTAAGACACAAAATGACAAAGCACTGATGATTGATGATGAATGTTAGAACCTGAGGATCAAGTATGTGTGCCACTGAAAGTGTTGGTGAGGGATCTCCCGATATTGTGTAGAGAGACACAGTTAAATACTATTGAATCCATAGGATGTTGCTCTTGTGTGTGTGGATGGGCAGACAAGGAAAAGAAAAATAGAATAAGATTTCTTAGATCACTTGTGTAACTTCTCTAAATCCTATTTTTGGATTAAATTCTGAGAACACAGCAGCAAAATTAAATAGCGCTCTGGAAAAAATAGGTGGAAAAAGCTGTGATGCAGTGTGTTTTGTTTTTTGTTTTTGCCTTCTAAGTACATGCATTGAGCACTTGTGGGTTGTTGTGTTTCTGTTATTTAGAAACAGAAAAATGCTCACTGGCATGTCTCAAATAAGAAAATTAACCTTTTGTTTTGGCAGATTATCTTTAATATAGACTTTTTGATACATTCTGAAGGTAGATTGTTTTTAAAATCAAAGTCTATATTAAGGGGGAGGCTCCACAGGGTGAACTATGAGACTGAGAGCAGACTGTTTGAATTTTGTATGACATGTCATTAAACTTCATGGTTCACATTGCTTTGAGTTTATGAAGTAGAGTGATGAAATCAGTATTTTTTTGGCACAGTAATTTCCCTTCATCTTCCTTGTGTCCTATCCCTTCTGGTTTGTGCATGCAGAAGCATGAAAGTTAGGACTGATGAGCTTGCATTGCCACTGCAAAATCCCAAGAAAAATACTACTGTTAATGAGAATTGTGCATATAACCACCTGCGTACCATGATGACAATTCACTCCCTATGACTCTGTCAAACATTACAAAAAATAAATAAACCCCATAACTCAATAAAAATAACTGCTCAAGACATTTTGGAAAAAAACAAAAAGCTTTAAAATGCAATAGCCTAAATCCTCAACCTGACTGAATCCACCTCTCTCACTGAGTTCAGGGCAGATAAACTGATTTACAGTGGTTGGGGAATTAGCTGGTTGTGAGTCAGACTGCAAAGTATGCAAAGGTTTTGAGAAATTCAGTTGAAACATGGATGGAAATGAATATGGGGGTTTCAAATGTTAAAACAAAGCACCCTTAAACTACTGCTTGAAAATCCTAAACTACCACTGCATATGTTCCAGTAATTTGTTCAGCCATGCATTATGCTGTATTCAGTGAACGAAGGAAACTTCTCATGAGAATGTTTGAAATGTCACTGAGGTTCAGTGTGGATCAGAGTGCAGGTGGCTCTACAAAGGCTTTGCGGAGAGGATGTGTTTATACAGTTGCTGCTGACGGATGGTATTGATTGGTTAGGCAACTAATAAAACAAGCCACTTCACTTTCATCTTTGTGCTTTTTGTTCCTGCAGTACATAGAAAAATGGTTTTAATTATTCACATCATCCATTTTAATTTTTTTTTTTACTCTCATCCTTACACCATCTTACAGTCAAATCATGTTCTTATCTTCTAATTCTTAAACAAAACTTTCAAAAGGATGGGCAGACAGATAACACATTTTTTCAGAATAACAAGGTTGTTTCAGCCTTATTGGTATGGTGAGCAGAATTCTGCTTGTGGTGAGATTATTTGGGCAAGCTTCAGGAGGGCAGCAATTGACAGCAACTCAGATTTTGGAATCACCACAGTTTCTCAAGTGTTTGGTGTATCTGAGACCGATATTTTCAGTCTCATGGTTCCACATCTAAAACCAAATACTTGCTGCTGCTGTGACCCGTATTCTCTCCCTCTGAGCTAGATTATTAGGAAAACCAACAGTGCTGGTACAAACAGAAGTTTGGTAAGATTTCCATGCAAAAAATATAACAGAAACAATAACTAGTGAGAAAATAAGATTTAAAGTCCAAGGCATGTAAAGGCAGCTCCAATATTACAGATACAGTGTAGACCTAAATCTGCTTGCTGTTACAACATTATGGCTCTGCACAGTGCTCACTCCCTACATGGGTCCTTGGGTGCTCTGGAATGGCTGCTTCTTAGGGATGGGCTGTCTATGAACCATGGTTTTACAGCTGTGTTCTAAGGAAGGGCATTTTTTTCTCCCATTACGTGACACATTTTTCAGCTTTCATACTGTTCTGGGGTTGCATACTGAGGCTGAGGTCACTTAGTGATCTTGGGTTTTGCAATCTTTGTGGTTATCGTCAGAATTGAAGAATGTGATCCATACCATAAAGGGTGTTAGAGACTTTCAGTTGTAATTGTCCATTCTTATACTATAAATCCATGTATTTATGGCTACTGAGGAGGAGACATAATACGCACATTTGCAAACCCGCAGAAAATTCCCTTTATCTGTTCACGTTTTTTAGCAAAAATGTTTGTAGATGAGAAAATTATCACTGTTATTCTTGAATAAAACACTTCATGGGCTGATGTGGAGCTGTCACCTTTAGTTAATGTAGATGTATGCCATCATCAGGACCCGCAGACAATCTTCACAGACGGTCTTAGAAGGAGTAGGGCATGGACATGATAGCTAGAGCTGCTTGCTGGTTCTGTGACACAGTGAGCTTGAGTCAGACTGTCTGAAGAAAGAGCACTTAAAATCTTCTGAGGTTTTATACTTTGCACGTATACATTTCCCTGCTAAAAATAAATAAATACATTTCTTGGAGCATGGAGCCACAGCACAGTTGTTTTATATATACATATATTTAAACAAATATAGGCTTTTAGAAAAGGTATAAAAGTTTCAAAATCATTGCTGTTCTCTGGGTTCATAAAAGACAAATGAGTGAATTAAATAAATGTGATAAGCCTTGTTGACATCTCTTGGAAAAGGAAAAGCAACAGATAAAGAGCATTGCTTTGGTCTCTGAAATGGCCCAGCAGAGCTGTGAAGAGATTTCTGGCAATGAACATGTGAGATACATAACATAAAAATCCACAATTATGCTCAGATTCAGAAAAAAAAAAAAACATATGGTGTATGTTAGAGCTGCCTTTTAAGCACCTTGGACTTTGTCTTATTTCCCTGATGTTTCTGGTACACTTTTTGCCTTTAAATCTAAGTGCTAGGATGTCTTCTTGTCTACTGTTCTCTTGCACAACAAGTAAAAAGAGAAACCATAGATGGGAGAGTTCCTTACTCAACTGTTGAAAAGGATTGTTTGGAGAAAACACTGCAGTGGTGACCTTTTTTGCTTTCTGTGATGCTCAGTTTTCCTTCAAGCTAATTTTAACTCTAAAACATCTGTGATTATTTTCTTTTTAAATCAAATAGGGCTGTATGGGGAAGGGAGGTGGGGAAATGAAGCCCCAAGGCTGAGAGGTGGGATCCCTCTCACTGCAACAGCTGCTGGTGGGCACAGGGCCAGGGTGGGTCATGGATGGATGGCAGCACAAGCTGCCTCAGCCTTCTCGTGACAAACTTGGAGGCAAAAGGACAAGACTACCCCTTTTTGAAACCTTGTTCTGTGCTTCCTCCATATTTAGCAGCTTAATCTTGAGTTTACCAGTAAAAAATTCAGGCTGAGTGCAGGTTCCTTTTATGCTTTTGTTTCCTCTGTAGCATCAGCCTGTCTCTCAGAAGTAATAATTTCAATGTGGAAGAAAGAGCTGAGTTGATTGCAGAGAATGCATACTCCCCATCCTCTGTAAAATATACTAGAGCCCATGCAAATGAGGCATACAGTTTAAAATGATTTGGGCTGATCACAATAATGCGTTTGAATGTGTCTCCCAAAGTTCATTAACTTAATGTTATATACAGTGGCAAGACTGACACCTATGATTACTCCAATTCAAATTATGTTCTATGCCTTTCCATGTTGCAAGTTAATGCTATGAGAACAATGAAACACCTTATGAATGCCACCCAGCTGCACAAGTGGCAAAGTGAGACTGCCAGCTTGTCCTAAATGGCATTGAGAATGATAGGGATATGGGCTTTGGTTGGGTGCTGCTAGGGCACAGCAACACCGGGGTGATACACCTGTGATAACATTGCCCAACGAGTTATTAAAATGCACTTAGGAAACCGTGAAAATATAAACTCTTAAATTGAAGTAAAAAAAAATAAAGCAAATAGAATTAAATATACCACTAAGGGAAGGCTGTAAGCAAGAGAGCAGTGCTCACCATCCTGCTCAAAGAAAGTGCAGGATTAAAGCTGCGCTCTGTTTTGAGCTCACTGCTTATTAATAAAGAGTGGATGGGAACTGAAGAGATGAAGAGACTGTATTGTGAGACACCGCAGAGCACGGAGTGTGTGATGTTCCTTCTGAAGCCATAATAACCATTTGATTTCTGACCCTGAGGTGAATTTTGTATACTCATATGCATGAAGAAGGTGAAGGGATGTGCACTGAGATATGCCCTTCCTTCCAAATGGTGTTTTTAGAAGTGACATAATTGAGGTATAAATAAAATAACAAAGAAGCCTTTTCCACATATATATTATTATTTCAAACTACCAACAGTTGTCTTCACATTCGTTGGTATTTTATAGTCCTAAATTTTAAATTGCACAGCTCTCCTTTACCATTTCCTGGAAAAAGCACTCAATAGAGAATGCATCTTAAGGGAAATCAGGTCTATAAGGAACAGTCCTTGGAACACTGCAGGAGCTCCCTGCTCATCTCCTGTTTGTCCTGTGACATCTCTGATAAAGAATACAGAGCCCTAAAACTGGCACTTGGCAATAGGCGAGTCCGTATCCTTTCCCCAAAATTAGAAAGGGGACCTAGTGCATGGTAGTTGCTTAAAGTGCCATTATGTGTGATGCCAAGAGGCCACTTCCTGCTGTTTTCCATTCGGATGAGTAGGAAACCTATAGATAAATTACCACCTGCAGCGCGTGATAGCGGACATTGTAAGCAGCTGTCACTGTAGCTATGTAATTATGCAAGAGTTCTTCCAATATTATACAATTAGATGGCCCCATCTCTCTTTCTTTCTCATAATACTGTTTTTGTAGGTGTCACGAGCACTGAACTCTCTCCTTCTTCAATCACTTAAGCCTCAGAGCAGTACAACCAGCAGTTTGCTGATGTCCTTAGCAGGCATTCCAGAGGTTGTCTTCTGCCGCATTTTCAGCACTGCATCACATTTTTGCACTGTGAGGCAGATGAAAATCATTGAAATAACTGTCAAAGAAGTTGCACCTCACCTTTGTGAGGTGTACCGGGGAGAGTTGGCTGTTAGAAGGATGCAGCTTTATTATCATTCAGCAGAAACTTCTTGGAAGTATGTCATGGCTGAAGTGATTGTGGGAGGCGGAACAAAGAGTATCAGTGCCTTCTTTATGTGTTTGAGAGGCTTTGTGCTAAAAGGACAGGAGAACTGGCTGGCATAGTGCAAAACTGCTTTTTTGGAAGTAACAAAATAGAGCTCAGTTCTCAGTTGGGGGAAATATCTTATTAGCAGATGGTTAGTTTGTTCCTTGAAGCTGTGCAGGAAAGCATGTTTTACTACAGAATGATTCTGCCTTTCTCATTATTATCTTTTGTTCCTTTCCTTAGAATGCCAGTCTATAATTAATGATGAGTTTATGAATACTAAAAACATGCATTTTCCTCAAGACTGTTAATAAAAATGGCGTTTATTTCTATTTTTCCCCCACCTCTACTGCCATGATTTAATTTCATACTTTCAATTTTGTCAATTACTTCTGTATTGTGTTTCTGCAAGTCTTTGTTTGAACAAGAAGGTGTGGAAATTTCTTGAGGCTGCACAGAGTATAGATTTCCATCCTCAAGGGGTGGTCTTGTTTCTGGGAGGGTCCAAATATTTACTGTTAAATTAATCTACAAAATCTGTTGAGTTTTTATCCCCTATGTCCTTTAACCTAAGGGAAGTCTGTTACATTAGATGTGGATTTGTTCTCCAGTGGCAATCGACCTTTTTCTATTAGACTAAAGTTTAAGATGATTTTAGATTCAGCGCCAAAGTTGGTAACTAGTAGTGGGTTTTTTTTTGTTGTTGTTGTTGCTGTTCTTTTTTTTTTTTTTTCTTTTTCTTTTACCTAATTTTGGACTATGTCCCAAAGAATATTTTGTCTGAAAGCCTTCCTTCTTGCCGTCTTAAAGAAAATTCCCATAAATAAAAATTGTTAGCCAGTTTTGAAATTGCCTTTAATTCTGCTGTTAGAAGAGCCTCAAAAGTTGTCTCTGCAGAAAGCATGCAAAGATTATTAAACTGGGATCCTGAAGCAGGTGTACCGATTAACACATTAACCCTCCGCACACACTGACATGGCACCCGGCTGTGTGCTATGCAGTCAGCTCGAGTGCAGGCTCAGAAAGGTTGTACTGAAACCACTGACTGTATGGGGCTGTGCTCAGTGCCAGTTGTAAGGCCATAGGAGAAGAGAACAGGGATAGCAATGTTCCAAATCACTGCTCGTGTCAGAACAAATGTGTGATCCTGCCTAAAGCCCCTCAGAGTGGGTCCTGCTGTGAGTCCCTGTGGCTTCTGGTGGTGATGGTGGGTGTTCATATCTGGCAGTCGCAGAGAAACAGAGGTGTGGTTGCAAGGAGGTGACAAAGGAAAACCAATGCGACTGGAGGTGTTTGAGGCCAGGCTGAATGGAGCTCTAGGCAACCTGATCCAGTGAGTGGCAACTCTGCCCTCAGCAGGGGAATGGAACTGGATGGACCCCTGCAGCCCAAGCAATGATATGTTCTATGTTGCAGGCTGCAGGGTCTTCCGCTTGCGCTGTGCAAAGGCACAGGTGGTTCAGAGCCATCCCACTCCTCCCCACCACTGAAAGTGCTGCTCTTCGCAAGGTCAGTGAGGGAATACTCTCATGTTGTGATATTGGCTTTCTCATCTCTTTCCATAGGTCAGTCTCTTCCTTGCTTTGTACGTTTATTCAACATCTTGGTTTGGGGGGATGCACATTACATATTAATCGATGTTTATCAGATTGTGTAAATGGATCTTAATTAAACTGCAGATAAGTAAGGGTTGCTATCCCATGTTTTAGGTATCCTGTAAAGGATGACTAAAAACGTAGAATACATAGAATATCATTTTCTGGATTTATTTCTTGAGCTTGTGTAAATATAGAGCATTTAGAATGATGAATCTGATGATAATAGAGCATCATCCCAAACTGATAAATTAGAAGAAGAAACCACGGTGACATAATGCCCCCTATGGTTTACAAAGCAGTATGTACAACAGCAGTAAGAGGAATGCTTCCCTGCTTACTTTCCTTCTGCTGAATCAGTTGTGTTCCATTCCTCAGCTGCAGAGGAAAAACAGCTGGCTAGGTTTTCCTAATAAAGAGGTCAGATACTGCTAATTTAGGAGGTCTGATTCTCCTCCTCCTTTTTGGAGACTGGAATCAGTTGTGATCAAAAACGTCTGTAAATGGTGGCACAGCCAGCAGCATCTGGGCAATATACTCAGGTACTGGACAAGGGTCCGATGGAGTAAAGCTGAACGCCTGCCCCAGAGGGAAGAGGGTGCAGTGTAATTGAGTGAATGGCCACTTGATGGCAACATTTTACCACACATAAGTAAAGCCAGCAGAATTTGACAGTAGAAACCATAAACCTGAAAAAAATATATAAATAAAGCACCACCAAAATATGCTTCCACAAGACTCAGTTAAAAAAGCTCCAGATGTTTATACAGCACTGCTTTCCAATAGTTTCTTCAAATGAGACCTTTTTACCTACCACATCTTGTATGTCACAACCATGCGTCCTTGTAAGTGTTCCCTTTTTTAGATGATCTCATTTAGCAAGTTAGTGCTTCCTTCAGCAAGACAACCTTTTCAAGCAGAAGTAGGTATATCATTAATGAGTTTGCAGCTTCAACGTTAAGTTATGCAGAATATAATGTTTAAGCACAGATAAGATGTTTAGCCCTTAAATTAGCTGTTTTTTATTCAGAGTTTTTATCCTTCTTCCCTACATCCAGTCTAACTGCAAGTCTTCCACTTGCTCTTTCAGTTCTCAATGAGAACAAAAGCAATGCACCTAGGAGAGGGAGCAGACCCAACTTGCTGTGGTCTGCATGGCAAGGTGTTCTTACCTATATGACAGCAGCCTGAGTGGGAACTGTGACCATGAGAAGCAGAACCAGCCAGGAGACCCAAGACTGGAGTGGATGGAATGGCTCCTGCCCACCTCTGAGCTGTGTTGGGAAAACAGAGTTGCTGATTCTTGTATGGTGGTGAACTAGCAGCAAGCAGGGCACACCCACGGGTGCTTCAATAAAGCATGAACAAACATATACCATCTGCTGCAGGTCACCATGGGGCTGATAAGCACACTGTGAGTCGGTTATTCAAGTAGGATAGTGATGTGACTGCAAAGATGCGTCTCTTAGATCCCTAGTTTTAGGTTTGTCTTTTATCATTTTGTGTTTTCAGACTTGATAATACCTTTTCTCTGTTGCAGTAACTACTGGAAAAGTTGTGGTTTTTCAGATAATTGTCTTAGCAACCAGGGGATTGGGTGGTGGAGGAAAATGCAGGGACAAAGTTGCATGACTTGCTGCATTTGGCATTTTGTCAAAATGCAAAAAACTGACTTTACACTGTTTCTTTTAAGCTGGAACCCAAGTAGCAAACAGTAGGCAGACTGATTTGGAATTCGTATTTACAACTCAAAAAAAAAAAAAATCACTTCACTGACAGTTAATGGTATGAATCCCTTGGCTTCCACTCAGTGGCAGTGCATGCTGGAATGGGGAGTGCCTCCTCTTCCTTCCTTCTCCTACAACACCATTTTATTGTTGGGCAGGGACTGACACCCCTTTTCATTTCTAAACTTGCCACAGCTAAAGTTAAACAAAGGGTAATTTGTTTTTTACAGCTACTTGTCCTTTGGTATATGTACAGCTAATATTTAAATTCCACAAAAAGACATATTCAGAAGGCTTGTGAAAAATGAAGCAGTTTTCCTCCCTGCGATGGAAGGGATCTCAAATGAGTTGTGTTGTCAATGGGAGCACAAGAGGTTATCCAGTTTTCTGTAATCTATAAAGCTTCTTCAGAATCATGTCATTAGCTTTCCTGTGGCAGCACGCAGCAGAGCTAATAATGCAATTATGGTTCATGTAGTTAAACTATGCTATTGATATTTTTTTTTTCCCAGGAGGCCTTCATTTCTAGCAGTTCTAATCATCTTCATTGTACAGCTGTATAGATTCCACGTTTCACTATGATGGAAATAAAGTTGCAAATAAATACCATCTTTCCTAATGTCTCTGTAAATGCCAGATTTAGTAACCATTAACCAAATGTTAGAGTCTATAAAATGTATAATTCTTTGTCTAAAAAAAATATAGAAGAGACCACATTCAAATCCAAGTCACCAGAATAAACTATTCTGCTGGAGTAAATGAGAGCAGAATTCCAACCAGTACTTGATTATTCTCGTTTGTTGCTGTTATGATTCATTACATTTTCTGGTTTTTGGTATCCTAACTTTTCCCCTGTGTATTGTATTTAAAATGTAAGTATTAGAATAAATTAGTGTGATTACTGCTTGAAAATGGCACGTGTATTAAGATGGAAGGGAAAACACTGTTCCCATTCCACATAGAATGTGGAGTTTTGTACTCCTACCTAAGAAGTAAAAAGTGTGAGAGCTGGCTCTGAAGGATGTATATATGTATATATTATATATATTATTTTTTAGAAAAGGAGTGATGCCATCTGTGACAGCCCCCCACTAGGAGCAGAATTCTCAAACCTGTGAGCTCTGGAACCCTCACTAAAACCTACAGCAAGTATTGAGGATTACCCCCACGGTGTCAATCTTCCACAGTTATGATTGTTGCAGGAAGAGAAATCAGTAATGACAAACTTCTGAAAGGACTGCCCTATTCACTTGAGGCAAATATTGTTTCTATTAGCTATTATGCTTCTCCTGAGTAAACCATGAAAACCATTACAAAGTCTCTAGACAAGACAAGCAATAGTAGAATTAGTGATTGCTGGAGGAGAGAGGATCTGGGCAGTAACAGCTGCTCCTATGCTTTTTCCCTTATTTTTCAATTGCTGAACTTTGCTACAAATTCTATTAGTGGTGTCTTTTTATCTTACACAGCAACTACCGTAACTTCTGTTTTTCAGTGAAGTGCAGAAGATATTCAGCCTGTCAGTTTGAAACCTATCTAAACAAAATGCTGCTCAGATCTACCAATCGGACAAGTTGTGCATAACTTCCTGCTGGCCTCTCCTGCTCTACTTTGGTTACAGATCATAACAATCATTAAGACTGGAAAAGGCCACTAAGATCACCTGGTCCAACCATCAGCCCAACACCACCATGCCTACCAACCACATCCCTCAGCGCCACCCACAGTGCTAGCTGAAAGAAACAATCTGTACAGGACAAACGGTTCTGAAATGGTGAGCATCAATTTTATCTGGGCAGGATTTTTCTTATTTTGCTAACCTAAACCTTTGGCACTTTGCTAGTGTTTTCTTCTCCCTTCTTGTTTCATGTAACAGAAATCTGAAAAGAGCTTTGCAGTTATCTAAAGTACAAATTAATCACTTCTGTCAACTGGAGAACAAATGGGAAAATTTGCTCTGATTTTCCACCAGTGAGTGAACTATGATACAAAGAGATAGAAACATAAAACAGTACAGGGAGAAAAAGATTCAGCTCTCCAGATCTAATGCTGATTTGAGCACAATTGTTTATTAGCATACATACAAAAGTGTGATTCGACCAGTAGTGTAGCAGCTTTGGTGACCACTGAATGGCCCAGGTAACACAAGGTGCAAAACTTATCACTTTTGATAGTAGGAAATAATATCATAAATAATAAACTGTTACCCCCTCAAATTTTTTTCTTTGGTAAGCAGGCCACTGTCATCCCTTCAAAAGGCACAGAATAAGTAAAACAATGAATGCAAAACTAAAAGGTTTTCAAATTTAAAATATGAGCGATAGTTTTGCTATAGCATTAAGTAAAATTTTTGAACGTTGCTACAAAATGTAGAAGAAAAATTGAAAAAGATCTGTAATTCCTTTTAGTTTTTTACATTATGAAAGGTTTATTAGAAATAAGTTTTTCTGAAACTTATTATTCTTTCAGTATTCTAATTAATAGAGCAGGATTGTGAATTTATTAATTAAAATAAGATACCTCGGGGAAACTGAAATTAATTTTGATGTCCTAAGAGAGTTACTGTTATGTCATTCAATTTTGGGAATATCTTATTCCTTTATCTTCTTTATTCCCCCAAAAAGTGAAAAAAAACCCAAACAACATTTGATTTACTTTGAATTTGGAATTAGCATGTTGAATGCAGTGGAGATAATTGTACAATGTATCGTTGCAATTTTACTGATAATTTTACAGTAGCTGCAGCCCTTGTGAGGGTGCCAGGGCTGCACACCTAACAAACACCGAGTGTGCTCTAAATGAGTTTGGTACAAGGTGCCTTCAGATCTTGCACACTACTCCTTTATTGACTTACATTTGCTTAAATCACATCAGTCTGCTTAAATAAATCAACATCTTCATTGTCAGATTTTCTTAAACATGTGTAATGGGATTCAAAGCCTGGTTTTGAGTTCAGTCTTTTCCACATATTGGTTGAATACAAGGGTGTGGAAGCTACTTGATGAATTTCCAATTGGTTGTTGCATTCTGCTAGCAGCTAGGTTTGCTGTCATCTATACTTGGAGTCTGACCCATATCAACACGTGCTGGGGGTAGCACTAAAATTTCTAATACACGTTTTCCAGTGCAGAATGTAATACCACGTGAAAATCTGCAAGTTGGATCTTACTGCAAATTCACGTATGATTCTTGCACTACGCAGTGTTTCTTGTGCTAAGAGGTAATCTAAGAAAAGGAATGGAAGGCCATATAGTTTACTACAGAAATGGAAAATTACAATGTAAAGCATTAATGCTGGTGACAATAGATATTTTACTGAAAGGAAACTTAAACTGGAATTTGGCATTAGTTATCCCCTTTACTAGCAGCCAGGAAGCTCTGGAATTGCTCATGGAGGTTCAGTGTGAACTGATGAGAGCAGACAGGCACCGTGTACTCCGCTGCTGGATGGAAATGCATATCATGGGCTGCCTGATCTCCAGCAGCAAACAGCTTCTGTTATATTCTAAACTTTGCTGCTGTCTCCTGTTTTTCTCCTGGCACTTTGACCAGGTGGACACAGCCTGTGAATGTGTGTCCAGCACCTTAACCCAGAGGAAAGGAGCAGGCTCTGTTCTATTTTTCAATCTCCCCACAGTAGAATAAATTTCAGCAGTGACCCCCAGCACCTTCAGTGGGGGGCAATGAGGCTGAGCTCAGTGTCTTGGCAGAACCTGAGTGCTGCCATTCTGCTTGTTGAGCACTTAAAAGTTCTCTGCAATTAGTTGTGTGCAATTAGTTGTCTGTATGTCCCTCCCTTGCTTGCAGTTTTTCCCTATGTATTTTTAAATAGTACCAAGGGATGGCTGCGTTTGTGGATAAATATGATTCAGTCTTCTGTTTCTGCAGTCCTTAGTGAGGCTGCCTTTAACCACAGCTGGAGTTGATTTTGACCAAATGTGTGTACTTAATAAAAATAAATAAATAAACTGAGATTAAATAACGTAATTTTAATTGTAATGACTTATCTCTATGCAAGACTTATTTACAGATCCTGCAGAAATCAATTGATGCAATCTACTAAAATGATTGTTTCAGTCTAAAACAATAAGGTAAGAAGAGGCATTGTGAAAGATATGGAAATTTGTGAAATATTTGGGAAAAAAACAACAAAACCAACACAAAATGTACTTCAAGTCAAGTTTTATATCTTGTTGTTACCTACTTACTGCAATTTTGTGAACAATGCCAGGAAATGAGTTGTTTGGGGTGGAATTGCTCCAAGGAAATGTTTATTTCATGAGCAGAGGAACACTGAATCTTGGCTTCTGCCCACATCTGAACCTGCCCATGCCACCATGGTGCTGCTAATGGCAGTTCACTCATATGCCCCAGCTCTGCTCTTCTTCCCACTGCCCTCCAGCCCACTGCAATCGTTGGGGAACCTGCTGCAGGCACAGTATGGGGATGGGGATGGGCCAGAACACTGTTTGGAGCTCTCAGAAAATGCTTTGTAAATATTTGAAACCTTTTCCTTCAGTATATATCTCTTAATTTATTTTTGTTTGTTTGTTTGTTTTTCTGTATTGGGCACATTTTTCTTACTGCCCTCTGCTTGCTTTGTGCATTGACTAATGTATTGGGATGTTTTTGGAGTGGTTTTCTGGGAGGCAAAGAAAGACTTTTTTCCCGTGTTAAGAGTGGGTGATTGTTGAGTTGCCTTTTGAAATTTTTCATCCACCACTTTCAAAGTTAGGTTTATGATATTTACCTGGGGCTTTGCCTCTCCCTTTCTTCTTCAGGGAGTTTGTTGGAGCTTTGTGCCTGCTCCCCAGGTTAGATCTGCTCTGAAGAAGCATGTCTTTGACAAAGAGAAAGAAGCAAAAACTTTTAGTCATTCCTAATCTTTATTTCCAGAGATGGCAAGCTTCTTCCCAATTTGAAAGGATTTGTTCAGTGCAGAGTTGTTCAGTGATGGAATTTCCTTTGTCTATAAGTAGGGCTGCACTGCTTGGTGACTTCTCTGTGCCCAGTGACAAGCTCACAGGCAATTCTGTGTAGCCAAATTTTCACATGTTCCACTGTAGGCTTTGCATTTACTAATATTGTTGATACAAATTGCATTCCTTCGTCTTGCATGTATTCTTCTTTCAGAGATGCTCATCAGTATCTCCCTGAGCTGCATCCTCCGGAGATAAATCTGCTCAGTGCATTTCTGCAGCCTGCTCAGAAGTGGCAGGACGTGCAGCAGCAGAGCAGAAATGCTCCCCAACACCTCGCCCTGCTTCTCTGCTCACTCTGCTTAGGCTCTGCCATTTTGCAGCCATGCATCATATCTGTCTGCGGCTCACATGTGCGTGATCTCCATGGCGACTTGGGCACTCGAGGTAGAAATATGAGCTGGTAAGTCAAGGTTACCCTCCCTCCTCCTGCTTTGCTCTCGGTGCAATGCGGGTAATTGCGCGTTATGTGTTGGCATGGACAGTGCCTGCCCGTAGCAGGACACAGGCAGCCTGTTTCACTTCCCATGTCCATTTAAGCACTTCTCAGTAATCAGAAGTGGAGCCCAAGGTGTGTGGACGGGCTGCATGGGGCGGTTCCTGTGGGGAATGTCCTGGGAGGGGAGACTGAGACCCACGGGGAAGTGAAGGGAAAAAGCCTGTGCAGCTCATCCTGTTCCGAGCATGAGATGTGTTGAATGGGTGCCAGCAGTGGGGAGATGCAGGTAATCACCTCCTCTGTCCTTGCAGGATACCTGCACAAGTGGAAACATAAATATTGAATTATAAAGGCAGAATTTGTATAGTTGCAGAATACATACATACATTATACAGTGGAGTTTGAGGTTTAATGCGTTCTGTTTCCCAGTGGGTACATCGAAGTTTTTCCTCTTTGTATGCACAAAACACTTCTTCCTCTTTCCATTGGTGCAAACGACTTGAAATGAATAATGTTTTTCTTGTTTGTTAGCATCATCTCCCCCTGTTGTCCATCGACATAAAATGCAGTGTTCTGGAACATGAGAAAGGCAATACGTTTCCTCCAGTTCTTTGTAAGCTGATATGAAGTAGACAGACACCTTCTGAAGTTTTGTGCATGCTGTGCTCTTTTTTTCTTTGCTGCAACAAGAAAAGCCTTTTCTTTTAACCTGGCTTCCTTTGAAGAAGTAACTCAGGAAGCTTCATGGCCTCTCAAGGTAAGTGCATCTATAGTCTGTATTTTTAGATCATGTTTACAGAAAACTACAGTCTCGTACATTTCCAGCAATCAGCAATCTGATGAAATGAGAGTTTCAGGCTAAAACCACAGCAGCCAAAGCATGGTTGTTTGGGCTTCTTTTAATTTTTCAGTATTCAAGAGGCTCCTAAGGAGACTAAAATCTATACTGGAATGTTATTTGAATAAAGTGCATCACAGAATGTTTGCATCTGCATTCAGTCAGGAAATGGTGCTTGTATCTTTGTGCTTAAACCTGTCAGTATGGGCTGCATGGGAAGGGCATGTTCTGATCCAAGATTCGCACGGATTTCGCACTTCTTTCCTATTCCACTTTGAAAATATGAAATCAGCAAATGCTTTTCACTTTCAAAACAGACTAGAGTCATGCAGGAAAGATAAATATCTGAAGAATAAATGAATGTGATTAGAATACTTCTATCTGGGATAATTCTGTCACATATTGTCTTTGAGCTGCAGCCCTTGTCAGTTCAGGGCTATAGACAAATACAGGAGTATGCTGATCTCACAAGCCGTCAACATTCATTTTTTCCATACAGTCAAATCCTGAAGCTAAGCAGAAGGACACAAATCATTTTTTTCTCAGTATGAATGCAATCCCACAGGGATCACCCTGGTGTGACGTACGGAGGCAGATGCTGGCCCAGAGAGCTCCAGCAATAAAATGCTTACCCCTTTATTCCCCCACCAAATACTTCAGATATTCAGTATTTACAGCACTACAAGTTATGCAGCAGCAAACAGATTTTAGAGCATTGTTGTACTCTCAGAATATACATTTTTTCCCCAAGGGAAAAGTATACGTTTTGCTTATATTTAGCCACATAAATTAGATCTGGTTCTGTATGTTTTAATGCATAGTGATTAACAAGAGCAACGAAATAGTAATGTTCTATAATATAGTTTTTATAATGAAGGAACTTGGTAATATGCGTCTGTTAGGAACCAGTACCTCTGCAGATTGCTATCATACGGAATGCTCGCTGCATCATGTCGTAACTTTTAAGTTCTCCCGCACTGTAAATGAAGTAGAAAGCAGCCATGATAATAGACAAAGCCTCAGAGTAGCTTGGGTTGTCATCAATATTTAATGCATTTACTGTTTGATTTTTGTATAGTTTAAAATTTGACAGGTAGAACTGCAATTTGTTGTCTCTTTTTTCTCTTTTTATTATTGGAGAATAACACTAACTCTCGGCCACTTCGTGGTATTTCATGTAACAACAAGAGTTATGGCAGTAACAGAACCCTGTGAGGTAAAATGATGCAGAAGAGCATATAAAATATTTATCCGCCAGTTATACATTTTTAACAGCTAGCTACAAATTCAAAGGGGTTGCTTCTTCCTCCTGTGGTCTCTGACTTTGAAGGAAAGCAGTGGCTGCAAAGGCAAATTAAGATCAAAATATGATTAAACGATGAATCAGCCACAGTGGGTTCAAATAAAGCTAAAGGACCTCAATTAAACCCACAGCTGCAAAAGGCAGCTTCAGACCTAAACCCAAAATTTGTCTCAGAGCTCAGACCCCGTTATGCTCAAGTACTGTCACATAGGAGACAAAAATGCAGATTTGAGGCTGCTTTGCTGCTGAGGCACAGGGGCTCAGTTAATGCAAGGACTTGCCATAGATGTGCTGAGAGCTGCAGCTGGCACGTGCTGCACAAGCAAGGCCAGTGTTACTGCAGTGGTGGGAAGGTGCTGGCACTGAGACCAGCTGCAGCAGATGGCCAAGGTTCCTGCTCCTCATCTGAACTCAGATGCTGGTGTAGGTATAGGCAGAATGTGATGCTGGTGTCCCAGTTCTGCTGTTTGGCCCTGTTTATTTCTCCTTTTTTTTTTTTTCTTTTTTGCAGAATCTCAAGGACAAACAAACCCAGTCTTTAAGGACTACCTCCCTGGTTCTTCTGATCTGCCGGAGCAGGACAAGCCTGCTCAGCCAGCAGGCCCATGGAAGCAAACCTCACACGCACATAACTTGCCACCAGGGCTGGAGTACCTGAACCAGGTCCCGAATATTTCCCAGTGCTGGAACTGTTCTGTTTCATCATAGACTCCTTTGATATTTGCAGGACGGAAGTGTTATGGGGTTTTTTTGGGGGGGAGGGGAAACTGTATATGGTGAAGCTTTTCTGTTGTTTGACATAACTATGAGATAAGGATTGTACAATTATAAGCTCTTCCTTCATTGCTGCTATTCACCTCTGCAGAAATCCATTTGCTGTGCATGCAGCTCTGCTTTCCCCAGGATGTGCTTTTCTTCTCTCTGGGACTTTTTCTAGGTCATACTATGACCCCTCTCATTGTCCCTCTAGTTTCCTTCCAGATCCTTAAGAGAAACCACTTCCAAATCTTGGGTGACCTCAGAACTCATTTAGTTGACTAAAACCAGCAGTGTGTGAGGGAATCACATGCCTCCCTCTGAGAACATGGAGCTCTTTGGAGCAAATTCCTCATGCCCACAAGGACAATGCTCCCCAGCTGAGGGAGAAGCAAGTTCCCAAGGAGATGACCACGAGAAAGCCTGAGCAACTGCAAACTTGCACTTCTGGTTTGGGCTGAAAGGCAGAAAAGAGACAGTGCCCAAGCAGCATATTGCAGGGAAGTGGGAGCTGAGGAGTAGTTATGAGGCTGTGATTCTGATGCATCACTTCAGGACTGTATATAAAAGATGCTTTTCTCTAGGTTTGTATAGAGAATGCATTTTCTATTGGGAACGTAAGACAGTTAACAAAACTGGGAAAGCCTTCAGAAATCATCTTTCATATGGAGTTACAATTTTCATTTCATGGAGCCTGTGCACAAAACGATATGTGTTGTCAATTACAGGAGCATTTGTTCACAGACTGTGGAGCTACATTTTTTAGTCGAAAAGTGATTGTGATAGTCAATACTTGGCAGGTTACATATTCAGCTTTCTGCATGAGCATGAATTATACCTTAGCTTTATCTGTACAATGTGGGCAAGCAAATTCTATTACTCCATTATATAGACGGTTTACACCTGATGTAAAGTCTTCATTTTCAGCTCAATAACCATGCGCCTGTGCTGCAGCCCTCACTAATTATTCTCAGTTTGCTGCTGAGATGACTCCTGGGTCCTTTTGTGCTTGGATCCCTGTGAGGCTGCATTTGTGAGAGGAGGGCATCAGCCTGGCCCTCAGCATCCCCTTCACCAAGAAAAGTTCTGGGGACCCACTGTCTCCATCAGAACGTGGGGGGAAGAACCGCTCATATAAATGATGAAAGGCATTTCTAGCTGAACTGGGAATTTTTAATGCATTGTACTGTGTATGCTTCTGGTTGTGTGTATGTTATGGATGTGGGTTCCCATCTGGAACAGGCACCGAAAAGTGCCACCAAAAGGGCACAGGGAATAGAGAACCTGCTTTGAAACAGGACTGCAAAATTTTCATTTTTAGACTAAAAAAATTCTATCAGAGCAGAAACTTCTGTCAGCTGTCACCCCTGGAGGAGAAAACAACCTGTGGAAAAAAAAAAAAAAGGCATTTAATTTAAAGAATGATTTCAACAGAAGAAGGATTATATAGAAAGTGGTTGTGAATAAATACAAATAACAAACAGAAATGAGGTTCTGGGATTATCTCTAGCAGGAGCAGGGAAAATAGCTGGATAGATTTATTTGAGAACGTTGAATATATTTCTTAATAAGGCCATAACATGCTTGCTTCTGAAAGCAGGATCCAGCCCCAGTGAATCTCATAGAGATCCCCACAGTCTTATGCAAAACAGGAACTCAAGGGCACAGCGTGTAGCACTGGATGAGAGGAACAGAAAACATCTGTCACTATGCAAATGCAAGCTGAAGTCAGTCAGGCCGAGGAGCGATGCGTTTGGCTCTTTGAGGCACTTCAGAGCCTGGCGATAAACTGCTCTGCCCTGCTGAACTGAGACCATGCTTTCTGTAACCATCACAAAAGTGACACTCTAAATAATTTTCTACTAAACAGGGCATCCAAAGAACATGATTAATTTCCAGATCATAGCTGTGATTCTTGGAATTCTGTAGAGTTTGTCACAAAAGTGAGGAACCTTTATGCAGAGCAGGAATAGATGAAAGAGATCTGAGAATTTTCCAAGCGGCTCAATGTTGTGTTTTGCAGCTATCCACGCTTTAGCAGTTTTGTAAGATGCTTCTTAGTTTAGATTTGGTCAGACTGATGAGCTGTAAATTTAATGCCCACAAAACTGAATGCTGAGAATTAGCTGTGCATAAGGAATTTCAGCTCGTTAGAGCTTGAGAGAAGTGAGACCCATGTAAAGCAAAGGGTTTTCCACGCTTTCAAATGCAAGCACAAAATTCCCTTAATCCACAAGTGCCTCAATGAAAGATGCATCAGAATGGCTGCCTTGAAGCAACAAGGCAAAACAAGCAAGCCTAACAAATGGTACTGCCTGTTGGTTAAACATTGCCTATACTTCGTATGCAACAAACTGGTACGCAGTGCAATATCACTCAAAGATTTTAGCAGTTCAGGCTGATTATTTTTCCTTCCCCTGTGAAAGCCTATGTAGGGGAAAGAAATCCATATTAAAATCAATACTAAAATATTAAAATAGCCCTGCCATCTTTAACCTGTTTATTCATTTTTCATCAGCAGAGCTCTGCACTAACTTCCCATGAGCTCCAAGGCTTCTCATATCTCATGAAATCTAAATGACAAACAGCAAAGCTTCTTGGGAGAAGAGTTTTTAAGTCCAAATATTTTTTATTATTTCAATTACTGGCACGCACATTTCAGAGATTAATGAAAGGGATCTGGAAGTTTCTCTATTACCAGATTTTCTTTGCTGTCTGAACTAGCTGCAGGAGATGACTGGAACTGATAAATGGCTACAACAGTTTGAATGTGTCCCAGGCAATATTTATCAGTTGTGAAATATACATACACTGGAGAGCTGTGACGTGCTGGTCTCAGATGTCTGTCATGAGCTTTCTGTCTTCAGCTGTGAGTAATGGCAAAACTCAATGTCAGGCGTCTGATGCCCATCTGGAATTTAAGGAGACGAAACTAGCAAAGCCTAAATTGTCACATAAAACATGCATTAAAAAGTCATGTAACACTGAGAGGTAGGCTGAAATTAAAGTTTTGCAATACTAATGATTATTTTCTAAAATAGAGTATGTCAGAGGGATGGTAAGCACAGGAAAGCTGGGTGTCATGGTAGTTTTTCTCCTGCATTTGTAACCAGCTGACAGGTGAGGATGGTTTAAAGCAGCAAGGGTTTCTCTGGGGAACTCTGGAAGGAAAGAAATGCAAAGAGAAAGGCGATCACCAGCAGCTCCAGACCTTCCAATACCCACTAGCTTATATTTTTGTTCTTTGTTTTTGAAACAGCTTGACCGGATCATTGTTCATCAGCAGGTGGAGCTCCTTGAAGGTATGGTGCAACCCTTGTTGGGCTCCAACAGTGCTGGCACACAGCTGAGTCCAACGGGCTCCCAAACCCAGCTTCTTGCTGACCTTGCATCAGGCTTCCAGCATGGTGTTAGCACGGTGAGATGAGGAGAGAAAGTTTACAGTGCCACAGCCCTAAAATCCTTCCCTCAAAGTTACTAAAAGATTTAATTTTTCCATGGACTGGAAAGATGGTTATTATCTTAAACAATGATGAATGTGCTACAAGTGAATAAAGGAAGGTCGGGAGGCATTAAATAAAGCATAATAGTTTGTTACTCAAAATTTAGAACTTACACATTCAACAATTTAAACACTTTTAAGCATATTCCTTCTATTCTGTGTAATAAGATGTATTTCTCCTATTCAAGAAGTCTCAGCCTGATTCTTGGGCACCTTTCTGAGTGAAAGTTGTGTCACTGAAGTGGAATAGCCTGGTATCAATACTTTTTACAGTGTATGAATTAAGAAAAGCCAAAACTGAAACTCAGTATATAAATTCTCTTCTGTGATATATACTGCAGGTTGCAGCAGATCAAAGTCTTTGATCTAAATGTTCTTTCAAAATAAAACTTGATATAATTATTTCATTATTATCATACATTTTCTTTATGTCATCATTTAAAAACAACTGTTAAACAGTTCATAGTTTTTTAGAGTGTATACCACAGAGAAGACTGGAGCTGTAAATATGTATGCTAAGCTAAATTCCGTGAGTCTTGTCAGAAGCTATCTCTATTCTAACCTTATGCTAAGGTAACATCCAACTTGTTTTGCTTTATTAGCCATACTTGGCACAGAGACCTGCAGCAAATATGAGATAAAAAACCATTTGGGACAAAGAGTTTACTTTGCTGTGGAAGAAAATGGTTGCTTTGATCGTAACTTGTGTTCGCCTATAAGGTCTTTCACCATAAGGATTGCTGATAACTCAGGCCGAGAGGTGATTACAGTGAATAGACCCTTGAGATGCAACAGCTGCTGGTTCCCTTGCTTCCTGCAAGAGGTGAGTGTTGCCTAATTGCCTTTTGTCCAAGCATCTCATTGCATGTGCTCTGCATTAATTAAGCCTTGCATGACCTCAGTGAGGATGGCAGGAAGGAATTCCCAGCCATGTCCCAGCCTGGGCTGCATGGAAACAGCTTCTCTTCATGCCTCTGCACTTGCTGAGACAACACCTTGAGTGAGGGAAGAACCCAAAGGCCTTCATTTAGAATGAATTATTGATAAACAAGGTCCTTCTGGAAGTAACATTCCCAGCATGCCTCTCATGAGCATTCCAAATAGACCCCTGCATCTGACAACACAGATCTCCCTCCATTTAGGAATGGCCCTGAAGCACTGCTCCCCCTGCTCAGACTGATATCATTTAGTGCTATGAGTGTGCATTACTCACTGAAAGCACAAAATGGGAAGGAAAGATTTTTCCTGGGGCTGGCAATGCAGGCTATGGTTGGGAAACAACTCTCTGGGGGAACTGGTGTACCATGTCAGGGCTCCACCTCTTCAAGGCCATAGAAAATTGCAAACATCAGCTGCTTTGAGTGAAAAGCACAGGTCCTATTGAGAATGAGATCTTTTCTCCTTATTTTTGACTTTCATGCATAGATATTATTTTAGGAAGATGTTATTTTTAGGGAGACTTAATCTACCTACTTTCTCAGTTCTGCATACAGATTTTCAGAATAAAGATTCCTGAGTAGCACAATTACTGCATAAAATAGCCTATGGGATACTCACACATTACAGATTTTTTGCTTGATACCACAATGTATAACTTTTATCAAATCTTACATTTGATGTAAGATGATAGCTTCTGGTGCAGCTTTTGAGCTGTGTGTTGTAAAAACTGTATTTAAAAGCACCATTAGACAGCCATTAGATGTCCAGATCATGGTTTGGTAAATTCATACATAAAACTGCATTAAATAAATATTTCATAATTATGATATAGTATTGTGGAAAAATATACTAATATAAAATTAGTTTATAAGATTTTATTCTGTTTTGTTTCCTAGTTAGAAGTTCAGTCCCCACCAGGCACAGTAGCTGGTTATGTTGTACAGAACTGGGACCCATTTCTGCCTAAGTTTACTATACAGAATGAAAGTAAAGAAGATGTACTAAAAATAATTGGCCCATGTGCAACTTGTGGTTGTTTTGAAGATGTTGACTTTGAGGTATGTTATTTATGAATGTTAAGAATTTTAGGGTTTTACTGCTTTGAATGAACTTCTCAATCAAAAATCCTGTCATTCTACTCTTAAAAACATTACATACAATGCAATAGTTTTGGAACAGAATCACAACTGTGGGCACTGAAGTTCCTGACTTCTACATGCTGATTCCTGCAGATGTTTTCTGGATGGGATTGACAGTTCTTTATCCATTTAACTTCATTTGTTAGGAAAAAAAGTAATTCTGAGGAACTTTTGAGATATTTAGGGTATTATAAAAGAGAGAATGAGACTGCTGAAGAAACCATGAACAGTTTTCTGATGTAAACAAAGCTCTTCCTCTTACTTACATAGCATAAGAGAACTTCTGTGTTTTTAGCCACATCAGAAGACTTCAGTAGGTAATGTTCCTAATTTCGTTATTGTGTAAAAAATGGCTGCGTAATCAGGAACATATCTGTCGGTTGTGGGAGGCAGTGGTCCAAAACAGTGCTGCAGCTGTGAACTGGAGCATATCTGAAACTGAAGAAAGGGGAAAAAAATTCATTGTGCAAGAAGAGCAAAAGTGATGTAAACTTTCACAAAATGATTCCCCTACTTTTCTGTCAGCTCTGAACATGCTGATGTCTCCAAATTTGCAAGAGATACTCTTTCTTGTGCGCCATTTCTAAAGGCAAATCTGACACTAGTAGAGCATTTCAACGATGAGAAGAAAAGAACAGCCTGGCAACTATAGAGTACTCTGCAAGTCAGGGCACAGTCGTTAATTTTGTGGAGATATAATCTGTGTGTATGGGATTTATTTATGTCTAGGCTTATTCCCATTTTTTATTGGTGCAGGTAAAAGCTCTCAATGAAATGTCAACGATTGGCAAAATTTCCAAGTACTGGTCTGGATTTGTAAACAATGTTTTTACCAACACTGCCAACTTTGGGATCCAGGTCCCAGTAGACCTTGACGTGAAAATCAAGGCAGTGATGATTGGTGCATGCTTCCTCATCGTAAGTATGAAAAATCACGAGGTAGTCCCAAGAGCTGGACAGGCAAGGACCAAAGGGGTCTTTGCTGTTGGCTGTGACCCTACAAAGGCATCACACAGTGAAAAGTCAAACCACTGCCTAAAAGAGACTGTGTGCTGTTTTTAACAGCACTAACATAATAATATTAGCATGCAATGGTTTCAGTCGTCTTGAATATGTACATCAGAAAACATAAATAAAAGGACAGAACTATTTAAATTATTCACTGCTCTAAACAACCAACAACCTGTGTATTTTAGTTTCATTAGGTTAGAATCGTAACTCATGTTACTAAAGAATTTTGAATTATCCTATGATATTCTTATTGCTTAGTGGCAGAATAATAGAAAATGATTGACTAATCTAATTAATTTATGTAACAAAAGCCTACAAGTATGACTTCTGATATTAATTGTTGCATTTTTGTACATTCATTACCATTCACTATTTGTTTACTTGTAGGACTTAATGTTCTTTGAAAACTCTCTGGATGGATTATAACAAGATGACAGAAACAATAAAATATGTAGAATGTGTTTCAGTAAGTAAAAATGAACATAAATTGATCTTCTTGCTTTGAAGACTTATATGATAGATACTTTCTAATTCTTTTTCATTTTCTTCCAGAAATCTCTTGAGCTTTGGACATGATTTTGAACTGCACAAATCCTTGTTCCTTATAGGAAAAGAAAGGGAGCTAATGATGTTGTTTATTAAAATATGTGTCTTCTAAATAATAATTTCCCACTTACATTTTACATGCGTTGTAGCTAAACATATACTTTTCCCACAGAGCACTGTTCCTTTGGAACAGTGCTATTCTCTTCCTTCTCTTTTGATCTTCCTGCATGGGAAATCATGAAAGATTAGACGAAGGCTTGCAGCGTCACTGATGAAAGTCTCTGTTTAAAGAACCCTTTGATGCTTTGCGAGTGCTGGTACCAGTTACTAATCACATGAGGGTGTGTTGTAGGGGATTTGGTTTTGCTTTTTCATAATTTTAGAAGTCGTTTTCTGATTTGTTATTTAATTAATAGAAACAAACTGAGTTTGAAAGCAACAAATATAAAGACATCACCCAATGGGAAGTTCAATATCGTATCTATTTCAATGATTTGAAAGAAGGGAAGTGATGTTCACTAGCAATTTATTTTATGGTAGAGATATGTTTAATGAGCTGCAGCCAGAAATTAGGCTTCCAACAGTAGATGGGGGAACTTAAACTCCATTTGGAAAATCTGGACTTTTGCTGTCTGTATTAAAGGCAGGCAGTACAATTTGAGAGGGAGTCTCCTATGTGCACACTGATCACTTAACATTTGAACTATCTAATGCGAAGCATTTGTGCTCCTATCCATTCAAGAATTTCATTAAAAGGTTTTTTTTTCATCTTCTTCATAATATCTGGTGGTTGATAACTTCTCAGTCAGCCTTGCCTGAGGCCATTTGAGAGCAAACACCTCCTTGGGACACAATTATCTTTTCTCTTCATCAAGCTCAGGTATTCTCTATCGTAAGACTGTTTTTTTCTGTTTCAGGTAAGTTTCATGTAACTGCTCACTCCTTCAATCACAGTACCTCATAACACTGCTCCTAAACATTCATGCCAACCCAGGCTTTTAGGTACAACCTGAGGATCAAGCCCAGCCAGCATGGATTCATGAAAGGCAGGTCCTGCTTCACCAATTTGATTTCCTTCCTTGATCAGGTGAACCATCTAGTAGATGAGGGAAATACTGCTGCTGTAGTCTACCTAGACTTTAGCAAAGCCTTTGGTACTGTTTCCCACAGCATTCTCCCGCAGGAGCTGGTAGCCCATGGCTTGGACAGGTATATTCTTTACTGGGTAAAAAAAACAGGCCAGAGGGCCAGGCCCAGAGAGTGGTAGTGAATGACATTAAATTCAGCTGTTTCCCAGGAGTTAGTATGGGGCCAGCCCTGTTTAATGTCTTTATTGATTATCTGGACATGGAGATTGAGTGCATCCTCGGTAGGTTTTCAGATGACACAAAGCTGGGGGGAAGTGCTCATCTGCCTGAGGGTAAGAAGGCCCTACAGAGAGATCTGGATAGGCTGAGTTCAACAGTATGAGCTTCAAGAAGACCAAGCGCTGGGTCCTGCGCTTGGGACACAACAACCCCAGGCAGAGTGCCTGGAAAGCTGCATGGAGAAAAGGATCTGGAGGTATTAATTGACTGCTGGTTGAACATGAGCCATCAGTGTGCCCAAGGTGGCCAAGAAAGGCAATAGCATTCTGACTTCTAACAGAAACAGTATAGTCAGCAGGAACAGGAGATGCTTATTCCTCTGTACTCAGCACTGGTGAGGCTGCAACTTGAGTACCTGTTTCAGCATTGGGCCCCTCACTACAAGAACGACATTGAGGCCCTGGACAATGTCCAGAGAGGGGGCAATGAAGCTGATGAGGGAACTGGAGCACAAGTCTTATAGGGGAGTGGCTGAGGGAGCTAGGATTGCTCAGTCTGGAGAAGAGGAGGCCCAAGGCAGACCTTAATGCTCTCTACAACTGCCTGAAAGGAGGTTGTGGCAAGGTGGTTGTCTACGTCTTCTCCTAGATAACAGCAACAGGATAAAGAGGTACAGGACTCAATTTGTGCCAGGGAAGGTTCAGGATGGGTATTAGGAAAAATTTCTTTTCAGAAAGAGCAATGAGGCACTATAGTGGGCTGCCCAGGGAAGTGCTGGTGACACTGCCACTGGAGGTATTCAGGAAATGTACGGATGTGGCACTGAGGGATATGGTTAGCAGGCACGGTGGGGATGAGATGACAGTTGGACTAGATGGCTTTAGAGGTCTTTTCCAACATTAATGAGTCTACGATTTTACTAATACAGGCTTTCTGAGCAGTAACATTCATTATACGTGTGCAAAACATAAACAAAAACATTTTGTTGCAAAGTACTTGTTGCATGAACTTACTTATGCCTCTTTTTACAACTTCAACGTGTTCTTCAAGAAGCAGAGAAGTACTATAAAATACTGGTGGTAAAAACAGTCTTCAAGGAGAATACCTTACAAATCACCTGGAATGCTGGATTTTGTAACAGAGAGTAGTAATTCAATTCTTGTAAATAACCAAACACATCAACGGAAGGGAGAGGAGATGATGAATAATTCATAAAAATGAAAAAGAGCTAAATTTATCAGGTGATTAATTCTCAACAAATATTTAGACTAATTTTAATTTAATGTTCACGGGTATGAATTCAAACACAGTAAATCCAGGAAGCTGCAACTAACGTTCCCATAGTGAAATTAACTCAGGAACGCTTACAGATTTAAACAGTATGTTTTAGATTATATACCACACTTAGGTATTTATACAGATTTACATATGTCTTGAAAATAACTGCGGTTAACAAGCTCTGACAATCATCATTATTTGTTAACCGTTTCACTACCAGCGCTTGCTATGATTCCTTGCAGCGGCTCACAGTGAAATCCGCAGAGCTGGAGAACTCCGGGGAGCCCTGCTGTTTCACTTCCCTGTGAACTAGCTCAGGGCTTCGTGGGCAGGAAGCTCCCTCCTGTGGAAATTTATGGTTTTGCAGAATGACATAGCTGACGCCAATTTGCTTTTCTCGCTGGTGTAATTCTATTACATTCAGTTCTTTCACTACTAAATTCCCCTAACGCAAACTGAGAAAAAGAACTAGATTCCTATTTTATTTAACCCTTTAAATCACTTTGCTACCTTAGACAGAAATTGCTGTTCTTGTAGCAGCAGTCTTGCTTCTCACACCAAACCATGCTCTTGTGCTGGTGCTGCGTGTCACCGAATGCAGTGCCTGCTGAGTCCAGTATCTCTCTTGTTGATTGCCACTTTTCATCCCCAATCTCCAGCCTTCCGATATCCTTTAACAAACCAGTGGCATCTTTGAAACTCATACTGAATCTAATAGAGTTGTCTTTATCTACAGGGCTGATTGGCCAACCGTGTCCTTGTAGGTGAGCAACACATGCGTGCATATGTTTATTGCAAACCAGATGATGGCACTGTCGTTCTAACACTTAGTGACTTGGTTGTTGGTTTTGTTTTGTTTTGTTTTGTTTTGTTTTGTTTTGTTTTGTTTTGTTTTATGTGTGTGTGTGTGAGTACATTTATTTATTTTTTCTTGAGAACACTTGCATATGTGTACGTATGAATGCCCTGTTTACACCCAGTGGCAGCCTCTGGTTTGATCCCAGATGGCTCAGTTTCCGGATAAAGCAAAGCATAGGGGTTGGGACAGCTTTTGATACCAAGGAGAACTTCCTTGGCAGTCTGCTTGGCCTTGGTCCCATCTTTCAGTATCCTGGCAGAGATCTAGTGCCATTGCCAGCACTTTTTCAACTAGAAGCTCCCTACTTATTTGAGGGATGGAATTCAGGCTCACCAAAGATGAAATTTTCTGTGATATTACCAAAGAAATGTTAACACATGCAATTATTAAAAAATATGTATACATTAAAAAATCCAAACAACGGCAGCTGTACAAAATTTCTTATTAACAGCAATGTATTTTGCATTTTGGGAGCTCTTTACAAATCCCACATTTCACAATTCCCCAGTGGCTAGGTGTGGCTCTCCAAATGAGAATTCAGTATTTCCCATAAAGACAGATGTAGTCTAAAACAGATACATGCCCTGAACATCTAGACAGAAGTATGTTTGTTCTAGTTAAAAAGTTAATTCAGCTTAGTACCTACCTAGTTTCCCACTTAATGCCTAGCTACAGTGCTGATCTGTGTGATAGGTAGTTCTTGTATTCAGTAGATGGCAGCAACAGTTCATTAATAGAATGGCATTCCACATACTGGTGGTGTACTCAGGACACCAATTAAAGATTAACGCACTTTTTACCTCTGATTTCTGTGCATAACTGGAGGATTTTTTCTTTGTTGTTTGATATAAAACCTTTGGTGCAAGATGCTGCCTTGTCCTTACTGCTTGCTTTTTACAGTTGAATTACAGATGACAGATATCTCATATAGTAGCACACTTTTGTCCCTGTGTCATATCGTCACGGTGCATCAACAGTGTGCTGTCCTGAGACAGAGGTACGGAAACCCCCAGTACTGCCACAACCCCAGATGACAACAGTACCTGGGAAGAGAGTGTCAACACAGCATCTCTGTAAGCTGTGAGATCTTCTGGTTATCCAACATACTGGGGATGTGAAAGTACATCTCTTTGAAGTCTTCATGCACTTAAAAAAGAAAAAAAAAACTTTTTAAATTTTTTGTTCTATAATTAGACAAACATTGACTCAATGTTTTCTCATGGAGGTAAGTGGTTCCTGTATGGAGGGGGGAAAAAAAGCAATTTCTTCCTATTAACTCTTATTCAGTTGTATTGCTTTCTTTTCTATTAGAATGATATATTCTAAGTAAGAGTCATGAATATTACTTTAATTCAGAGAGCAACTACAGGTTTTTAAACGGTCATTTTCCTTCCCACAAAGTGGCACCCTTGGTGAGGGCAGGAGGAGCTGAGGCTTTAGATCCTTAGGAAAAGTTGCCCCATATTCTGTGATAGGAGATCTGCTTTTTTCTTTTTCTTTTTTTTTCCTGGAATTCAATGTGTTTGGTCAAACTCAGTCCCTCTTAAGAACAGCTTCCTCAAAGCCAAATCATTACTAAAGTACTCCATTAGCAATTGCTATGAGACTGATTTGTTTATTTGTCACAGTTAGTTCCTTTACTCCTCTCAAAGAAGCTAAGAAATCAATTTGCTAAAGAGATGAATAGCACTTTTTTGGATTGAGACAGCCCAGGCTAGATACAGTTTCGTGCTCTTTTCCATATTTGTTAATATGCTTTTACTAGCACAAAACTAACCTTTCACAAAATAAAGATCAGATGGGCAGGCTGATGCATGCCCAGTGATTGTGCCCCAATCTACATCAATTCCTCTAACTCAAAGGACATGAAATTTTTAGCATCATGAAAAGAGGCCTGCAAGTGACTTCCTGATTGCACATTATCGTGGGTTGCCACTGAAACTTAATCTAGATTCACAATTAGGTCTTGCATTTACTCTCTTGCAAAAATGACAACAGAGACTTCTCATCCCGATTATCTTCTCTTTTCTTCTGGTAAAGGATTATGAACAGTCACTTTAGTATTTCTGCAGGAATCAGAGCCCTGTCCTCATGTTCCCTCATATCCTACTTTCAAATCTACTTGAAAGCTACAGATTTGTATGGAGCCTTCTGTATTATTATATTATTTTTGCTACAAGTCATGTCAACAGGATGTTAGTTCAACATGTTCCTCCACATTTAGATACTTGACAGACTTTTTTACTGTGTGGCAACCACGTCAGGTAAGTGCTCTACTTACAGTGCAGTTGTTCCATATTAAAAGAAAAAGACAAAAGCTACCATTGGTAGACATTGTTCCATATGGAAATAATCCCTAGCCAGAAATTGCAGAATACCAGCAAGCAGTATGAGGGAATAACTCAAATAACTCAGACAATTTAGGACAAAAATATAATAGAGACCAGAAAAAAACTGGGCATGGGAAAGGGACTGCAGGGAACAGTGCCTGTGTAAATAGGCAGGGTGTGTCTTCTGGCATGCATTCTTCTTAACAGCAGAAAACCTGGGGCTGATGCGGACATGAAGCATGCCAGTAAGCGTAACGCCTGAAGAAAGAGTATACATGCAAGTCACAAAAGCTTTTGTTAGCTAAAATTGTTTGCTTTGACTGTAGGAAGCAGAACTAGTGGTACACAGCCATTCTGCCTTGATTTCTTCTTTATTTTTCAACAGAAAAGTCATCTCCTCCAACAGCTGCATGTATGTGATTCCTGCACTGAAACTGGCTGGGAGACTTTGCGTAAGATGTGGTTTCATGGCTAGGGAAAATAATCAGTATACTTGAGACCTGACTTCGTAGTGACCTGCTTGCACAAGCAGCCGCAGCTTTCTCCAAAGCCTTTAGGTCAATTGGTCAGTCTGCCCTTGTTGGAATTGGGTTTGGCACATTTAGGAACCGTGTGTTTAGTTTGAGCTGTCACCACCCTTGCTAGCACTGTCCTGATGTTATGAAAGGTGGAATGAATGTGAAGCCACGGGAGTGCCTGACCAAGATGAATCATTGTGAAACAACAGTGTAACTTCCAGGAAAGACTGAGGCCATCACAGAACAGTGCAGGAGGGAATGGAGAGGGGCACAGAGAGAATGAAATATTTATGGCAAAAGTAAAAGAATGCTTTCAACAACATGTTCAATCTAATTGCATCCTTACAAATATGAGCTCAGTGGAAAAAAATATAGCAGAGATTCATTACAGAACAAATATCTGCTTGGTGAATTCATTTTTCTAGTGCATTGCTGATCTGCTCAAGCCATAATACTCTGCGATGGTGTCCTTAAGAAATATCACCAAGAGATGATGAAGAAAGAAAAAATGTTTTCAGAAAACTGCTGACAACTCACAGCTCGATTATACTCAACAGTTGAATCGGGAACTGGATGGTAAATACAACATATAATACCATGTGTTAGACCAAGTCCATACAGAAATGTGAGTAACAAATCTGACAATCTTGATTTAAGAACTAATAGGACTAAATTTAGATCTGAAAACTGCTGTGCTCAGGATTTCTAAAGGACGGCCTCAGCCTGAAAGAGAGATTTCTGCTTTGGTAAGTGATCATTTCATGTGTAATTATTCCATATCCAATGTAATCCGTGAGATAAGAGAGTTCACTGTACCTGACATTGGTGTCTAAGAAAGACTTAATGGTGATTAGAGTTTATATCTGATGTAAAAATCTGTTTTCCTTTTCCAGTGTTTTCCCCTTTCCTGCCTCCCTGTATCTCTTAGCTCTGGCCCTGAGTTTCCTTGAAACTCATTCTTAACTGACCAGTCAATTCACATCATAAACCTTTGCAGATCTAGTGTCCCTTCTATCTTTACAACTTCCTAATTAATCTACTTCATTTATGAAATCCTCAGTGATGCCAGAACATTCTTATCAGATGCGTCACTTAGGAAAAAATACACATTCTGTTCTCAGTATGGCTGTGTTTATGTATTGCAAAATTCGCACTCAAGCTGATAAAAAGACATGAGTGCGCAGTGTACTTTATAGCACAGCCCTAACAGCCCTATTTGTGATTTTTCCTTGTTTCAGCACCTCCCTTACTGACCTATGGCACCTGATTAACTATCACATCATAGAACAAAATCACTGAACAGTTTGGGTTTGAAGGGACCTCAAAACTCACAAGTTGGAAGCCCTGTGGGCTGGCTGGCTCCTACCAGCTCAGGCTGCCCAGGGCCCCACCCAATCTGACCTTGTGCACCTCCAGGCATGGAGTATCTACTGCTTCTCTGGACAGTAGTGCCAGGGTAAAGAATTTCTTCCTAATAACTAAATCTCTAATCTAAATATCCTCTGTTTTACTTTAACAACAGTAAAGTCAAAGTAAAGGTTTTTTTGTTTGTTTGTTTTGTTTTTTTCCCCACAAGATCAAATTCAAAAACAATGCTAGGATCCATTAGACTAGCTAACTATAAATGAAAACAGGTGTGGGCTGAATGCTTTCAGATACTCTTTGTTGTGCTGGAACAAAGCAGGACTGGGCAGTGGAGGAGACCTGCATGCAGACCCCTTCGTACCTAACACCACCCTATTCACAACAGCCACACACCCATGCGGTGTGGATGACCTCTGCAGCACTTTTATTTCACATGGCTTTCAAAAATGGTGGTAAATGCAATTCAAAGCCCCAGGCATCCTAACAGAACTGACCAGCCATGACTCCCTGTTTATGCACGGGCAGTGATGCTGGGTCTGGAAGCATCTGAATGGCAGCAGGGCAGGGTGTAGGGACACAGTTACCTTGTCCATGCTTAGAACTCTGAGTTTGCCTACAACAGAGCCTAAACACTACACCTTGATGGTACAAAAAGCTTAAACACAAACACGAGCAACTCTAAACTGCCTGGAAATCCAGAGCATGAACTTTGACATACACTGTGTGCCTGCAGGATGCAGAACAGGAGCTAGCTGGAGCTGACTTTCCTGATTTATTGCTTAAGCCTGAATTACTTATGCTTTTTAGGAAAAAAATCATGCCTATGGGAGTGTTGCTCATAAATACCTATTTGCAGGATCGGGAACACTTTAGCAGAAAACAGGATTTACTCAAGCTGCATTTAACATTTGTAGTATCCCAGTTAATCCTAAATATTGCAAGCTGTAGCAGACTATTTCTTTATGCCGAGTTGTTCTTTTCCACTTTATATCCTGATTTCCTACTCTAAAGCAGCTTATGCCAGTTCACTTGCAATGCTGACATTCACAAATTTGTCTGACTGGCAGCAGCAACCTTCATTTAGCCTTCTCCTTAGGATAAGAAATGAATTTGGCACAAAAACATTTAGTAGCAAAATCCAATATGTCGTGTTGCTTCTTTCGTTGTTTCATTGTTGCTTTTACCCTTGTGTTCAAATGTTCTGGGAAAAGATGGACCTCAACTCTGGAAGTTGCTTTTCCTATTTAAACCACCATCCCTGCCTGCCTGAGTGGATACTCTGCAGGTCAGCATGCTAGGACTATGTAATTCAGAATTCTTACCCATACTGCTCTGTTACCAGGATGCAGATTTAACAAAAATCCAGTGATAGTAAAAATATTTTCACTATTTTCCTTCCCAAAAGAGGTTCTGAAAGTCTTCTGTACACTTGATGGCTGACTTGACATTGTTAAATGAAATCCAAAAAGTTAACAGTCCTGCTACCACGGCTATAAAACTTTAACACAGAGATAAGGTGTTAGCTGCCTCTTCTGGTTTTGTGAATACAACTTTTATTATTTTAGTCAAGGCCAAATTACCAAAAAGAGAGCTCAAATGGGACCTGGGAGACGTAGGCTCATTTCTCTGTCAGCTGCTGGTGCGATACAATCTCTTTGCCCCAGTCCCATACCAAAGAAATAACAATAGTAATTTATCTATTTTTAAAATGTTTATATCTGATTTTTGCTACATGTTCATCATCTCTGACACACTGGTGGTGATCTGATGTTACTCTTGCTATGTTTTATCAACAGGGTTGATGTCTCATTGTCATAGTTGTGTACCACAGGATCCAACAAGGTGCCAGAGTTTGAGGGGACCAGAGGCTGAAGCAGCAGTAAGTGATATTCTGTACACACTGACTATACACAACATACCTCAAAAATGGGATCAAGAATCTAGAGATAACATTTCATTCAGTTAAACATGATAAACCTAAGGAAGGAGCATGGTGCCTTTCTCACTTCTTTTGAAGCAATTTCAACTTCACTCCCAAATGTTTAAAGCACTGATTAAATCTGCTCACTGGAGCAAATAAAGAGGCACTGTGTGATCTAACAGACGAGCACTGACTGCCTGTCGTGATACCCATGACTCCAGCTGGATAAGAAAACAAGCAGGGTATTGTTCTATACGGCACGCTGGTCATTTACTTTGTATTGTGTAAAACATGGCATATTTCTTCTGCCCCTGCAGGTGAGTTTTCTTTCCAGAAAAATGACTGTGTGGAAGAGGAAGGGATATGCTGCTGTTCTCCTTGACAGCACAAAGATATCCTGATGTATGAAACAACATTCATCTCTACGTCAAACAGGCATGAAATTGAGCATTTAAATTTCTGCATGTAAGTCTGAACTGAGCTAACAGTTTTGTTCCTGTTGAAAAGAGGAAGTATTATCATATACTACCATGTATTTCTGCTTTCTCAATGGTATAAAATATTTATATATCTATTTCTGACAAAAATTGGTGTCCAGTATTAATCCTCTTAGTGAACTCAGCACAGATTTGTAGAATAATGACAACTCCAGATTAGATTTTTATGTACCTGACAGAACCAGCAAAATAAAATCCCCAAGTCTCCGACATGCCCAGGGTCTAGGTGAAATTCAATATATGGCCAGAATAATATATATATATATATATATATATATATATATATATAATTTATAAAAGTTGAGTATTGAGATAAAGGCTGTATTTTGGGTGGTAGAAGAGGGCAGCTGTAGACCATGCAAGGCTACAAAGCGACCTTCATTTACTCATTTCTCTTCTCTCTGGTAAGGATTCTGATTTAATTTGCAGTCCTGGGATTCATACATGCACAAATTAGTGTGATTAGATATGTCAGTTTTAGATAAAGTACAACTTGCTTTGCAGAGATATATGGAAACCAGCTGCCTTAACATGGTTTACAGGAATTACAGATTATCCTGAATGTGATCACATGGCATGGAATCAGGCCCAGCCATCATGGCTTCATGAAAGGCCGGTCCTGCTTGACCAGCTTCATCTCCTCCTATGACCAGGTGATCCACCAGGTTCAACAAGACCAAGTGCTGGTTCCGGTGCTTTGGTTATAACAACCCCCAGCAACAGTGTAGGCTTGGGGGAGAGTGGCTGAAAAGCAGTGTGAAGAAGAGGGACCTGGGGGTGTTAGCTGATATTCAGCTGAACATGAGCCAGCCGTGTGCCCAGGTGGCCAAGAAGGCCAATGGCATCCTGGCTTGCATAAGAAACAGAGCAGCCAGCAGGATCAGGGAGGTGATCGTCCCTCTTTATCAGCAATGGCGAGGCTGCATCTCGAGTACCACATTCAGCTTTGTGCCCTCACTACAATTCTACTACTGAGGCCCTAGAGCGTGTCCAGAGAGGGGCAGCAAAGCTGTGAAGAGTCTGGAGAACAAATCTTAAGTGGAGCAGCTGAGGGAACTGGGATTGTTCAGCCTGGAGAAAAGTAGGCTCAGGGGAGATCTTTTCACCCTCTAAAACTCCCTGAAAGGAGTTCACGACACAGTGGGAGTCGGCCTTTTCTCCCAGGTAACAGCGATCGGACGAGAGGGAACGGGCTCAAGTTGTTCCAAGGGAAGTTCAAGTAGGCATTAGGAAAATCTCTGAAAGAGTGGCGAGGTACTAACACAGGCTACCCCTGGAGGGACAGTCCCTGTTCAAGAAATGTGGAGATGTGGTACTCAGGAACATAATTTAGTGGACATTATTAGTGGTAAGTTGGACTAGATGATCTTAAAGGTCTTTTCTAACCATTATGATTCCATGATTACATGAATGTATAAAAAAGGAAGTAGAAGACCATTTCCACAACACTGCTGTTAGTACATCAGGCACATTGCTCCAAGTGCTTTCTTTCCTTAAAAATTCACTGTTCCTTTTTTTCTTGTTCCCATGACTAAAAAGCACACAAGTACGTACGCATATTTATTTATTAATTTTCCCTAAGGAAAAAAATAAGTAAAATATTTTCAGCTATCATTTATTTGTCTTTAGATGTTGGCATACAGCTTGGAGTTATTATCTGTACTTACATACGTAACCATGTGTTCCACGGATTAAAAACACATGGCACAAAGGTGCTGCAAAGGTGTTCAGAGCTGCGAGATCTGGCAAAAAGGTGACCATTGTGCTGCTGAGGTGACTGTGACGCAACACATAACGTATTTCAGAATGCTGCTACTTCTTATTGCATTCTGGACGCAGTGATCAATCAGTTTTAAGAATTAGTTACCCGGTCCTTAACATGAAGGAGCAGAATATCTTTTTCCTTCTTGCGCAAATGCTTTTTTTCTTTTTTTTTTTTGTTTCTAGTGATTTATCAAATAGGATTACTTTCTATTACTACTTGTTTTAAAATACTCTTAAGCTTTCTGGAGTAGGACTGTAGAATGAAAGAAAAGGATTGCAGCAGCCTACAAATGGAAATATGGATGTGTGCTGCATGCAAGCTCTTCTTTGTTGCTGGAAAAAATGCACAGCTGATGGTGGTGACCAATAACTGAAAAACAGTGTTTTGTAGCTGAGAACTTGCTCTATCAAATAATGTTATTGCGCCTTTTGTATCTCTTTTAGTTTTCACAGAAACAAATACTTTGGATGACCTACGTACAATGACCCTTATAAAACCAGGACTTTCATAAAATATATCTCTGGCTTATCTAAATGACATTGATGTTAACTGCATATTTGGGTAATCTTTAACCTGAAAACATGTGGAACATACAACACGTTTTGTAACAAAATAGTTTCTATAAAAGAAGTGGAGCTGTAAGGAAGTACTTAACGCTTTCCTGTCTATATCATTCACTAAGAAATTTTGATGAAATATAACTCTAACATTTTTTTTTCTTCCTTTATATTATTTTATGTTATCTTATTTTATTTTATTTTGATTTAAATATAGGCGTGGCAAGTCTTGTGCCCCAAACGACAGCTCCTCTGATCTGACAGACCACCAGCAGCTCTCCTGGCACTCTTGTGAGCTTCCCCATTCTCGATCACTAATGGGCTGCTCATGGATTAAGGATGGTGAGCAGCTCCCCAGGGTCTACATGGAAAGCACAGTAAATTTGAGATAGCTTTAAAAATTACAGGAAACTTTCCAATACTCCCCGCTCAGACTTGAGAAGAGCATTTCTCCAAGCAGCATGGATCCTCTACGCTGACTGTATTTTTCCAACTGGTACCATCGTATCAGTAAGTACTAATGTGTTACCTATCATACATCAGAATGAACCAAACACAAACCAGTTGCTTCTTCAAATCAATGGTGTTTTCACTGAATCATACAATAGTTTAGACTGGAAAAGACCTTAAAAATCACACAGCTCCAAGCCCCTCCTGTGAGCTGGCTGCCCAGGGCCCACGCAACTTGGCCTTGAGCACCCCCAGGGATTGGGCATGTATCACCCTGATGACTTCCCCATAGATATGGCACATGTGGCTATTAGGTCTCCACACAGCCTTCTCTTCTCCAGGCAGAAACTACTCCATGTTGTTTGCCTTTTCTCACGAAGTGCTGCAGTTCTGACTGTCCTGGGACCCTCTCCTAACCCCAGCCCAATGTTAGCAGTCAAGGTCCTTCGGGCACAGCGAGGGCAGGGGCAAAACCAGGCACAGCGTTCCAGCTTTGAACCTTAGGATTACAAAGTATAGGAGTGCAATCACTGCCCTCCAACCACTGGCTGTGCTCCCGTAGAACAACCCAAGATGCTCACAGCCTTTTTCCAGTTTTAGGCAATCTTGCAGAAACAGCGAATCCAGGGTATGCGCTAATGAGAAGCTGCTTCATTTTGTTTTCTTCCATTGAGCAACGTTTCCCATAAACCAGCTGGTTTCGGTGAACGGCATTCGAAACAAATAGCTGAACAGCCAAACCTCCTTAAAGAGCACCTGCGTTGCTTCAGCTCCAGAAGTTACACCGGGGGGAGCCATTACCGCTTTAAATTTCAGGCTGCGCAAGACCTTCTAGAAATACTCGGATGTTTGGCCTTCCGCTCCGCCACCGGCGCCGAGCGCAGCTCGGGAGCGGGCCGAGGCCGCTCCGCAGGGCTGGAACGGAGCGGCGGGAGCGACGCGGGCGGGGCGGTGACGCACGGCGGGCTGCGTGCTCCCGTGGCCGTGCCCCTTCCCGGCCGCGCCGGGCTTTGCTCTGCCCGGGGGTGGCGGCGCTTCCCGGCCGCACCCGCCCCGCGGCGCTGGGCTGAGAGCCGCGCTGAGCGCTGCGGCAGTGCTGCGTAGGACTCCCTCCGCCTGATTCTGAAGGTACCCGTGTTCTTTTTCTTTTTTTTTTTTTTTTTTTTGTCTCACGGGGCTGCGTTTTCCACTGGGGGGGGGGGGGGGGGGGGATTGTGCGGGAAATTAGAAAAGTCTCTCTTTTCGGGGACAGCCGGCTGTTAGAAGGCGGGACTGACTCCTTTCGAAGGTGGCTAACGGGGAGGTGTCGTTTCTGGGGCTCGGTGTCACCTGGGTGGGGCTGAGCCGGGATGCTCCGCGCGACGTTCCTGGGGCAGTGCACTGCGGGGATCCGCGGGTCAGGGCAGTGTCCGGGCCGAGGGAGGAGGTGTTTAATTCATTCTTGAAAAGTTCTCTTGTTAATTTTAAACAAATTAAAAAAAAAAAAAAAACACAACAGCCGCTTAATTAGGTCAGCTGGATGATTTTTAAGTATGCTGTTTTTCTAGCCGTCAAGGTTAAAATCCAGGGTTTGAACAGCCTGAAACAGTGCAGTGATGGAAAGAAGTGCCACAGAGCTGGCTGGGTTGAACTAATGCTTGCCTTACGACTATTTGGCTCCTGAAATCTGTTTTCTAAACCACGTGCCTTCTTGGAAAGGGCCTGTTTGGGTCTGTAAGTGGCACTGTGCACAGTGCTTGTTTACGGGGACTCATGATAATGTGCTCTTGGCAGCATTTCACACAGCTGGGTAGGAGATGGAGCTGGTGGTCACAAATGAATGGAACCAGTGCTGTTTTTCAGATAGAAAGCAGCAGCTCTGCAGTTAACTGAATTAAGGTGTCTTGAAAGCAGTTGCATCATCACTGCAGACATGTATCAGGGTAAGATCTAGAAAGTGAGGCTGCGTAATGCACTTCTAAACAGGAATAAGGGGCAGAAAGACAGTATGGATATTGTACACCTTGTTAAAAGGGGACGGTCTCAGGGCAGTGTTCCCATACTGTTCTCTGAACTGGACCTGCTTTGTTCTGACTTCCTTTAGAACTGACAATTCCACAATTTCCTTTCCAAAAGTTTTTGGCTGACCCTAAGTGCCCGGGCTCAAACTTCCCAGAGAGGGAAAACTGCAGTGGCTTGCACCTCTGTGCCGCTTCAAGTACTGATTTAACAAAACAAAGGGTAGGTTGGGTGTGTGTTGTTGTTGGTCATCAGGGTTTAAGCTGTCAGAGCTCCTGAATGCAGTGTGTCGGAGCAGAGGGAGAAGCCTGGGAGCTCCTGCTGTGCAGGGAAGCAGGCAGCACCAGGCTGGCAGTACAGCACTTTAGGAAGTGAGGGAGGCTGCTGGGCTTGGTCCTTTTCTGGCATGAGGTCACAGAGCCTCTTCCCTTCCACCTTTGTTGGATGGCAGGGCTGGCACTGCCTGGAAATGTCAGGCTGCCCAGTGATCCAGAAATCATTTCACAACTGTTGTTAATGGAGCTTGCCAGCAAAATCACTTCTGCTTTTCCCTGGGTAAACTGAACCCTGAGATGTCTCTCCTGTAGCAGGGGAGGATATTTATATCCCCTCTGAGCCCAGAGCTATGAACTCCCATGGGAATCTCAGCCAGGAAAGGACAGTACTCGACCAGAATGGAGGAGGTTTTCCGGGCACACAGTCCTGTTCCCAGCCCTGGCCCCAAATAGCTCCAGTGTGGGGCAGACCCGGAGCCCCAGCCAGGTCCCCTCCTCTCCGTGGGGTGGTGCCATCAGCAGGGCCTCATGGCACCCAGCATGGCATCTGAAGGGCCCTTACAATCCTAGCATAACTTGGGTTGAAAAGGTTTAAAGCAACTGGTCTGCTCGTTGCTACATTTTCATTCCCACGTGGGAATTTCCCAGTGCGTGAGAGAGTGGCTGAACAATCTATTGCATAACGCAATTGAGAAAAGTGAGATTTTTGTTCCTCATTCCTTTGGTACTTCAGAATTTTACATTATTTCGCAATCTATGAAATTATACGGATGAAAAGCAAGGTGTGACTGGCAGTGCTGTCATAATTTTGGTGACTGAATCAGAGGCGACAGAAGGAGTCTGGATTAAAAGCAATAGAAAGAAGAATGTTAGTGAAACAAGCAGTGTTAGTGTTAGCGTCGTGTCTGATGAAATGGGAAGTGAATTTTGAGAAGTCTTTGCTAGCTGTAGAGCACATCTCAGCATTTCTGAATCATCCCTCACACAGAGTAGTGTACGAATGGCTGCTGGGTGAGAAAATAAAATATTCTGGGCTACTATAAAGGCTTTTTGTTGAATAAATCACATGATTCTGTCTCTGCTTGACCTTTACTAAAGGGTTCAGTTGTAATTCTTAGTACTTTGCAGAAGTTCAGGTACACAGAACTTCTCACAGTGTAAGCTGATATGTTGAAACTCGCAAAAGATCCACTTACGTATATGTTTAAAATCACCTTGAATTTGTGTATTCCCATGAGCTGGAAGTTTTGTTAACGTATTTTAATATGGTCACGTATTAAATGTGACGCAGTAGGTTATCAACAGCAAGAACAAGGTTTAAGTTATGTAGTTTGAATGTATTATTTCAGATTCTTCTTTTTAGATAAGATGCATTTTTTTTTTTATATTCTGTTTTTAAAAAAAATCTATAAGCATACTGGACTAGAATCCAGGTAAAATACATAAAATAGCATGGTATTTTTGTTAGCAAGGTATGCTAGTAAAGAAGAAAAAGGATATAGAAAAGATCACTTCTAAAACTAATTTATTAAACAAAGAGGATGTTGTGTGTAGGCTGGGAAGTGAGCTGGATGCCACATCAACCCACAGCCATTCAGCATCCTCTTATAATACTAGCTTTTGCTGTGTGAGTGAGAAACAGGAAATAACGGTGTTCAGTTTAAATTCCCAGTTTTGTACGAGCGTCTTTGCTGAACTGAGCTAGCTGGATGAACTGTAACAGACAAAATATATCTCTAGGTTTCATATGTTCTTTCAATTTTTAACTCTTTTTGGAAAACCTAGTGCATAGAAAAAGGCAAGCAGTTGGCCCTTTTGCTGCTGGCATTCTGCTGTGGATGCTCACTCACCTGGGCAAGCCCGCCTCTTATTATACATGGAGACGGAAACTGCATATAAGATATCTGGAAGTGCCTCTTGAAAGGTGGAATATCACAAAGGCTGAATAGATGTCAGCGTGGTGTCGCAGCTGCTCCAGGATTTACCCTAGCAGGTTTTGTTGCACGCATCGATAACTAATCTAATTGCTCTGAAATTACTGTTATACTTGTTCATATGAGTTGCACGATCACTTTGGATAGTTGCACAATGTCGTCCTGTGTTGCAATGGAATAACTGACGCTTTCCACCAAATTGAGAACGGTTTCAGGATACACAAAGCAGGAGTGCAGCTGGCACAGGTGATGCAGGGTTATTTTATGGCGGAGGCCTGGCTCAGAAGGGAGCTGAGATATTCAGCTATTTCAGCTTCTATTTATATTCAGCAGTTCCATGTAATTTAGACATTCAGATACCTTCTATGTAATAGAGAATGATTTCTGTGTGAAATTGTATATTCAAAACTAACAAATAAATATGTTGTTTTGCAGGACAGTTACAAGCAGATCGACAGCAATGCAAGGTGAGTAAAACAGACCAATGTTGTCTTGTGTTACAGTAAAGATAACGTAATTCTGTTCAAGCAACGCGAGTCTAGATACGTTTGCATAATAATTTTAGGAATTATGTCTGAATGTTTTAAATTTAAACATTGAAATTGAATAATTTACAAAACATATTTTAAAATCTTGAATCACCTTGAAATACAGACTACTTCTGCTTACATCTGCTTACAAATTGACATCAGTAAGCGTTACTAAATTCATAACTATGAATCAGCAAGTGACAAATTATTACATTACTAGCCAGAAAAACTTGGGAGAAAAGTTTTACATGGTGGAGAATGGGTTGCTAACCAGTCTGTTCTGTATGGGAGTGCAGCCTGTCAGTTCTCTGGCAATTCTTTGCACTGAATCTTCTGTGAATGAACAAAGGCCCCTGTAGTCCAGACAAACAGTGAGCTGACCCTGCTTGGCAGGGCTTGGTGAGGTGACCTCCAGGTGTCCCTTCCAAGCCAAACAGTTCAAATCATTGTTCTGTGATTCGTGACATCTTCATGACATACATGACAGCACAGTAACTGTCTTTTTTTCAGCATGCTAAGGATCAGTACTCCTTTAAATTATATTGTGCTTTAATATACATATTTAACATAGATCAAATATGAACTCATTATGTGGTTTTTGCTATCCAGAATACAGCAGCTTAATTTCTGTACATCTACTCTGAAAAAGAAGGCAGTGTTGGGGATCTTTCCTCGGATGCGTGAAAGGAAATACATGAGCAGAACTTAAAGTGTATGTTGCGTTCTTACAGCAAATAACCCGGCACCAGCACCTGGATTCTCCGACACTGGCTATGTACCAGGAAACCAGCCCCCCTATGGCCACCCACAGTATGCAGCTGGGAACTTCTATGGTAGGTTGCTTGGCTACAGATCTGTTGTTTGGTTAGGAGGTGTGCACGGGAAACAGGTTTCATCGAGGCAGCCATCCCTGATTTACAATTCTACATTAATTCTGTAACATTTCTGTTAATATCTCTTCTGGTGAAAGGCGTACTCTCTCCTTCTCAGTGCTGCATGTTTGTGCACTGAGCAGTGCCAGCAGTGGAGGAAGTTTGCAATGCTAGGTGTTCCTCAGTGGTCACTGGGGCGTGAGTTTGTTAGGGAAGTGTTACTGATGCAGCACAACGCGTGGCAGCTTCTTGCTGATGATCGGATTTTTAATATTATTTCAGTTCTTCAGTTTCTTTTTCTCTAGTAATCCAAAACTGAAGGATTGTTTTCGTCTCACAGTTCTGTCGTTTGCATAGATCCTGTTTCTGTTTTTTCCCCTGCTGCTGTACTTTGCATGCGGTTGTACCTTCCGTTCGTTTCCTCTTTTTAATCTCATTTTCTGCTCTCCATTCAGACCAGAGCACTCGCAAATAGCTTACCGTGTTCTGGCAGTGAACTGCTTTCTGAAGAACCCGATCACGCCGAACAGTATCTAACAGGCTCCAGGCGTAAATTATTTATCAAGTGCAAAGTGTTTGGCTTAAGTTTCGGTGCTGTGTGTGTGTTAAATCTTGCACATCTTGTAGCAAGGACATCTGAGGTCTATGAGTATGCAGCCTTCAAGGAATGAGCATGTGCTCCCTGTGCTCCAAAGGCCAGGGAGCAAACACACACAGATAGCAGTAGGTTCTGCGGAAGGGTGGGTCCTTATCTGCAGTGGGCAGTGCTGCTATTGTGGCATATGCACTGGGCCTGCACGCAGCGAGTGGTTTATGGCCGCCGCATCACCTTTCACATGAAACGGTCCGTGTTTTATAACGCAGTACCGTGCATGCACCGGCGCTAAGGGTAACCACGAGGTCCATGAGTCAGCATTTCCGGAGCCAGCTATCTTCGGGCTTTCTGCAGAAGCGTTACGTGCTGGTTTCTCCTTGCAAGCTCCTGCGGGCTTCTGAGAGAAACACGGGACAGCGCACGAGGGCGGAGGTGCCCGCGTCCTGCCGTGCCGGCGTTGCACGGGGGCAGCCCGCACTCGGCGTTCCGCGGTCGCGGGGCTGCGGGCGCCACCTGGCGGTGCGGCTGCGCACAGCACGGCGCGGGGAGCAGTTCGAACTTCGCGACGGGTGTGACTAGAATTTCCGCTACGTCCGAGGAGACGCGTTTGTTTATTTCGTTTGGTTTTGTCCGGTGAGATTCGAGCGTCCCAACCCGGTGTGAATTCCTTCGCGAAGCTTGCGATTATCCCTAACTGAAATACGTCGTAGGCATGAGAATCTGCGTAGTTCAGAATGATTTAGTTGTTCTTTTCTTTTGAAGATACGTGATGCGATTCTTTTTTAAGAGCTCAGCTCCCTGACTGCATCTCTCCTGTCTGTTCAGGCACTCCTGGGGCAGGGCCATATGCCTACCAGGCACAGCCCATGGGAAGCCCATATGGAGCTGCTGTTCCACCCATCCAGAACCAGCCTCCAGGGGCCATCTGGATGCCCATCCCTCCTCCTCTTCCCAACTGCCCTCCTGGACTGGAATATCTCACGCAGGTACCTGTACCCTTCATCCTTCCCCAGGGAACAGCTGCTCACCTGAAAAGCAGCCTGCATCTGGGAGAAAGCTAAAAAAAAACACATCTGTCTTTGTTACAGCTGCATGAGTTGCTGCTTTTGGGCTGCACTGTGAGGCCTTCTGTAATGTGAGTGATGCACATTTGAGTGTGGAGGTGCCTGTCATGGCCATAGCACTTTGAGAGATACCCAGTCCTGCCAAGTGTGTTGCTAAGGACGGTGGACATAGAGCCATTACATGTGTTTCCCAAACTACTGTTTGTGAGATGTAATGCAATCTGTCACGATGCATTACATATATATGTATACATATATGGGCACCTGTAGCACAGTATATGTGCTTGCTTTTCTGCACAATGTTTTCTCGGTGCCTCTGGTCAAAATTAACAAACTTAGAGAGTGCTTATAACAAAATGAAAATTGCTCCCATGTTGCAGTATGTATCACAGGAGACACCATTCTACTGTGAAAGCCTAGTTTATCTCATCACTGGGAGCAGATATAAAGGCTTTATGCTCACTACGTATTTCTCTGAAAATAAACTGATACCACACTTTTCCTTAGTTTCACTCAGAGCTGAGCAGTAGCTGAGCTTCTGCTTTAAAATTTCTGAATTCCCTCCTGGTGCTTCCTGCTTTTCTCTGTACAGATTCCTCATGCAGGCATCTGACGTGTGGGATGTCATTCTCTGTAGCATTACTGACTTGGACCAAGTTGCAGAGGGAGTATAGGCATGTTATTCCTGCATGCGTGTAGCCGGATCAGTTTGGGTACAGCTTCTGTCATGTGCTCTGGTGCTAGAAACACTGTTCTGCTCAACTGAGAGAGGGCAGGACAGGCAAACATGAGCCATGTCTGCAGCTTTACTGGTAGAGATCAATCTCTAAAAAATGTTTTGATCCATAATGCTGCATTCTGAAGTGAAACAGTGCTTCTTAAAACTAGGTATCTCTTAGTTACAACTTGCTAACTATCTGTTCTGTTTCATTTTTTAACCATGAACACAGATTGACCAGATATTAATTCATCAGCAAATCGAACTTCTTGAAAGTAAGTGAAATGTTTTTATAGGAAACTAGGAAACTTCCATCCTGTGTGACTAGGAATGGTGGTGCTTGGTCTGGCAGTGGGTATCTATGACTGGAAGGATGGGAGCTGATGGACATTTCCGTGCTCCACTCATGTTGCTATGTTCATGGTGGGTTGTCCTTTTTGAATTTCTGTTGGGCTGCTCTGCTTGAGGGCCCTTCCCCACTGCTTCCTCGGTCAGAGCTACCTCTACTCCAAATGAGGCCTTCCCAAGCAGTTGATTAGGGTTAGCTTGGTGCTTTTATTGTCTGTTGTTCATGCAGATGCGCCTCAGGATCTAACGGTTCTGTTACTTTTTTCAGTTTTCATTGGATTGGAATCAAACAACAAATACGAAATCAAGAATTCATTGGGGCAAAGGGTATACTTTGCAGCAGAAGACACTGACTGCTGCACAAGGAACTGCTGTGGCCCAGCGCGTCCTTTCACCATGAAGATTATGGACAATTTGGGCCATGAGGTGATAAGGCTGGAGAGACCCCTCAGGTGTTCTTCATGTCTTTTCCCCTGCTGCTTACAGGAGGTGAGTTTCTTTCTAACCATGAAGGACGGGATCTTTAGTATTAATGAATCTGGGGCGATGATTATGGACAGTCTCTAATCTGCACATTCTCAGAGCTCTTACTGACAGATGTGTAGTAGCTGCACCCTATGAGACCTCGATTTTCAGTATGCTCAGTCTTTCCTTCACTAGAGATTGATTATTCCACTGTAGACACATAGCTTATATGTTCTGTAGCCTCAGGACTATGCTACTGTTTTCAGTGAAGGTAGAAGTTGCATATTGGTTCTGGAATAAATGTGCAGCTTTCTGAAATTGTTCGCAGCAAACCTAGTGCAGCTGCATTGGAAAGCCTTGTTGTTATGAAAAAAATAAGTTATGTTTGGCTTGCTTATTAGTGTGGATTTTTGTCTAATGAACATCTCGAAGTATAAAAAACTGCTTCATGTGGGGATTTTCTTTTTCCTGTGAAGATAGAAGTTCAAGCACCTCCAGGAACACCAGTAGGTTATGTTGTCCAGAACTGGCATCCCTGCTTGCCCAAGTTTACTATTCAGGATGAGAAAAGAATGGATGTACTGAAAATTAGTGGCCCATGTGTTGTCTGTAGTTGTTGTGAGGACGTTAATTTTGAGGTATGTAACACTAAAAATTGTTTGTATATATCTTCTTTCAAACAGCATTTTGATACTAATTTGTTGCTTCTCTTATCACAAGTCAGCTGTGCTGTAGTGCGTATGAAATAATTAGACTATAATCTTTTAATGCTATCGATTCAGTTCTCTAGGTATGTAGATCGTTCTTGAAAAGCCTGCCAAACTTCCAGAAATGACATATGAAAGACACTTGTCAGTGATCTGATTCCTTGTGATTACACACAGATCTCTAAATGGTTTTGGTTTATGTGATTTATCACATTTTTAAATAGATATTTATCAGATTTTGGTAGCAAAATCTTTTTTAATGTTAATGTGTGATGTTAGCCCCTAATGGGGGAAAAAAAAATTATCACTGCATTTTAATAAACAACTGATACCTTTCTATAATCACTTATCCAGTCATTTGATAATCATTCACTAACCAAGTCATAATTTAGACCTAAGATACATACTTGAATGATTGAAGAATTACAGCTTTTATTTAAAAACAATACTGATTAATGCATTAGCATTTTCATACAAATTAACATTGTATCACTTTGTTTAAAACGATGTTGTAAATCATTGCTGATTTTTATTAATCATAGTCTGATTTTATTTTGGGGGATTATGCTTTCATAGAGCTATGAACTCTGGGTGTAACTTTAGGAAACTGCATTGAGGAAGGGCTAAGCTCTCTTTTGGGACAAGAGAACATAATTTGCTTAACTTTCCCTTGAGTTGTTCCTGATGTGTGGCAGGATGTACTAATTCACTCTGTTGGCTAAAAGACAGCACTCCCAAGAGAGTGTGCCTGCATGTGTGTGTGCATGTTTGCATGCTGTAGTTGACTTCCAATACTATTGAAACATTGAATTCTATGTCAGATTTGGAATTAAGTTGACGTCTGTGTTACTTCAGACTGACTTTTTGGTATGCAGGCTTGTTTTTCAGTGCCAATATTTGTATTCAGTGTATTAATTTAACTGCGTTAATTTAATAACACAATTAAAAGCTTTCAAATGGATCTATAATGAAAAGAATGTGGGGATTTATGAGTAACTTTTTTAAAAATTTTGTGTTTAAAATAGGTGAAGTCTTTGGATGAGGTTTCCAATGTTGGGAGGATTTCTAAGCAGTGGTCTGGGTTTTTGAAAGAAGCATTTACAGATACTGATAACTTTGGAGTCTCATTTCCAATGGACCTTGATGTGAGAATGAAGGCTGTCATGCTTGGTGCTTGCTTCCTTATTGTAAGTCTATAACTTACTAGTATTTGAATATGAACTGACTTCATCTCAGTGTTCAAATTGTGCTGGTAAAGGTTTTGATTCTGTGCTCCTCAGAGTGGTTGAGACCTTTTTGTGGATTTCTTGTGTGTAAAACTAAGCCTGGAGGGCATATTTTGTTTTATAAGCATATTGTAGCTTGTGTGATATGCTGACTGTATGAGGAAGAGCTTTATACGCAATCAGATCGACAAACCCTGTGAAGGACAACTTTGCAGGCTCATAAGCAGAAGGAAGCATGTTTATGTGGGTGGCAAGACCAGAAAAGTACAGAACAGCACTAGCCAAGAAGCCCAATCAAAGCCAGAACAGCTCACTGATGTGGTGAACTGGACAGATAGGTGCTACATCCAGCTTCTCCTTCTTGAAAATGCACGAAGCACCAAGATGAGTAGGATTAAATGCCCTCAGAGGAGTTGTTTCTATGGGTAGGGACTCCTGGTGGGGGCAAAGTACGTCTACCTTCATACCGTCCTCTTCAACACTCTGACTCTGCCTTGTTTGTGTTTCCAATTACCTGTGCAATTCAGCATCAGGCAGTGCTTCAAAATACACTTTTTCCATGTTGGTAGGGCTTCAGAAAGGGAGGAAAGGGACTTATGCAGCATCTGCGTTTGGAAAGTTCTCACCTGTTTTTACAGCCCTGCATATGGACCAGGTGAAAACTTTAGCCATGTGTGTTCAGATGCAAGGATATAGGTGAAGAGTAGGGAGTATGAAGAAGCAAGGACTTAAGGCACAGAATATGGGGCTCTTGTATATAAAGTAAACATAATGACCATTATGAAAGACTCAAGTTTGAAGTAAAATTGAAGAGACTGAGTCAGGCTGAAGGAAGTCAGGATGGAAATCCTAAGTGAAGGAAGCAAAAGAAGCATGCCTTCTGCTAATGATAAGGTTAAACTTCTCAGGCTTCTGCCACGTTTTTCTTTTTTTGTGTATCCCTTGTTGTCTCTACAAGAGACTCAGGGATTAGGTTGGAGAGAGGTACTCCCAGCTGCTTCTTATCATTTAACATTTCTGGGGGAGAATTGCTTTGAATACTTTGCAAAACAATCACAAACCAAGAACTAGAATTTTAAGAGGATTGAGTTTGTTTGCTTTTTGTTTTCTTCCTAGGACTTCATGTTTTTTGAGGGTATTGGTGACAGCCATCAGCGATCGGGAGTATGGCAATGAAATCTAGAACTTTGTATTTAGAAGGAAGAAAATAATCACCCTGCTTCCCAGTGGATTACAGAGCTCCAGTGAGAATGTGAAAAGTGTACCTCTTACACTTGTAATTACATTTCTATAAACTAAAAGCTTTATTGTCTAGCTTCTGGTTTTGTAATCTAATGAAATTGTTGTATTTGGATAAGCACCTTTTGTCTGTACAGATGAATACTGCAATGTGTAGAAATATTTATCACCCTTTTTTTCCAAGAAATTTGGAATTGTTGTATTAAAAATTCTTAATTCTTAAAGGTCTGTTTCTTTGTTCAATAATAATACAAGCAGTCAGCCTAATAAAGAGGTTCTGAACATTTCCGATGTATCCTTCTGTGATAGTTTTGCCTTGGCGTTAATATTCTGTTGTTTCCAACATACCTAGTATATAGTTCAAAACTAAGTAATCAAAACAAACAGAACTATCACTGTAAAAATTGTATTAATCTAGTGATCAGTTTGCTTTTATAAGATTGGGAAGCTGTTACACTAAATGAATCATAAGTTTCAAAAGAATCAAAGTTTTGATTTTCACCAGCAGAAGTTATAGGAGACTTAAAAAGAAGCAACCACAGGCATTTGTTTCCAGCCTTCTACTGCTTGCTGAAAAACATCTTGTGTCATCAGCTTTTTTATCAAAGGGCCAATTTAAGAGCGAATGCAAAGATAATAATAATCACATATGTCTCTCAATCCAGCTATATAGAGAAAATATTTATTGTAAGAAACACTGGCTAAGCCTTACAGATTTACCAGAACTGGTATAATAACAGGAAAGAAATTCTGCAATCTTGAGTTGTTAAAGCACACAGGGAACACTGGTCTAGGGGAGATCAGGTGGGTAACTGGATAGTTCTGATGCTGGTTCCGTGGCTAGTAAACTTTTGCCTTGCAAAATGCATCACGGTAGTCTTCTGTGAGGCTGAAATAGTACATGAGAAGTCAGAGCTAACAAGGGATAACTCTTTGGTTCACCGAACAGTATGTTACCACTGTCGTGATCTTTTACTGTTTCCTAATGATATTTAATTGCAGAATGCTTATTCCTTTATTGTTTTTCAAGAACTCCAGAGACAGGTGTGTTCACTTGTGCATTCAGCACAATCATTTTCAGAAATGCAAAATTTAGGTCATTCTTTAAGCAGTCTTTGTTTTGAAAAGCCCACAATAGCATCCATATTTAATAAATAAATAAGCTGTAGAAATTCCCACTTTCATCCATCAGAGTATAAGCAATACAGTGATTTATCCCCTATCCTTAAATCCAGGCTTTGGAAAACATGAGAAGTTTTTTAGCATGCTGTCTGTTATTCAATTCCATGTAGGTTACAGAAAGCTGTTATATAAAACCTTTACAAAGTGAGATTTGCAGATGGATTTCTCTAGTTGTGTTAATGACCTTTCCATCTGTATCATCCCTGTAAGTTTTTAATCTCCAGCTGTACAGGAGTTGCAGTCACTTAATGAAACCCTAGGGTCTATATGTCAGAGAGAAGCATAATTTATAGGATGTTTCTCAGTAAAATAATGCTTAGATAATTCTGGTTTCTCAGAAAACAAAATAATAAGAAAGGGGAAAAAATAATCTACCCCTTCTAAGGTCTTAAAGTGAAATTGGGGTTTTTCTACTTGATGGAATATAATTTTGCTAACTGGAGAAGAGGAGGGCCACTGTTTAAATGTATAGTGTGTTATGGCTTGTCTTCTAAAAATGTTTGAACTCAGACAAGTTTTATAAAGGTCCTTTTGTAGACCCGACGCCAGTCTATACATGCCTTAAATACCTTGCCTTGCTTTTACTAGCAAGAATAACTTTCCTCAACGCTGAAAAACTGAGAACAGGAGTAGGGACTGAACAATAAAAGTTTTTTAGGAAAGAGGAAAGCAGTTGGTTTTCCTGAGTTTGTCCTTTCTTGGAGAAATTTAGCTCATTTACTGTAGTGTGGGTATAGCTTATTGGGAGTGCTGGGGTTGATAAAGAAAATCTTTGTTCAAAGGAATGTATTATAAAACTTCATGGCATCAATGTTTGACTAGTAAGGGGCGTTGTGTGAATAAGAATGCTAATGCTTTGTGACACAAATACGAAGAAATTGATAAATGTGAAAGGTGATTGGAAGATGCAGGGAAAGAAGTTGTGGAGTTGGAGGGTCTCGCAGGTAAGGGAACAGAGACCAGCTGCACAGAGGGAAAACTAGACCATAAAATGAAGAAGACACTTCAGTCTAAAAGCAGTCATATAATGAGACCTGATGATGGAATAAGTGAGACAGGAGGTAAGAAAGATTAAAAAACAAATAAAAAAACAAATAAAAAAACAACAAAACAAAACAAAATCTGCTGCTCTTCTGGGGTGGAGCAATGAACCTAGCCTGCATAGAGAGCTGTTGTCGTATATGTGAGTTATAGAAGCTCTCTATACATGCTTTCATGACACATGCTTATATATATGCCGTGCCTATGTACTGGGTTGGATCACTCTATGATTTGGATGTGTTGTTCCATGTTATGCCTTTTTTACAGTCCCCTTCCAAAACTGAGCAACAGAGTAGAGCCTAGCTCTAAACCTCAAAAAGTTGCTTCTGAACCTTCAGACCACTTGTATGTCTTCTGTTGATTGGTTGGTCAACTAAATGTTGTTGCATTGTAGAGAAGTTACAAACAAATAGACTGAACACCTGAAGCTTCTGTTGGGTCAATTGGTATAACGTATTTTGGAAAGGTATGTTATGTCTTTTCTCTCCTTACACTCTCTACTTTTTCTTATCCTATCTTTTCCTCTGTTTATTGACAGCAATATTGCAGGAACACAAAGCAAAACTGCCTCCTAGGAGCCTCCTACCTCCCCAGAGCACACAAATGCTGGAGACTTTTGGGCCACTGGATCATCTCTGTGCATCTGGTTCTGAATAGAAGGTGAGAAAAAGAAGGGAAAAAATGCCAAACCTCCCTATAAAACATAAAATATGAGGCATCTTGATGCTTATTTATTTTTCTCTGGACCTTTCTCATCCCTGTTTCTGAGATCATTTTGAAGAATCCTGTGTATCATCTGCAAATTAACAGGGATTTTGTCCTGGAGAAACATTACCTCTGTGCTACAGAGGCATTCAACATGCTGCTTGGGTTAGGTTTGTTTCCACTTTTTTCCTGCTAGCACTGATAAAAGCAGGCCCGTGTGCAGTAGGTGGCAGTGCCGGCATGAAAATGGCAGCTGCAAGCTTAAAGCACTGTGAGCTTCCCTCTGGTTTTCTCTGTGGAAGAATTGCAGATTACGCTATCTCTGAAGTATGTATTCCCTACATGTGTGTGGAAAGCTAGATATTTCCCACCAAAGCTTCAGAATCTTTAGCTGCAAATGCGGTGATGTGCCGCTAGGCAAAGGAAAAAATGCACGTGAAAGTATGTGAGAACACACTGCCAAATACTGTAATACTGTGTAATGCCCTTGAAGTTGCATTAGGCATAGTGCATGCAAGAATTTGGATCTGGGCTGCGATTTCTCATATAATTCACAGCTTTGGATATGGCCACGACATGGACTGAACAGCCTCAGGGCCATACTTGCTTGGGGAAGTGGACAAGAGAGAGGCAAGCCAGGCCAGGGCTGCCCCTGAGGCTCTGGTTGTCATTTTCTTTTTCATTTATTTATTGGTATTTAAACTTGCTGCTTGTGCCTTTGCTGGTTTAACCTTTAGCTGACCTAGTTATTGAACCAGAGCAGCTGGAAGCAGACAAGGAAGTCAATATTTCTCCACGGATTGCTGTTCATTGAGGAGCAAACAGGCCCTGCTGAGATGAGCAGCATGCAGGGACAGCCCATGCTGGATGGGAGGTAATGGCCAGAAGCAGCTATGTTGTGGGGCTATGCCAGCTTACAGCATTGTACTATGTGTGCCCCAAATGCCAGACCAATGGGGTACAAATGTAGCTGACTCCTTAGTTGCATCTTCCTGCTTCAAAGTACAGTCCCTCTCGTGCGACTGTTAAGTTCCATCTGAATGCTGGAACTTTGGCATTAGCACACCCTCACAGAGTATCTGGACTTGCATGAATGTGGCTTTGTGACCATCTGCTTTGATAGGATGAGAGGGGATGGCCTCAATTTGTTCCAGGAGAGGTTCAGCTTGGTTATTAGGAAAAACTCCAAAATAGTCGTGAGGCACTGGGACAGGCTCACCAGGGAAGGTATGGAGTCGCTGTTCCCAGAAGTGCTCAAAAAGAGGGTAGATGTGGCTCTGGGGGACATGGGTTAGGGGACAGTGTTGGTGGTAGGGGGACGGTTGGACCTATATGATTCTATGAATCTATGCTTTCTGTTTCACTGGAGCCCATCATGTACCTGAGCTGTTCTGTGCACTATTGAGCTCAGTTCCACACCCTTTACATTTTGTTAGTGACCTTTCCCAGTTACTCGATCAGCTTGAGTGCTGTCTCCTGGTTTTGCTTTGGCTTTCCAGTCACATGGTATGAGAGAGAGCAGTGCCTGTTCAGGGATCTTGGGCAAAATGAATCCTAATTATACAGGTGCTGTGTATGTGTGCCAGAAACCTGGACCTTAGCAGCTAAATCCTGTTGTCTTTCATTCATACAGGCCGTCCTGCTTTTTAACTGATTCACAACAGTAACCTCAGTACTTTTTTTACTTTTTAAAATCCTCTGCTGTACAATGGAGCAAAGGCTTTGTTGTTTCATCAGAATTCTCATTTTTCAGGAGGCAGAATGTGTGGTTCCTGGAAAATGTAGGCCATTCAGTGGACTGAGGCAAAGCTTGCTGGTGTTCTGTGTCTGTATTCTGCTTGTTGCCAGCCTGGGTAGAAAAGAAATACAGGCAAAGTTGTTCAACACAGACAAGGGCTCACTGTGCCCTGTCCTCTTCTTCCACTGAACAAACTTTGGAAAGGGCATGAGAGGTGGTGAGCTAACATTAAAATGCAGCAAGCAATAAAGCCAGCCATTGAAATGAACAAGAACTTACCTGTGTGTTGCAGCACGCATTTTCCTATGGAGGAAAAAAAGAAAGTATAAAAGAGAAGAGCAAATAGTTAATATTTCCTTGGTAGAGAACAGAGTAAGAGACAGGAAAGTAATATTTCTGCTGAGTAAATCACCTGACTTTTTGTTTGCTGTCTGTGCTCAATTTATAGTATTTAGCTGCAGAAGCAGTTATGCAAAAGTGTGTGTTAATTTTACAAAAAATAAATTATGAAACACACTGGTGGCTTGTATGCTTTACAGGAGCTACTACCATGCAGTACTGAAGTAAAACATGAACTAATCACCACCTCTTAAGCTACAAATATGACATTTTTACAGCAATTTTTTTTTTTTTTCCTGGGGGGTTAGTACTTCAGTAATTATGTAGTGAAATTCAGCAAACACTTTCACCATCAGATAAATAGAATTCTGAAACAGAAATAAGTCCTATTCAAGTTTTTGTCTTTTTAAAGAGGTAATGAGATATAAACATCAATGAAACATGCTTGACCTCAAAATTCTACTGAGCTCAGCAAAGTCAAAGGCAATTAACTGCCCAGGCCAGAGGACATCTAGCCTCAGATAGATGTCACACTGGTATTTGTACCCAAGCATGGAGTTGGGAATTTTTAGTTAATTTAAGATTAGAACTTGACCATCTGAAAATTCAATATACCTGCTGTCAATGGAAAAGAAACAAGAGAATGAAGCTAAAAGTAACAGAGCTTAGAATTGCATGTTAATCAAGCTACAGTCTGGGACAGTTAAGAAAGCAGGATGAGTGCTCCCCTTGGAGACATGTTTTGGTACTATTTGATTACAGATATGTGGAAAGTGTTGCAATCCCTGGAACTTCATCCTTTCCTTGAGACAATTACATTCCTCTCTATCTGAGCTGCCCACCTGCCATTCATCCAATTTCTCTTCAGACAGGAGGAAGAACGTGGCATATCCATTCTGGTCAGGCTATGACAACTGATGCTGTGTGTCCTTTTTGCTGCTGAGGTAAGGCTGTACTGATAAGTTATTTGCAGATGCCTTCCTACAAATTGCCACAAAATACCACTAATAGCTGGAGACTGCTAACGGGCTGTCAGCGTGGCATCAACACTTTAGTCTGCTGTGGACTAAAATGTGTTAACATAACTCATGTTCTTGGCTCTGATGCAGAAGTATGTAAGAGGAATGTAGTAAGTGTGACATTCAGGTCAAAACAGGTGATCAAATACCTCTTCTTGCATCAAAATATAGGAACTATGTCGTCCGTCCATCCCCCCCTCCCCAGCAAAATGAATAAATAAAAGCAAGCAAATAGAATTATGAAGGTGCCATGTTCCTTTTAACCCCACATCTTAGGTTTTTAATATTTCCATGTGTCAGGGAATTCTCTAAATAATGACACTTGAATTAATGATTTCAGCAGATGTATTTAGACAGTGGCCTCTTTCTTGGAGATCTCTGTGCCTGTAGAGTACTAATCTGAGTTACATTAGTCTTTTGCTAATAACTGAGCATTTGGTCTACTAAGTCTACGTATTCCTCGATGAGATTTAGAGCAAGATTGAAAATTTGTTCCATACATTTAAAATCTATAGAAGACATTAAAGGAATCAGCCATGTGAAAGCAGTATTTACATTCTCTGTTACCACAAAGAAGGCACAGGGTTCTCCATAGCATAGCTGCGAGGGGCAGACTTGGGGCACTTGGAGAGGACAAAGGAGATGTGCAGCATGATTGTAGTCCTGTTGAACAGGGATGAATGCTGTCTCCCAGTGACCTGTCATCCACAGCCATCTCAGGCACAACATATGTGGAGGAGCAAACCCTTGCTGGTACCTGTTTTCTGAATCTCTGCTGACTGCCAAGTATTTTTCACATCACAGAGAGTTCTTGCTTCCTTGCTGTCAACCACTCATCATCTAAATTAGGTGTTTTTACATGTTTCCTCATTGAAATATCAAAGCCTTTCTCTGCCCAGTCATGCCTTGGTTGTGGAGCCCCAAACTGATGGGAATCACAGACTGAGGTCTGTGTAGAGTTTGAAGTGGATGGACAAACTCAGAATCAATCCTCTTGCATGATGACAGACTGATAGATCATGACTGTTCTCTTCTACAATGCAAAGAAGCAGAAAGGAAAGGAATGACCTAATTTAGTCATAGAGATGTATGGTGTGACAGGAGAGTTTTCCTAAAAATGCACATAAAACATAAATTCATCTTTCCTGTAAGTGCTCGGGCAATAGCTGACTTCGGTGACTCACTTCAGAGAAATTCCATGGAAAAAGGTTAGCTTGCTCTGGGATGAAAAGAAAGAGTAAATGATATAAATGGTGATTGTAAAGCAAATCCTGGCCTAGTATTCCCTGTTTGCACTGGATCAAAAGCAATCAGAGCCACTAAAAATTCAAAAGCTTTAGTAAATTCGCTGTCAAAGAGCTCTGCCTTGGAGGTCAGCCTGGGAGTGATGATTTCTTTTAAAGGAGAGAGGTTGCTGGCTGAAATCATGGACATTTAACCAGTAGTTTTTTCCTCACTCCAATCAGACTAAAATGTAGGAGTAATCTACAGTGGGGTTGTGGCCAAAATATCTTCCCCAATTGCCTGCAGGGAGGAACAGCCAGAGTGGAAAAAGTGTGTGGATAGTCTACGTGCAGTTGTGTTCAAATGTACAGGGCTTGTTTATGGAAGCTTATATTCAGCTGCACCATCAGATGTCTCAATTATAGTCCTAGAGCATAGGGGGAACAAAACATTAGAATTATGTTGGAGAGCTATCTAATTCGCCACATGCCTCCCCTCCTCCACCCTTATCCATCCCCATTGTTGCAAAAAAAAAAAAAAAAAAAAAGAAATCTTTACTTTCTTTTCCAACAGCACAAACATTGCAAAATTTTCCATCTAAATACTAGAATGGAGAAACATTTGTTATAACTCAGCAGAGCAAAAGCATTTTGACATGCAGCAAGCTGGGCTGCTAATGAACGGCAGAAAGCAGATATGAAGTGCAGGATGAAATGGCCTGCTCTTATTGAAACAATGGGAATCTTCATCCTCTGACCCTAATTTGGAAAAACATACACAAGATACCAAGAAGTGAAAGAGACTGCGGTTGAGAATTTACCCAAAGGCTAAAGCCTAGGTTTAGTGGTAAATGATTTTTCTTGGGTTTCTGTGATTTAGAGGGGATTTTCTTCTGCCTTTATCTTGCCTTTGTTTACCTTCGGAAATTTCATCATCATGTTCTCTCTGGCTTTAGTAGCTGCTTCAAGCATGGAACAATTTTAAGATTATATTTTGGTTTGTGAGCAAGTGATTTCTACTCTTTGACTTGGAAAGCCGGGTTGGTTCTCCATGGGGGGGTGAACCTTCAAACTGAGTAACGTGAACAGCCTGTGGTAATACTAATTCTTCACAATGTTTTTATATAGTGATTAGAGAAGCCCTAGTGGCTCAGTAAACATTTAGCAATATATATATCATAATTCAGATGGTTAGTCTCCTGCTAGCCTCAGTGTGCTTTTCCATTCTACCACTTCAACGTTGTGCAAGGTGTCTGATGCTCCTCCCATGACAAGCACTATCAAACTGACCAAACTGATGGCAATAATGAAATTAATACGTACACGGAAGCCTTAATGTTCCTGTCTGAAGGAGGGAGTTCACTTAGTACTTTTCATTGTCTTGAAAAGCTTCCCAAGAGTCTAATAGAATCAATGTGCTGTTTAGAAGGGTGGGATTAAAACACTTTGCCTTCAGCTGACAAACCAGAAACATTGGTAGTAGTTCCTAGTTTCTTGCGTGCATTACAGTTTCAAAATGACTTTCAAGGACGCTATTTTGAGAAGCGGAAACCATGGCTTTTATGTTATCTGGCAGCCTGAAATCCTTCAGATGGCACTGACCTTGGAGGCCAGATCCAACAACTCCATCGAGCTGTGTTCCATTGAGGTACACACACTCCATCTGGCAAGAACAAAACTCCGGCCAGAGGGATATGATTAAGTGATATATAGTCTTGGGACCTGTTTCTTGAATCTCATGAACTAGCAACTTCAAAAGGATCTTGAAAAGAGATGAAGGCCACATGACTGGAAATGTATTCATTTTTGAATGCGTTTACCAAAGACCTGGAAATGAATGCTGCTGCTTCTGAGCACCAGTCCAGGTTGGAGCAGGCTGGCAGACTTAGAGACATTGAATCATCTCCATACAGAGCTGGCAGAGCAAAAGATAATGCATGACAAAAGGGAACTGAGCTATCGACAGTCTCGTGTCTCTGTCCTGAAATGCAGAGAATATGTACTGACCCTCGGAGCTTTTGGAAGAGGCATTTATCTTGAGACTAGGCTAATGCAGTGCTAGCACAGCTCGTTACACGGGATTTTTGCAAGAAAATAGAGGTTTGATAGAAAATGTGAAGAGGAAACATCTTGAAACTGAGAATCCATGAAGCAGAAATTATGTGAAAAAGTTTTCTGCAAGTGGTGTTCATCTTTATAATTTGTATCAAATCTATCTGGATGGAAACAACTTAGTAATTAATACAAATTTTTACATAGTCTTTCCAAGCAGTGTAGCCAAAACTGCATAACCCTCTTATTTTATTTTATTTTATTTTTTTAACTTCCTTGGTTCGGGTGTACAAATCCCACTTTGGGAACCCAAATAGAAGAATTAAGATCAATATTCCCCACCGTCTGTGGGCAGCACTGCAGCTGAGCCATCCTGAGTTTTGTTGCCATTATTCCAGAAGTGTTCTAGGAGGAGATGTAAGCACAGCATGAGAGTCACATTAGTAAGACTTTCCTGCAAGTAAGTGTTTTCTGGAGGTGATAATTTGCTACTTAGCTGCCTGCCAGAGTCAGATATGGAGACTATAAGGTTTTCCTTACTTCTTTTTGGCTATCAGGCTACACTTTAACAAAGTGTATACATCTCAAAGGCAAGACTATCCATATAATTATACAAGCTTAATTGTATCTATCCCTTTTCTATGGGATGCTTTTACAGCCAACTTTGCTTCCTCTTTTAGGTACCCTGGGACAGAACCTGTCTGCACAACTTACCCAAGGACAGTATTAGGTTGAGGGTTGTGAGTTCTATGCTTTAATGTGAAGATGATTTTGGCTGCAGCTTTCTGAACTGTACATATTCTCTTGATGGCCAGAGAAAGAAGGAACAGCAGAAAGACAGTGACCCAGGCTTGTCAGCATGTAATTCTCAGGCTATGTCTGACTTTGGCCACTTTCTTAATCCTGCTTGTGATTTTATGAACAGCCATTTACCACCAGAGTGCTGCTGGGCTACTTATGATTCCTGCTGGTGATCTTGATGTTCTTCTGCTCTGGAAGAAGTTGCTGTTTAGTTTTCTTTGAATAGGAAGGAATTTCATTCCATCACATTCCCTAATGTAGATTCAATCTGTATGTTGCCTTGTACAGTGCAGGCCTGGGATTATCTGGAAGGGAAGCAGCCGGGTCACCTCTGAAAGTACCCTCCTACAGCCCAGACTAAAGGAGCAGAATGTACTGCCAATGTCAGATTTAGCCAACCTGACAAATATCAGAATTATCATCTTTCTGAGCATCCAAATGAAAGTGAAACAAACTGCAGGCTGAGAAATTCTGTCAGAGATACAAAACAGCTATTATTCTGGCACCCACTGAATGATATTCTAAAATATAAATAAAATTATAGCAGTTTTGCAAAGAGCCCTCTTGAGGCTCCATTGGAATTTCTCCATTTATCCCAGTCATTCCCTGGACAGGAGATAGGTGGGCACTGAACTTCATATTGCTTGCCTTGAATGCAGAGTTGATTGAACCAGAACCACGCTTCTGCTCACAGTGTGCATCCCAACCAAGCTGCCAGTCCTAAAGAAGGTATCTGTGCTTTTGCTGCTGGCCAAACAAGTACAACCGAGAAGCAGTCGGGCTGAATACATCTCATGTTCACAGTACACCACCAGAAACCTAACACTTCTACATTATTTCAGCCATTCCTGTCCATTTTACTGTAAAAGGCTTGAATCTGTGCCTAGCTCAGGCTTGCCCTGAAGAGGAGCTCAGCGCTTATGTGCACTAGTATTGGTGCAACCCCTACTTTGCAGAAATGTTTTTTTACTTCTGAACAAACTGTCATTTCAAATCCCCTTTTACCAAATAAAACTATGTGCATATGCAATAAAAGATGGAGAAGAGGATGAGAGACAAAAAAAACAAAACAAAACAAAACAGAACAAAAAAACAAAAAAAACCTCAAACCCACAAAGGTAGAATTTAGCTCCTAAATGTTTCTGAGCAGAAAAGCACATTCTCCTACTGCTGCAATCATGAAACTTTCTTGCTTGCTTTCCTATGTCAGAGACCTCAGCTTTCCTGATGACAGTATTTAACCATTCACGTAAAGATAGTATTTTTATTTTCCACAACGTGTTTTTATTGGCTGCCATCTCTTTTGCCCTGCAAAAGGTTTTCTTGTCAAGAGGCAAAATACTGCAGAGACATAAGGTATTTTGACCAACCAGAGAGGCACTAAAATAAGTAAGATCTGTGGCTCTCAGTTTTCCTCACCTTTCCTGTGGTCAGCCTGTCACACACAATGCCTGCTGAAGGCTGGAAAGATGAAGGCTTTCTGTAAAGGCACTCTAGCAGAGTGAAATCATCGCCAGCTCATCTCCTGTCTTACTCAAATCCAGCACTGCAGAAATTCTGCCAGGAGTTGTTCTGAGGCTATCTGAGATTCCTCATTTAGGTCACACAAGAAGTAGGAAATAAGACTAAATTGATGCTGATTTTGTTTAAATCAACTTTAATTACTTATTTAAATTACTCAGAAAGACCTACCTGTCAAAACTAAGATTTGTCAGACAGCAGTTTCTATTTACCTTAAAGAAGTCAGCTGGAGAGAATGAGATCACTGTGGACAGACAGAACAGCCATAAAACTTGCAGAGAGCAGGGTCAGGAAAAGAAAATCAGACCAAAAGCCATTCCGGTAACAGAATATGAAATCTGATGTCTACCCTTAGGGGAATACTTGTGGGACAAGCTTCCCTGCTCCAGCGGTTTTCCCAAATTGCCACTCTAGGAGACTCGACCCAGCTTCTGAAATCTCTAAAGAAAAGCTTCAGGGTGACTCTTGGAAAACACATACTAACCTGCCCTCCTCTATTGGCTGAACACATGGGACGCTCTTCAGTCTGCTTAATACCACAGACTTACTTCAGAGGAACATTTTTTACATTACGATGGTTTGTTGACAGAGGCACAAATGCTCACATAGACTCCCAGTTTCAGACAATTTCTTAAGTGCATTCTTCCACCATTTCCTATTCATCCCACAGTAAATGTTTAAAACTTTTTTTTCTTTAAGCCCATTTTCTTGAATGTCAGTTCCTTTTCCATTATATTCTTTTCTGCATCCATAAACTTTAACAAATGCAAGTCTTTAAATTACACATCATGATTAACTGTCCATTTCAACACCATTCATTTGAAGTCCTGCAAAGCTTTTTACAGTTTATGGGGTGATGGGACTGAAGTTTTTACAAGATCAACCCCGGTCAGCAGGGTTTACAAGATGCACTCTGCAGGGCTTAATTTACAGCTTTTTGTGTCTGTGCAAATCATGTACAAATTAACGCAATGAAAGGAAAAACTGGGGATCAGACCTGGCCGTAGGCCAGATGCTGAAGACCTCCCTCAGTGCAGAAGGTCTGGCTTAAGGCCTGGCCAGACCAGTATTTTTCTCTTATGGTGCACACTGACTTCAGTAGCGCAGGATTGGACCTTGAGGCTGGAGCAAGCATGTCATAAATACCGGAGGATGGACCGCAGACAAAAATTGTAGCACGGATTTTCATGGGCACTCATGTCTTGCTGCTCAGTCTCAGTGAAGGAATGTAACTCTCCTTGTAATTTCAAAGCCACTCGTTCGATCTTTTGAGTAATTATGGGTCGACAGCTGATTATACCCTGGAAATGTTTGCTAGCACTATTAATCTTTTGCTCATTTGGGCTGTTCATGGATATAATTATAAACGAGCGAAAGCAACAAAGTAATTTCTGATTGGATGGCTTGGGAGAGACATGAATATAGCCTGGGTGATTCACACCGTGCTCAGCAGTGCAAGGTGCTGGACATCCCCTGAAATGAGCGGCTCTGAGCAGTGCTGGGCCTCTCAGCCACCAACTAAATCGCGCCCATAATAACAAGACTGGGGTGGTAGCTCAGTTCTTATTGGAGCTGAGGATAAATTAAAGGGAGGCAACCAAAGAGAAACTATTTTCAGACAGCTAGAGTAGAATTTCAGTAACGTTTAGCCTGATTCTTTGAAAATAAAATGGCTATGGAATATTTCTTATTAGGGTTGAATTGCTTAAGAGGCCCTTGTTAAAGAATCACACACACATGCTGGGTCAGGCAATGTGATGTCTGTTTAAATGCTGTATTATTGCCAGATGGGCCTTTAAGCTTATATTGATGTATCTGTTTAAAAAACAAACAAACAACACCACCCATATATTTCTGTTTATTTCATTCTAGCTTAGCCTGCAGAATGTGGTTTGCTATAACTGAAAAGAGATTTTTCAAATTTTACTTTGGATTATCATTATTTTATCATTATTATTATTATTATTATTATTATTATTACTATTATTCCATAATGAATCCCTATTATTTTCAGATGCTATCCCTAATTCATGTAAAATACTGATGCACTGAATTTATCATTCAAAAAGGTTGACTGTTCAGAAAGTTTTATTTGGGAAAATATGTATGAACTACTAATTGTAGGGTGAATACCCTGAAAGAATACCACACAAAGTAATGGAGGTGGACAGTATATTTTTGTATGGCTTATCCAGGTGGTATAAAGACAACTGGTAAATTAGGAAAGGCTCACCTGCAAGGGTCAGCCCTTAAAGGGGGTCTGGGAGAGGTAAAGTCAGACTCCACCCCTTCTGGTCACACAGGTACATTGCCTTCACCTGAGCTCCTGCAGCTGACTCAGTGCTCACCTCAGGTGATCAGTCAGTGGTTCAGGTAGTGATTTAGCAATTCCCATACACTAATCTAAACTCAAAGAGAGACATTCAATTTGCTGAGTGTTTATGGCACAAAGCTAGTAACACCTTACTTGCATCATGTTTCTTTTTTATTCTCAGAGTTTTTCTACCAGTGAAGGAATTGCTGACAATTCCTTCTGTCCCATGTTTTTCCACAGACTGATCTTGTAATTTTTTCCTTATTTTAATTTTTATTACTGTCCAATGAACAGTAATGTTGTAATATTAGGAAAGGGAGCTCAATACTGCCTCATTTCAGCATCTATACAGAAGGTATGCTAGTGAGGCTCCCAAATGTAGGAGGTTTGGACTTTTAGGCGTGCAGAGTAAGATGAGTTCAAGGACAGGCAAAACCCAGCAGGATCACATTCTGTGGTTTTCTGTTTCTCTTCAAGTATAATAAAGAGTAGCTGGAAGATATGAAAAAAGATCTCTTAGAAGAAGATGTAAGTAATCTCTGGTCTGCCTGGCTTGTTTTACTTGTTAGGTTTTACAGCTTGTCTGCAAAAGTCATTGTGGAAGATGAACCACGCCTGAGCACAGGAGCGCTGAAGAACTGCTTTGGAGAGAATGGCCTTGCAGTCACTTCTTCAGGGAAAGACGATGTTTCTGCCTGAAATACTGGAAATGCAGAAAGCTCATCTTCTTTCTTCTCTTCTTTGGCTCAGTTTGCAGCACATGATAACTTTATTCATTTCACGCGATGGATGTAGCAAACAAAGGGTGAGTATTAAGAGAGAGCTGCTGTTCCTTTGTAAATACTGTAAAGGCTTTGCCACCTTCATCACTGATTTCCCATGCCTTTCACTCTACCTCCTCATTAACTGCAGTACCCAGATGACTGCTGATCAAACACATCTGAAGCAACAGAGCTCTGATTACTGCTGATTTACATGGGTCAAGTTAGTTCCTTCCTTCTTTGTTGCAATTTCATCTTTATAAAGTATAACTACAGTTTTTATAGTTCAGAAGGCAGCTTTCTGTGATGGAGCCTACTTCCATCTGGCTGCAGTGATGAGCTTGCAACGCAATGAACTATGTCTGTTTCCATTCCACGTTGCAACAGTTATCCATATGTTGAAATATAACATTGCTGGTGGTTTAGGCAAGATGGAAGTTGCCAGCCCTGTCTGTGATGATTTCATCCAGTTAGGAAACAGATGGGAAAAGGAGATGGGGATAGAAAGGAATATCTGGACATCCGAGGAAAAAGGAACTGAAGGAATGGGGATTCCTAAAACACAGGGAGCTGCTGTGTCCTGCAGAGTTCCCCAAGAATTTTGCCCAAATATCTGCCAGCTGAATCCTACATGCTATTGCTGATCCTTTGAAAATGCACTACATAGACAAAAAAGAAAGAAAAAAAAAGTAGTTTGGCAGCTAGCTGTGAGTTTACAGAAAATCGCTTTTCATGGTAACTTTGTGAAGAGAGCACTGCTTGCGGTTGCTCGCTCCCTTTTCTGGTTTTACTTACTGTTGCTGGAGTTTTAGGACAAGAAAATCCTTCGGGCTCCCATGGTCAGAGCCACACAACTAACAGGAATGAACTCTCCGCTCCTCAATGTCTGCTTAACCAAATCTATTCATTTCCCATGGAGAAACTGCCTCATTGCAGAGGAAAAGGGAGATTTTTTTTTTTTTTTATGAAGGTTTGCTAAGATCAGATATCAAAGGTGCAAGTGATGACAATGTGAGACTATTTCTTGGGATACTTGTACAGATTGTTTCTGGAGTTAAATCTCTGAAACACAACATGCATACTTGCATGGTACCGAACACACTGCCTACATTAATCTTTAAAAGTCTTAATTTGACGACTACCCTCCAGCTGCCAGCTCAGGTATTGAGCTGGTTGAAGTTGATATTTCTGAACAAAAGCAGCCCGTCTGACCCTGTGTCTGTGGAGACAGGGCCAGACAGAGCTCCTGAGCATTCTGCAGCTGGCCGCACTCAGTGCTGGCATTTCACAAGCATTTTCCTTTCCATCGGGCAGAGCGAAGCCTCTGGGGACAGGAGATGGCTCGGCCACATCTATTGCTTTGCATGCACTGCTTTCAGCTCTGTGTTATCCTGGGGAAAAAGCTTGAATTTTCTAAGAAAATTCTAAAATAAAATTGGCTTAAAAGAGACCAAGGAAAATAACAAGAAAAAGTAGAAATCTCTAGTCAAATTCTGGACATGAACTTGTTATGAGCATGTATTTTTTTTCTATTGCAGTTCTCCCCACCCATTTCTTTCATACATTATAAATGTATCCTCACCAGCTTCCTCCTTTAATTATTGCATATTTACATCCTCCTTTCATTAATAGTTTTCATTCTTTCCTACTACAGCCTACGTGAACATTTTGTGACAAAATGCTTCCTGGGATTTCTCTGATACCTCCTTCTCTTTTGCAAACCATTGGTGTTCATGTTAGGGTGTTGATCTAGAACCTACACATTGGTGTCTGGTGAAGCGGTGTTTCTGACAGAGTTGAGCTGCAGGGAGCAGTTCCCTTGAGTACTGCGTGGATGTGACACTCAGCTGATGGCTTTACCCTCGATCCTGAGGGCTGAGCTTTCCTGCTTCCTGTCTGTGGGAGCCATGACCTCAGCTCCATGCTATTCTGAAATGATGCCCAACAGTCTTTCTTTTTCCACTCTGGCGTTATTGAAGAAGTCTCCCCTTCCTTTCATGGTTGATGATTTTCTACATATCTGCTGTGATTTAATTCCTTCCTGATCACTTCTTATTTGTCAGCCTTGTAATTACATGTTCTTTACATCTCTGAGTATAAGTGTCCCTGTTAACTGGACCTGAGGTGAGGTTTGATCTGTTAGGACCTCTTTCTAAAAGTTTCTTACCTATTTTCTACCTTAAGACTATAGTTATAACTATTTTTTCTAGTTTCATATCTAGCATTTGAACCTGATTCTTGACATGAGTGAAGGAAGAAATGCTTGCAGTGTGCCCAGCTCACAGCACTGCTCACAGCCAGTGCAGCGCTCATGCTGTGCAGCAGTGCTGCTCCTTGGAGGGGAAGCAGTCATGCAGGGATGTGATCTGAGCAGTGCTCATTTTCTGTACGCAGAAGATGTTTGTTCTCTGTTGAGTCTCTGTGAGCCTGACAGAGGTGGCAGGAGAAAGTTGGCCATGAGTAATTACCCAAGAAACAGAGGGGCTTTTATTTTTAATCCTGTAGTTATCAACTGCAGTTTCACTGGTGGGTTACTTCATTTTCAGCATTTCCCTGTTCCCCCTGCGTGGACCTTCTCTGTCCTGAGAGCTGCTGGGACTCAGGGTTGGACTTCTACATTCGCTCCCTGCCACGTAGTGCCTGCCGCAGCTCTCCCAATCAGCCATGCAAGCATCTGGGCACATAATGTTGGGCCTGATTTCTGCTCGGGGTTCCAAACCAAAGGATGCCACACTCAAGTTTTCCCTTCGTTCACCCTTATTTTTCACTCTTTGGATCCAAAAATCACATCTGGTAGGCCCATAGAAGCATTTAAGGTAAAAAATGAGGTGTCTACTTGTGTGCTGTATAGGTGGATCTTAAATACATGAATCCTGCTTTCAGCACTAATTTTTGTTTTGGATGATGCCCTAGGTCCTCCAGTAATGTTTCCAAGGCGTAAACCTTCACTCAGTAGGCCACCATCTGCTTTTGTGATTGTATGTGACTTAGTAGCACTTAAGTTATTATCATTTTGAGTACATCTTGTATCACATCAGGACGAAAAGTGTGGCGACGGCACAGTGCATCTCCTTTATTCTCACCATGGTACCGGGTGAATACGATGGCACCCATGAAAAATGAATGTTTTTGGTTCTGACTGGCGTTTGGATATGGAAACGCTGTTCCCAAGCAGAAGAGCGGGCGCGCAGCTCTGTCGCCGCTGCCCCGGGTGGCTTTTGTCGCAGTAACGCCTTCGGACGCGCTCGGTCCCCACACAACGCCGGGCCGGGGCGCGCCCTTCCCGCGCAGCGTTGCGCTCCCGCGGCGCCCGAGGGCGGAGCTTGGCGGCCCCGCCCCTCCCGCGGCGGCGGCGTGCGCCCGGGCGCGGAGGCCACGAGCGGCTCCTGTTGCGCCGCCGGGCGCCCTCGCCGCCCGGGTCCTCCCACCGCCGTATAAAGCCTGGGGCGGGCGGCAGCGCCCTTCGCTTTGCCCGCCGCGGAGGGAGGAGCGGCATCCCGGGCGCGGCACCGGCTGCTCGTGGCGACGCTTTTCCCCTTTCTCCCACCCCCGCCCTCGGGGCTGGCGGCGCGGGGAGCGGCGGCGGTGCGGAGGGGGAAGATGGCGTGGAGCGGCGCCCGGCCCCCGCGGCTCCTCCTGCCGCTGTTGCTGGCCCTGGCGCTGCCGGCAGCGGCGGAGCGGAGCCCCGGGCCCGGCCCCGCAGGTGAGGTGCGGGGCGGCGGGAGGTGCGTGGCGCGGCGGGGATGCGCTGCCGGAATGCGCTGCCGGCCCCGTTGTGCTTCCCGGCTCGGGAGGGGACCCCGCCGGCCCGCGGTGCGCGCGTGGGAGCTGCCGCTTCTCCGCGGTTGTTTCTGTGTTTTTTCTATTCATCCGCCGCTCCACGTTTGTTCGTGCCGCTCGCGGCTCCGGGGAGGGGATGCGGCCCCCGGGGCTCCCCAGGTTGGAGCAGAAAGCGTTTTAAATCGCCGGGGTGAGTCATGCGGCGGTAGACGCAGGGTTCAACTTCGGAAAAAAAGTAAAAATAGATTCCCCAGTGGGAAGAGAGCGCCTCGGGCTTTGTCCCTTCCCCCACTTTGTCTTCCCTGCTCCCGTGACGAAGTTGTGATAGTTGCGATGGGTAGGGGGGGTTTCCACTGCGGGGAAAAGCGCGGTGTCCTTCGTTTCTTGCGTGGACTTCTTCAGCTTGGGGTGAAGCTTTTCACTTCGTGAGAAAAGTGAGCTGGAGGCTGCCGTGCCTTTTGCTGGCCCTCGGAGGCCGCCAGATTTCTGTTCCTTACGTTCTGGAGTCACGTCCGAGAGAGGGTAGAACACAATTGCATCTTCAGCATGTAAAATAGAAGAATGCACGCAGGAAATTCCCTCAGAGAGGTGTCCAAACATATGTGTCAAGCTATACGCCAAAACCGATTTCTTATCCAGTACTGCTTTAGCATCTGTATTTCTGATTTCTGTTCTGGAAATAGAAAGGTATTCTGTCCTGCTGAACTCTTACCGCATGAAATCAAAGTAGTTTTATTTCCTGGCTTGTTTACTCAAGTGTGTAATAAAGTTATTTTTATTACCTAGCTTGATTTTTCCCTTTGGTGTTTGAAGGCAGCTCACTTTCCTGAGAGACAAGTTTATTCCAGCAAGGTCTGAGTTTGGAAATTGCTGCTTTAGCTGATAATCAGTGTAGGAGAAGTTGGCACTGACAAACACCAGACTGCTTGCTCGGCTGCTTGGTCCCAACTTTCTCCTTTTGCTGCTTTCAGCGACTCTGCAGAGTTCCCTGTGTTCTGCACGGGGCTGTTGCTTGAGCTCTGGGCAGTGTGAGCATTGCTGTCCCATGGCTATGGGGCTGCGTCCTGCTGGGGTGTGATCTGGGCAAAACATCGAACTCCTATAAGGTCTGTGAGGATGCTCCTGTGGCAGTCAGTTACTGCAATCCATTGCATTTTTTTTCCCTTTAAGATATGTATTCAAATAATGCATTTTTAAGCTACTTGATGTAGGTGAGATTTTTGTGTCGATAAGTAACAACTGGACTGATAATGACTCGTGGTTTTAAACCCTGTTGGTGTTAAAAGGTACGAGAAGTGGAGTGCATGGTTCACGGGTAGATGCAGTGGTGTGTGGTACAGCAAGCCAGAAACAGACTGCTGTGACTAGATAAAAGTGATGCTACACAATTTGCAACACTGGAAAGCACTGTTCTGTAATATATAGGTGGTCAAATGAGAAAATCCTGTTCTTCTTAATTTAAACAATAATAGTCTGTACTGGACTGTAGCAAACTGCTGAGTGCAGTCTGCTCCTTGTGTAGCTTCTTGACCCCGGTGCTGCCTGCTGTGTTACTTGATTTTGTTCCAGTTTTAACCCTTAAATGTTATCCTCCAGTCTGCATTGCATTGCATTGCTTAGTGAGGGACACTGTGCCCTCCTTTGTAGAAGTCTCCTGTTCCATACGTGTTCGTGGACTCAGACTTCTATCGAGTAAAGATGCAAAAGTTTCAGTGTTAGAGCAACAGTGTTAATATGTTCCTGCTGTGCTGCGGTTACTGAGTACCTGTTGCTTATCGTGTAACACAGTGCAGGAAAAGACATTTGTCGTTATTTTGGGTGTTCCCATGAGAATGTTTTTTCAATCAGCTCTCTGCACTGGAAGCTACGCTGCCTTCTCAGAGTCCATTGCTCAGCGGCTGTGGGCTTGGCTATGTGGCCACGTAGCCACCATGAGCAGGCCTGCTGCATTGCTGCTGTCCTAGTGCTCCCAAAACATGAAGGGTGGGTGGAGGTCAGGACTTGTCACAGGGAGTGGAGGTAGCTTCCAGAGCCGACGTGGCCAGGATGTGTCCTGGAGCTGCAGCAGTACCCGTGGCCAAGCTGCTGGCTGTGCTCCACTCAGCGAGCCTTCCGTGCTGGCCGCAAGCACTGGAGACAGTGATGGGTACTGGATGTGGCAGCGTGAGGGCCTGCTTGGAGGTGGCCGGTGCTGTTGTGAATGCTGTTGACTTCTTAGGCTCAGCCAAAATGGACGCTGTGATAACAGTGACTGTAAGACTTTCATTGAGGCAATGCAGTAAAGAAGCAAGGGATTTTGATCATGTAACCACCTTGGCGTGCTTACTGAAAGAACTGGAAGGCTCAGCCTGTTTTCCCCCTTGGAAATGTTGCCTGTGAAGACAGCAGTCTGAGTTCTTTGTAGAAGCTGTATTGAAGTTGAAAGGCTGTGCAGTGCAGAGGAAAAACAAATAGGAGCTTTTTGGATGGTTTTTTTTTTTTTCTTTCCTTAGGTGGTGAAGGTAAGCCACAGTAGCGGATGGGACATTGCTTTTCTCTGTGCGCCTGGCTAAGATCATGGAAATTTGGCCAGAAAATGCATTTCTAATTGAAAGAGCTGTAGTGGTTCTTATCAGTATTTGGTACTCTCAATTGCTGTCTAAGCCAGGAGGGTTTTGCATGAAACATATTCCTGTCAAGGAACTAACATTATTTCTCAAAGGTTTCTTTGCATCGATTGCATATTCTGTAGAGTCGTGAGTTATGTCTGGATTCCTGGCTTCCCCTCCCCCCCCCCCCCCCCCCCCCCCCATACTATTGCTCACTTAAGGAGAATGGACTCAGCCTCTTCACAGGGAAGCATTTAGTTTTGTCTGTTGAATTGCCACTATTACATTGCATGATCAAAAGGAACATCTTTCCATTTGTGTAAAGCTACTAATCTGTTTAAAATTTAAATTAGTTGACACTATGCTCCAGTGAATTCCCTTGGCACAGATGGTAGGTAGGATCACAGTAAGGGCAATTTTGTTTTTATTTATGCTGTTTACTTTTATCGTGCTTGAGGGGCCAGTTGCAAGGAGAGTGACTTTGAAAGTGAAGAATCTTTGTTCCCTCTAAATTTCTACACAGAGTGTAGTTCCCTTCAGCAGAAAGCACAACTTGACAGGAATGTGTTTGTATGTGGAGGAATGTTGTAGCTCTATAGGGAAAGTGAGACAATCTTTGAGGAATACGTGCTTGCAAGCACAGTCTGACACCACTGCGGTGTTCAGACTCCTGGTTCTGCAACAAAACTGCTTCTGGAGCATTTCCTTACTATTACTTCACTTTTCAAAGTATGGATTATATTGCGCATGAATAGACTAAATATGTAAAATCTGATTCACCCCAAATTATTTATTTCAAGCAGCTGTTAAAATCTTCAGTAGATTGGGGAAGATAAGAAATCCATTAACAAAATAGGATATATCTTTGGTTTGATGATCACGGGAGTAACATCTTCATGTTCTCAGTGTCTGCGTTATGTTGATTTATTTTAATAAATACTTCAATATTGTTTGCAGTATGACTGTAGACACAGGTATCTGCTGATCATTTAGCTGTTATTCACAAATTATGCAGTTAACATATTTAATCATTTCAGTCTGTTTCTGTTCAGATATGGTTTAAAGATGGTGTGGTTTACTTTGTAATTTCTTCATAATGCATAAATGTGTTTGTAATGGAGAACAAAGTAACTGCATATGTTTCCTTAAAACTTCTAAATTAAATAGTAGAATTGTCTTAGTTTAAAACACCTGAATTTATAGAATAACTCTGAAGAAAGCCCCTTTGTTGTAGTGGTTGGCCCACCATCTCTTATAGGCTGCCCTTCAAAAAGTATTCTAGAGTTCTTCCTGGTTCTTTTTATGGGGAAAACACATAGGGTTATAGAAAAAAGATTTCTTTTTGATGGTAGTACTAATTCTTGAAGTGTAACTGCAAGTTACCAGATTGTTGTATTAAACTTCCTTGTTAACTAGAAAATTAAATGTTAAAAAAAAGAGTTTATTTGGGCTATCTTCATAAGCAGTTTACTAATTACGTTTTATATCACTGTGAAACAACTGTGCACACATCATTAGCATGAGATTAGAACCAGATCCATAAACATAGTAACTGAAGTTGCTAGCCCAGCTGTTCTTTGTTAAAAGCACCCTGAAATATCTGTCATACCTTACTTGTCTTAAGGCTTTGTGTCAGAAGCAGGCCATGTCTTTGGTGCTGCTCCATGGGCTGAAGTACTTGCTTGCTTGGAGCAGGCACTGCCCTTCTTGCCAAGTGTGGAGTTGCAGTTTGTCTTTCATGCAGAAAAGGACTCTTGGACAAGTGTGGTTTTTTCCTCCCAAGGTTTGTTGGCCTGCTTTTCTGTCCAGTTACAGGAACTGTCAAAGCTGGACTGTGGAGATCTGGGGCTACGTGTTGCACAACCAGTGCCTGGAGGCAGGGTGGTATGCAAAGTTGTGGGGTGGTGACCTCTGCTCACAAAATGGGGACAATCATGTCTCCTTCAGTCAACTCCAGTTTAGCTCTTCCTTTGATAAAATAAGATTAGTTGAAGGAGAAATCTTTATTACGAATCTTAATTGCCAGTTTTCACTGATGGCTTGATCAGCTGTCCGAAAGCAGGATTTAATGATGCCTGGTGACTGCTTGTTTAAACAGCTGGATATGCTGAATAACAGCTTAAACAGCAGCATGCTCTTCTCTAGACACTCATTTATGAGAGACAGTGAGGGCAAGGCTACTAAAAGGCAGAAGCTGAGTAAACTTTCTCACTTGGACAGCTGGGGTTAGCTGTCCTGGTCCCAGTGCACAGCCCAGTGGCAGTGTGTGGCTGAGCCATCTGATGGGTGTGAGCACAAAGGACCAGGCTGCTGCCATGGCCCCATCCCCACTGCTTGGAGACTTCTGAGGCTGAACTGCTGTCTGGGCACTAATAAGTGACTGTAACTGGACCCGTTCCCACTTGCCAGGATCTGGGCTGCTATCCCTGGAGGGATTGCTTCATGCCTTGCAGTGATGTCGTGCACAAACGTTTGAGTCTGGATACTAAAGACTATCTCTTGTCTTTGCTTTACTATGTAGTAACCAATTCAATAAGCTGGGTCTCACCCAAGTCTACTACAGATGGTGGAAAAACCTTGTGAGTGCTGCTGCTAGTGCCTGGCTTTGCTCAGGAAAACTTGCACTGGAAGGAGTGAGAGCCTGGGCACAGCCAGTGCTGTGGTGATTGATGTGTGCACACACAGGCCCTAATGAGCCTGTGTTGACTGTCTCAGTGTAGTACAAAATTAAAAATAAATATTAAAAAGAAAAAAGGCTGAGCCAATCTAAAAAAGCCATTTCTAAAAATGGTTATGAATTAATATTGTATCTGCTGGCCTTTATCTGGAAGCATGTACATGTGTAAAAGGGATGATCTGTGGGTGGTAATTTATTATTATTAGAACTGGCTATGTTAAACAATTATTTCCATGTGGACTTTTCACATGCTATTTAGAGGTGACATCAGAACTGTTTGGTATAAGACAAACAGCAAGCTGCAGCACAGTGAACTTCTTGATGGAGTCAGGGCATATGGGGAACAAAATCTGTGTTCACATCCTTTGGGCCTGCAGATAAAAGGGAGATAATTTTCTTGCATGGGGAATCTTTAGTCTTTTTGGAGCATACTTTAGATTTTGAAATGAAGCATTCAGCACTCTTTGCCTCTTTATAGATGGATGTGAGTTGTGGATGATGTTGAACAATAATTGGACTTGATTGTTCAATCTTTTCTGGAGTTGTAGAGAAAATCAGTTTGCATTCATTTAGTGGGGGAAAAGAGCAGTAAAATTTAATACCTTGTTCAGGGGCTTTGTGTTAGCAAGCACTAATCTAGTATATTTTCTATATCACAAGAAAATTCAGAGTAAGTTCTGCTTATTCTAATGCGCTTCTGCAGCTTCTTTTTTTCTTTAAAAACATGAGAAGCCGTAGAAGATTTAAACAGGCAATGTTTATTGTTACTGATGAAGTTGCAACAGTATCAGCTACTCAAAAGTAAACTGAGCAATTGAACCTTCTATGTATCTTTCCTGGAATAACTGCTGAAAACTTCCTGCCCTTTCTAGTCCTATTCCATGGCCAGGAACAGTATTGGGGTTCTGTTACGGATATCTGTTGCTCTGTGATTTTTAGGACCATTTACAAACAACCCTATGATGCAAGTTCTACAATGACTATGCTTGTACCCTTAAAAAGGCAGAATTATATCTGCTTTAATTTAGTAGATCTGGTTTATAGTGAAGAAGTTACAAGTCTGACAAGTAGCAAAGAAGAATCTGTTTTGCAAATGACATAAGTATTTGTTTTGCACTTTATATTTTGCAGTAAGATATGCAAGTGCAGAAATGCAGTGATGAACAAGAGGTTTGTAAAACAGGAAAAAAGAACTGATGTTCAGAGGGGTTTGTGCAGAAAGATCTCTGCTCCTTCTAAATCTGGCATTCAAATTTAATTTGAAGCATTGACTCTTAGGAATCCCTTTCACATACAGGCATAGGTGAATAGTGTGCAGGCAGTGTTTGGCTACCCATGACTGTACTTGCTATCTGTTAATTCTAATCTCATCATTTGTTTTAAGTTTTATCACTTTTCTGCCTTTCTTGAAGTTTTTCAAACATATTGCCTCTCCTCCACAGCAATCCAGCCACTCTATTAAATATCAGAGGATCCAAACTTACAAGGTACTTGTGGCTGTGTAGCTAATGAGACTTTGATATGTGCCTGCATCTTTGGGAAACTGTAAGCTAAGGGATGTGTGGTGCCATGCAAGAAAGTGTTCTGTGTCAAACAGAAGTCAACTCTATAATATATAGATCAGAATTAAAAAGAAACAAAACAAAACCAAAAGCAACAACAGAACTTCCAAATATGCAAGCATTTTCTCTGCACCAATCATCTCTTCCCTTCCTGGCGTGTTATTCAACAAGTCTTTCTTGAGTGAAAGACTGTGCTTGCTAACTCAGTACATTTATTCAGGATCCTAAGGGAAGATAAACAGTTGTTGCATGGCTCTTGTGCCTCTTCATGCCAGCAGTTTTGTTTGTTTAGAAACTCTTCTGTTGGCCTACTGCTTTCTTTGACCATAAGTACATCTTATAAACTGACACTGGGTAGATGTGAAAAACACAAACTTTAAGCATATGCGTTGTGTACTTAAGATCTTGTTTGTTTGCTGCTGGATTACATTAACCAAGTATATGTATGTAGGTATAACTTATAATCATAGTTACATTGCATATAATGGGTTTCTTCTGTTTCCATCTATCATCTTTTCAAAGTGTGTGGGTTTTCAAATGTTTGTTTGATTTAAGACTCTAAGTCTAGGCTATGACTCTGGAGGAAAAAATAAATAAGGCTATTCTTTTCAGGAAGTTGAATACTGTCTTACTGTGCAATAAGTGGAAGCTCATTTTGTTCTAGAGGTCTGAATTGTGGAAGTGTTCTTTGGTATTTAGATTTTGTAGTTGACTTAACAGTTCTTCGAGCTTTTTTTTTTTTGTGTGTGTGTGAGTCTGTATAAGCATTGTGAGGGCATGGCTGTTGGTACCAGCAGTGACCTTTTATCTACAGAGCTTCAACATATCTCAGAAGAATGTGGAAGAATGAGTTTTAGCAAACAAAAAAAATCAGTTTTCATCAAAACTGTGTGGGAAGAAAATTGGTTGTCATGACTATATTGAAGCAGAGTTGGTATACGCTTTTGCATAGGCCAAGGATTCATTTCAGTTTTACTTTTGTAATGTGTGCTTAAAGCTAGGGCTGCATTTTCTTTAAAAGCCCTTTCAGAGCCCAGGAATCAATTGGGAACTTGCTGTTACATGTTGTTTAGTTTTATTGGGCGCAGAATAGAAAATGACCTATAAATGATGTTTTCCAAAGACTTTATTAGCCAGTTGTTTGGATTTCCATGTTTTTAATCTTGTCTCGAGTATATTGTATTTCACATTTCCTTGTGTGATTTCTGAAAAATCTCTCATCTCTAAGGACATCACAAGAGGTTAGTTGTGCAGTTGTAGTCTGTTACTAAATACCATTTAATTCTTCCAAAATTTAACACTTTATCATGAGATATGAACAAAAATTAGATCTGGAATTCCAGATGTGGATCATACCTTCACTGCATGCTGGTTGACCTGCCCTGTGATTTTTTTTTTTTTTTTTCTTCTAACTCAGGCTTGTGGTAATCAACATATCATGGCAATGGTATTAAAGTGACATGTTTCCCAAGCAGGGCTGGTGACGTGCTGAGATGTACCCATCAGGAGCTGGGAACATCAAGCTCCTGTGCTGGGCGTATGACTGGGGATGGCAATTTGCAGTTGCATTTTCAGGTCACATAAATACATTACATGTGGATTTACAAGTGGAATGTATAGGGTTGCAATCAGATACTGAACTCAAAAATCTGATCATGACTCTTTACCAGACTTCTATACAAGAGAATAAAATCATCACTTTTTGGCAGCATGCATGTTTGTGAACAACTGTTTTCAAGGATGAAGTGCAGAAGGAGTAAAACTTCATCAAAAATCTGACAGACATCTTGAGATCTTACCAAGAACTGCAACTTCTGCCATCAAACATCAAACTGGTTTCCCGAAAACAAGGTCAAATACTCCGCTAGTTTTGTTTTTGTTGCTTTTTAAAAAATGCTTTAATTAAAAAATAATAAAACTTTTTTTTTACATGTGTTAAGTATATTGTGTATTTTGTATTCAGCCAAAGACAATTTCTTTTCACTCTGTGCGGGCCAGGCAAGCCAAAAGGTTGGACACCCATGGAGTAGGTTGTCTGACTTGAGAAAAACAGGCAGATTGGAAACTGTAATCTCAAACCAAACAAACTTTTCTGTTTTTTTTTTTTCTCTTTTTTTTTTTTTCCTTTCCTCCTCCCAACAGTTAATCTGTAGAAAGAATATATAATGACAGAAGTTAAGTCCGAAGTCTGAAGTTGCTAGCTGGGGCTGTTTAGTGTCACTCTTGACAGCTGCTTCTCAGTTGAGAATACTTTTAAACATTCCTTGTTACTATTTATTTGAACTGTGACAGAGGAGGAATCCAGGCTTAAAAATGCTTTTTCGGCTGTGGTGCATTTTAGTGCATCTCTCCAGTGATGGAGAAATATTCTCCAACGTAGGGTAAAGGCAAGCTAAATATAGTCTGGTTTTTATGGAAAACTGACTTCTGTTTATCTCCCACATCTATGGAGGTGTGGGAGACATAACAGACACAACCACAATAGCTTTGTGCTTGAATGCATTCACGTGCCTTCTGTCTTCCCAGTAAATGCCCTGACTATGCCTTAAATTAAGGTCACACAGATAACTGCCACAGCTACCTGGGATTGGGTTGTAATAACTCAGCTTTTTTTTTTTTTTTTACTCTCTCTCTGTGTATGGTTTATTTACCTTTAAATCCTATTAGGTTTTCAGTTCCCAAACCTTTTCTGTAGCCTACAGCGTTTTGTTCATTTGTTTGCTGGCGGGCTTTGGAGGATTATTTTGCAATAAGGCTGTGTTTTATGGACACTAGGACACAGATCAAGAACCAGTCATCGTTTACTATTATAAGCCACTAGTTTTACAGATAGGCAAATGTTTTGATGGCATAATGCAGTTTTGTGCACATATGTCCTTTGATCTTACTGCACGTTCCTATTCCAGGGAAGTCCACAGCAGTTGAATCCAAGAACTGAATGTCAGCTCCCATGTGGCTGCAAGCAATATCCTCATTTTTGGCTGCTTTAAAGCTACTGTACTGGTGCCCACAACCCCTGGTAGAAATTATGTAGTAATCTCTGTCAGTGTTCATTCATGATAAATAAGAACCATGTGGGTGTACAAGGAGTGACTGCAGTGCTTTGCGTGTTCCTCTGCCAAGGTATGAGAAGAGAGGTCGCTGCAACTTAGCACAGTCCTGCCACAGCAGTGCTGGCTGAGACCTGCACACAGATCAGTGAAAACAAAGGCACTGGCTTACAGCTCTTATTTCTGGAAATATGTATTTGTGAGGCAGATTCCTGATGGCAGCAGCCCGAAAGATTGAGTGAAGGAGTGAAATGTTTTGATAAACAGTCATTGAGTTTGCTAATATGTTGCACGAGCTCTTTATGCAGTGTTGTCTTTCACAACTTGAGTACTAAACAGTTTCCTAATTTGCACATAAAAATGAATTCTGCCTGACACTGGATATACTTCCCTTGGCCAAACATGTGCTCTCAGGCTTGTTTTCAAAACAGAACAGCTGCTCTGTGAACGTAACTATCTGAAAACTGTCTGGAATAATTGCACTATAATAACATCAGCACCCTCGTATGTGGCATGAAGCTCTTCAGAGTTTTTTTTCCCTTGCCTTCCTGTTGAACCTTGGTATAGGGTTTGCATTTCCTTTTCACACAGGCTGATTTCACTTGTCGCAGCGGGTGCCAGGCAGTAATCCTTGGTGTCTGCCATGGTGGCTGTGGGCTGCGTGCTGCCGTGCAGCCCTGGCCTGAGAATGGGCAGGGTGCTGGCTGCCTGCTGTGTTCGTGGTTTCATCTGTGTTTGTATTTGGGGGATGCTGTTACTGCTGGAAAACACTACTGAATGTGCCTTCGTCCCCGCTGTGAGAGGGATAGTCAATCTGAAGGAACTGGGTAGCTCAAGTGTGGATGTTAGACCACACCACAGGGCTCCTGTGGGTAAGCTGCTGTGTGGAGGACAGGGTTTGCTCCCAAACTGAGCAGTAAAGCAGGAACTGTATTGCTTCAGCCAGCCAGAAGTCATCATGGTGTTTGAGTGATGGTTTCTGTGTCTCTCTTGCTGGAAAACCCCTGGCCACAGCCATGACTTGTTGCCTATGAAACTAGGGACAGCTTTGTGCATAGTGGGAGCCTGCATGGTCATGCTGCCAGCACAGGTTTGGTGCTGCTCCTGCCACGAGAACTGCTCTCTGTGGCACAGGCTGTGCTGGCAGCTAAAGCAGGTGTTGCTGAGCGTGTGCTGAAAGTGGAATGGGGGTTTTTATGTAATCCGTCTCCCAGAATCTGTGTTTTACATGCACACTTGCCTTATTGTGAGTTCTTCAAAGTTGCTTTGGATTTGTCTTACTGGACATAAATGGGATCATTGTTCTAAGGGTTTATTGTACCTAAATTGGAATGAGGAATAGACTCAAAAGTGAATGAGGTTAAAGGGTTAAAAAAGAATAATGGTCTGAGGCATCCTCTTTGCTCTCTTCCATGGGAAGAATCATGCATCTTTTCTGTGAGAAAGGCTGCTGCAAGTTATCACTTCTAAATCAAGTCAGAGGAGTGCAGGAATTGTTAATGTTTTTCTATTGTCTTGCTAGTAAGATGAGAAAGGAGGTACTTTCCTCATTTGGTTAGTAATCCCCTATATGGTATGCCAAGGTAACTGTCATTTAATATACTTTTCCTTGTCTTATTCAGGCATACTATTAAACAGGATAGTCTGCTTGCTCTTTTATTTAAAGTAGATGCATGCACACACGTGCACGCAAAACCAAGCAGGCAAGAAAGCAAAACAAACAAAACTCCAAAGACTAAATAGTCTGTGAAGAGTCTATTTAGAATCTGAGATTCTAAATGCTGTAGTAACAATTCTCCATTTAAAAACTACTTAAATACCACATGCACATGAAATTCAGTGGCATTGAAATAATGCCTTTTAAAACTCTTCATCTGTAAAGTTAAAAAAAAATGACCATTGTCAAGTATGCTGAAAGCATTTCCAAAGTAAATAGTACCTTTATAAAAATAGCTTCCTGTTTGTTCTGTAGCAATTTGCAAAACTGACTCAGGCAGCTTATTTAGACTTACTGGATATGAGTGCAGTACGGGTTCTTTTTTAATGTTGTGTGAATTCTGCAGTGAATCTTGGAATGCATGAACAAGGCATAGGTGGAATTACTGTGGGTTTTGTTTAAAAGAGTAAATATCCCATAAAGAATAGCAGACTGTTTTGTGCTTGCTGTACTGTATTTGTACATTTGTTTAAAACAATCTTTATTAGACTTAGTGACTGTGGGGAGAAAATAAGATCAATCTGATGCAGCCCACATTTTATCACTTATGCCATGTTGTCAAATACTGATTTTGAAATCCTTGCTCTGAGCATTCCTCAGGAAGAAGTAGGTGTGAAAAATGTCTATCCCAAACCAAATTTTGCAGTTACAGTCAGTGCTTGACTGTTCTCCTAGGAAACTGTCAGCAATGAATTCACTTGGCTTGGTGGTACAGTCTAGCATGATCAGATTTTCCTTAATCTGTTCCATAGAGAAAAATTCTACCCTCTGTCTTCAGCTGTTTTATCCATAATCTAAGATGTCATGTTCTTCCTCCGTTCTGTGGTGACTTCTGTAGAATTACTTGAAATTGCATAACCTTTGAAAGAACATATCATACCATTGTTGCTGAACTTATGTCCATCTGTGAGTCAGTGTGTCTGTGAGTGCACTGAAGTGGAATTCTCTGGGATGGCCCTTCTGCCCTTTTTAGGTGTGCACATGGGATTTTCTTTGACTCTGGACCACAAAAGGCTGCTTGCACTCAAGCTGGAAAAATATGAAGTAATACACCTTTTAAAACTATTTCCAAATTTTTGGGTGTCTATATCAAGTTGACTGAAGTGTTTCAGATACTCCCAGTTTCTTTGCTGCATGTTTCCCTGCAGGAGCATAGGGGTGGTATGGCAGAGAACTTGGGCTGTAGAAGGCCTTTTCTAAATAAATGAATAGCGTCTTCCTTTGAGTAGATACTGGTATGTGGGGCTGTCATTGTTTAAGGTTTATATCAATTTGATGGATGACTGAGGGGTGAGGTAAATAAATTATTCTGTGTTTGAAGATGTAGGGAAATCACATCTAAGTCATGGAAAACTGAGGCTGGTAAGAAGGCATTGTATATGATTGCCTTCTTGCTGTTCTTCATGTTACTCTAATGGCTGCAGCTGAGGATGGATCTGCCTCATTACTGTCTGATCTGGTTGGAGTGTTCATGGGAGTGAGCTGGTGACTCATACCAAATCTGTCTTATTTCACTGGGGAAGGAAAGAAGAAATCAGTGGCTCCTGCAACCAGTCTCTGTAGATTGCCTGCTGCAGCTGTATTAGACAGATAGGAATTTCATTAGAGTGCATTTTTGTGGGCTTTTTTTTGTAGATCTGAAAGTTATGTCTGCATTAATGCAACTGTTTTAGCTACCTTGACTACTCGTCGGTACCTTCTGAAGCACCTGGCTGTAGAGCATTGTTGTCTCTAGCAAGTGCATTTCTTCTATGAAAAAAAAGGGAAGCAGATCATTTCCTGGTGTGTGCATCAAAAAAAAAAAAAAATGGCAGGCAGTATTGGCTTTGAATACGCTCAAGACGAACTCTTCTGTGTCTGTGGGCTGTGAAGTTTGCAGTAGTGGAAAAGACCAAAGGGTTAATAGGAATGTTTTTCACAGCAGCCACCTCTAGCAAATGTTACTGTGCTGGACAGGATAAACCCAGAGGATGTTTTATAGAAAAGTGAGGCAACAACAGGCACTGTACCTGGAATAGCCATTAGAAGCAATTAATTTTACTTTCTGCATGAATTGATCTCCCGGGCTCTGTTTAGAGGGCAGCTGTTCCTTGAACTGAAACCAAATGGGGGCAACTGCAATGTGCTCTGGGATCCAGGTAGATCTGATTGAGTACTCAACGTTAGAGAGGGGTCTTATATTTTTGATAGCTTTAAACTGTGTACCATGATTATGGAGCATATTGCAAAGAGTGCAGAATGGTGTTCAATAGTTTAAACAGGAAAATATCAAGTGGGAATTCTTGGCCTTGAACTATGTCAATAGCCCTGGGATATAGAAAGGAAATTGGGTGTGTGGTCATTTGCTTACATGCAGTAAGAGGGTGAAACTAGTACTGGTATAATTTGCAGACACCAGATTCTGAATAAAACAAAAACCCGTGCTCTTTTATAACTGTCCAGGGACTTAAAAGCAGACAGTTCTGCCTGCTGGGTTCTGGTGTTCACTGTTTACTGCGGGGTGAAGCTCTCTGGTACCATTTACTCATGTGACAAGAGGTGACAGGATTAGCTCAGATGGAGTTGTAATAAGTTATTTTTGTTTCAAATATTCCATCCTGTCCAGAGGTCATACTAGTTTTGTTTTTATCTCTTGAGCTAGCTATTTACAGAGCAGATACTTCTCTGCTTCCTCTTCCTGTGGATAATTTTAAGTATAGCATCGTTGTCTGTAGAAGTTCTTGTCATGTTACAGACAGGAGACATCAGCAGACAGTGTATTTGCCCCATCTTTTGGAATCAGATGTAGGGAAATTGTGAAGTCCTTTGATGCAGTGTGCTTTTGTCGCAGCTGTGGCCTGAAAACTTAATACGTGTTCCTTCTCTTTCTTTCACAGATAACCTCCTAGTTTTTACTGTAGCAACTAAGGAAACGGATGGCTTTCATCGCTTTATGCAAACTGCGAAGCACTTCAACTACACAGTGAAGGTACTATACGTTCTCATGCTGAGCAATCATACTACACAGCCTTCAGGTTAGAATCAGTGCAGTAATAGCTGAAGGTGCATGGGCTAGGATGCATGCCAGGGTAAGGTAAATCATTTGAAAAGGCCAGGCTGGCCCAGCCAGCCTCACTGCTGGGGAGGTGCTCATTTCACTGCCATGGGAATATTTCAACAGGTTAGTAGATACTGTGGTCGGGTGCCTCGGTCATTTGTAGGTTCTGTCATGATTTATCATCTAGCCTGGCCTTGCAGTGCAAACTGTTTGGTTTGAGCAGCTGCATGACTGCTGCTGAAAGCTGTTCTAGCAGTGTGTGCGGCATTGGGTGTCCCCATCCTGCTTAACCAAGTCTGGGATCCTGCTGTGGGGAAGAAGAGAAGGTCACAACTGCAAACTTCCTTGTGTTTCCCAAGAACCTGTAACTCTATGAGAGTAAAGAACATTTCTGTTGTTCTTCCCAGCCTCTTGTACCTTGTTCCATGTCTCCATAAGTCACATACAGAAGTTGGCCTCTATGTTTCCTTGGGAAAAAGAAGAAGCCCTAACTGTCTTACAACTTTCTATACAAATGGGTTCTGCAAGGGAAAAATCCAGGAATTCAGATAGTATTATGAAGTTTTTTGCTTGCTAACTCGCCACAGAGTCTGAAGCGCAATTAAGAAGTGATTTGATCTCTGAAGTTTGACTTTTGCTGTTGAACTTGAAAACCTGAGAATCTTCCCATTAGTTTTGCAGATTTGTCTAAAACAGCATGTAGTTCAGTTCTTGCAGGTTTTAGGAGTTCCAAAAATCTTTTATCCTTTAAATGTTCAAAACCCACAGAAGTCTTAAGATGCAATTGGTGCTTGGCTAGGGAGGAATGTTGTTTAGCTGATTTTAGCAGCCAGTTGTAAATTGAGTAATCTGTCCTTCATTTATATGAAAGAGTTCTGGGGGCATTTCAGGAATACTGGAGCTTGAAATTTGGATTAGTAATATCTTGATCCCCCAAGCTCTCTGATACTTCCTGTTTCTAAAATGATGAAATTGTCTTCTAAAGGTCTCAATCAGACTGTTCTTCTAATAGAAGTTTTGAAACGATTATTCACTTTTTCCTTTTTCTGACGGAAATTTGTTTAAATAAACAGTGGTAGCAAGCAATTGCTTGATTCTTATTTGGTTAAGAAATTTGTCTCATGTTTTTGCAGTGATGTCATTGTGCTGAATGCTGCTTCAGACATGGAAAACTTATGATGCTGGAAATGCTGGCTTGCTGTGCTATAATGCGTTGCTTCTGCTTTAACATCTGTTTTCCATAAGGATCTGCTTTCAAAAGCCTCTTGTTTTCTGGTACCAGCAAAAAACACATTTTACTTGTTCCAGGTACTTGGAAAAGGTGAAGAGTGGAAAGGTGGTGAGTTAGCAAACTCCATTGGCGGAGGGCAGAAAGTCCGACTGCTGAAGGAAGGCATACAGAGCTACGCTGATCAAGAGGACTTGATTGTATTGTTTGTTGAATGGTGAGCACACCTGACTTGTTGCCAGTGGATTGGGTAGTCAGATGTAGCTGATGTGACATGCTGAAAGTTGCGTGCCCCCCTTTTTTTTTTTTTTTTGACAATGTTTGCTTCAGTTTTTCTTCATTCATAAAAATAGTAGATTATGTTTGGAGCAGTCACTGCTTTTTTTAAAGGGATTTACAGATGTAAGAGTTGCTCATAGTTCTGCTGCCTCAAGGGGGTGAAAAAATGTTGTTGGAACTGACAAGCTTTCAGGCAATCAGGCATGCCCATCCCTCATCTTGCTGCGGTAGTGTGGGACTTGTTTGAGGGCTGGGAGCTGGGGGGCTGGCAAAATCAGCTCCAGAAATAACATGGCCAGGAGAGACCAGAGCATGATCTCCTTCCATGAAGTAACAGTGACATGGAGGAAGCTGGAAAACAGTCTGTTGAGGAAAGCACTTAGTGAGAGAATTATGTGCTGGAGAGCTGAAGCGAGGCACTGTGCCATACAGCCCCCCAGTGCCTGTTGTGTCTGTGGATGGAAGCACAGAGACAGGGCTGCTGTGGGTGCCAGATTACAGCTCACAGCACGGCTATGCTTGAGCATCCTTGTTGGAGGCTAGATAGCTTTCTTTCTGTTACAGAAAGCAGGGAGCACAAGGAGTTTTGAACATGTTTTTCTCTTCCTGTGACAAGAGCATGCTGAGAGCAGATAAGAGCTCAGCTCATAGTAGCCATCAAGGCCTCGTATAGCCATGCTAGGGTCACAGTGCTGAAGGAATCCTACAAGGAGAATGTGGGGCTATGTTCTGTTGTCTCTAGCAAGTGACTGTGAGGCCCCAAGTGCAGCCAGCCCTGGAGAGGCAGCTGAGGGCAGGCCTGGAGCTTGTGAGTGGTTCGCACTCTGTTACCTGCTCATCTTAGAATGTCTGCTACTGAATTTTCCTTCAGCACTTAAAACAAGCTTTATATAGGAAATGGATTTTTACACTTCTGTGCCTTTAAAAGTGACATACAGTTTGGAGCTACACATTCATTTATTTTCTTACTAACTTCATTAGCAATTTTCTATTCAATAAATACAAAAAGTAACTGTAAAAATAGATATGTACATGCTCGTAGTGTACCAGTAATCATGTAAGACCTGAAAGGTATTTAAGAGTAATCTGGGGAATTGTTTTGATCTATACTAGAAGCTCAGATGAATCATCTGTTTCCTGAATTTTTACTGTGTATATTGTTGTCTTCTTTTCTCACTTATCTCCATTCCTCAGTATTTTTCCCTATATGATAAAACACTTAAATTTGTTATCAGATTTGGGTATAAATTTCTCCAACATAATTTATTCTCTTCAGGGTGGGCTGTCTAAAGGGGGGATGGATGAGAGAGTATGGCAGACTGTGTGTGTTCAAGAACAGATGTCATGATCTTTCTTGCCATCAAAACTTTCAGTTTCAGGCCTCCCAGGTTCTTGAAGGCTGTAATCCCAAATACATGTTGATTTAAAGCTATTGGGACAGACTCCAAGTGGGGAAAAAACGTATATTTTTCTTTCTGATTGTAACATTATGTTTTAATTGTAATGAACATTTTCATTTCTGGGAATCCTGGTTATTGATTTAAACGTTGAGAAATGTAGTGTGTATATATATATATATATGCATATATACATTTAGGAACTTCCTTTCTTTTTTCAAGTATTTTTCTTTATATTCATTGAGAAGCATTTGGAATATTAATCTTGATGGGGGGTGGAAGGAATCTCCTGGTTTATTTACTGTAACCAGGCAAATAATTTATAATGAACTGTTTATACAGCTTTTTGCTATTTTTTGAGCAGTGTTTTTTACGTGACTTGCAACTCTGGAAATAGTTTCAGCTTACTTTTTAGTGGTCAGCTTGTGTCTAGGTACAGAGAGCAAAACACTTTGCCTGCAGATGGAATACAATTTAAATTAGGTTTGTTTTTGTGAGAGCTAGCTGCTGGTTTACTTTGGACCATTTCAGACTGAACTGGCTAATGGCCAGCATAGACTGGGCTGAAATGGTTGGTGCTGTGACTGTTCACCCAGAACTCCCACAGCTATCTGCTTGTGTTGTGGAAGATTATTGAAGTCTCAATCATTTTTTAAAAACATTTGCCAGGAAATGAGGGATAACCGTTTTGAGGTATGCAGAAAATGCAATTAAGGTGTGATTCTGGGGGAGATGCTTTGTAAACAACGAAGTGTGTGGCCTAACAGTCCATTTAAATAATATGAAATATGGGACCTGCATTGCTGGTTGCCAGTAAATCCCCCTAGTTTGTACTTGGAGCTCTTTAACCTGCAGCTCTAATAGTAACAAGTCTTCATTGTTATAAAGCTGTGGATGCAAAGGTGCACAGCAGTTCTGCAAGATCTGCGCCCCGTGATCACTTCCCAGCTGTGACAAGGCGCTGGGTGCACAGGGGTGTGAGTTGGGGCCAAAAAAGGAGGAAGGCTGGGTGGATTCCAACCGTGAACATCAGCCATCTGGGAACTTCAGGAAATAAGACTGGAGTTGTGGAAATTTTCTCAACCTCTCCTACCCCCTCCCTCCACTTTCTGGTTAATGAAAAGGATTTACGAAGAATAACAGTCTGAGTTTTTCCAGCTTACCAAAAAGGCCTGTCTCTTTCTGGGTTTATCTCTATTTTTTCTCCTCTGTCCAATTCTGAAGTTCTATTCAAATTTGGAACACAATTCACATGCATAATTGTCAAAGATAGTCTTGGAATCCATATTGCTGTGGTCTCAGTAGGGTAGACCTGAATTGGGTCTTCCTTATGATAGGAATTCAGTGCTGGATACACTGAATATAGTCTGACATAGCAGGGAAGCAAGACAAATGATTAATAGGTAAGTTTTAGCTTGGCTCTAGAAGTTCATCATTTGTCAAGAGACAGATGTGGATGTGGGATAATCCTGCAGGTTACCTCTTGATGAAATAGAAGGCCGCAAAAATCAGTGGAAAAAGTGGATACATAATAGACTCATGCTCCTGCATAATATCCCATTGTATGTAAAGTTTATGATAATTGCTAATACAGTTTAGCTGTTCAGAGCTGAGCTCTGTGCTGTGCTTTGTATTATGAACTGTGCTGCACTAAGTAGCATATCCTTTTCCCAAGCAGAGCTTGTGGCTAGCCCAGCGTGTTGCTCAGCTTTGGCTTTTTTTCCAGAATGACACTCCTTGGGAAGCAGCGTTCCAGGGGTGTTTGGTTCCTTCCTGCAGCTGCAAATCATTGCAGCAGCAGCACTAACCTGATCAAAGAGGAGAAGCACAGCCTGCCATAAGCTATTAAGTTGAAGCCTCAGACAAATCCCTGTTTTTGTCTGTCTTCAACTCGTCTCTTGTTTCTTGCTTGTTCTTCAGGCCTGCTCTGGCTTTGAATTGGGCTACACCAGCTGAATGGGAAAGGGAGGGAAGTGCTGTTCTGTATAATTTGGGCAGAAGCAGGCAGTTGCAAAACTGGGGAAGCTCCAAAATGTACAATACATTTTTTTCATACATTCTTCTGCCAAAGCTACAGAAAAACAAAACAGCGAAGGTTTGAAGAACCCCACTTACTTTATATAGACTACATAACACACTTCCTCTCCAGGGCTCATGCTTTGCTCTGCGGTGGAGATCCGTTGCATTTGTAAGCCAGCTGTTGTTCAGTTTTCTTAGTCCAATTACATTAAATCCCCTTTGAAGAAAGGACATTTTAAATAATTCGGAACTGTAACAAAGGAGCGCCAGAAGGCAGTAAGGGTTGGTTACTTGGAACTATTGCTGAGTAACACATTGCAATGAAAAAACTTCTATTTACTGCTGACAGGGTACTGCTGTCCTACCTTCTAGCCTGGCTTGAATACTTAGCAAGAACAAAATCTTGATAATGATGAGACCTTTGGATCTGGTAGTTGTACCTTTTCTCTGCCCTATTTCATGACTGCTGATTTTAGGTAACTAAGGCAGATGCATGGAATACAAATATCCCCATAAATGTAACAGCTGAGATGCTACCATTAAATTCAGCTTATATGGTTCTTCAGCCAGAGATTAGTCATTAGTTAAAATGTGATTTCAGTATTTTTATGTCCTCACTTCATGCTATGTAAAAAGAACCTTTAAGTGTTTGGTGCATTAATACTTATATGTTGATCTCAAGTATGAACAAAGGACCCTTACACTCTAAATTATTTAACCATTTATACTAATTCTGTGGTTTTTCAGAGGCTTTGATTTAGCTGGGCTCATGATACTACATCATTATATGACCTTTGCCAAAGCTGCATGTTTTCAGTTTTTGGCTAATGCTGACCTCCTCTTACGGATAAATGATTGGTTTAGATACCAACTTTTCCAACTTTTGATCTTTGTGACTGAGAATAAGGAGTTAAATCTGATGAATGCATAAAAATAGGTGACTTTTATAAGCAAATATTATGAAGTTTAGAGTCTTCTGAAGTCTTCAGCACATCAAAAAAGTTAAAGCAGAAATTTATATACTGTCATAATGTAACACAGTTTAATGATAGTCTGTGTTGAGAAACAATATATATTGAGAAATAAAAGTATGTCCTTGAGAAGACTTCAGACAAAAGTCTGTGCCACTGAGTTTTGTAACAAGATCATCTCGAGTTTCCCAGTAAGTTACCAGTAAGTTCTCCTTCATCTACAAATATATTTTTTAAGATAAAAACATCTTTTAAAGATATATATATTTATATTACTCAAAAGTACATGAAACCTGAAAACCAGTTTCAGGTGGATAAATTCTGAATTGAGAAAAAAGAAATGTAGATGGCTCAGAAAAATGAACGTAAATGGAAGAAGAAACCATTGGCTAAATAGTTTTGATTGAGAACTTATTTTCCTAGAAGATTATAGGATTTTTACATGATGGCACAGCATGATTTAGTAAGTAACTTTTCAGAGAAAAATGGCTGTCTGTATGATTTTAAAAATTTGAATAATCTAACCATTTGTTGCTTTGAACACAAAGTCATTAAAATCAAACTAAGCAGTGGTTTTTCTTCATTTTCAGCTATGATGTTATTTTTGCGGGAGGACCTGAAGAACTGCTGAAGAAATTTCAGGAAACGAATCATAAGGTGGTGTTTGCAGCAGATGGACTAATTTGGCCAGATAAAAGGCTAGCTGACAAGTACCCTGTGGTCCGGAGTGGAAAACGATTCCTGAACTCAGGAGGTAAGCATGATTTGTGAATATGTCAAATCTTGAACTTGAGCAAGACTCTTCCATTATGTTTTATCTTTTTGTATGTATGGTTATTTCTGAACTCTCCAAGAACTAATTGAAGATTGGATTTGCTGTTTGCCACTCACTGTCCCTTGAATGTCTGGTTGTTTGTTCTCTAGAATAGATTTCCTTTGAAGTCCCACGGTATTTTTGGCAATGTTGCTGTGAAAAGCACGTAAATCAAGTAAAGCCTGGGGTATAACTCTGCCTTGCAGTGGAATGCTCTGCAGGGATCACCCAGTTGCTAGTCTAGGGGTAGAAGCCCAAAGAAGTATGTGCTGTTTACAGGAGCAGATCATGAGCTGGGCCACAGTATTCCCTGATTTGGCTTCCTGTTTCTAAGGGATCTCTGCAGCTTGTGCTGGTGATGACTGCCTGTCCCCTCTGCATGGCTTGGATTATTTGTTTCAAGAGAACTCTGAGTTACTCCCATTAATCTCAATTCAGTGTTAATTCTGAAGTGTCCTTTAAACGCCAACTTTGTTAATACTTTTGCGAGTGATTAATACATGCATGCATTGACTCTGGCATTGTTTATTTGCTACAGACTGTGGTACTTTGTTCTATCTGGGTGAATAGTGCTGGGCACTCTGCAGATCTGGGTGTCCCCACATTTTTCTCTTTTTGCAAAGCCTATCATCCCTATTTTCCTCTCTGGGTTTTTTGTTTTGTTTTGTTTTGGCTTCAATGTAACGCATTTCAGATTTGAATTGAATTCCACTTGTAGTTCTGGCAGGATTAGTTTCAGGCTTCTCTGCCAGCAGGAAGTGATTCCTTCAGATACTCAAAAGCTGTCTGGACAGAGCCCTGGGTAATGTGCTCGCAGGGACCCTGCTTGATCAGGGAGGTTGGACTAGACAATCTCCAGAGCTCCCTTCCAATCTCAACCATCTGTGATTCAGTGATTGGTGAAAATGAAGGTTTTATTCTACAGTGGGCTTCTGTCTTGGGAATGGTAGTAGCCTAGTCTCATGTTTTGGAGTTTCCAGTACCATCCAAAACATCTCTCTGTTTCCATCTTAGGCACATCTCTTTGCTATTTTGTTACCTTAAAATAGTGTTACTATAAAAGTAACCTGTAATTGCAAGCTCTTTAGAACAGAACTAATGCATATCACAGAAAAGTAGAATTTTAAGCCAAACTGTATTAATTTCATATGTTGGCACCAAACACTTTGAATGAAACCCTTGACTGAGGGACAGCATTGGCAGAGAAGTGCTTTTTATGGAAATAACTTGTGTGTTTAATATTGCAGGATTTATTGGTTATGCTCCATATATAAATCGTATTGTGCAGCAATGGAATCTGCAGGATAATGACGATGACCAGCTGTTTTACACCAAAATCTATGTTGACCCATTGGCAAGGGTAGGTAGTGGCTGGCTTTCTCATTTCTTTCTGCTTGAAATAACATGCTGCTCCTCGTAAAACATCAGGAGATAAAAATAAAAGGAGTGCTGTCTCTTTTTTTCCTGAATGCCATGTTGACAGTGGTGTTTGTTCTCTGGAGGTTCCTACTGTCAGAGTGATGAACGGTCTTCGGAAGGGTCATGTCTTGAAATACAGTTTCAGGCTGCCTGCAGATCTAGGCAGGCTCTGCTTCGCTGTTAGAAATAATAGCTCTGAGGTATTTGATTAGGCACATTCATCTCATGAAGGAGTCTGCAGTTTGACAGCCAGAGAACATGGCATTTTTCCAGGATGTCACTGAACTAGTTGCTGATCTAGTGCTTTTAGATTTTGGCTTGCTGCCATTTCAGGTCCTGCCTGCAGCTGCCTTCAACTCCTCGGCTTTTTGTGCAGATACGTTCAATATGGCTGCATCATAAGTTGTGGGAGACCACTGCAAGCCCTAGCTTAACAAAGCTCTGTGCTGATTAGGAGCATTAAAACATAGTACATCAGAGGCATGGCCTGGGTACTAGAAAAAGTGAGCAGAAAAATACTTTGACATGTAAGAAGACTTCTAGAAGCTGATATTGCTGGATTTTGAGATTGACTTTGATCATTTGGGTGCTTAAGGCTGATCAAAAGTTTTTGAAATATATGTATTTTCTTTTAAGTTCTATCAAGTTATGCCTGTGATGTCGGGCATGTTTAGATACAAGTACAGAAATGTTTGAATTGTCTTTTTTTATGCAAGTTAAGTCAGATGCTAGATATGCAATTGAAAGGACAGTGTGTAGAGACGCTAGAGCTGACTCTGCACCAAACTCAGAGGTAATATAATTAGCTGTCTGAACAGATTGTCTTCTAGACAAAAAGTGTGTACCTCTGCACAGTGCACCACTACACAGTGGTTCCCCATATTGCTGCCTATAAACGTACTGGCTGAATACAGTGCTGTGGAGATTCTATATACTTAACTACTGATTATCTGTACGGTAATATGCAGAACTGTGGAGTATGCAGGGAAATCTTGGATGATTCAAAACACTCATCTAAATAACAGCTTTTGATCAACATGTTTAAAAACCTTTGAACAAGGTACACTAAATATGAATGAAGGCGAGTTTAATAGTTTAGTACTAGGAAGATGTTTTAAGCAAAGGTATTTTCTATTCTGACATGATACTGCTAGTATTTTTTTTTTTTTGATTGGCCAAGAACTGTAAATATTTCTAAGATACAGATTTTCTGTAGCTTTTGCTGCCAAATCGCAGTTTCCTTGGAGAGTTATGAACTTTGTTCTACAAGTTTAGATGAAGCTTTTGCATATCTAAAATTGTCTGCTGTGCAAACGCATGTCAGGAATCTAGGAAAAACTTAGAAAAACTTAACACAGTAAAATTAAGAATTCAATTTGAGAACTGAGTACTTCAGGTAGTTTGGCCCAATTATCTTGCTGTTACTGCTGCATATCTTGTAGAACCTCAGGAAAAACTTTGGCTTTTTAGAATACCTCCGTATCTTTGCTACTTTTATTTCAGGAACGCCTGAACATTACTTTGGACCACAAATGTGCTATTTTCCAGACCTTAAATGGAGCTGTTGGTAAGTATACACTTTGTATGTTGTGTTTCATTAATCATGTTATTAACACTTTAATTGCACAACCACCAATATAGTTCCCAAAACATATGCTTTTCTGTTTTGATGACATACTTGGGTGGGTAAACTGGACTACCAGTTTAGTCATAGGTCTTCTGGGCTTAATTAGGAACCATTTTTCCATCAGCCTTTCACAAACTTAATTACCATCTTCACTCCTGTAATTAAAATTGCATTTTAGATGTTATGTATAATACTTCACAAAATAACATGTAATTTCCTATCTTTAATTGTCTTGAATTAAAATAGAGAACTACATTTGTACAGGCCTCCTTCCTTACCTTTAACCTGAAATAATGTAGCAACTTTAAATTCAGATTGTATCTAAAATAACTGATTTATTTACAAATACTTTTGCACATGAATAAGTTTTTAAGCAGATTTTGTTCAAATTTTGAAGGCTGCTGATGGCAAACACTGAAGTTTAATGTAACATCACTTGGTATAAAGCATTTGGAATTCAAGGTCTTGTTAAAAAACAACAAATACTTCCATATAAATATCATTAACAATGACAGCTGCAATAGGATGTGAAGTACCAGCAAGAACTTAAATAACTCTGACATTATATATTTTTACAAACCTTTTGTGGTGTGATCCTTGTTAATTTGCAGATGAAGTTCATCTGAATTTTGAAGAAGGAAAAGTAAGAGCAAGGAATTCTGTGTATGAAACATTACCAATCACTGTTCTTGGAAATGGTCCAACTAAAGTGAGTGACATTTTGTTCTTGGTTTTGTGCAAAGACAGCAATTTTAACTCAGGCAAAAACAATGGAATAGTCAGGAAAAGTAATAGCGTGCAACCACTACTAACTTCTAATTAACATTAATAAAATCTCATGGGTAAACAAACTGTTCTAGCAGCTCATCATTATTTTGTTGTCACAGTAACTTGATAGTACTGTTGAAACAGCTGACTCCAGTCCCAAATTCACAGTAGCAAGTGATATTAGAAGTGAGTAAGCTGATTTTAAGTTGTTCATTACCACAAAACAATTTTTAAAGCTAGTGAAGAATCATAAGATCCTTATTGTTGAAAAGGACCTTTAAAGGTCACCTAGTTCAGCTCCTTTACACTGAACAGGGGCACCACAGTTAGATCAGGATGCTCAGGGCTTGACTTTAAAGTCTCACCTTTAAAGTCTCCAAGGATGGGGCATCGATTACATCTCTAGGCAACCTGGTCCAGTGCCTCACCACCCTTACTGTAAATGTCTTTTCCCTTATCTCCTACCAAAATCAACCCTCTTTGAACGTGAAACAATTTCCCCTTGTTCAGTCACCACAGACCCTGCTAAAGAGTCTGTCCACTTCTTTTCTGTAGCTCTCCTTTAAATATTGAACATAGGTCACCTCAGAGCCTTCCCTTTTCCAGGCTGGACAAGGTTCTTCTTTCTTTCAGCCTGTAAGTTTATTAAATAGTGTTATAAGAAGAGAAGGTTTCCAAGAGGAAAAAAAAAGAAACTAAAGAAGAGGTGCATACTGCAGTACAAAACAACAGCACGTCTGAATACAGGAGGACAGGGCAGCCCAGGCAGTCCATCAGTGGAAGTACACATTTTGTTCAGTGACAGTTCTAAATATGTTCAGAAGGTAGATGCTGCTTTAGAAGCCAGCCAGCAGAATATGTTTGGAGTCGTGGCATAGTTAGCCATCATACATCATGGGAATACATCTTTTTCAGTTTCTATGCGCTTTTCATGCAGCTGTTCTCTGTGTCTTGTTTAAAGTGTTGATTTTAAGATTTAGGAGAATTAACTCGAATCATCTTTTGGCATGAAAACATGCACAGCAGCTTTTCAGAGCTGGATCTGTAGTTAGTTTGTAAATCTTGCATGCATTTAGTTGGTAGTTGATCTGCTTACAGTTTTTGGTTTAAATGTAGAAATTAAGAGGGTATCATCTCTGGCTTGTAAATAATAACAAAAGGCAGGTCTTTTTATGTTACTTTCTTTTTTTACTTAAAAAGACAGTCACTTGCCTTTAGGTGTAAGGGATTAAAGCCTGAATTCTGTAAAAAGTGAAAATCACCAATTGCATGCACATCTCATTAACCTGAAATGTTCATTTGTTACCAGATTTACTTGAATTACTTGGGAAACTATATTCCCAATGCTTGGACACGGGAAACTGGATGCACTATTTGTGATTTAGACATGCTGGACCTTTCAACAGCAACGGTAAGAAAAGTTTCACAGAGCAAAACCCTTCTGACAGCATTTGACAGGTATATAGTGATTTCTGAGTCAAAAGGGCTTTTATATGCACTGTTATGTTTAGTAGACACCTGAGGATATTTTGTCTCATGTATGAAACTATAAGGAAGGAAGTTTAATTTACTGGAAATGCCAATACTTGTGGAAATAATTTCATGCATGCATGAATTACTGAAACTAATTCCTTCCCCAAAAGCTCTCAGATCCTTTCCTCTGTTCATTGAGGATGAATGCATCATTTCAGAATCATGCAAGATTCAAGTGAATAACTTGAATTTTTGGTAAGTATGGAAATACTTCAGACATTTCAGAGTTTTACATAAAGACCTGCAAAAGAAACTAACCTAGAAATATGTTTAATAATCTCTGTTATATATAGAGATAAGCAGGTTAGTCAACTGTTAACAGTTGCTGTCTCTGGAAATGTATAGTCAAAACTTAGCCTTTTAAAGAATGTCTGTATTTGAAGATGCACATATGTGGAATGAATTTGATGTAATTGAGGACAGATGTGAGCGAAGTCCCTAGAATTTTCATAGGACAAACCTACCTGAGCATGTGTGTGTGTGTCTTAGTTTCTGATATTTGTGAACTTACTTTTGCTCTTTGGCTCCATACATGACATCTGGTTTCTTTGTACATTCTTTTCTGCTTGTACTAAATACATTTTAGGAAGAGTAAACATGAAGATCTACAGTGCGGAAATGTAAGGCTTGCACTTAAAAGAATGTTCAGTTTATTCTTGAAAAACTGTGTCTGACAGCTGTTTCATTTCTTGTCTGTAGTGAAGATAATGAATGAGAACAGAGCTTTAGATGGTCATGAAGGTTGAGGATAGCACAGATGAAGTGGTGGTTTGTTTGGCACTGAAAGTAATGTGACAATTTCTGGATAATGAACATATGGAATGGGATATAAATTCAAAATGTTATTGCCAGAATTGTAATCACTTTCACATGCTATTAATATACATTTATGTTTACATATACACCACTGATTTTGAAGTAAAACATACTACTGGTGTTCTGCTGAAATATTTTTCACTCTCAGCTGTATGTAAAAGTTAAGTTTTATCTGAAGGTGTTGCCTGAGGAGTAGTTTAAAGTTAAAGCCAGTAATTGAGAGTAACTTGCAATGATTTACTGGATAGCTTTTTGTATGGCTAAGTACATCTACTTGGAATGGATCTTCCTTACTGTAGCTCATTCTTTGGACATCATACCTTACTCACTCTGCCAGCAGAAATAGTGAGACTTTTCCTTGGCCTCTGTGGAACTGTTTACCTCTGACATTTCTTAGTACAAGCAATATTTCATTTTCTGAACGCACTTTCTGTTCTGACCTGGCTGGTTGCTACTTAACAAGGAATCTTAAGAGCAAAGAGCAATCACATAATCACAGTCTGACTGGGATTGGAAGAAACCTTAAAGATCATCCAGTTTTAATGTCACTTCTGTGGGAAAGTGGGTTTGCCGCCCACTAGATCGGGCTGTCAAGGGCCCAGTCTAACTGGCCCTGGGACTATAATCACCCTTCTCATACTGCTTCATTTGTCTTTATGCATTGATGCACTCATATCTCCTGAAGATTTTTTTTATTGTTGTTCTTTTCACAAGAATGTACAGAATCAGATTTGTTGATTTGTATGTTATGAGCTTTGAGATCCTTCAGATGAATTCTCTCATGGGTTCTTGACTTCATAGCTGCTACTGTTCAAATGTCTTGGGCTGGGTCTGACCTGCAGACCTTGACTTGACAACATTACAGCAAGATACAATGGCCAAGCACCTTGTTTTCAACCCATTGCATTAGTTGACTAACAGTACTTTCTGAGGTCTTCTCACTGTGAAGGCCAGGGTGATATGTGCAAAGTGGAAGGGATGGAAGCATCATTCTGGACTCTGCTGGTTGAGCTGTAACTCACAAAGTGCTCTCTGGGGGCAATTTGAGTAATACAGTTCTAGTAACCTTAATTAAATTGAACAACAAACTTAATGTCTCTAGGGTTAATTCTTAAATCTTGAGTTTGTTACTAGAGTAGAAAATTTTGCATATTAGCAGCAAGGATGACTTGACTGCTCCTTGTCTTGCATTGGCACCTCCTATTGAAAGGGCTTCTGGACTCTTTCACAGTATGGTTTCAGAGTGCTGTCCTGGTTTCTTTCAATAATTGTTACACACTTTGCTACTGCTAGTGAAAAACTAAGCTTTGAAAGGTGGAATGTATGTCCTTAGTAAAAAATGAGAAAATCAGTCAGAGAAAACACAATATCTCCTAGCGCAGCCTTGGTACTCATGAAGTAGTTTTTCCAGGGCATAACTGGGTAGAAACAACAGTTCAGACTTGATATACTTACATACTGGGTTATTAAACTTGTTTGTTCAGACATATAAGAAGGTGTGACTGCATCATATGAATCTTAAGTATGGGGAATGATGGTCTAGGTCAGTGAAGTCTTTGAGGAGGTACAATGGCAGTGCAGTTTGCAGGAATTTCAAACTCTAGTCCTTTAAGTGTTGTTTTGCTTTTGTCACATTCCTGAGTCCTAGTGTAGATATTGTAGCCAATCAGTTCATGATCCTGTATTTTGAAGGAGTATTAGTAATTCATGCTTGCCCCTATAATCTTTCCATATGCGGATGTAACCTGCTTCTCTTTCCTCAGGAAAACATAGGAGAATGGCTTTGAATTAGAAAACTATGCAGAATAAATTGTGATAGCGGCTCTATTATTGTTAGCATATTTGTTCAGTAAACCCAGCGGCATAGACTGCTCCCCTCATCACTTGTAATCAGCATTATCAGTATCACTTAGTCCAACTCCAGTCACAACAGGGTAGTTTCCAGCAAATACTGCAGTTGCTGCTTTCAGGATGTGCTGGTATACATCCCTTCATCAATTGATCTGAAGTTATTGGGATGTTTGCGTAAGTGTCTGTTGGATTTGCAGATGAAGTCATAAATAGGAGGCACTCTGGGTAAATGCTTGATGTTGTAATGTTTCCTAGAGCACTTGCCAATGTGTTTCTGGACTTCCAATGCAGACAGTGACACTGAAAACTCAACATGCACTGATTGTTTATCCAGATGCTTTTCAAGCAAGTATGGACTTGCTCAAGGAAAACTGACTTGCAGCCTTCTATATGAGTATAGGGTTTCCCTCTGAACCCTTGGTAGGCTTAGGTGTTTAGATTGTCTGCTTTGGAAGGGGAAAGAAACTTTGATGAATCAGTACAATTTTGCAGGATAAAAAACCTTTGAATTTTAAATTTCTTTGTCTCAAATAATGTAATAATGTATTTTAGGAATTCATGGGTTCTGTCTACATTTGTTTTAGCCATAATCTCTGTATCAAACACATGAAAAGGCTTCCTTGGGTGTAAGGGGAGATGCTCTGGTTAGTGTTTGTTACAGGCCTTAAAATCAATTAGAAGGGAAGTAATGGAGACCTCATTTATGACAGCTATGGGGTATAGTGCATATAAAACAATGTACACGGGTTTTACAGACTTTTCTTAATGATTGAAATATTTTGGATAGTCTCTATTATTTAACTACTCTTTAAAAACGAATTTTCTATTTTCCTGTAAATCTCTCATGTATATGCAAGTTATTAAAAACCAAAACAAAAATCACTACAATTTTGTTATGCATTTCTAGGTGTATTTACTTCTGTACTTTTTGCTGTTAATATCGGTTTAACAGAGGAACAAAAATACAAATCTTTTTTACATAAGTTTTTGGACTTCTATTTCTCAGTTTCTGTATATTGGAATTCAGAAGTTTTCCACCAATATTGAATCAGTCATCTTTGTTTTGTCAGATAATGAACAAAAACATGGGTAGCAGAGCATCAGAGCTAGTTGGTTTAGACCATTTGAAAACTGTGTGATCAAGTTTATTACAGCATGACATTAGTTATTTTTTAATAAAACCTATCTTAGAAACAAGGCAAGTCTTACTGGTTGTGTCAAAATGTTTTTTTTTAGGAATACCCCAGAGTAAAAATTGGTGTTTTCATAGAACAACCCACTCCTTTCCTACCTAAATTTTTAGACAGACTGTTGACTCTGGATTACCCAAAGGAGGCTCTCAGTGTCTTCATTCATAATAATGTAAGTATATTATTACTATTCTGCAAAACTTCATTTTGTAGAAGTCACAGTATGAATGAAAAAGCAGGTGAAAAGTACGTAGATTTTCTGTTATATTTATTTAACTGCATAGGAAGAGATAATGTTTCATAATTTATTATACAAAAGTGGAAAAAAATGCAGTATTGAAATGAAGTTCAGTCAGTGCTTGCTGAAATCTATTGAAACAGACTGCTTAGAAATCGAATTTTAAGCTGTATGCTTCTGAGAGAAGTGCTAATTGATGTAATAACAATAGTTGTCACTGTGTTTGGTTTTCATTTTGTTGTTGATATCCCATTTATGTTTATTCCGATGCTGTTGCTGAATGCCAAGGGAAAGGCAGTTGTCCTGAGATATGTCTTGAATGGCAGTATGAATTAGTTACTTTTTGAAATATGTTTAATGCTTTTTGCTAGTTATCTAATGATATGGTGATACTAATACTTCACTAGTGACTTCAGTATTACCATTTGTGTCAGTGAGGTGATAGATACGTGCAAGTCTCATGGAAAAACAGGGTTATAAGACAAATGTAACAGAAGAGCTCATCTTTAAAGTTACCAATGCCTTTTGGTAAAGAGTTGTTAAATTCATAAATATGATCAGCACATAGGAATTAGAGACTATGCTAGGTTTCATTGCTTCAGCCAGAATTCAAAAGTTGTTCAAAATGAATTTAAGACTGAATAGCTTTTAAATTATAGGTGGGAAAGAACCACCATTTTTAATTACTATGAAGCTATAGCAAAACCTAAAAATGAGGGCAGTGGTCTGGAAGTGTTACATCCTGCTGAGATCCCTTAAACTGAAGTAAGGTAATGAGAAATTAAAGAGACAACCACTGGGACTACTTTTCTGAGAGAGTAAATATGCAGCTTTTTTACTTGATTGAGAAAATATTATTCGGTTTTATCATGGTAGAGTGCGATAATAGACAAATATCCCTGTACTCTAATCTCAGCCTCTTCTGCCACCATCACTGCTTCTGGAATTGATACCAGCAAGCTTTCTTGCCTATTTCTTTAGAAGAAGCTGATGATATTCTAAATTTCCTGATTGTAAGGACTCTTGTGTGTGGTTTCATTCCCAGCCACCTTGGTAACACTGAATGCTTCCTTCCAACTGGCCACTCTTTTGTTAGAGAGAACAGAGGATGAGTTGTGGGTTGGAGCTGGGGCACTGAACGTCTGTCCTTCTTTGCCTGGGTACCACAGGTGGCAACTCTCCTCTCTCTAAAGCCCTTCTGGAGTGAAATAAAAATTCCTTTGTGCCAATGAGGTTGAGGATAGAGTTTGATGTTTGTGAAACAAGTATCCTGATAAAATAATGCATAAACAGTATTGTGAATTGCATCATTGATATGGATGTATGGCTTTGATTTATAATGCTGATGTGTTGGATTTTCTTGCTGAAACTTTGGACTGATGCACTTGATTTTTTTTTTTTTTTTATGATAGTTGTACTGGAATATCTTCAAATACTGCTTGCTGTCTGTTTGCTTAGGATAGAATACAATTTGTTCTTGGACACTGTGTTTATGATTTCACAGCAATTTGTGCTTTTCATTCACTATAAATAATGTTAACATGATTACAGGAGGTTTACCATGAAAAACACATCAAGAAATTCTGGGAAAAAGCCAAGAACATTATCAGAAATATAAAAATTGTTGGACCTGAAGAAAATCTGAGTCAAGCAGAGGCCCGGAACATGGGAATGTAATTTCTAATTTATAAGTCCTTTATTACAGAGCATCTGCTAACACTTCTTTTTGTCTTTAATGTATATTATTTTGCATATTAGGTACTAACAATCTCACATCTTAAAGTGCAGAAGTGAAAGTTTTTGTCTAGAACAAGCCCTAGATATAAAATATTAGCTGTTGAATATTTTATGGCTTCTATTTAATGTAAAAGCTATTGATTATTTGTGAAACAGATAACAACAGACTGAAGAAATAAGAAATGTCAGTTGATTTTTACATTATACTCAGCATACACACAAATATGTATTAAAATGTCATTTTTTTTCTGTTATATTCAGAGCTAAGCGTATGGCACAGGATCAACTTAAAGAAGGGATTTGTCTTCTTGGTGTTCTTGGCATTCTGTTTGAACAAGGTTCTGAAGCCACTGGGAAATTGAAATCTGGCTGAGCTCCAGGCCTCTCCCATAGCCTTTCTAGGAAATATTACAGATGTCCGTGGCTGTGGAAGCAGTTATTCGCATATTTAAAAAAAAAAAACATTTTTAGTCAACTCTAAGCAGTAAGCAATGACATTCACAAATTGTTTGAAGTAGAAATATGAAGCCTTATATGCATATGAGATGAGATGATCCTAAAATGATTCATACAAAAAACATAAGTATGATCTTATGTGTGAACAATGTTGATGTCACCAAAGGTGGCTCCTTTCCTTTTGGCTCATGTAGGTCAGGTTCAGGTCATCTGCTGCTTCCTTTCATTTGTTGCTTGGACAGCCTTCTGATCATCATTAGCTTCTCTGGAACAACTGTTTTTCCTCAGAAAATCTAGCTCAGAATTTAGACGTTCATGACAAAAGCAGTTTCAATAAAACAAATAATTAGCCCTCAACTCTTCAGATAGCTTCCAATGTAACCTCTCTTGTTTCTCACTAATATTGAAATAGGAGTAACTTGGAAACAGATTCTTCAAATGTTTTTTAATGTTTTTCTTTGTAGTCATTGATATATTATTTCTCGTATCTCTCCACACATTAATTTATAATTTTGTTTCATTTGCTTTAGACACTTGTATTTTCTATTTCTCCAAATTTACTGATTTTAATTAAATTCCCCATACATTTCACACAGAAAGGTGTTTATCTGATGCAGTGACTTTTTAAATGCAGCTAACAGTTAATGCAGTTCAGTGCATGGAGTTAAAATTAACAAAAAAGAACTTGGGCATTGAAGGCATGGTTTGTTTTCAGGGGAATACTTTTGAGTATGTAATGTAGCTACTCGGTTTTCTTTTTATGTTGTTTTTCCCCATTTTGTTTTTGTAGAAACTGGTGATAAATCATTATTAGGTTCTTAGTGGATGAGACTTTTGCATTTAATATACATTTTTTAATATTAATATACTTTTTTTCCCACTGCCCTTATCCATGCAGCAAACTTCTGCCTGCTTATCTCATTCATTTAATAAGTAATAGGAAGGTATTTACTTTCTAGCTGTCCATTGATATGGAAAAGACTTATCCTAAGCTTTGGATATTTTAGAAAAGACCACAATTGCAGGTCTATCAAGGAGTTGTTACCGTTCATCAGTATAGACAAACAGGAGTGCATAGCTTAAACAGGTGGAAACAGAAGTAAGGGGGAGTGGGGAAAGAAGCAAAATAAAGGAGAATATAAAGAAGAAAGCTTCATTGCACATTGAGTATTTTGTCTTTTCATGTATTCAAAATGCTTCTTTAGTTGTTAATGGTGGTAGGATTTTGAGTTGTACTTTGTCACTCCTGTATGCTTCTTGAAAATTAGAGTATGTTGCATCAGTGTCTCAGAGCTCCCAGTTGGTATTGATAAATAATGGCTTGGAGAGCCTGTGAGTAGGGCAAATACCTTGGATGCGGTTAAAAGGAAGAGAAAGGATTAAATCTCTCTCAAATGTCGAGTGTTGGAGACTTGTATTTTCCTGCTTCTTCTGCTGAACTGCTTTTGAACACTTCGACAGTTTTGGGTTTCAGTCTCAATATTATGTACTTTCAGTGTTGCAAAAGAAATACAACTTTCCCACCCATATCTGATTACAATAGCTTCCAGTTGTAGTAATTGTGGTGGTTACCTAAGTCTGAAATACAAAACTAAAGGTTAGTGCTTTATCTATCCCATGGCTACATTTTAGTTACATTAGTGATGGTGAGGGGAGCAGTGGCTATGGCTGGGATACTGAGCAGTGCAAAATGAAGACTCTAAATTGTGGCAATGTCTGTCCGTGCCACTCAGGCACCTTTTCTATCAGAGTTCTTTCTCGTGGCCTGAATGCTCTCCTGTTGACTCACAGTCCACTGGAATTGCACTTCCAAACTGTAAGGGATATGAAAATGATAAATTGCTAATTCAAATTATATCTAATCAAGCTACAAATTACTCAGTGCTAAAGAAATTGGGTAAAAGATGTGTTCCTCCCATAAACGAGTAACGAGATTTAACTCCTTGCCTTTAAATCAGTTGACTGCGTTTAATTTTGTTTTGAAAGAGATTCTGTAAAACTCTGTTTATTTTAAAAAGGGCAGAAGCTGAAGGACCGTACACTTTGAAATAATGGGAACAACTGAACAGTTTTTCAGTTACCTTTGCTTACAAAAAAATACAAATCTCTGCTGTTTATTTGTTCTCATTGTTGATAATTAAAAACATGGGTTCTATTCATATATTTGAAGCAGCAGATGATATTGCAGCTTTTGGGAAGATTTGTCACTGTTGTGGCTGGAACCCTGCTCCAGCACAGAGCTGTTACTCTCAGATTAAGTTTCCTCATTAGTGGAATGGGGAGAGGGATGCTGTGTATTTCTGGGTTGAATATAACAACTAATGGCAAGTGCAATATGAATGGTTACTACTAATAAATGTAATTATGCTAATTTAAAATACAGGTGAATTGTATTCAGTAGTTGTAAAGCTTTGAATGGAATTTGAAAATGCCATAAGGACTTAATTGCTGGGCTGTGTTATGGCAGAAATAAAACCTGCCAGTTTCAATTGGGGCAGTTATGTGAGAAAGTGCTGATTAAGGAATTGCAGTCGTATAAGCATGTATTCATAAGACAGAAAACTTCCAGCGAAGGAGATGTTAGTTACAGCAAAGCCAAAGACTAAGCAAAGGTTTATACTCTGTATCTGTGTCCAAACACTGGCTTTTGTAGCAATGAGAACACCACTTCTGTCACTTCAGCGTTTTAAGAATTTGGTTCAAGTCATTATAACATCTTTAGTGACTGAGTTTGTAGAGAAAAGATTGCTGAAATTTATGGAATGAAAAAGCCCTACCTTCTACCGTAATTTCCACAAAGCTGTAAATCCAAAGTCCTTTAAGCATAAGAACATTTGATTATCAACAAGTTTAGGATCTTTTGTTTAGTAATCATAGAGGAGATGTACTAACTGCTGACCTAGGTGCTAAGTTAGGCAGTGGAAGGGAGTAGAGGAGATGCAAGCAGGGAGCCATGCCAGCAGTCTCTGACTTGTATGTAACCTGTCACATCCACCATTTGTCACTTCCCCTGAAGTGACAGAGTTCTTTTTCTTTGCAGAAAACCAATCAGAAATGTTCAAATCAAATAGAACTTGAACTATAACTATGTAGACATTTTAAAGCATGGAAGTAAAACAATGTGGATGCTTAACACTAGGATGGAATTAATGCAAGTTCTGTGAATAATAGTGGGGAGAACAGACAAAATCAGTAATCCCATTTGCATGATAGAAAGCCACTGCTCTAGTATGACTTGAGAAGTTGTTCCACTTTCTCAAATGTACATTTAATCTTCTACTGTTCTGTAGGTGTAGGGAGGCTGAATTCATATCTACTCTGCTGCTGTCTAACAAATGTACCCAGACAAATACGTAGATATGTGCTCCACCTGTCTTAAAATTTATGATATCTTCCTTTGACTATTGTAGTATATGTTGTAAAGGGCTTTTTATGATATGTAGGACTAGGATAGGGTGCTGTTTTTGGCAGTCGTGAACCTCTTCTGGACACATGTGAGGTAACTATTGCTTTTTGTCTTTTTAGGGACCTTTGTCGCCAGGATAAAGCATGTGAATACTACTTCAGCATAGATGCAGATGTTGTACTGACAAACCCAAGGACTTTAAAGATATTGATAGAACAGAACAGGTGTAGTATATCTAATGCTTCTACAAAAATTCTTCGAACTTGAAAAGGATTCCCTGGGGCCCTTCCAGAGAAAATGAAATCCTGTCTGTTCTTGCAGATTCATATCCTCTTTGTTTACCTGTGCTATTTGATTGCCATGGCTCATAACAGGCTTGTAGCCCATCAATTCATTAAGTGTTTTGTTCCTGTCAAGCAGCATTGCTGATAAGAATTGTAGATGCTTCAGAGTTGCTATGGCAAAAAAGGTTTGGTGTAAACAGGTTTTATGAAATGAATCAAGGTCTCATTGACTAGTGATTTTGAAGTTGTACACACAATCAAAAAAATAAAAGAAAAAAGAATACAACCCACAAAACACAAACCTATACTTTACTGCTACCAGTAATGTTACTTTTTTTTTAGAATCATAAATGTGATACAATAGTAGACATGTTTTTTTGGAGATGAGACATCTGTAATGACTTGTTTCTCCTCATTTTGGTATCATATCTGAAGTTGTACTAAGCTGTGACTTAGCAGCAGCTTTTGGCAGGATGCAGCTGGTATAATTGCTATTTGCCACACAGTGAGAAGCAATGTGGCCAGCTGATATCCCACCTGGGGCATCCTGATCCTGTCTCACTAAGCTCCTGTCCTGTGGGTGTCCCAGATTTCATGTGGGCTATGGCCATGTGTCTGGATATCCAATCTGGGCACTTCACTCTTGCCGATCAGTAGTTCCTCTTGTTAGGTTAGTGGTGTTTGCCTCTTTATAACAAATCTGGCATTTCAGGTGTGTCACAGAAAGTGTGAAAGGATGGATTATAGGTGAAGGGGTGGCTGCCAGTCCCTTGTGTTACATTCCTTGTAATATTTACAAGGAATAGAGGGTAATATACAATTTAGAGAAGGTAAAAGCCAGATACAGTAGGTGGAAGAAGCAAAAGCCTTGCAAGATATACCTACCAGTAGATACCCTCTGAAACAAAGAGCTTTTTTGCTCTGTGTTCTTTTGCACTTTCCTGTTTTGACACTAAATTTTGGGTAGCTAATTTTCAGGCTGAATTAACTTTTGTGCCTGAAGTTTCACCATTTTTATTTTAATACCTTTTTCCTTGTCTCTGACATTGTGGTGTTCTTTATGCTACCATGCTATGAGCAGTATTTCTTGGTTGACATAAATACAACCCACCTCTGCTTTCTAGGAATTATTGCTTCTGTTACAGTGATATTATTTCTGGGCTGTAGGGCTGAATCCTATTTCTTTTTTATTTTTCAGCTCAAATTAGCTGCTCAAGGGTTTGATAGTCACTGGTGTTTTGACTACACTTAAGTCAGAAAATCTGTTTTTTTTTGACATATCTTCAGATCACATTTCCTATCTTCTCACTGAATATGTTACTTCACAGAAAGATAATTGCTCCACTTGTAACTCGTCATGGGAAGCTTTGGTCCAATTTCTGGGGTGCTTTAAGCCCAGATGGCTACTATGCTCGCTCAGAAGATTACATTGATATTGTCCAAGGCAACAGAGTGTAAGTAACTTTAACCTGATTTTTGAAGTCAAGGGACTCATGTATGATCATTTTCTTACGTTTTCATGCTGTCTTGTATTATTTCTGAGGAATCTAAAGTTAATTGCACTGTTCAAATTTTAGGGGGCATTGTGATAACTAATACCTGTCTGAGTGTGTGAATTCTCTACTCTGCAAGTACACAACACAAAAAATGGCAAAGCAAAGAAATAGGAGCAAAACAAAACTGTACTCCAGAAACTTTAGTCAAAATAAATGATTCAAATACTTCATTTCTTTGAGACAAATATTTAATATTAAATATTTAATCAGTGCAAAACTGAATGAATTTCTTTGTTCTTTTGTTGTTTCTTGCATGCTGTCTCTTGTGTATTCTATGGAACTCTTGTCAAGCACTTTCATTGCATAGCTTTTAGATTTGTCTTTCCCTAAGCTTTACTTTGCCATGAGTGATATCTTTTCATTGCCCTGGAAGAACAAAAAGATCTGAAACAAACTGACTGCTTGAAAAGGACTGGCTTGTTCTTAACAGCACAAAAGGATATGCTCATGACACTGGAGGCTTGGCTCTGGGAGGGAAGGGATCTGTAAAGCATGCATTATAGCTGCACTGCTTTGTTGTTGATATTGGCCCAACTCACATAAATATATGGCCTGCTGTGGTCAGTGGGTGTTTTTGTGAGGAGGTCAGAACAGCTGTGTTTAAGCTCATTTTAAAAATTTGTTTTAGAATTATTGTATCCATCTGGCAGGGTAGAATAATATTATAATATAAAAGACTTTGCGTTAAATCTGGAAACATGAAGTACATTTGTAGTTAAAACTCACTTTGAGAATTTGACCTTTTTACTTTTTATGACAGTACTTTGTAAAAATTGAATTGCTGCCTATGCCTGTGTATGATATTTGTTTTCTTGCTGTCCAGCTGTAGTTTTTCAGATGTCTTGGGAACATTTCAACTGTGTTGCCTTGAAATTTGCTTTGTCTTGTCACCGAGTACAGAGATGCTGATTTAGTAGAGAATAAAACAGTTTTTGTGGCTTTAAATTATTTCTTTTTATGTCTTTTACAGAGGAGTATGGAATATCCCTTATATGGCTAATATATACTTGATTAAGGGCCAAACTCTCAGATCAGAGATGAAAGAGAAGAACTACTTCATGCGTGACAAGCTGGATCCTGATATGGCTCTCTGCAGGAATGCCAGGGAAATGGTAAGGTGTATCTATAACTGCTTGCTTTTTAAATGCACACAGACTCTTTGTATCTTGCTACACTTGATTGCTTTGCTTGATTGGTCTTGGATTTTATATTTCTAATTCAAAGTACTGGCCAATTTTTGTGTCATGGTACATTTTAGATGTATTTCTTTAAATTGTTGAAGAACAGAGTGGAAATTTTTCCTGTGTTGGTATGTTAGTTACATATTGTTTTTTATTTAAAACTGAAATGTCCTGTTGATGTTAAAATACCTTCCTTGTTGGAACAACCTCAACAGGATGAAAGAAGACTCATCTTCTCTACTATGCATGACTTAAAATTGACTTAAAAACTTAAAATTATTTAAAATCATTACATGTATAATATCTTTATTTTGCACACTTCTATAGGATAAGAAACTTCTAGCGGACTAAGCTGGAGCATTGTAACATAAGCTTTAAAATAATAATGGACAGTGTTGGTATAAAAAGCCTGAATGATTTATGAATTTGTAGGAATCTTCTCGGAGTACATGAGTTACTCCTCAATTCTTCCAGGTTAGATTAAAACTGTGTCAGAAATTTGTTATTTTCATTGAGATGTAAGTAATGAAAGAAAGTTTGTTTGTACTGTAAAAATATGAATATGTAAAAACACATTTACACTGATATTTACACTAGTTTCAGCACAGAAACAAATAACAGCTAAACCAGACCTATTTCCAGACACTATAGCATTGAAAAATAATTTTGCTGAATTGAACAAGAAAAGTTGGCAAGTATTAATTTTTTTTTATTCCCTCATAACAAGGCATGATTTCTTCTGTTTGTACTGATTCCTCAGAATGTCCCCATCCAGTTTTCTTGTATTCAAACTTTCTCAAGCATCAGTTATTGCGAACCTGTGCTTCCCATGCGCTCGTTCAACTAATCTGTCTGTTGCTCATCAGGAAACAGCTTTCTTCTTTTTATTTATTTTTCTCTTCTTTCTCAGTCTGTGCTGTAAGATGATTCGGTACGTGCTTGTTTTTGTATTGCAGCAGATAAGAAGGGGCTGGTGGAAACAGCTTTGACATGTACACTGTGAGCTTTGCTTGGAGATGCATGTTGTTTGTGAAGGCATATCAGCTTTTGTCAAAGGCTGCTATTTCCCTATTGTAACTGTGGAAATCTAGTAGTTCTTGGACAAACAGAGAAACTATGTATCAGAAAACTGATGTGATGATTCTCCTTCATTTTAGACTTTACAAAGGGAAAAAGACTCCCCTTCTTCGGAAACATTCCATATGCTCAGACCCCCAAAGGTGTTGCTTTAATTTTTGTTTTAAATCATTAGTTCTTATTATATGCAGTATTACCTTACCACAGGAAGATCCTTCTCTTCTGTCCTTTTTCCTCACAAAATATCACTCCACCTTTCTCTTCAGTCTTGTGTTCAAATTAGCACCAGGGACAGGTTCTTTGTGACCAGCTCAAAGTGACATAGGTTTCTTATTTCCCCGGGGAGGTTTCCAATTGCTGAGGTCGAGGTGTGATAAAGCAATGTTCCACTGGAGAAAATTGATTTAGTAGTCCTAGTAAAGCTCAAGTGGCAAGCAGGTCAGCCAGGGCCCCTCGCTCAACACAGGGCTGAATTTCACAGGGTGAAATCATAATCATTTAAATTGTTTTTCCTGAGCCAGACCCTCCTTATTCTCCCTGCTGCAGCTACTGTATAGTTTGATAGGTGCCCCAAAAAAGGCACGTATTTAACAATCATTATCATTCTAACAGCTTGACTCTTTCAGACAAAAGTATAGGTTAAAAATAATAAAATATACAAGGGGGAACACCTTCCTGCCACAAATCTTGTTCGCAAATGCTTCTGAAATTACATTGAAGACTGAAAAATTGTGAATTTAATAAAATAGATGCTCAAATTTAAAAAAAAAAAAACAACACCAACAAACCACAAAAACACCCTATTTTCTACTGTCAGTTCTGATCAAAGGAGTTTTGCTAATATCTTAATAGTTTGATAATGAAACTGTCTTACCACACTTGATATCTTGCATATATTTTTCCAGAACTTGCTAAGGGGAACATACTTCAAAGTGCTCACTTATTTTTTACACCCTGATATGAAAATTCTTATATGCTATATTTGCCAAAACCTTCTTATTTCAGGCAATTCACAAGAAGAATCGTGTAGTGAATACTCTGAAATATGTTTCTTGTTCTGCTTTTCATTACTTTTTCTGTTAGCTTGTTTTCAGTATTTAATCAGGAACTAGACTTTTCTTCTTCAGTTTGAGAGTAGATACTTCCAGTGTGCCTGCTTAGGTTTTCTGGAAAACAATCAATCATTTCACTTCTGTTTTCTCTTTTCTTTGTTTTTGCATTATGAAGAATATATGTTTTGGTTTAACTTGCTTAAAGAATATATTCCACCAGTGCTCGTAAACAAGAAATCATGGACCCTAATTTGTGACTCCTGTGAACCATTTGAAGAATTAAGATACTTAATGAACAACACTCGTATAATACTTTTGTACAGATGTGATATATTTTACTAAAGAATTGCAGGCATGAAAAGACTTAAAAACATTCATATTGCTAAGATGGATGGTTGTCTAATGATGTTTTCTTTGTTTGATGTAGGGTGTTTTCATGTACATTACGAATAGACATGAATTTGGAAGGCTTATCTCCACAGCCAATTACAATACCTCCCACTACAACAATGACCTCTGGCAGATATTTGAGAATCCTGTGGTATGTACCTTTTTATTTAATAAACATTTATTAAAACAAAACAAAAAAGCCACATAACAAAAAACAAAAAACAAACAAACAAACAAAAAAAACCTTATATTTTTAAGTCCCAAGAAGTTAATTACTTTAAATCGAGAGTATTTAAATAGTGCACAACATACGTCCAGTGCAACAAATGGTGTTCTCTACCACCTGCTTAATTTCAATTCACTGATTACAACAGTATTGATGTAAATCTGATGTAACAGGTTTTTTTTTTTTTTTTTAATTTAGTTTAGACCTGATAAATGCAGTTTTTCTATGATAATAAGAAGCTGTTTAATTGCTTCTTGTGCAAATGCGCATAATAAAATGATTTTTTTTTTCTTTCACTTAAATGAATTCTGAATATTTTAAAATCATTCTTTTCAGGACTGGAAGGAAACCTACATAAATCCCAACTATTCAAAGATCTTCACTGATAATATAGTAGAACAGGTGAGTATAAATGCTCTTTGAAAGAGGCAAGTAGTAGTTGTCTTATTTGAGGGACTGATGTAATAAATTAGCATACAGCAATTGTTTCCATGCTAATGCTATTTTGGTTTTGTGGCTGAACAGTGAGGTTTTGGACCACTAATGAATTTCTGCCACTGTGATAACTAAGATGAGGGAAGTCCAAAAAAATAATTACTATACTGTTCAGGATAATGGAATTGTCCAAGTAATTGCTTTCTTCAAAGTAAAATTATAATTAATTAGAACAAGCTAGTACAACAAGCAGGAAACTTAATGTTTGCTTAGAGATTGGTGTTACAAAGGAAACATAAGGCAAGCTCTTAAATATGCTTTTCTTGCAGATTTTTTTTCCACTTTGAATTCTATGAGATCTGTAGCTGTTAAGGCTTTTGCTGGATACTTAAGTCTTTTTCTGTCTGGCTGGTTGCTTCCATCTCGTTTGGCTGTAAATAGCACTTCCAAGATAATTGTTGTACCAGTTTTAGACACTTATTTCTGTGTCAGTTTTTATTTAATGAACTTTGTTTCTGTAAGAAGCCAGAATAAATTGCTTTTGTATTTAAAAGCATGTTAAGTTTGAAAGTAGTTTTCTTAATGATTCTTATGTGAATGAGTAGAGTTATTACACAAGCCAATGCACAGAATATTTGGGTACACTGACAGCTGTTAATGCTGGTTTATGAATTACAAGGTGGCTCTTATGTTTTTGCTTCATTCTGTGAGAATGCACGTGTGTACCAAGTCAAAACTTAATTAAATGTGCCTGAATTAGATCACAGAAGAGAATTGCTGACACTTTGTTTAGTGACAGAAAAGTGAAAATATCCTTGGAATGAGATGTTTTTAGCAATTGAAAATAAAGTTAACTGTTGTAACAACTTCACTGGAAGAGATTAATGTAGATTTCATCTTCTCATAGCCATGTCCAGATGTTTTTTGGTTTCCCATTTTTTCTGACACTGCTTGTGATGAATTGGTAGAAGAAATGGAACATTTTGGACAATGGTCTGGTGGAAAACACCAAGTAAGTGTCAGCCTTTATAAACATGTCCCTATTAACAGAGTACATTTATAATAAGCCACAGCATGCTGCAATAAACAAAGTTTCCAAGAAATGCTAATAACCTGAGACATCTGCTGTGTAGATGTTCAGTGGATTTGAGACATCCTCAGTTAACCTTGAACTAGAAAATTCAGACACTAACAGCAGCAGCTGCTGTAGTAGTTGTCCAAGTTATCCAACAATGGCTGGTCTTTGATAACTCTTGAGAGTTTACCTATAAAGTCTTAATTTATCAGACTTGTCCCTCAAAGCAGATATCCACAGACATTATGAACTACTGTGTTAATATTCGCACCAAGCTCAAATTATTAACTTCTGCTTGAATCAGTTTTAAGAGCAGGAATGTTTGTCATTTTCATAAATATTTGGAAAGATATGAGTTACAGTCAGGATCTTAATGAAGGTTGGAGCCTCCAGAAAAGCTCTTTTTATCATACTTTCAGGATAAAAGTATTTTAGCATATTTATTATCATGACGAGTTGATGCCTGTACTCTATTGTATCTACATCTCAATATTAAAAATGTTACCCTAGTGAAACTCTTATTTACAGGCAGCACATCCAAATATTGATTCACTTTCTAAGAACTGTCCAGTTCTTGCCCATTGCATCTCGGCAATTTATATCACAGCACTTGACTGTGACTTAATTGTGCTTCAAGCTCAGATACGCCCACTAAAGCATTACTCAGTTGCAGTTTTGTGATTCTGCAGATTCTACATATTTGTAGAGATGCCAGAGGCATTCCATGTCCATATTTCAAGGCTATTTTTGGTGTTTTTGTTAGGACAGCCGTATTTCTGGTGGTTATGAAAATGTCCCAACTGATGATATTCATATGAAGCAAATTGGACTGGATAATGAATGGCTGCACTTCATAAGAGAGTTCATTGCACCAGTAACGCTAAAAGTGTTTGCTGGCTATTATACCAAGGTACGTGTTTAGAAGTTGCAGATAATCTCTGAATTGAATAAATAATACTAAGTATTTTATTCAACTGTTTGTTTTGTTTGGTGAGTTTACGAGTGATGTAGCAGTATTATAACTGTGTGTTGAGTTCTTAACTGAGTTTTAAATAAGCAAAGAAAACCCACAGCCCTATAAGTACTTGGAAGTTTGCAAGTTGAAGTCTGACTGTATATTTTGTTTCAGGGATATGCTTTATTGAATTTTGTTGTAAAATATAGCCCAGACAGACAACGATCGCTCAGACCTCATCATGACTCCTCTACATTCACGATCAACATTGCACTTAACAAAGTAGGAGAGGATTTTCAAGTAAGTTGGCTAGTTATTTATTGAGCTTAAAAAAGTCATCGGTATCTAAAATTGTTTCCAAACAAGAACCCAAATAGACATGCTTAAAGACAGTGTTGAAGGGGAAAATATGTGCAATGCAAATAGAGATATATTATTGATTGGTGTTTTTGAGTATTAAACTTTGCAAGATCTAGACCTGCTGATGCAGTCAAATTGAATTAGTCAAAATGGCTTCAGGTGGTGCTGGGAAGAAGTTCTTAATCTTTTAGTGGTATTTTTTAACATTTTTGAAAAGCTTCATCTTTTTGCAGTAAAAAGCAATTATTTCAATAATTTAACACATCAGCAGGTTGACTAAACTTTTCTTTAGAGTGTTTGGTTCTGGGTGTTTTTATTTTTTTGAAAGGTTTTTTTTTTAGATCAACCACAAAATGAAAATTTTCAACTGTATTTCTTCTCTGCTTTCATTTATTTACTTATTTTTATTTTCCTGAGGTAAATTATTTTCTAGTTTGACACTGATTCAAGTAAAATAGCCCCCGGGGAATGGAGGTGGATGGGGCAGTGACGGTAATATCCAGCTTTGACTGGTAGAGAAGTTTGAACAGTTTTGTTTATGAGGCCCCTCTTAATGTATGCCCTTAAGTATGTTTCCCAGATTTCTTCCTAAAGGAAGAAATCACTGCTTCAGTTTGAAACCAACAGTCATAATAATTTACTTAAAATTTATTTAAGTACTGTCTTGGGTGAAGATGGATATTGATTTGCTCCTCTCTCGTATTGTCTACGCTACTGTTATTGATGACCTGTTCCTCAGAGATACTGCTTGAATGAGTTGATATCCAGGGAATGTTAAAGCAAAGCAAAAGGAAACCTTTGTTGCTAGATCTTGCTTGTTCTGATGTTGATGTCTTTTTAAAAATATTGCTGATATGAATAACTGTGCTGTTTTCCTCTTTCTTTCCTTTTTGCTTAGAAAGGACAAATCTTAAAAAGCCTATTATTAGTAATTGTGGATAAATATAAAAAACATAGTCGTATGAAAATAGAAGGTAAATGAATGAGGTAATGTTTTTGTTTTGTTTTGTTTTTATTTTTGCTACAGGGAGGTGGATGTAAATTTCTTAGATACAACTGCTCTATTGAATCACCCAGGAAAGGATGGAGTTTTATGCACCCAGGAAGACTTACTCATTTACATGAAGGACTTCCTATCTTGAACGGCACAAGATACATTGCAGTATCATTTATTGACCCTTAATTTTATTGTTTTGCCCTCTTCAACATCAGTGTTTGATTCCTTACATAAACATTTATTTATAGTTTTCTTCTGGAAGATGGTGATACATGAAGTTACTGTTCCTAGACAGCAAGGTTACTTTGGCCTAAAAGAATGAAAAAAGAAACTGTTTTAAATTGTTGAAGATTTCTCAATAAGTGCTCTGAGCCTTGAGTTACAAAGTAAATATGTCCTGCTTATTTTTCCGTTCTGCTGCCTTAAAGAATAGGTGAGGAGTGAAAATGGAAAAATGTTTTGTAATGAATTCATTCTTTGTTTGGGATACAAAATTATCTGAAAAAATTACTGTGGTTTTCATTCTGTAATTGACACACCTGAAATTGTGTGGTATGTGTATTTGGTACCAACCAATTAAAAAAAACAGTATAAAAATAGTATAGAGTGAATGTCATATTCAGTCATTGGGAGTTCAGCAATAATTCCATAAGCTGGTATATACTTAAGGGAAAGCCTGTCTTCTTAATTCATTTTCATCGTTACAGTAAAAAATACAAAGGAGTAACAAATAATTTAGCTAAGGAAAAGTGTTTTCATCATTTGTTTTAAGAACTTATCCTCTTGAAAATTTACTTTACTTCACCAAGTGACCTTCATTTAAAATTAGTTATTTTTCTAATAGTGTAATTGCACCCAATTGATGCTGGAAATTTGATGTTTATTTTCACAGAGCTGATAAATTATAATAGCAGGATATTTTGTAAAGACAATTTTCTATTATTTAAAATTACTTGAATTTTCTATCAGGAGAATGAAATTGTGGAAGCCTCTTTTAAACCTAAGGGTCTTAACTTGCCATTTGTTTTGAAGAAATCCGTTTAAAATAATCCTACTGTATCTACTGTTTGTAATTTAAAGAAACTTGAACTGAACTATCTCAAAGTCTACCGTGCCAAAATGCACAATGTGTTGGGAAAACTTGTGAAAAATAAAGGGTAATTTTAAATTAAATGTAACAGCTTTTCACTTGACTGTATTAAGTAGTTTTTGCGTGTTGCCATTGTTCTTACAGAAGTGATATTTATTGATAAATATATTCAAAGAAAACATAGATATATTTAGATTGCTAGGAGCTTCTTGAAGTGTTGTCAGGATTCAGCCCATTTGCTGGGTTATTATTGAGTTACTTCTGTTAGATGGCAGAAATGCATCAAGCCTCGTGTTAAACTTTTGGAAGATCCTCAGCAGACTGGATGTTTCTCATCTACTTTCTTTAAGTAGAGAAGCTATTGATGATCTGAACAGCTCACTTTTACTTGCTAATATTTGTTGATGCATTATATCAGGTTTCCTAAACAGAAGTTCTGTTTGGAGTTGAAAGAATTTAGAGGGAAGTCACATTATTCTGCTTCCCCAAAGTAGCCTGTCTGCTTATTTCCCTGTTCCATTGTTCTTAGGAGTAGGTTGAAATGTGACTTGAAGTTACTACGTTTTGCTGCATTTGCTGCAGTGTAATTTCTATAGTACACTCAAGTAGGTTGACTTGTTAAGAAATGGTTTCTCACAGGAAATTCTTAGGTTTCTTTTCATTTATCTTACATTGTCAAACCCTCTCCATTTCAGGCTCACGTTTGGAGATCAATAAATGTATTCCCAGCTCTGTTTCCATACATGGAACACCTCTGTCTTAGTGAGTGCCTGTGGATTTTTATGTAGCCTGTGCTTAGACAAATGTTGCAGAGCAGAAAGTCTTCAAGATTTCAGAATGAAAGCAGCTTTTGTTAATTGCCTCTTTCTGAGCATTTGCCTGTAGTCTGTTAAGCTGACTCAGAACAGGGGAATATTTTTATCACTGGAACAGTTGAAGGCAGTTTAGTGTTACGGGGAGCTTTCTTGAAAAATGAGCAACAAATAAACAAATAAAGTTTTTTGCTGAGGTTATCAGCTCCCTTTCAGGTGGATGACAGTGTGTACAGAGCTGCCTGAATTTATGTCTTGGTAGTAACAAACATCAGAAAAAAGATCTTAACTGTTCACCCAAATTATTTCTGAAAGCTTTGCTGCACTGTCAGCATGTCGCTACCTCAAACAATCAGAATTAGGAAATTATTTTTATTTTTCATGAATTTTAAAAGCAATTTAAAAAATTTGAGTTTCCTAACAGTCAGTTTGTTTTGGGACATTTGTATGTGCATCAGAAAGAAAGCAGCAGCTTGAATCCCAGCAGTGTATGAGAGACCTTGGGAGTACAAGGACATGAAGGTGCTCTGCAACAGAAGAGATGTTTGTGAAGTCTCTGATTTGTTCTACTTCTACCTAGATTTATTCTTTTGCTGCTAAGTGTTTGAAAATGAGATTGTGATGGGGGTAAGACGCAGGAGGACAGCATAGGGACGAGAGGATTTCTCAGCTTTTTAACTGATATAATATAGCTTGTCTTTATTTTATATTTGTGAACTGTACTGACTCTCTGATGCTCCTAAGTAGCACTCAGGATGTTCACACTTTTAATCTTCTTTAATAACACTGTGTAATAAGGAATGCCAACGCTTGCTTGAAGCTTAATTTTTTATAATTTTTATCCTGACTGTTACTGCTCCTCTATTTGTAGAGCTCGCTTTCTGTGAGCTGATAGGAACGAGGCTGACAAGACCCAGAGGAAGACGGATTTTCAGTGAGGCAATAATAATGAAATCAATTGTATTGTGCCATATTTATTTAAAGGCTTTTCCCCAATTTACCATATGCATTAATTGACCGTTAATTCAAAGCAGAGCTTTCACACTATGTGCACATGTGAGCTTTGCTTTTAGTTTTCTGTTTGAATGAATTCGTTCAGAGTTTTTGGCTGCTGCATTGAACTTTTTAAGGAACACATGCATTTCAGTTACCTTCTGTTTCTGCTGTGGTCTTCTGTGGATTCAGTTCTGAAAGGGGTAAGTACTGTGTGTCTTTACTTTTTTGAGTCTTTGCTTGCATGGCTGGGTGGAGTGCTTTGCTGTCTTTCTGAGTTCAAGGGAGCAGGATTCTCTGTCTCAGGAGTCCCTTGAGACTGAAGTATCAGGTAAGGTGACTTTGTGTGTTTGTTTGTTTTTGTTTTTAATGGGATTTTACTTATTTATGTATTCTATGGTGGAGTAAAGATTAGTGGACAAAGCCTTTATAAAATGCATTTTGAGAACTGATATTGAGTTTTTAGAGCTACTGGTTGCACTGCTGGAGATGTTTGACTGCAGAGCTGCAGGGATGAGTAGCTCCACTTCAGACACAGCCCTACTGGTTCCCTTCCTTCTGCTGCTGCCAAAGGAGGCCCTCTGGCAGAAGGTTAGTTTCCAGCTACTACTGAGGGAGATGAGAATTGAAGGTACTGTATTTTATTGTGCTGAAGCAGAGAAAGTTTTGTTTCAAATGACTTTCCAACAATTATTCGTAGGCCCTGTATCTTAGTGGAACAAATAATTCAGGATCTAATGAAGCATTCCATCCTCCCCAACATTACTGGAGAACTTTGCAGTAACGTTATCAATTTTCGAAGTTCAATTCTTGCATGCAAAAATAACAAAACACAACTGGAAAGAAATGCTTCTATCGTGTTCACTGAAATGTATTATTTGATGGGTGTGTACTTTTCCTGTAATTACATACCTGTTTGGCACAGTCTTTTAAGATCTGCTTCAGTACATCCCACTTATGGATTGATGACTATCTTTTAGAGCGTTTCTGGAAAGGGGGAATGTAGAGGGGATGAGTCAGTGCTCGGTAACCTCAAATTTCATCCAAAGAACCTGCAGCTGTTGTCACACATGAGCAGAACACCCCTTGAGTGTGGAGGAGATCTGAGAAAGTTGATTTTTGACTTGGTGCTAAGGCTGCTACACATATAGAAATGGTTATCGTATTCTTTCTCCCTAAGTAATGTACTGCTTTTGGAAAGTTAGTTTTCTGGATTGAGCTTCATTTCAGAAAAACAACTTTGGCTGTTCTTAAAGCAGTGCCTCTAGGGAACTATTTTGCACAAGAAAGAAATGTGAGATAAGCTGTCTGATAAAAGCACATTCATCTAAAGTTACTTTAATAAAGTAAGGCAGGAATGAAAAGGCAGCATTTCACTCAGGGTGCTTACAGCCTGTACTGGCGTCAGCACAGCTTCAGCAGTAGCAGAGCTGGGACCCAGCTGGTGTTGGGGGGGGTAGATGGGTTGCTTCATGGGCAACGTTTCTTGTTGATGCTGCATTTATCGGATCTGCAGGATTTCTTGTGTCTGTGTCCTTTGCGTTACCTCTGTGCATACCTACTCTGCTTATTGCTGGTCTGTGTCTGTTGAACGTCCTTGGTGCCTGGTTGGCAAGGCAGCTGCGTAGTTGCATAGCAAGAGGGTTACTCAGGAACAGGGCTTCTGGCTTGAAACCAAAATTCTTCCATTTCCAAAAATTTTGCTTAGTTGTGAAAGGAGTTGCTCAGCTACTAATGTCTTTGTACTCTTTTGATTCCTCCCTTTTTGGATAGGGAGCAGAGAGAGGAGGGAGGAAGGCAGCAGAGTATATTTTATAGAAGCTGACTCCTCAGAAATACAGACGAGGCACGAAAATATTGCATTTTCACAGATTCAGTTGAAATGGCAATTAACGTGAGCAATACTTTAAGCCCATGAGATGTTTTACAGTTCTTAGTGCCTTAAGACATCAGGGCTTACTCTTCAAAGTGGGCTTGAAGGCTTTAGGCTTTAAGCTTTCTCAGGCTTGGATCACTAATCTCTCACAAAGTGCACTCACACACAGGTGATTTGTGTAGAAATGAGCTATTTAACTTTAAAAAAGCAAAGAAAAATAAACCAAGAAACCCCCTCTATTTTTAGAGTAGTATTTTTAGTAATGTTCATTTTTAAATTAAAGCATAATCTTCCAAGCATACTAAGTAAATTGTCATCTTCATTTAGTGTAGCAGCAGAACCTGAAACATTGCTGTTCAAGATGTCATTCAAATAACTTGTTGGCTGATAACAATTGTTATTCATTTTAAAGAGAAAGGTGGGTCAGGCTGATGTTTATGCTTGAGCAGTAAATCTTTCTCCATCTCCCTATGGTAGTAAGATGGAGAGATGGAGCTGGTGAGGCTACCTGAGAGAGGGACCTAATGCATATGAAGTCCTTAGAGACAATGGATCAGGCTTTGTAAGGATAAACTATTCTGGTATTTTAGCTTCTGACTTACAGCAAGTCTCTATGCATATGGGAGAGTGAGGATTTGGGGTTAAATGCATTCGATTTTTTCTTTTTCCCAGGCACTTCTACCTTGAGCACAGTGCCAACTGCAAAGCATTTCTGTAAAATATCCCTTGCTGAGTTTAAAGTCCCCAAAGCATGAAAGTATTGCAACATTTCAAAGGAAGGACCACCAGAATGAAGTAGAGATGATGCGTGAGAAGTTGAGGCAGAAAGTATCAAGTATAAGCTACTGAAAGCTAACTCTATGTTTAGAAGCAGTGGATGATGATTGGGCAGGTGCACAATACTGAATTCTGGCACAGACAAATTTAGGGACTTGTCATTTCTGAATTACTTCTGCAAGCTGCAATTCATCAGAGATCATGAGCAATGTCCACGTAAACTGGGGCAGGCAGTCATGGTCCTAGTGCCTAAAATATTATTTTGCCTTAATTTCCAAACTTGTATCATCTCAGACTTCTGTTCTGTGCTGTCATGAATTAGAGATCTTGATAGTATTATTTGCAACAAGAGAATGTTCTCAGTTCTTGCAGTTCAGCCATATGCTTTTATCTCTGTGAGAGTGCTTTGTCCACACAAGTTATTAATGCCTCGTTCTCTTACTCTTGATCATCACTCAGTTGAACACTTTGCTTTCCATCTGAACTGTGAAGAGTTGTCTAATCCATCTGTTAGATGCCAGCATTCCAGCTTGGATGAAAAACAAACCAACAACACAGGTTTGGTGTATACAGAGGTTAGGAGCAACAGAGGCAGAGACAAGGGGCCTTTGTTTTAAAGTGCTCTTGAAGTGTAAAACTTAACTGCTGCTTCTGTGGCAATGAAAGATGCCTTAGTAGCAGAACTGGTGAGCTATTGTATACCAGGAGTATAGCTGTGATGTGATTCTCTATGGAGCATAGAAGATATTTCCCAGTGACTTTGTACTTGCTTGCTCTTTTTCATAGCCTGGTCTTGTTCAGCAGAAGAGATGTTTTTAATTGAACTCCTCAGATTTGGAAAAAGAGTTTTCTGTGCTCTGAAAACTGGGAGGCACAGGAAAGTACACAGCCAAGGCTTGATTTTATCTAAATATCACTGACATAAAGGCAACAGGAATTTTCCAGGAACTGGCTGAATCATGTTAGAGGAAATTCAAATGTTGGAAGTAGAAAAACGATGGATCTTTAGCTGAAAGTGGAGGTTTGGGATGTGCTGTGCATTTTTCATAGTTAAGCAGACATCACGTACCTGAAGCTGGATAACAGACGTGGAAGGCTGAATAGAGACACACAGTGTTTCCAAAATAGCTGTGCAGGTGTTCTTGAAATGTTGCTTTAGCAAATAAATGGTTTTATTGTTGCCAAGTTGGTCCCATTCTTATTTACTTTTAGTCTGAAAGGAACAAAAACACATTATAAAGCTATAACGCCATTCAAATGTTGTGAAACAGAAGCTTATTTTAGAAAAAATAAATTGAGATTACGTTGCAGAGAGAAGGTAAATTTTGCAGCCATTAAGACATGAAAACTACTCTTTGCATGGAGTATTTTATGACCAGAGCCCTGAGGAGGCGCTTGAGGAATGCCGTCAAAATACCGCAGTCTGAAGGTCTACTTCTGATTTTGTACAAATTTAACTTTCTTTTAAAAATAATTCTTAAAAAAAAAAAAAAAAAAAAAAAAAAAAGAGCACTCCTAGCTGCAAGCTTTCTTCTTAAATGCTCTTTTCTTCAAGGACAACAAAAATGTGTGAGATATGAAGTGTAAGTATACAAATACAGGTCTAGATTTCCAACCTTGATGCTGGTGCCTAGTGGGGCTCATGCCTAGCATTAAGACTCATCAGTCAGGGATTATTTTATCCTAATAGTTAAACAAAAGATGAATACAGGAATATGGTTTTTAACAGATTTCATGTAGGTTTTCTGAAAATATAAAACTTCCTATTCTCAGATGTGGACAGTGAAGCTAAAATGCAGGACAGGTGTCAATATGTAGTAGTGTTTGGAGTATTGATTAAAAATTAATTTTCTGTTTAAAGAAGGTAGAGCTGAGGTTTGTGTTGCTTTTTATACCTTAATTGTGTGTTAACCATGTTTTATCATTGCCTATTAATATTTTAGAAATAATTCATATTAAATATTTTTCAGTTCATTTTTTTTTCATGGGCTGTTCCAGTTCCTCTTCAAATAAAGAAGAAAATAAGGGCTTTCCCTTAGAATGTAAAGTTTAATGTAATTAAAAAGATGGTTTTTCAAATTTGAAGGTGGAAACATTTCATAATTTATGAAATTTACTTTCCAGTAAAATGAGAGAACTTGAGTAAACTTGATGAGAAAAAAAATCTTATTTGAAGGAAAATTTTGGTAAGGTAAGAAATCTGTAGTTTTCACTGTGTCATTTTTGTGTTTTACTACACTGTCAGTTTTGCATTGCTGTCTTGTTTCTAACTGAGGGATGAAGCAAGGAAGCACATACAGTTCTTGAGCAATGTAAGCCACTAGGATATAGAAATAAATGTCTTATCTATTTATTACATCTCATGTTTTAAAATACATAATGTAAGTATGCAGACATAAACTCCTGTAGACAAAGTATATCTAGTGCCCAGCTGAGTTTGAAGGAGGTTTACAATAAGTGAAGCTCATGTTACGTACTGGAGATGCTCTTAGAACTATTTAGAACCTAATGATAATATAAGAGAGAAAACTGCAGCTCATTGCTCACACAAAAGGAGCTGGTCTCATAATGATAATGATGAAACCATTTCCTTTCTTCACACAGAAACTTGAGAGAAAAGTATCTTTTTACATATTATAATACATATACTGTTACAGCGTGGTTACTTTTACTTCATAAATGTAGGTCAGATTTACTTTCCTGTAAGTAGAAAGATGAAATACTGTTTGTGTTGTTTCTTTTCTGATGTTGGTCTTCTAGCTAAAAACTTTACCTACAGCATGCTGCGCTGTAGTGCTCCTTCTTTACTTAAACCAAGCCAAGGAAGATTTCTTGTCTTCCACAGAATATTTTTCTATGAAAAATCTTTATAGTAAATTTTACTGGAATTTTTTTCTTTTTTAAATATCCAAGAAGTGCATTTATTGCTAATCATAAAAATGCTTTCCATTCACTAGCAAAAGTTGCAGATTCCAAATGACTACTGAGGAAAACTGTATTGTTTTTTTTGTTTGTTTGTTTTTTAGTTTTGCTTTCCTGAAGAGGAAGAAATAAAAAAAACCTTTTTATTTCAGTGGAACCAAATGGTTGTGTACAATGCAAAGACATAAATCTTCATGCATAAGAACTAAGTCCCATAAAAAACAGTTGAAGGCAGTGGAACTGATTAAGCTGTAATCAACTTTGAATATAGCATCTTAAAATCCAGTTCCTAGGCTGTAAGGAATGGTGCAATGGATTGCTACTGTCAGAACTGGATCCCCTATTTTCTTTCTGCTCAAAGGTTGATTCCTCAGTGAACATCTCTGCTGCCATTTGCTGTGTTTGGTGAGCTGGAGTGCTGAGGATTATTCACAAGACAACCAGTAGGAACTCCTAGAGGTGGTTTTGCTTTGCATTTTCTTCCCTCTTGTAACATGTTTACATTTCAGCTTCTAGATCAGTTTGGTATATTATGGTTGTTTTTTTTTTAACTTTACTGTGCTGATTTCTGTGTGTGTTGCATGGTGAAATGTTTCATGGTACAAATGAAGTACTGAGGCATGGCATTTCTTCATACGTTGTGCCAACTTTTTCCCTGAATCCAGTATTTTCCTAAATGCTTGTGGTCCACTGGTAAAGCGATTACAGACATGCCTGCCATCCTTTCTTACCACTTTATTAAACATTTTGCTTTTTTTCACATTCCTGGAAATTGGTTGTAGATACAGAGCTTCTTTCTGCCTTTCTACCTGGCTTTAGCTCAGAAAGTTGGTAGCCCTCCATATGAAGTGAACTTTGATAAAGAGAATATTCATCCTTTTCAGCCAGCTTTCCAACCTCCTAAGTTTTGAATTATGAATGTTTTTCTCTGTAGTGAAGTGTTGTGGGAAAGGAGAAAAGGCTCTGAGCCAGCCAATAGCATTGGCAATATAAATGATACTTAAATGGGGAAGTATGGTTTCTGCGTGGAATGCTCCTTCAGGCTGCAGTTCCTTTCTTTGTCTCAATCCCTTCTTCAGTTCAGTAATAAATTTAGTCTAACCAAAACCCCCAAAAAGCTTTCCTTACCTTTCTAGACAGGGAATAGCTTCAAGACAGTAGGGAGACTTGCATAGATACAGGGTAACTCCTTTGTGTGGCATCAGGCTTGTACTTATCTCCCAGGAAATAGTTTGAAGAACCATTATAACTGTCTGAACAGAGCTGCTGCCCTCTGCGAGCTGGAGTGCATTATGCTTTGGCTAAACCCGAACACAAAATGCTCAAGGAAATCCCTCTGGAGTATTTAGTGATGCTTTAGTGCTCGTTTTCTTTAGAGGTTGGTGAAGAAGGCTATCAAAAATCTGAAATTCTCAAAGTTAGAGTTGAGAATAAAAGCAGCGAGGAAAAATGCTTTTAGTTGGTGAGTAACTTCTGAGGATTCTCACAACATTCTGGCTGCTGAGCTTTTTGTTTTATCTCTTTTGGGGTCATGCCCCAAACGTCTGAATTTCTGCACATCTGACCTGACCTTTCTCAATTCAATTTCATTTTATATCCATTCTATAAATTCTGTTCTGCATTTGCTGTGAAGGTCAAAGTATTTAACCTAATTAATAAAAGCATGGGCAAATAGGGACAGTGGAAAGAAAAACTGCTTTGCCATGTGTACATACTTTTCCCCAGTGAGAAGCTGGAGATAAAAGTGTCTTTATACTCTGTCTGCCATCCTGTGGCCAAACAGAACTTTACAGATGCTTATTAAAAACAGGAAAGGCTTGTGATATTAGAAATTAGTCTAGACAGGATAACTGTGAAAATGCTTCATAATTAAGATATAATTTTGGAATTCAAGTCTAGTAATGTCCATTTGTGAACAGCATGCTAAAAAAACAGGTGCATATGCCTTCTGAAAAAAAGAAGGGAAAAATACTTATATACCCATTTCTTAGGTAGTAGTTCTAAACTATTCACTAAGAGGGATTGAAGTAGTCTACTCATACAACGGTACTTTTATAGCCTTTCATCAGTGTATTTCGTAAGTAAATGGGAAAACTCAAGATCAGAAGAAAAGATGTGATCATCCTGTTTGGCTCCAGGTCTGGGAAGAGGCAGCAGTGTCTGTTTGCAGCGTTGGCTCTGAGCTCCAGCACAGTGACTCAGTAGCCAGGCGAGCATCTGCAGCCTTGCCCTGCTCCAGCCTGGGGGGACAGGAGGGGGTTGTGGGACGGGACGTGCCTCAAATACCAGACACAGCACTCAGCCAGCTCGATGCACAAAGCAGGAAGCAAGAGAAACTCTCCCAACTTGCTGCTGTCTAGTGCAGGATCTCTTCTCTGTTCCTATTCTGCTCCTTTCTAAAAATGTCTCATGGTATGAAACCAAAATCTCTGGTCTGCTGGAGACAAGAGTGGAGCTGGCCAATGCAGTGGGAGCATCCCTTCCATGGGCAACATTGCACTGCTCTGTGCAGCACTGGATCTCCTTTACCCTGGCATTTATGCACTTGTTGGGCATGCAAAAGAAATGTCACCACTTCTGGCATATCTGTTTGAATAATTGTATTATACAGGGGCTGTGTGAATACATGACAGCGTAAGTAACTTGTTTATTATTTTCTTGATGTTGGTTGGATTGGTCTTTTCAGATAGTATATGTGGTAGAGAGGTGAGAACCCTTTCATAAGTCTTTCCTCTAATTATTTGTTCAGGAGAAAATAAATTATCTCCAAGAAATAGAAGTAAAATTTCATCTTGTTACTTACTCTTTCAAAAATTAAAGTCCTGTTTTGGTTTTATTTGGATTTTTGAATCCTCTATCAACAAAGTAGTATCAGTGGTTGGACTAGATGATCTTGTAGGTCCTTTCCAACCTAATGAATCTATGAATCTACGAAATATTTTAAGGACCACTGATGCCTTGTCAAAACCAGGTTCAAAATACATAAATGTATACTTGAAAATATATCTGTATTTAAAAACAAATTCTACAGAACAATTCATTGCAGTCTTTGACAAGAAGAGTTCTAGAGAGAAGGAGCCATTATTATCAGCTCTAGGCAGATGTTTTCCAACTCATTTTAGTCAAGAAAAAAATCAAATGGGGACTTGTTACCTCTCTGTGAGTGGGTTAACTGCTTGTGTAGTCCATAGGCTGCAGAGGGAAAGACAAAATTGCAAGATGTTATGTACCAAAAACTGTAAACTGCTTGGACTATTCTGTTTGATAAAGGTTCGTAGTTAATAAATAACTTTATTTCCCTTAACTGCTCTGGACTAAATCATGAGCCACTGCCTCTGATGGGGCCAAGATTTCTTTTTATCTCATACATTTTCTCTTTGGCTGAGTTCAGTTGTTTCAGTGTAATTTATTTGTCCAAGGAAGTCATTATCAGGAGAGGAGGCAATTTCTTAGTAATTAAAGCCAGTCTGAATTTTTGGATTGGAAGATGAATTTACTAGTTCAGCAGATCAGAGTATACAAGTGTAGAATCTTATTATGGATTAACTCCCTCTTCATTGTGACCTGGTTTTGGGCCACATGGAACCATTGCTTGCTGCAGAACATCCTTTTCAGTTGTGGTGAATGAGAGAGATTAGCACTTTAAAGGTAGTAGCTGGAAAATCCTAAACTAGCCTCAAGGACTTTTTTGGTGGTTTAATCTTCATTTTGCTTGCTGATTACATAAGGTTCTGCTCCTTCTAAAAAAAATGACCATAAAGGGTTAAGAACTTGCTTTTTGGTAAGAATGCAAAATATAGCAAGTGTCTGTTTAGTTAACCAGGGAGTGGTGTGGTTGTTTGTACTGACTCAGGTTAAAATGGAAGAAAGAACAGATTTCCTTAAAAAGAAAGCAGGTTGCTGCTGCTTTGTGCCACATGGCAGTACTTTTGTACAAACAACATGGTTCCTGCTTTCCCATGTGTCTCACTGGAGGCGCTGATCACTGCCAGGATGATTTGAAAATATGAAGCAGTTCTTTAGCACAGTACTGGTGGCAAGTCTGGCAGAGCTGACACTCATGCAGGGCTGCCAGGCTGGTGGGGCAGGTGTCCATTCTGATGGTCCCCCAGCACAATCTGCAGCACAGGAGAGGTGGGAGCTCACAGCTGGAGCATCTGTCAGCATTTTGCTGCACTGGGCCCAGGCAACAGCGCTGGACAGCAATGAAAATGTTCTACTGCTGTCTGTAGCCCTTGCCAACGTTTACAGCAGCAGGAACATGAGATGTTCTTCAGCTCATAGTGAATGAAACCTGTAAATCAAGAGCTCTATGGCTTCTAATAAAGTAGGTGCTTACTCTTCGGAGCTCACTTCCTTTCAAAAATCCCTGCTCAGGTTTCATTTCCTAAATGTATGGAAAGTATATATCCATCAAGGAAGTGCTATTAAGGACAAATAAATGTCTGCGTGTAGTATATTTTATTTGAATTGTCGTTTGGATGAAGGCACTTTCAGCAATGGCTTTTTAACTGGAGGACTGAGCTAGAGCTGAAATGAATGATTCATAGGAGGAATAAAACCACTGGAACTTGCCTCAAGCAGGGCTGTGAAGTGGCAGTAATTTGTCCCCTGCTCTGTTACATGACCTGACAGTAGATGAAAGTGCCTTCAGCTGCACAACCAGCTCCCCAAAAAGCTGTTCCTGTGGAGAGGAGGCACTGAATTTTTGTGAGGGGTGCTGGCTCCTGCATGATGTGTCTGCAGGCTGTGGGCCCTCAGCAGGAAGATGCAGACTGAGGTTTATCTCAGCAGATATGAACCACAACTTCCCCCAGAAGGGATGGGGAGAGAAGCAGCACCCACCACCACCCTCAGGAACCCCAGTCACCCAGAACTGGGAGGTGAGCAATGACAGGCAGGCAATGGGTCCTTTTACAGGCAAACCAGGCTTTTACAAGCAAGCACTCATGAAGTTATATGTCCTGGACGTTGCATGCTCTGCTTTAAAAATTTGTCTCTGCTTATACAAATTTTTCTTGCCTGCTGGTCTCCAGCATTCGTTTTAATTTGTTCTATACACCGTAGTCTATATACAGTACAGTAAAAGTTTCCAGTGATTTTCACTATTTTGACTTTTTGCATTATTCTGATGCTTAATCAACAGATTGATTGCAGCAACAGAGATTTCAGAAATCAGATTTTATTTGCTAGTTCTGAGTAATTTCTCATATAAACTTGGTGACTGGTAAGGAAAAATGGGGGTTCCTACAGTCTTTATTTGACAGAAATATACGAACACTGGATGTTATTTACCATGTAGAGCTTAACTGACTGCATGCTCAAACAGCTGCCTTTTCCCTAGCTCTTGTGGAGTTGTTTTTCTAGCAGTTTCTTCTTTCTTCATCCCCCAGCCACGTATGTCCTTTCTCTGTGAGTCTTATTCCGTACAGATGCTCTGATGATGATCTTTGAAAGCAGACAGGGAAAAGCCCCTTGTCATTAATACTACTTTTCCCCTCTTTGGCAGCAAAGCACTTGGCTGAGTCTGTTCTTTTCTGACAAGAATTGCTTCCAGATGTTTTCTTGGTGTTCCTTTGTTGGTTGTGTTTGGATTGTCACTTGATCATTAGCACTCTGTTTTCGAGAGGGGAGCCTTTGACTTGGTAGCAACAAGACACAGACCCAAACCTCAACTGTCTGACCTCAGCTTCCTCAGCCTGAGGTTATGTTTGGCTTTGAGATTTTGGTTTGGCCTATAGAATCGGCAGGGCTCAGCCACACAGTTCATTCCTGAATTCGGATGTGGCATTTACCAATAACACGACTATACAAGTTACTGCTTCATGTTAGCTATGGATCGAGTCAAACTTAATTGCTAAACTTTCGACTCTTCTTTCTTTTTCTTTTTTTTTTTTTTTTTTTCAGTTGAGGACAGTGCTATGGGCAACTTCCATTTTCTGTGAAAATAAAGGGCCCGGAGGTCTGAGCATGCTTGTTTTGCTCCAGACATCTGTGTGTATCATCTCAGGAAGGAGGAGAGTGTCTGGGCAGGCTGGCAGTATCACCACCTCTCTCTGAGGCCTGCAGTGGCTGCGGCACAGAGCTGAGCCCAGCATGAGTCCCACAGGGGGCTCTGGGTCAGCCTGGCTGCTGTGATGGAGAGGTTCTGGAGGGAAAGCAGTGTTCCCTAGTGGTTTTGATGTAGGAAGAAGAACTGAAAGATCAAGTAACAAAACAAACTTCAGGTATCCTGTGGTATTCACAACTCTCACCATTAATGCATTATGCATAAGAAAAGGAGCACATGTCTTTCTATCTCCTGGCTGGGGCTTTGAGCATGTGGAACTTGCTTATTGACTTCCCTGTCCTTAAAGGCTGTCCTTGTTTTGCAAGACACTGTGTTTGGAGCGTTTCATAGCTCTTGGTGGGGAATTTTGCCCCTTTATTTTTCTCTTTGGGAAGGGGAAGGATAGTTGGAGGCTGACATAGCTGCGTGCCATCCCCAAACAATTCAGTGGCAGGCAAGGGAGTGGCCTTCTTGAAATGAGAATAACAAATGTTTTATTCAGGGACATAATCACAACTGAAGACCCCATTGTAGGATACCTGTACTGTCTGGAAGCAAAGAATGACAAAAAATTGACTCCACCAATCAGACAAGCTGAAAATGTTGAGAAGAACGGATAATTGTTCCTGCAAAATTTAAAGCATCACCTCGCTTCCCTTAGTTGGAAATAAGTCTGCACAAATAACATGTTGTAAGCTGTGGTTCATTTGACAAGGTGCAGATGCTTATTCCTATGGCTGAACCGGAGCAGATTTGTGCTGAAAGGAGCCCAGAAGTGACTAAATCTGAGGGAAAATGCATCAAGTTTACTTAACTGATGGAGACTTGAATCCTCTGCACTCACGTTATCACAATTTGGGAAGGAGGTGTCCATGCACAGACAACTCTTGAGGTGGCAAAGGTGTGAAGAAGCAGAGCAGTTTTGCCTTCTTTTGGCCCACAGGAGGGCAACGTTGAGCTGCATCTGAAACAAACAGGACGCCACAACAGGTGTGCAGTTTACTGATTTAAGAATTAATGAAATGAAGCAAATTGGCTAATTTAGAGTTGTTACAGACTACGGCTACTTTTTGATGAGGTGGTCTGCACCCACTCTGACTATGTTTCACTGATTTATGGTTAATCTGTAATTGCCCTAAATCACTTTGTCACCACTGACCAAAGAGTTTATATTATAAAGAATAGGGTGTATTTGTGTGCTAGATTATGGCTCTGTTTTTGTTGTTGTTGTTGTTATTGTTTTGTTTTGGTTTTGTTTTGTTTTTTCATTTTCTTTGTGATTCTCATCCTGAACTTTGCGCAGTTATACTGGGGGGAGGGGGGAAAAGGGGAGAGGTTTGGGGAAAGATTATTAGGATTATTAGGATTATGGTATGTGGAGTTAACCTAAGAATGCATATATGCTGAGGAAAGCGTTACAAGGATAGCAGGTGCAGAGCACAAAAACTGTATGGTACTGGTGATATAAAGATAATGTTTGGAGAACAGCATGTCAACTAGAGTGTTATAATGCAGGTGATTTTCAAGTAGTGGTGCAAATATAGCTGCATAAAGGTTTTTGTTCAACAGCAGCATGTAGTCGCCATACATACTGATCACAGTCTGGAGCCAGACTCTCAGGGAGGCTGAAATTCCTGATAAAAGAGGAGTTGAGCACCGAAGCTGGAGATATGCCATGTCCTAAGTGACTGAGAAGCTAGATCAGAGGGAGTTTGGCATCAAATGCTATCTGATACTTTAGATATGTGATGAAAGTGTTTCTTTCCAGATACAGGTAGTGGAACCTGCTAGAAATTGGCAGGAGCAGAGCTGAAGTGCAGCAGAACGGTCTGGGAAACACATGGAGCATCCTACATACCTCAGAGCTCTGGGCTAATGGAGGGAGATGAGAGCACCAGACACCATGATGAAGTACAGTGGACATGGAGGTATGTAGGAGGATGACAAACACTGCCTTGGGTGCAAAACAGGGCTGTGGCCTTGCAGGGTAAACAGGACTGGTGTGTTCTTTGATTTATTTATTTATTTTTAATTATTAATGATAATTATGGGCATATAAAGATCACCAATTTTATTGGCAGGAGCACTTCACATAAATGGGATGGGGAAAATAGTTAAGAATAAACGTCTAAAGACTTATTAAGGCGATGCTGTCTGTTATCCATTTCCACTGAAAGGCGCTGATAGCATCATTGTTATTAACCAAAATGATCTGGAAAGATAAATAAGAGAAAGTTTTTTACTAAAAGCTGCATCTTCTATGAGACTGACTCATCCACAGCCAGATTGAGAGAGCTTTCAGGTTTTATGCCTGTACTCCATAGATTTAAGTTAATGGTATGGTTAAGAGATCTTAGTTCAGATGTTTTGTGGTCTCATGGAGACAGCATGTTGCCAATTCAAACAAAATTCATGGTTTTGAAGGTTTCTTTACCCCTTCCCAGTCGTATAAGCTAAAAGCATTTTTGAAAGTGAGAACCAGGAGTCTGAGCAAGGCATGGGTTTTATGCCAAGTTCCATAGTTCTGCAAAGAGGAGAATATTTTGGAGTCCCTTTTTTATGTTCAAAACAGGAACGAATGAGCTAGGGCTGCCCCGCCACCCCTCCCCCTTATTTATTTATTTATTCCCTCCTGGAGGCATGCAAAGTATACTGACATATACTAAAACAGCTTTGACAGGACATTCTAGATGATGGATTGATGCATAAAGGATACCTTCTAGTATTTTATTAGAGAAGTGATTGTTTGGGCATGAATTGCTTCTAGTTTAGCCAGAAGGAGATATATAGTTTCATATAGACAGTAAAACAAGCTCTCTGTGGATTGATGTTTTGGGAAACTAGCAATCTTGCAAAACTCAGACAGAAGTAGGAGAACAGACCTGTGCCCTTTTCATTCCCTATCAGCAAATGCCCTTTGTGGGTCCTTGGGAGCCAGGCTTGTGTTTAAAAACCATTCAACATCATTATACTTTACTGGAGGAAAAAAGAAATCACTCTGGAAATTGTTTGGCCTTCAAACCTACCACTGTTTGTCCCTTCTTAAACAGCTTTGTCTGTGGTGTCCTGGCCATGCCAGTAAGGAGTGTAGCTTGTTTCAGATGCCCTTACTTGTTATCAACAAAAGGTAAGTACATTTACTGAGAGATTAACCAGAATTGCCTGTTAAGGGGGAGTAATAAAAACACTTTAAGCATTTACAGATAGTTCAGGCATGCTTATAAAATGACTTTTAAGCATGCTTTTCTCTTTTTTGATGGCTTATGTGGTGGAAGAGTTCAGTGGGTTTGTCCCAGTCATTTCCCTTCTTTTACTGCTTTATTGAAATCCAATAGAAGCATGATGATCCACGCATCTTCAGGTGAAAAGACTCCCAGTAAAGTTAAAAGCAGTCATGCCTAAGAGATTAAACCAAAAACTGAAAAAATCCATATCAGATAAGCCTTTGCATGGCCAAGGTGTGGGATGGAGCAAGGAACTCAGCAGCAGCAGTGTCTTTGAGAAATGTCTGTGAAGTTGGAGATTTACATGCACACAGAGAGCTGATATATAGCAAGTGAGATGATGCAGTATGGAAATAAGATGTTCATGAAAACATAGCGTGTCAGAACAGAACTCTTCTCAATCTCCTCCTCATCTCCAAAGAACATGAGTTAACTGGACTAGATCCAGTTGTATCCCTATATTCTGTAAAAAATGTCAAGTGCTAAAGCCTAGAGGACAAACTGAAAAAAGTGGGGATACTGGATAGTGACTTATTACAGAGATTGGTATTATTTCAAACCTGAAGAGCTGCGGATCCTTACTCTATAGCCTTTCAAAAATCAAAAGCTACAGATATCATCTCTCTAAACATTCAATGATGAAGACAAATACTTGGATAAAGATGCATATACCAAACTTACCAGTTAGGATGGTATCCAGTTCAGTAGCTTGTAACTGACAAGTACTTGTCAGTACTTTCTGGCTTGGTTTGATTTTTCAATTGGAAAATGTTATTGCATTTCAAAGCAAAGCATTTGTTTCTGTACGCATGTGACTGTGTTTGTGTATAAGTTCACTGATTTTGATCAGTTACTTGGCTTCCAGTTTAGTACATATGCCAGAAGTGCGCTGTGATTCACTGCTGTTGTGACCTGTTGTGAAATCTATTTGGATGTAGCAGTTGTCTTATTCAGGATCTGCAGAGTCTACACCTAGTTCAGTGAAGAATTTGAAAGGATTAGAAAAATTATCTGATATTTCCAAGTTATGGCATTAAAGATCAAGAAATGTATTCAAGACACATGTGAGCATGTGCCTTGGTGCACAAAGGTTGTCTTCCATAAGAATGAAGCACTCAGCATGTACTTTGTACATGGCTCTTCAATATTATTAAACTATTTGAAATTTATTCCTCTGCAGCCATTACTTACTGTGGAGGACTTGGACTTTACAGAAATATTCTGGGACCACCAAGCAACTATAGGCAAAAAAAAAAAAAAAAAGATATTTTCAAAGGGCTTGGATAAGGAGAAGAGCTTTGTGAAGCAGGGACGTGGACCAACAGGTGAGTTGGTAGGAAGCTGTGCATTGCAGCCATAGGGAACCTTGGGGTAATAGTGAGGTGACAAGCAGCATTTGTGCATCTAAAAAGCACAGCTACTGAAAGTAAAAGGAAATTTCTATTGGTTTTTGACAGTGCTGAGATTGGCTTTGCTCAGATTTGTCTTGAATCTTATGTGACCCAGGTATGCTTCACAGAGCAGTGAGCCTGCTCCTTTGATGGGTATGGCCGCATGGGAGGCTGCAAGTCCACCTTGTGCACTGAGCCAGCTGAGAGCTGCATCACTTCATCTGTGCAGCACCAAATGTAAGCCTAATAAGCCCTGAAGAAAAACTAGGGTATCAGTGTGGGCTCTGGGCCATGTTTATGCTGTCATGGCTTTTAGATCAGGGCTGGCTTGTGTCCTACTACATCAGAATGAGAGCAGATTTGTTCCAGAGTCACATAGAAATAAATGACATATGTGTATCCAATTGAGAAAAGGATGCAAACCTCTCAGGCTGGGGTAAATACCTGAATGTTCTTGGAGAGGTGGCTGTGTTGCTCCTGGGGATGTTCTGCTGTGGGATTTTAGCACTTGGGATTTTGTGAAGAGCTGATGTTCAGAAATTTTAAAATTCTTAATAGTGGTAAGGAATGAAAATCTACAGTTCTGGATCATCAGTACGAAGAAAGCCCTGCACCCCTTAAGCCCCTTCATAGAGTTTGGAATTTTCATTACCTCCTGCAATAGCCGAAAATCCCTTAAGCAGATGAAGTGACCAGTTTAGATACCTTAAAAAAAAAAAAAAAAAAAAGTGTCAGAGAAAAGAAGCATGCATGAATAGGAACTTTGATGATAAGATGGAGAATAACTATTACACTGATATTTAGGATAGCAGAAAGACTGGCTTTTTTCTTTTTTTCATTTTATTTCCTGTCTTCAGAAGATGGTAAGTTAAGACTGATCCTAGACAGGAAGGTGGTGGTGTCGGTTTTGTGAAAAGGAAGGAAGAAAAACAAATAGGGAAAAAAAGAGGAGAAGAGAGAAGAGAAGAGGAAGAGGAGAGGAAGAGGAGAGAATTGCACCAAAGTTAGTTGATACAGCAGTCAGTATTTGTGCTCTGAAGTATGAAAATTCAGCATGCCAGATTATGGTATTCTGCTTATGGTGTAATTTGTCATGAAAAATTGTGCTCTTTCTTCACCATCTTTGTTAATATTTGGTACTTCTTCCAAGATCTAAACACTTACATTTTGTATCTCTGTAGTGACAGAAAATAAAGCCTCTGATAGAGATCCACAGATAATTAAAAACAAACAAACAAACACACTTTTATGTTGTTTCTATTTGTCTTTTTAGCAGAAATGTATTTTCTGAAGAAAGTACTCAAAGTATTTTATATTCAACACATTTTGAAAGCACTGAAGACGAGGAACCAATATATCTGGGAGCATGTGCTGCTTTCCTTTATTGGAAAGCATACATATTTTCCCTTACCTAATTAAATGAACATATTTGCAGTGTTAGGGGAGTAGAGCCTTTGAGCTGTCATTTGTGTAATCTTCTAACTGCTGGGAGCAGTGATCAGAAATCAGTTCTTGACTGCAGGATCAAATATGTGGTGCCAAACCCCTTTATTGAATAAGGGAGCCATAAAACCATAAGCTGTAGTTTCCTTTTTGGTTGAACTTGATTAATACCAGTAATTCACAAACTTAGCATCATTTAACACTGATAATAGCAGGATGTTGTTAGTTTAGTTGTTAGTTTAAACCGATGTCAACCCTTGCCCCTTAGGAACTCTGTAATCAGAAATTTCCAACTCTAAAAGGTTGTGCCTGGCTTTCTGGTTGTTTGAAAACTCTCTTCTTTTAGATGGTATAACAAAGTAAGGATTTATTTATGTATTTCTGAAAAGAAATCCTACCAGATGACAGCAGTGCTGGAAACTTTGAACTCACTCAAGTATATGCACAGAATAAGCAATTCCAGTCTTGGCACTGAGCGCTGGCAGAGATGCTCAGCTGTGTTTTGAAAGGGCCACCTCCAGGAGCAAAATACAAGTTCAACAAAACAGCTCGTATAATATTTTCCAGTATTTGCTGTGTGTATTGATGAGTCTTCATACTTTTAAGACCTGTTCCATCAAGCACTAAAAGGAAATACAGAATATGCTGGTGTTTTTGTTGGTGGTATGTTTGGATCTAGATCTCCTTGGGCAGGGCTGGTTTGGATCTTTTTTACATCAAAGCTATAATGGTTAAAGCAATGTACTCTATCACATCAGTGAAATGTTTTCCTGAAAATACTGGCCTTAGAGAAGGACAAGAAATTGGGGAAATTAATAACAGTTATAAATTCACCCAATGGATATTTAATTTAACAGCAATTTGCATGTAGTAATAAAGCCTAATTCATAATAGTACTGGAATGTACTGTATGTTAACTGCAATAACTGGCAGAAACCCAGTAACCTACAGGGGTGAGATCTTTCAGCATATATATAAAAGGAACTGCTAATCCTGAATCTTTATTAAAGTAAACATGGGTGGAACATTTGTTTTCTGAATTAGGAATTAACAATTTTTTTCTTCTAGCCTTTTTGTTTATCTTTATACATTCCTTGACTTTTCTCTCTCAGTGCTATCTTGCATGCTGCAAGAAATCTGCAAGAAATAGCTTTTGGATAGTCTCACTACAGTTAAATAAGGAGTGTGGCTTCCTTTCATCAGTAACTTATCTTCCTACTTCTCAGACTCTAACAACATAGATCCGACTCATTAATCCATTATTCCTTTTGCAGTAAGATGGTAGACTTTTTCCTGCATATAAAATTTAAATAAAGATTACTACTTGATGTAAGGTTACTTCTGTACTGGGCACCTTTAAATCAACCACTTCTCTCTCATTAAAATCCATGAATATGTTGGCCGCTCTGTACTTCCTGCTGTTAAAGGTCTTTGGCTTTCTTTGTTCAGAGCTTGTGTTCTGAAAGTATGAGCATTTGTATTTGATCATTTACTTCTGTGTAACTGATTAAGCAGTGTATGCTTAACAGCTATATGAAGAGCTAATAGGTATCCTTATTATCCTTATTAAGAGTTACAACAAAAAACTTTGCAGATAATAGTTGACTAATGGCACTGCTAGCTGTACTTTCATAACAAATCCTATTTCAGGTTTAGGCAAAGCATACATACATAGTAATGGTGAGAATAATAAAAGCAATACCCAGGAATGCAGAAGTACTGGTATTGGGATTTCTTTTGACAGTGACCAGTTTGGCAGAGAGAAGTCAAAATCTTGTTTGCTGTAGCTTTTATTTGCTACAAAACATTATAAAATGTTAAGGAATAGTAGAAAGCAAGTTCTTGAAAATAAAAATTGTACAAAAGAAAAACAGTAGTATACTTTGCTTGCTAATATTCTCTGTGTCAGGGAAACACAGAAACATTTTCAGATGTTCTCTTGGTGTTCCTCAGTGAAACTCCTTCTAACACTAAGGGGGAAAATGTGGCTTGCTCCCTATGCACACACATACAGTCAGGGAATAAAATCAAACCAAAATTTTGAAAACTTACTTCAATTTATTGTAAGACCTATTGCTGTTGTTCTCCCTTCCCCAGACTTGAAATTATTACGTTGTGGTCAACTGAACACATCAGTTTGCAAACCTGGAACACTAGTTAATAATCCAAGTTCACTGAGAATACACAAAATTTCAGATGAAGAGATTTTTGTTGGATAACTTTAGTAATTTTCTTGTGATATCACAAACACCTAGAGCCATGAATCTGATTTTATGGGACTGTTTCGTGACTTGTTCTGTAGATCCATAAAAATGCATGTGAATACATGCATTACTGATTCCATACAAATCACAGAATTGCTTGGGTTGGAAGGGACCTTAAAGTCCACCCACGCCAAATGCCTGCTGTTGGCTGCTTTTCCCTCCCTGTACAAGATCAAGCTGACCAGGGCCCACTCAACCAGGCCCCACCCAACCAGGCCTTGATCACATCCAGTGATTAAAACCACTTAAAAGAAGCAATATGAAAGCATCACATCTGGAAGTAGCGTAAGCACAGCAATGCATATTGTTAAATGGAAAGGGTGCTCAGAGAATTCTAACCTTAAACATTTCTAAATACATATTACCATTGCTTACTCAACCCTTGGATGAAGATAAATAGCTTCAGATTCAGAGTGGCACGTTTCAAGAACTGTCTGACCATACACTTGGCAAATGAAATTCAGTGTTGATGAGTTTGCTTGAAAAAGTTTAAAGTGTTTACAGTAATATCCACAATTAAAACATGGAAGTTAAAAATCTGAATAAAATGTTTCTACCCTGTCCACCCTGACCAGAAGTTTTTCTGATACACTTCAAATCAGAATTGCAAAATGAAATGCAAATCTCAGCTCAGGGGCAAGGAGACAGAGAGGAGTTAAGAGGCAGGTATGGTGTCTAACAAAGGGCAGGTGTCTAGGCATCCTCCAAAGGCACCATCTCTGGACTGTGTCTCCAGGTGCTGGTGTCTGCACACAGGGAAGGGAGAGTGTATGTTTAAAGGGCAGGGGGTGTCTACAGGTGCAGGTAATTGTTTAGAGGAGAGAAGGAAGGTGTGTACCTAACAAAGGAAAGTTATCTAGGGGCAGGCAGGTGCCTTCATGTGGGAGGGCAGGAGTTTGACTAGAAAAAGGAGGCAAGTAATGGGCAGCTACAAGCAAGAGCGTAAAGGAGGCTGTCTCCAGGAACAGTGTTCAGAAACCTGACTATAGGAGAGACTGAACAGGACCCTGTCAACATGGAGGGACCCTATCATCCATTTATGCTTACTTGTTTCTTTTCTCCTTGTCATTTGCTTTTCTTTCTTGAATTCCCCAATGAAGCTGAAGTTCAGTTTCCTACAGCATTCTTCCTCTTTCCTTTGTTCTCCATTGCTTGCTGTATTAATAAATTTCGTAGTGCATTAGTACTGTCACAGTTAAGACACACTGTTTTATTCAGTCAGCAGAAAGGGCTATTTTTGTTGAATCATTAACAACATTTTAGTGTGTTTTTTTTCCCACTAGTTTTTCCATTTACCTTAGAGTTCTTACTGTATAATTTGGAGTTGTAGTTATTCAACATTTCCTTTTTTTTTTTTTCAAATTTATATATATTTTGTTTTTCACTGTTACATAAATCCTCCAAAAAACCTGTTTTCTTTATTCCTTTACTACATATATTAAGGATATAAAGCTGTTTAAGTGACTAAATTCTTTTACTTACTGAACTCTTGTAGTTTAACCTAAGAAGTAATAGTTTCCTCCTCCACAAGTTACAATGTTCAGACTAATATTTATTTTGAATCTATTTAACATTAGTTAAGTAACTGTATAAGAAGATCCTCATTTCTTACTTAAAAAAGGACATGATGCATTAAAAGGGGATGTGGTGTATATCCCTTAATAATCTGTCACTCGGTGTTGTCTTCAATAGTTTTATTTTCACTACCCATTGCTTTTTGAACTAGTTATACTTCATAGTTCATGATTTTATTTATTAAAAAAAGAAAACAAACCTAAGTCATTATTTCTCCAAGCAGTGTTTTTAGACAACATTTCTGTTATTTGACTTCATAGAAGAGAATGAAGTTGCTTCCACCTAGTTAACAACATTTACACTTGAAAGACATTAGTTACAGACTATTAATAAGAAAGGCTTACCTTGATCCAAAGGAAAGACTCACTGAAATCTGCCAGAGGAAAGGTGATCTCCAGAAAGTGATGCTTCTCTCTTTGCTACCAGCTCTTATATGAGGTTTGGGGAGGGGTTTACCCAGGGTACATCTGTCCTGTCTCACAGGTGAATTGCTTGCACCTGTGCTCCAATGGCTAGTCACACCTCTTCACCAGGTGCGCCATCACTTGTGCAGGCTGTGACCTAACAGCTCCCATACAGACTTTAATCTAGATTCTGATGGGATATTTGTGGTGATTTTGTTAAAGTTTTTTCTTCTCAATAAATGCTTTAATATTATAGAGGGAAACCTGACTTCTGATCTTGATACATTTGTGAAAAAATATTTTCAAAAAAACAAAAAACCAACAAACAAAAAAAACCCACTGGAACTTCTGACTCCTTTCACTACTGTCAGGGTTATCTAAGGACAAACTCGGGGGAAAAAAAAAATAATAAAACAGAAAAGACAGGATAACATTGGCTTTGGAAAAAGAAATAGAAAAAAACTGAATAGGATTTCAGCAACTCTTTTATAGATGAAAATAAATCCTGAGTGTAGCTCAGATTTTCCTCATTTGAACCACAGTTTTCTGATGTGACTATAATGTTGTCAGCTAGAACTATATCTACATATATAAATAGCCAAGGTTATTTTCAGACCTAGCTTTAAAAATGTATTAAAACATTAATTAACTTGCTAATATTTCAAATCACTCTCACATCTTCTGTTCCTGTTTGTTAAAAACTACTTTTCTGTAATTTCTCCCTTTAGGGAAAGATAGACTCCATCAGACTGCAGGCTATGATGCCCATGAAATCCTTTGTTTCAATGTTAATATATAGAAATCTATTCAGAGCTATAAGATCGAGTTTTGCTTGCTGACTACCATTGAAGCTGGTGAGGCTGAAAGTAAAGATGCATTTTGGGTAGTTTCACCCTGAGAGATTGCTCTGTGGTCTTTGATAATTATATATTACTCTGCTGAGACTGATCTCTGGCTTCCACATTTGTTTTTCTGCTCTATGCTTCATCAGTGGGACTTTCAATGGCAAAACAAAGAGATCTATGACTTGAAGTGATCAGGTACAAAGAGATCTGCCTCATGTCTCACACCGCACCATTCAGTTTGGGTTGTTTTAATTTCAGTTTAACTCAAGAACCTATTTATCATAACAAAACCAGGCTACCATCTCATGATAATTACACTGAAACCTCGGCAACACTGTATTTGAACATCAGTGGGAAAATATCCCACAGTATTCTGTATTTTCTTTTAGATCCTGCCACGCGATCATTTCGAAGTACCTTGGGTGGTGAGAAGGAATCCAATACATGTTTTGAATATCCTCAGGCAGAAGATGCTGTGGTTTGTGCATGATTTCTAGTAAACCACATCATTCTCTAAGGCACTTACTTTCTCAAATAGAAACATTACTGCTTTCTTCCTGAGGAGCTGCCTGGTTTTCAGCATGGAAAAATAAAGATTGAAAAAAAACTCTGGGATTTAAAAGAGTCACAAATGCAGAACAGCTACCTCTCTGTATTAAACAAATGAAATAATTTTCTCATAGTTGATCCAGCTGTTACTGCTTGTATCTTATTTGGGTGCTAGGCAGACAGGCAAGGCTTAAAATCTCATCATTTCCCTGTTTTGGAGGGCTGCCTTCTACAAGTGCCAAAATGTCCTATCTCTCTGTGCCTTGCAAAAGCTGGGACAACGTTATAAGATGCAACAAATGATTGTGGCTGTTGGAATTCAGGGATGTCCCCTGCAGCATGTTCACAGCTACAGCCTGGGAGAGAAGGGGCTGGAACATGGAGCTTGTCCAAATATTGCAGGGGCTGCTGGATAACTTCAGTATCCAGGAAAACTGGAAGCAGAGCAGTAGGTGAGAATTAAGCACAAGAACTTGCCATGTACACATTTAATTCCTTCTAACTTAGTGGATAACTTAGGGGTTTTGAATTTACATTGTCCTGCTGTTCCACCCTCTTTATATTCCTTCTGCATGAGCTTTACTTTTGCGTTAGAATTTTTCAAAGCCCTGGTTGCAGACAAGTGAAAATGAGCAATTCAGTCCTTAATGGTTCACAGCTGGAATCTTTTGTTGGGATATGCATGAGTTGGGAGGAGGTAGAAGATAGATTGGAATCTGAGGACTTCCCAACTTGCAAGTACCAGATCTGGGATCAAAATTAAATACAAATGTTCCATAAATGTTCTTTCTTGAATATCTTGAATATCAGTAGTTTATTATGAAAATTCACTAGCTGAGGCTCAAAATTAATTTAGCGTAACTTTAACAGGGTAGCTTCAAATATTCATCTGCATTATCCAGAGACCACCTAAATTAAGTTGATTGAAAATGGTTCACAGATTACAAATGTACATTGATCTTTACTGTCCACCTTTGGTTCTCAGTGGAGTTCATGCACAGAGAGTGTTCTTTCACTCATAGCCAATCCATATGTCATAACAACTGCAGTCAATACACTGATAGCATGTGCCATTTGCAAGCAGAACAAATAACTTAATTTCTTTTCCTCAGGAAAAATACAGGCTCTCCTGGTTGGTACATCACTAATGTGCTCCTAATTTAGCAGGCCCAGTTCATCTTCGCACACATTAGGTTGGATTGCTATCATCAATAATAGTGATCAGAATTTCAGCAAGAGAAAAACAATAAGTAAATGCAGACCTCCCTCCAAATGCATCAGTGATGAGGCTTAGTCTTCTCTGGGAGGAATATAAGACCCCTAGAATATACCCAATCCCATAAGACCAGACCTTCAAGTTTCCTAAACTAATTCAATATCTACTCTGAAGAAGCCCACTATTAACTGCTTAGACAGATTGTCTCTGAACCAAGTTTAGCTGTGAAGGTAGTTTGCTAAGATTTGTTAGCAAAGAAGCAGACCATTAAGCAAGTCACTTCTGGCCTTACTTCCTATGGGAGTAAGAGGGAAGGCATAAGCTCATACCCAGTAAATCAGGCTTCTTAGGAAGAGGGCTGTAACCCTGGAACTTTGTATAAAAACCATCCTTCAGCAGATGGCACAGTAACTTCCTGGGGTTCTAAGGCTGTATGGGGGAGCTCTGGGCTAGCTGTCACAGGTAGTTTTCAGCTTTAAAAAACAAAACAGAAGAAATATGCATCTTTTTTTTTTTTTTTAACTAGCTCTAGGGAGTACATTTGCTTTACACATGATAGCTCCTTAGAGTATGACAGTATCAAAGAACTCAGACTTTCCAGTCCCACACTCCCACTCTCCTTCTTGCTACAGGTTATCAGATACTCTTTTTTTTTTTTTTTTTTTCCCCCACTTTTTGTTTTGTACATAAGATGTGGCTCTATTTAGTCCGCATTTGGCCGCTGGTGATCAGTCCATTACAGAGCATCAGCGTCACTTGCAACTTAGTTTCTCTTCCTGCTCACCTATACTGCAGGAGAATCACAGATGATCCCCTGGGGCATATTCCTTTTTCTTCTCAGGAACTTTGTTTCTCCTACAGAGTTCAGCAACAGTAGAAACTTTGTCTCTTTCTATGTAATTCCTCCAGCAGTACCGGATGAAGAACTGGAATGGAGTCAAAAGATCAGACTTCTCATTCTTTTCCATTTGTTTCTCATGGTTCTTAGGTCACAGTTTTCCTTTTGTGCCCTGAAAAGAAAGCAGAGATGTCCTTCCAGGGAATCAGCTACATAGACATTATAGAGAGGAACTTAAAAGGAAATGTCAGTGAGGTTCACTTAGGTATTGTAGTTTTCCTGGTACAATATCCATGATATTTGTACTGGACCTTCAGAAAGTTGCTGTTAAAGAGAAGTGCAGAAACTGCATCTCCCACCATCCACAGAAATATATGATAACAATTATTTGAGTGCTTTAAGATATGTTTACTTAGACGTATTGTATCAGTTAACGTGATGAGAGCTAGAAAACAGATTTCAGAGCAATGTAATTGCAATTTTTATTATACTTTTCATTATACATTTTCTCAAATTTTTGACAAAAAAAGGGCTAATAATGCACTCATTAAAGTTTCAATGAATTCTATATTCAGAATTTAAGAAAATGTTAACAAATTGTCAAAAATTACATCCAGAGAGCAAATATATATTGTTCAGACCTAGATTCAAAACAATAATAATAATAATTAAAAGCAGTCATCTAATCCACAAATACGCCAGAGGAAAAGCTTTTGTGAGACATACAGAGACTGCAGTATAAGTAAGTAAGTAAGTAAGTAAATAAATAAATAAATAAATAAGTTGAAGACTACTAGCATTAAAACCAGATGTGATAGGCACCTATGAAGTCATTTCCTACTGCTGTCCTGCTGCCTAGCTGCACAGGTTGTGTTGTTGGTCTCTGGAACAGATGGTCTTCTCTTATAAACTCCAGAGTTACTGGACAAGAGAGGTATTTAATTTTGAAGTCCTTTAAAAAAATGTAAAAAAAAAAAATCCTATTTTAGATTTTTTTTTTTTTAATAAAGATTCATATATTTTTACTGCAGAGTAATATTTGTCCAAAGCGTAAATCCCTACCATTTTATTTCTGGAATGATTCACAAGCTTTGTTGCCAGCTTCTACTGTGTAGTACTTGTCTGACTGCCAAGTCCAAGTGCTTTGTTTTATTTTTTGTCTGGTGACTGTGACACCACCCATCTCCATGTGCAACAGAAATGAAGGCAACAAGCCTTGACTGCAGTAGCATCCTACAGAAGAGCTCCAATAGTTTCTGTTTCTCTGTGCTCTTTTTCCTTGTGGAAAAAATAAGCATCGTTTCAATTAACCTGTTGAGAACTTCTAGACAAATATGAACAATTGCAAGAACCATCTCAATGGCTCCAGCTGGTCTCAGTATGATATAATCTATCAGTCAAGTGACAGAATACACAGCTCATTCACATCTGTCTTTACGTAGCATGTAGATTTGTCTGGTAGAGTGGATCACATGTATATATGAGTAATTGTAAATATTTTTCTGGCAGTAAAGGCAACTATCATTGCTGCAAATTGCACTGAACATTTTATACACTCAGAATTTAAGTTGCTGTTTGTTTTTCTTTTCTGCTATGTGTTTCTGTAGAAAGCTCTTGAGCTGAAAGTATACATAAATGAGTTTCAAGTTAAAAACATTACTGCCCAATTTTATATTTCTAAAAATTATGTTGGAAAATTGATACCTGTGAAACTCTGATAGCTTTAGAGCTACATTCAATACAAGGATTTGTAGCAGCACAGGCAGCGCATGCCACAGCAGATGGATAAAGAAGTTCTTGACTATATACTCAGAAAGAGTTGCATACATTAAGACTTAATGCAAAAAATTGTGAATTTCTGATGAACACTAAGACATATCAGGCACAGTCCTATGGGTTTATCCAAGCACTCCAGCTGCCCCTGTGTATGGGGAATTATGTTTGCTTTTGTCCTCCCAGGCAAAATTCAGAGTAGTGGCTTTATGGAAGTAGGAGCCCTGACTTGCTCAAAGGACTGTAACTAATCTCTCTCTCCAAATGACTGTGTAACTTGACGAACTCTAGACCACAGAGCATCCACACATATCACTTGAGTGCTGACTGAGCACATCAATGATTTTCTGGACATTTTTATCTCAATCATACAACCATAAGGAGTGGTTAGAAATGCATATTCCAATAGTAATACAGTGCTGCCAACAAGTCAGAAAATTTAGCCTTCGTATTTAGATCTGTCTTAATGAGAGGTTAATTCATCCTTTATAAAGTTTCTTTGTAGTTAACATTCCTTCCTCACTGTACAGGAGAACATTGGTCTAGCACACTGAATTGCTGAAAGCAAAGCTTAATTGTGTAGGCTGATCCTGACTCTTTGTTCACAAGTGCTTGAAGGAGTTATGTTTTTACTCTAAGACAGCCTTTGTCAAGCACTTAATGGCACACACATTCCAACTCACCATGTAGGAAAATGGTTTGCACAAAGGGTTTTCTCTTTCTCTGCCATATATTTCAACAAATTCAAGGCTCTGATTGTTTTTCTACCTGATTTATTGCCCCTCTCACACAGGAGAAGAGGCCAGGGAAGGCTACCTTTCTTGCATAATTTTTATTACTTTCTGAACTAACCTCTTAGCATCCTCCTGGATTTAATTTTTGACTGAGATGAAGCATAGCCACATGATAAATTACTGCAGCTGAAGCAGTCTCCAGAGCCCAAGCAAAACCTTGAGCTTCATATTCTCCAAAGTTACCACCTTCCATGCGCTGCTCTCCTGCAAATATTTTTCTCAGTGAGGCTGTGAATACATGAGTTATTTTGCATGTTTCTTCCCAGAAAGAGTTGGAATGGCTCTATCTCATTCCTTTTTCCACTTTGTTACCCAGCACTGGAAAAGGCTGCCTGGAGAGGTTGTGGACACAACTTCTCTGGAGACATTCAAGACCCACCTGCACACCTACCTGTGTAACCTTGGTCTAGGGAGCTGCTTTGATAGAGGGTTGGACTCGATGATCTCTAGAAGTTCACTCTAGCCCCTACAATTCTGTGATTCTATGATTCATAGGAAATACAAATCAGAAAAATTTAATTAGGTAATTTGAGATTACAATTCTGCAGCAGAGGATCCGTCTGTGCATGTAATCTGTGAGAAATTGTACGTCAGCATGTAAAATGTTGATCTATTTGTTTTTTTTTTTCTAAGAAAAGAAACTCAGGGAATAGACAAACCTGCTTCTTGTATTTATGGTGGTTTTTAGTATGCTCTTTTGCATCACTGATTCTCTCTGCTTTTCTCCACAGGGGAGGAATTCCAGAAGTAGAGAGTTGACCTTTGCATTACTATTAATTAACACTTTGACATGGAAGTTAGCACTGCATGCAAAGAACCTGCTACTTGAGCTGTGTGGCAGGCAAGCCTGTTACTAACATCACTGTCCAAACATGAATGCTTCCTTCCTACAGCTTTTGCAAAGCCAAGCAGATGTGCATATACTTCAGTCTTGGAGACAAAAGGAAATTCCTAAAGATGCTAATGAGAAAGTAAAGTATATTGCCAGAACACGTGATCTTTAACACGAGCCACATATAACTATTCTCTCAGAGTAAGGAATGGACAATGCAAGAGGTCTTGATAAATTTCTAACAGCAGGAAGTAAATGGGTTAAAAGCTCTCCTGGGATGTCTAATTATAGGGTAGTTCACATTGTTTTATCTCCAAGAACCAGAAAAAATAACTTTATCTGATTTTTTTAATTTTTTTTCTTTTCTCTATAAATCTATACTTTTTTCTATTAACATTAGAAAATTTAGAGATTTGTATGATTGCTTTATCAAATTTCTTAAGGTTATAAGCTGCTCTGGCACATAAGTCAGACTCTAGAGGGACCAGCTCAGAAATTATCTCAAGGCTGTAGCATGAATATAAACACTTATTTTTCAGTGTAGCGGCTCTTTGAACCTTCAGTTTGATTGCATAGCATGGATTTATAACCTCTTCAAACCAGCATTTTCAATATCCTGCAGTGGAGGGCCATGCATCCACCTAATCTGGGACTGATCAAATTAGACTCTGATAAATAGTAGCCGTTAGGCTGCCACTAATCTAAAGTAATACTCAGGGGAAAAAAAAAATGAGCTATCTATTGAAAATGATGTTCTCCTTTATCTCATCACAATTAATGAAAAATTACTTATGTTGAATATTCACTCGTCTGGAAGTAAAACCTTGTATGTAAGGATAAAATGTTTTCTGGTGTAGAGACAGTGTAAGAAATATTTTTTAAAAGGAAACTTTGCACGCTTCAGACACTAACTTTCCCCACATTCCATGTTCCTATTTCATGGAGAGACGACAGAAAGAGCATCTTGGGCTGGTGGGACTTGCCAACAGCTAAGGCTGTGTAAGACTTCCTCTTTGTGTTAGGGAGCACATGGAGCTCCCTCACACATTTTCTTGTGGGTAATTCATTTTCCACCAACTTTCCCTATCCTGGTGCTCCTCAGAGGCTTTTATTTGGCTTTGCTGACTCTAGGGGCTTGACAACACTCATCAAATCTATATTTAATATTAAATATCTGTGCCTAAGGAGCAAGCAGAACCACCATGTTGCTGATGGAGTCTATTGGCTCTGGAGCAGCTGTAGAGACTTCTTAAGGAGACACTTCCTAAACTATGTTGATATGGAGAAGGAATCCCTGTACCACAGGATGTCCTTCACCCCACAAAGGCAACTTGCTTCTGAAATGAAGGTTCCATCTGTTCTCCTGCTGTGTATCCTACATCTCACTGTGCTGTATAAATGTTGGATAGATCTCTTAATCAAATTTCTAGTGCAATTTTAAACTTTGCCTGCAAGAAATTCTTTTACTGAATGTGTATTTAGACAAGGGCACAGTGTCACTTTTCTTATGGAACAAATCCTGCTGAATGAGAGTAAATGAAACCTGTGAAGTTAGCTCTTGTGACCTATAAAACATATCAAAAATGTGTGGAAAAATGCTTTCAGAAAGCTCTTTTTTGATTCCTTTAGAGAAGAAACAAGTCTGTGGTTAACATAAATAAATACAATCTCAAAACTGATGAGTTTGGCATTTACTAGCTTTTTGCCAGTGAGAGAACAGTGTGCATGTAGCCAACTCCTCTTACAAAAATGTCATTTCCTCTACCCTCCGGGAGCCTGAAATGTTTCCTATCAAGTGGTGTGGTGGAACTTACCACCACAAATGATGATCTTTGATGAAATCACATGAATAGATTTGTTCAAACTGCAGCATACAATTTGCCTGCTCTGCAAATGGAAACAAAAGAAATCAACTCTTGCAGACTGGTGTGTCTTCTGTTGTCCATTTAGAGTTGTCAGTTATTCCTGGGATCTACTGCATAGAATTTAATTTATGCTGGAAATAATAATTAAATGAAAGATGAATAATTAAGCTATTGAATAGTAAAAACAAAACAAAGTAAATAAATAAACAATCCTAAAATGAAACAGAAAAATGATGATTTTTTTACTATTATTTCTTTTTCCTGCTTGAGGGAGATGGTTAAGGGTAGACTTTTCCAATGGGAGCAAGTGACAGTAAAAGTATAAGATGTTTGCACTTTTAAGACTAAATTCCCAGCTAAAGCTGATCTATCCTTCCTTCCTTCCTTATTTGTTTTCTTTTTTTTTTTTTTTTTTTGTTTGAGATAATTTATCTTTTCATTCAATATCAGTGATTAGTCAGAATGGGTGGAAACCTGCATAATTAATTTCATTTTTCTTCTTCAGCATTAGGAAGAATCAGGAAACTTTGGTTCCTTTGGTGATGCCAAGTGTAGGGGGTTCAGTTTATGAAACTTTTCTACTTTTGCTTTTATTTTATGATGAAAAAAGACATCAAATATGGATCACTTGTTCTTTAAATCAGAAAAAAATAAAAAGCAGTTTTCTAATGATAATTTGAAGCGTTTCTTAAAGCTCTGTCAAGAAAAAGCTAGTCAAGAAAGTCTTTCATCAAATAAACATCAAAAGCAGTAGAAGCAAGTCCATCTCAATCTCTGTCCAATAAAGAACTGAGAGTTGGATTGAAGTTATCTCAGGCTAAGCAGAGATATTAGGCAACAGAGATGTGATATCTGCTTTTTTTGTTTGTTTGTTTGTTTGTTTGTTTGTTTTCTTTCTTTGTTTTTAAATCCTCATCTGTCAAAAGTTTTTGGACTAAAATTATACTGTCATCATTGGAGTGGTGAATTCAAGTAGCATCTTGTCTCATATGTGAGCTGTACATAAGAGCAACAAGCAGCAATATAACAGGGGAAAAATGATTTGACACTGAAAATAAAAAATTTGAAGACCATTTTCTTTTCTTTTTAAGTTTTTTTTTTTTTTTTTAAGAGTAAAATAAAGGAAAAGAAATCTTGGTAAGACTGCAGCTTCATGACAGTGAATTCATAGGACATATTGAATATGCTAGACCTCCATCATGTGAATAAAGGCTGAAATGGAGACTGTAGCACAGCCAGAGCCAGGATTATGGCAGAGTACTGTGCCAGCAGGAGACAGAAATGTCTCAAAGGGATAGCTAATAGTGCTGTTGTGAAGGTGTGCTCCAGTTTAATGCTGAGCTTGAGCACCTCTGGTGGAAGTCTCAAAAAGCTGGCTGCTGCTGCCATTATATAATTATGTGAATCATATTTCTGTAAAAACAGAACAAAACCACAACTCAATTCTTGTTAGATACCCATGGCCAGGATATTCCTGCCTAATAATAAACCCACTGCTAATTCAGAAAAGCATTTCTCACATATCTCTTAATATAAATCCTGCCTCTGAATTGATAGCCTAGTGGCAGCATGCCCAACAATCTCCTTCCACATTAACCAAAGGACATGGGTGGCCTCCAAACACCAAATGTGCAGGAAAAACAGCTGACACAGTGCTTCTTATATGGACTTGGAAATGTATGATGCTATATAAGAAAGAAAGGGCTTTAATTAGGCCAACTTAAACCAGCTTTTAATCTTTGCTAATGAAAATTTGCAGATAAGATCCTCTTTTTTTCACCACTTTCCAAATGCTTCTGCATCCAGTGTCTTTGTAATGAGAACCTGTCTGGAGAGCTCCACTTAGGAGCAGTAGGAATCTAAAATCCTGCAGGGGCTTCCCAGTTCAGTCCAGCTCCCACCAGCTTCATTTGAGCCACCTGCATGGGCCACCAGCACTGCAGTCAGCAGACACCACACAGCAAGCTCTGGTGCAGGTCTGGCTGTCCGTGGCTTGGCTCCTCTGTCTGACTGGAAGCAATTCTGTCACAGCTCAAGTCGCTGTTTCCCTTCTAAAGTAATTTTTGCACAACCAGCGCCTCAAGTTTCCATTTTTACAGCAGCAGAAGTTACATACTTGAGGGCTGAAGAAAGACTAATCAGATTTGTCATGTTTTCACTCTTCTGCTAGGCCAGAGTTGAGATGAGCATCCAAGCAAAATAACTGGCAGCCTCAAGAGATTTTGGACTTGGCGCTGCCTGAGCTCCCGTACATAAGAACCCCTTTTGCCAGCATTTCTGAGCTGAAAATAGCAAACCTGGACATGACAGCTGACAAAAAAGAGAGCAGGTTAGGAAGTACTAATTACTGCCATTCACTTTTTAAACAGCCGCCATATCCGAGAAAACTGAGTAGCGAGTTTTGATCAGAGCAGTGGAAATGCCTCAGGGCTCTTCCTCCCCATACAGGCAGCAGGGCTCCCAGGAGGGCATCACAGCAGCAGGTAGGCTGTGTGGGTGCCTACCACTCATGTCGTGCCCTTTATGTCAGGAGAATGTGTGTGCAATGTGACGAGAGAGCTGTAAAGGCAATGCAGGTGTCCCTCCATGCTCCAGATGGTGGCCATTGGCAAGTCTCTGAGTTGAACCCACTTTCATTCAAGTGTCACATCTGAAGAAAGAGTGACAGGAACAAGGAGGACAACTGACTTCTGAGTGCCACCTCTGTCAGAGGTGAAACCACCTCTGTCAGAGACGCAGGGCCTCCCTCTCTGCAGCACTGTGCCAGTGCTCGAGTCCTGAGGTCATGTTTCAGCATGCCAAAATAAGCCTTTTTAATGAGGTCCAGAGTGCATTGTGCCTCTTTTCAGCTCCTCATTAGCAATCTGACTGCACTACAAATAGGCGAAGCCCAACAGCTCCATGCAGTCAGCAATCACTGCTGGGTCTGCTGCTGATTTACAGAGATGAGCTGTTCTGGGTTAAGCAGTCACATATGGGAACTTGTAGGGAACTTCCTTGAAGTAAGCCCTAAAGTAAGTTACATCTTCCTTGGAGAGATTTTAAAAATAAAACCATATGAAGAAGCAGGCAGGAATAAGGTCTAGAAGTGGAAAGACAGCCAGTTTTTATTCTACTGCATCTCTCTGTGAACATCTGCTAAACAAAAAAGTAGGAAGAAGCAACTACTAAAAGTGATGTTACTATTTCAAGGGTAAAGATAATGGAGATTATTACAAAATTAACATCAATTACTTTCGTTTTTATTTTGAATTTTCTGTCGTTTCTGCTTCACCAGTTGTAGCAAACTGTACGGTATGGAATACCACTTGGATCAGTGTAGCTCAGCTGTTCTGGTTTTGTCCCTCCAAATCCTTGTGCCCCCCCTTGCTGGCAGGGCAGTATGAGAAGCTGAGAAACTGAAATGTCCCTGGCTCTGTACAGCCCTGCTGAGCAACAGCTGAGACACTGTTATGTTATCAACACTGTTTTTCTCCTAAAGCCAAAACATAGCATCATAGCAGATGCTATGAAGAAAAACAACTCCACCAGCTGAAGCCAGAACAGGCCAAGATGACTGGGCAGGCTCAGAGTTTCCTGTACTGTAGTTTGATTTCTCACCTTTTGCCCTTTTAGGAAAGGGTCCATGTATACTAGTCTCACAATGTCATAAATTAACTGCTAGCCACTTGTAGCTTTAATGTATTCCTGCTTCTTTTGCCTTGTGATTTGTCTTGAGTTTTTCTCATAATCAACAAGGGCGAAGGAAAGCATTTTAAGACGTTGGCAGAAACATAATAAGAATTTAGCAGGGAGTACTGTATTTCCATAGAAATGCATGAACTTAGATCATTTTTTATGTAGGAGGAAATGTACCTTATGTTTTGTGTGTTTAAAAAATAAGTTGCTGTATCTCCTGCTTATTCTGTGTAAATGAAAGGTCAAGAAAGCTAAAATTATTCAAACTGATGCATACTTATTCATAAATATCTGAATGTAAGCCTTTCATTGGTTGTTAAGTACTATTCATGGCATTTGAGGCTTTGCATAGCCTTGTTGTCCCATTTTTTCAATTTTTTCCTTCTGAGTATAATGGTTCAGTATACACCAAATATCTGCAAATCTGTCTAGTGTGGAAGAAAGCAGTGCTAAGATATGAGAGCAGATGGACACAAGTCCAGCCTGGGATGTGCCCAGAGACTGCTGCAGAATACAGACTTAAACCAAATCTGCCCCTCTGTCACATAAATGCTGTCACTGCAAAAAGTAGGGGATGTGGCAGGGCAGTCACAGAGCCAAAGAAAGGTAAATGGAAGTTCTTCTTTTCCTCTGCTATGAAGCATGCCAGGTTTGATACTGTGCCAGTTCCTTCAGCATTCTGGATGGATATTCCTTGTGTGAGTACATGCATTTCAGCCTTGGATGGGACTTAAATGTGGTAATTTTCATTCCTGTAGTCTCAGTTCATTAGCCAACCATAGTTTTGTCCCCATATTATACTTTATAATCTTTATTGAAAAATGTATGCACATTTCATTTCATTTTGGGGCTTGAATTTTATATAATCCTTGCTGTATACAGTTCTTGCTGTGTTTTTTTCTTTTTTCTTCCTTCTTTTTTTCCTATTTTTCCCTATATATTTTGCTAATGATCCCTTTAAGATGTGTTTTAAACCAAATTTGCAAATTCTCTCAGCAAGTATATTGCTAAATTTCACTTTATTAATTAATTTTTGTGAGGTCTTTGTCTGCTGAAACTTAACTACCTTCATTTCCAGACTGTCTTTATTTACCTAGAATTTAATTTAAGAAAGACTCATAAATGCAGCAGAGCATATATTTGTCAAAATTTGCACTTACTGTATAGAAGAAGCAGCTGAATATATTCTTCATTTCCAATGGGATATTGGCAGGAGCAGATGGCTCTGTAAAAGACACAGGAGCTGAGATTTTTATAGGAAAAGGAGTGGATAGCACGTCTTTGCAATTAACTATGCACTGAAAAAGATTAATAACCTAATTTTTTCATCTTGTTGACAAAGAAATCTAAAACTTTTGCTTCTTGGGCTGTAGCAAAACATGTCCTAAATGAGAGGATTTTTGGAATACAAATATATAAGTGTTTTAAACGGGGGAATGATAGTTGTTCTCTCAGCCCATTAAGGAGTTATATTTCTAATTAATTCTTCGAAAGTGCTTTCTAAGAAAGATTAAAAGAACTGCTAGCATTGCTTTTTCTATTGGAAATCGAGATATACAAGACGTATTCTCTAAGTCAATGTTATAGGAATTTTACTTGCACAGTCATTGATAAAAATATCTAAAAAACACAGTCCTCTCGCTTAATAAAAGAAGCATGTCTATATCTGCAGATCAATATTGCATGGAGTATTATACTTTTCTTCTTCAGATGACTAATCCTAGGCATAAGAGTTATTTACTATTTTAAAAAATTAATCGTAATACATATTTTATGTCTAACAAATGGACTCAGCATTTACGTGCCAAGTGACTTATGCCAAATTCCTGTCAGATGCTAATTTGCACGTTTGCAAAAGCACAAAGTGAACAGAGAGACAAGGTTTGAGGTTTATGAATTCATTGAGAAGTGAGACAGATGTAAACAAAGAATCTAAAATCAGACTGTTTTTATTGAAAATACTGTTTACTCTCTCCAGTATTTGCTTACAGTTGCTGGATGCTGGCAAAGGACATTAGTCTTGTCTTTGCATCGCCTTTCAAGTAGTACACTGAGCCTTACCAGTGTCCTCCATCCAGTGGACACAGATTTCCAAACCCATTGCAAAGGATCTGAAAAATTGCCTTTCTTGACCAGTTACATTTCAAGTAAATATTATTCTACATAAACTTATTTACTTTACTGAAAAGTGTAGCAGTCAAAGGAGTAACTTTACATGATATTCTGTTCACACATCTGCATGAAGTATTTACAAATAGATCTGACATTGTGCACAACAAATTTGACGTTTATGGCTCATGATCTGCTATGGCAAATACAAAAATACAAAGAAAAGTCTTTATAAATGAGATATCCATCTCACCTTAGAAGATAAGCCAATAGAAAAATCAACAACTGAAATCTAGCTAGAGGCATCTGAACAAGGTATATAATAAGGTACGGAGGAGTGATATATGAGATCTGTGAAAATCTTATTAAGAAATAGGCCTATTCTGTGTCTTTAGACTGAAGACTTTTTTTTCTTTCCTGACTCCATAGCTCATTTCTTATCACCTTGTTATTTCTAACAATACACTTGAAATTCTGGGACACTTATTTTGTTTGAGATCTGTGAATTTTACTGTAGGCATGTAACTGCTAGGATTTGTTACAAGTGCTGCCATTCACTTTCTGTAAGCTACAGTAAACAATTTCTATGTATTTCAGTCTAAGTTCAGCAGTCTATAAATTGCTAAATATGATCTTTATTGGCATCATAGACTGATTTTTGCCATTTTATTTTTATTCAAAATATGATACAGAAATATTTTAACATTTATACGAAGGACATAAGGACTTTAGGATGATGGGACGATTGTAGAGGAACTAAGCATGAACCTTATGTCATTACTTCCTATGGGAAACTCTCATCATTCAGCTTGCAAACTACAGTCTCTCCCTGCTCTTTTACTTAATACTACATCAGTAACCTTTCTAGTCCATATGATAAAGAGCCCATAACATCATCGATTTCAGTGTCAACTTTTAACTTTTTCACTTATACATGAATCTTCTACAATTTTACTTAAGAATTCACATTCAATTTCTGCCATTTGAAGTCATGTCTGTCAAGTCTTTTCCCTTCTTACTCATCTGTTAAAAGTACTCTGATTTGTGCTTCAATATCTATTTTCTCTACATTGTTGAGTGCACTGAAATCAGGAGCCTGGACATTATCTTTTACACAAATATTCTGTTGTAAACCTTTCCTGTTTTGGCATTATCATGTACTAGGGCTGTTCTGAAAGTTATAAAAGGTTAATCATTTATGACAACACAGGTATCAAAAAAAAAATATTAACCACTTCATTGTCTGCTCACGCATGCAATTATTATATATAACACAAAGACTTTGCAACAAACTCTTAACAACAGTTATGCTTTACTAATGTCTGTTCAGCACTGCAAAAAGAGTGGAAAGAAATCCTCACTTGAAGATTTTCCTGAAAATCCTGAGCAATGGATTACTTATGATAAATTTTAGATTGTGATGCTCTCAGACATACGGCCTTGAGGGCTTCAGAGAAGTTGTCTATCCTCTAGAAATCCTGAAATTGAAGTGATGGTAGATTTTGAAAATTTATAAAATTTTTTTTGCTCCAAAGCAGCCTGGAAATTGTTGCATTCCAGGGTTACTGAGCTGTGCTAGCAGACAGAAATTCAGGCTGAAGAAAATGGCAAAAGTACAGTTAAAGCAATGGTTTTGAACCTAATTAGTTCTGGGGACTCAATGCCAGATTGGATGAATCATGAGTTTAATGACTTGGAGTACTGGGGCGATGGAGAATCCATCATTCTGAAAGAAGCGCGGTAGGAACAGATCGTAAACAAGCCAAGATAAAACTAGCATTAAATATTTTGAGGATTTACTACAACACTGATGCCTCAGACAAAGAGAGAGTCCAGAAAACTATAATCTGATGATTCCTGTACAGACCATGTACATCCAATATCTGCTACAATTTATAATCCATGATAGAGAAAACATCTCAAAGAAGAGAGCTTGGGTCATGAATATTATTGAGTCTGGAGATCAATAGAAGAAGCTGTATGCTTAAAGAAAACTGGATGAAACAGGGCTATGTAGCTCACAAAGGGGATGCAACGATTAAAGTGAGGACATCACACTGACACGGAAGACCCTTCCTGGTCTCTGAGCAGCTCAAACAAATAGTTACTTAAATGGCTTCCCCTGCAAAAGTATTAAAATTTACTGCAGCAGGAATTGCCAAGGACCGTAAGACACAACTGAAGAAACACCCTTCTTTCTTATAAGACTTTCCTGGTTTTCCTGTTTCCTCTCTTTAATGATTGTTTGATAATTCTTCAATAAATTATTTATCCATTAAAACGCTGTGCAGAGTCTTGGTTTTTCTTACTGTGTTTGTTGTGACATTTAAACAAGCAGGCAGTATTTTTGAAGTGTAATGTCACTGAAATTACTAAAAAAATATTATTCTCAATTATTGGTCATCTCATCACTCTCTGAATCTACAACATTTTAGACAGTTTAGAATTATGCTGACAGAAACACTAGGATGACTAAATGATTTGGAAAACTTCTTACAAAGACCAAAACAAGAAAGAGACAACTGTCAGAATAAGACTATGCTACATGTATCTTAGTCTCATAAAAACACAAACTTTTTATGGTATTCCAGATTTAACAAATTCCTCAGAGATGCTTGCTACACTAGATCCTGCATCAACGTGGATGTATCAAATATATTTCCCTCTTCATAAAGCTGCTTCTGCCCTAACTGCATCCTTATTTTGAGACTTAATTCTTTTTTTTTTTTTCAAATGAAATTGTTTAGGAAGTCAAATAGAAAAAAACAAATGCTTAGCTATTTAAATATATTTGTTGTATTTCTTTTTAAAACAGTTGGCAAGGCACTTCTTTTTCTTTTATACTACTTTGTTGGTCTAAATATTTGGCACACAAACTGAATTTTTACACCTTTTTCTACTGGTGACTCAAAAGGCAGCAAAGCATATTTCTGGGGATAAAACATCTTTTTATTAGACTTTGGGTCTAATGCACACTTCTCACATTACTCACATACAGCACCAGAGGATATTTTTGCAGTATTTGAAGTGTACTTGGAAGTGCATGAGAAGTCATATTTGGTGAACACTGTCCATGTGAATAGGACTGCAAAGAATAATGGTGGAGAAGATGTGATAGGGCAAGCTGAGTCTAGGGAGGAACAGCAGTACATTGAAGGGGCTCTGACTGATGCAGGTACTATGCAATGTCTTACAGTGATCTTCTTGCTCCTTTCAGTCAACATGTCACACAGAAAGAGCAGGAAAATATTGTGGCTCTGTTTTCTTTATAGGAAATATGTTTCTCATTTATTTCCAAATATATCAGATACGGCACACTGTTTCTCTCAGAGCACCATCTGCTATACTGCCTTGGAGCTACTATGACTCACATACTACAGAGAATGTGCTGATATTTTAGCTCTTCAGCAGGAATGTATACACTATTACATTCATCAGCAAAACTATATCTGTGTATGGAAAGCTGTGCACAGAAAACTACTCATCATTATTAGATATGTGTCCTCTATGCCAAGCAATCCTTTAGGAAGAGGAGAATTGGCATCTGAACTCAAATTTAAGGGGTATGTCAGATCCAAAACAGGGAGGCAGGGTGAAAGCAAAACATAATCTTGTAAGACAGGGAATAATCTTTCAGTCTGTGAACTAGTCCCACTTATTTTAACATATAATCAGTTGAGTAGCACTTCTTAAATATATGAAAACTTTTTTTATTTTTATTTTTATTTTTTTTTATCATGAGACTGAAATAATCCATGTTTCCTGCAGACTTTGTTTTCCTAATTTCACCATGGCTCAATACATCAGTGGACAATTTCTCCCTCCTGGGCACCTTTCAGGAGGAGCATGTCTCCCCTAGCTCATTCTTTCCAGTCTATTTAAAGTGCTGAGAGACTGAGCACATCCTATTGTACAGCCGCTGCTTTCTAGTATCACCTGGAGCCCTTTGATCTAAAAAATACTTTCAAATATGGCATTTCTCTGTAATGGAAGCAATAGCTGACCTTTCTGTTAGAGAAGAAATTCCCAGAAGATGTCTACTTACTTTAATATTAGAGTCATGTAGTATGCTTCACCATCTGAGGAATACTCAGAAGAACCAACAAGGGAGCTTATCTCATCATTCCTTAGCTTAATAGTTCCCACTTTTAAAGTTGAACCTGGGGGAAAAAAACTCAGTACTGAAGCTTAACTTATCTCAAACATATTTTTTGTATGCCTACAGGAGGCCTCTTCTGTACCATTAAGAAAAAAAAGAATATATATATATGTATATATAATTTATGAATTTATGAGCAATAGAACAAGAGGGAATGGCCTCAAGTTGCACCAGGGGAGATTCAGGTTGAATGTTAGGAAATACTTCCCTGAAAGAGTGGTCAGGAGCTAGAACGAGCTTTCCAAGGAGGTGGTGGAGTCACTGTCCCTGGAGGCGCTCAGGAAACATTTAGATGTACTGAGGGGCATGGTTAGTGGCAAATATTGGTGATAGGTGGGCGAGTGATTTGACTGGATCATCTTGGGGGTCTTTTCAATTGTTGGTAATTCTGTGATTTTATGAATTAAAAATATTAGATGCCTAACGTTGTAAACAAAACCAGTGCATCAACGCTTCCTGTGTCACTTGGGCACCAGCATTTCCTTTCACTGAATTCACCTGTTCTAAGTTACTCTGTTTTTCTGCAGTTTGGAAAAGAGTAATGAACAATCAAAGGGACTCACTTAAAGATCTTAAAAGCAACACCATAATGGACTGCAATGTTAGGACACTATAATGGACTATAATGAACCATCATGGTAGGAAGGGGTGATAGTTTGTTATAGCAAAAAAGGGGCAGAACTCATCATCCAAATTATGTTTTGAAACACTAGTGCTTATTTGCTTCATATATATAACCGGCCTAACTTATCTTTTAACACATTTTGCAGGTTAGCGTGTTACTAACAAGTGTGCAACGAAGCCTTTCAGGTAGATGAGGTATAATGATGTACAAGAACTGCTTAATGAGAAGCCAACAACTTTGCTTTTCATTTCCCCCATAACGTGGGGCGGGGTGGTGTGGGATGCGTAAGAGTTAATGGGTTGAGAATGCTTTTGCTGGAACCTTTCTGAAATTATCCATAAAAGCAAAGCCTAAAGAAACTAGTATCAGAGATGAAAGGCTGGAATCCTTGATGTCTCTGTCAGGATATTATCTCCTTACAGCCAAATCCCCTAGATTCTTTACTAGCAATGAAACAGCCAGCTATTATAAGAGCCTTTGGATAAACCTAGGTTTTCATTGAATAAAATACCCTACACTTTATACAAGTGCTGAAAGTAATTGCAAGTTTAACATGTAAGTGAAGAAGGAGGGGGGCATGCCCTGTGAGTTTCACTGCGCTTTAGCAGTGTCAGCTGCTGGCTGCAGCCACTGCCACTGTCAGACCTGGGCCTCTGGGCAGCCAGGGACAGTGTAACAGTGATGGCTCTCCTGAGGGAACATCATAATAAAGGTGGCTTTTGATCTCTGGTGAGAACATTTCCACATGGGTTTTCTACGCCAGTATAATTTTGGAAAATGTATCATAAGTAACAGTTTTGCTAACATAGTCCTGTTACCTATACAATACAGGGTCAGGAATCTTGACTATCTAATTGGACTTCATTATCTCTCCTTCATTACATCTTATGGAGATAAATCACTCTGACAGGGTCAGAAACAACAGATGATTGCTATGCTACGTACCTCATGTGCTTTGCTAGGAAATTACATGTAAACTCTGTTTCCTCACTCTACATCAGTCTGAAGCAGCCCTGGCTTGTTACGTTTCTGTGAGATGTCTCACAGGAGCTGCAGCTTTAGAGACTGGGAGGGCTGCTTCACAAGAACACTGGAAATATTGTGTAACCTAAAAACACCGAGACCAAGGAGTTATTCTGTATGAAAACAAAAGCCCAGTTGAAACACAAAGCCAAAGTATGAACCATTAAATAAACTCATGATTTGTAAAAATTTATCTTCTGTCTTCTGTTGATACCATTTAGAAGCCAGTGCTATCACAATGGTAAGGGTTGCTCAGCTTTTCATGATCAGGAAACTTCACACATTACTCAGTGCTTTTAGTATGTGACCTCATTTAGCATATACAGCTGGTTTGCCTTCTGCTAGTGCATCTTGTGAAATCAATTAGCTATAAGCCACTTCCCAAGAGTGATTGCTTGAGCAAGCAGAGGATGGTTTTCCTAATGTTGGTCTTTTTGATGGTGGAATCATGGGGTTACATCAGTGGGGGGTTGGCCTGCTGTATAATCCTGTTCTTACCAAAAGGACTAGCTGAGGTTTTCCTGCTAAACTCAGTCTTTTCTTATCATATGCATCTGATCAGCCACTGACCTTAAGTAAAGCTTGGGAAGATTAGGATTTCCAGAAAAATTGGACCCAGACCAAGTATATTTCAGAGTTAAACAAGCTCAAACAGGTAACAGCCACCTATAATTCTGCAAAGACTAAGCAACTATTGAAATGCACATTAACTAATGAAATAAATAAAAAATAAGTTCATCTTCTCTTAATCTCTGCAAAGCCTGCCTGCCTCTCCTTGGAGAAAACAGTTTGGTTGGCAATTCTGGCTCTACAGAGTCACAGAGACCTAAAGGGGGGTGGGAAGAATGACAGCTAAGGCAGACTTTGTAATAAACTACTGCTATTATAGCATTTTATTTATTTGAGGTATTAAAGAGTTTCAAAAAGACAAAAACTTCAACAATTATAAGATGATAGCCTTTTTAAATGTTGTTTCTTAACAAGCAAGAGAAAAGTAAAGATACAGAGGAAAAAATCAGGGAAAGTAGAGCATCATAACTGGAGAACTAGAAAATAGAAGTTAGCACCAAAACCAATATTTAGGAAATAGAGATCTGACAGCCATTTATGTTCTTGTTGTTTGAGATAATTCCAGTTGATAAAACCAGGAAAATTATTTAAAAGAATGATGCAAACACTTGTTTCAAACTACTTCACTTTTCAGAGTTGCTATGTATGCCACCCATTTTTCTCATAATGTTGGTTTTAATCTAACTGCATGCAGTTTAGCATTTGTATACAGACTTTTGACCCTTTTGTAAGTCTCCTGTATTTTAAGAACAGAGAACTGACTCCGTATGAGCTCTGACCAGGAATAGTTAATGTTAAAATCATAAAACTAAGCGAGCTCTAAAGCAGAACACACATAAGTTAAATCACAACACATTTGTTTTCCCAGAAAAAAAGTTATTTGCAGTCAAAGAAATCCATGCAATATATTTTCAAACTAGGTTAAATGTGCTTTTCTCATTCACAAAAAGACTGACTGACAAAATAATTTAAATGCAGTGTATATGACAATTTTTAACACATAAAGTAGATTAGATGAGTAGACATTCTAAAGAAAAACTCTAAAATCTTCTAAGTTGAACCTTATACAATACTGACTTTGTGCCAATTTGAAATTTGATGTGTATTTCTAGGCAGATATTTCTTTGATAGCTATCAAAGCCACTTTTGACACCTTATTTAAAAGAAAAGATTTCCCTCTACAGAATGATTTTGTATTAAGTAGAAAATGGCTTAAAGTGGCACTCTTGACTTTTCTATTCAAGCAATGATTTAATCAGATGTTTGAAATCTTGTCATATATTCCTGTGACTCTGTAACTCAAATGCAGTACAGGAGCCATACCACAGTTTAATATTCTTTGAAGCCAATATCAGTAAGTTCTTCCATTGACTTCAATAGAATTGGGATTACAGCTAATTTTTCATTCTAATGTGAACTACATTCTTTCCTCATTTGTTTCAGATCCATCCATGTATATTTTTTTTCCAATACCAATCACAGAACTCACTCAAACTGTAGAGATTTCTTTTTTTCTCATAGCTCACTTCTCCCAGTCAGGTATTTCCATCTCTTCTTGGCTTATTGTCAGTATTTTCTGAGATGTGTTCAGGCACTGTTATAAAGTCCACTGACCTTCTCAGAAAAATGCTGAACTCAGCAAGCGCTTTTCTACAGGTGATGTAAATAGGGCAGTATGCACTCAGTGTTGGATGTACCCAGTCTCAAAAAAAAAAAGTTTGGACTTCCATGGTCATTAAATTTTATGTTTGGAAAATCATGGGACTGAACTCCTCTGTCTTCTGTGAATTTTCCATCTGTAAAATTACTATATAGTAGACTAGGTATAATATATTGTATCCTGTAATACTTAACCATCAGGCCATGACACCATAATAGAAATTATCATCTCATACATGTTAGTGTGATACTACCCTATTCTCATTGTTGTGAGAGGCCATAGTGGCAATCCTCCATCTTCTCCCATTGTGATGAAGAAAGAAAAGCTTTTCAAGGCTACTGTGTAGCAGGACTTGGAACAGGCCAGCACAAGGCACTATATACTGTTCCCACTTTTCTAGCCATTTTCTCCTCTGTTTACAACGACAACAAACAAACAAACAAACAAACAAACACACAAACATCCCTCTTTCCAACTCTTGATTATAAGCTTTGTCCAGTGACTAGGAAGACAGTGAAAATGTAGATACATTTATTCATGTCTACTGAAAGTCTAGGAAAAGTTTTCAAAACTAATAGTTTGGGAGATGCCCAACATTACAGTGAATTAACAAGTTTTTAATTCAAATAATTAAATTCTTCAATCTTTTGTTTGATCTTTTATGAAGAACACTGAGAGAATTATAGCATATTTCCATTTTTTTATATTCTTGCCTTTTTTTCCAAGGGGAAATTTGGAAATAAATTGGAGAAATGAGATGTTGTGTTGCTTTTTTCTTTCTCCACTTGCAAGCTCTGCACAACTTCCCACTGTTAAAGTTAGCATGCTTTTGCAGGGGAGGAAAGCTGTACTGCTATTCCTGCCACCTCATGTAGTCAGAGAAGTATGAAAACCAATGAGTTCAGTTGACACTATTAGCGCAGTCATATCTTACAGTTGAAAGCAAGCCACAGGACAATGTCAAGTTTAGAAAAATATATATAGACACACAATGGGTGGCAGTGGTGACATACAGGGGTGAGACTTCCTCTTAGGTATTGCCTGGAGACATATTGTCATTTTCAGTGACAGTTAAATTCTGATTGTGGCTGTCTTTTCCTGCCTTCCATAGCCTTGGTCAAGACATGACATTTACAGAAAATTCTATGAGGTTACTTTGGTGACCTTTCCTTTTATATTTCATAGGATGATAGAATGGTTTGGGTTGGAACTGACCTTATAGATCATCTGGTATAAAATCCCTTGCCATGGGCAAAGACACTTTCCACTAGATCAGTTTGCCCCAAACCCAGTCCAACCTGGCCTTGTCTTCAATATACTTCTTTAATGAGAAAGAATAACTGGATTTATTCTATTCTGCTATAACACTGAAATATCCTTGAAAGTAACTTGGCATGTATAGGAAGATTTTTTTTCTTTCCAGTTAACATGTGGAGCTATTTGCATTGTACTGTATATTCATTCAGCTGTCATCACTGTGGGTGGGCTTCCATTTTCCAACCTATGTCTGAATAATTAGTGCCTCAAAGAAAGCTAATTTGGGAACACACACAAAAAAATTGATCTGCTGTAGCCATAAAAACATTCTGGAGCTGGATGGAAAGCCATCTTACCTACAGGCATTACTGACATACAGGCATACTGACATTTCATTTCACACTTCAATCTTTATTGATTTAATGGTTGTAAAAATAATATGTTCTGCTTAAGCTGGCAAAGATTTGAAATGCAATATATAGTGCAAATTTCAGTCATGGGAAAGCAGCAATCCATAACTCAATTGCAATTCCAGCATCCTCTGAGGCACAGGCCTTACACACCCTAGATAGCGCCTGGACTGGGACATGGGTGTCTGCAAATGCTAAATAAGACAAAGGGAATACATAACATAAAAAACAGAGATGCGCAGATCTCACATCCAGACATGGAAGTTACTATGATATTTCATAGTGAGATGATCTCATTAATGAATATAAAGGGAAAAAAAAAAAAAACCAGAAAGAAAGCATCAAACTATTGCTATTATTGCAATAGCTCTTTTGACAACACAGTATTCAGTTTTGAATCATGTTACTGACAATATAGATGAGATAAAACCAAAAGAGGAGTTGCCTGTACAAAGATTTAATTCTTGATATTCCCTAAGAGTACTACAGTGTTAAGAATATAGAATTATTTGATAAGTTTCTTTTGCTGGGTTTATGAGTCACCATACACATATACAGGCCTAGTGCACATTCAACGCCTGTACCTTACTCTGTCTGGACTACTGAGGCACCACCATCATACAAATGAACAGCAATTTGTGCAGAGTGAAATCTTCATGGCAACAAATTGAAATAGGACAACAAAGACACTGAAACAATATGTTCTTCCAAAGGTACAGACTGTTTTCTGCTTAAGATTTTATTTTAGCTGTGAATTTTTGAGGTCCAGAAAATTGCAGGACAAAGGTTTCTAGTTTTCGTGTGGGTTCTGTTGTGTTTCTGTTTTTTAAAATAGGTATTCTGAACAGCACAAGGCATTAATCACTAAAGCTGCATGTGGCTGATGAAACCCTGTAGGATATTTGGATTCTTCCTATAATTACTTCACTTCTTGGTAAGCTTTCTATATAAACACCTCACTGTTTGGAAAGCATCTATTTTGGTCTTCTGTATTCCGTGTCTCTACACTACTTGTATGACTGAAAATCTCTCCTGAACAAAGTAAATTACAAAGACTCATTGGAATGGCTAAATTCCATGGAACAGACCCATGAATAACAAGCTTTGACCAAACACAACATGTTGATAAGAAAAAAACCACCACCAACAACAACAAAAACAAACATGTAAAAGCAATACCTTGTCTATTCTAGTATACAATATTAAAAAGAAATAAGGTAGAAAGCAGAGAAAGGAAACCAAGTTCATTCTGTAATCAAACAATCTACCTCAGTGCTAAACATTTCTCCACGAATGTGTTATTTTGTTTGAAATAAAAATTCTCTTAAGTTTGAGATTCAGAATAAGATAAAACTGAAAAAATAATATTGTTCGTTAACCTTAGTAATTGAGAATAGATGGTCTGGGGTGGGCAATACCTCTCTTAACTGTGTTTGTTATGTACAGTCACGATCCAGAGTGGTGCAAATGAAGATAAGAGAATCTGCAAGCACTCAGTGCTTTTACTAAAGCCTCAAAGACTTAATCTCTGGAAGACTTTGAGTTCTCATATAAACACTCAGCAGTCTGATAACAGCGAGGATTTGGATGAATGAGAACTAAGAAATCCCCTAAAGCCTTCTTAAAAGAATATCTTAGAAAGGCTTGCATGCACTATTAAAGAGAATATGCAAATTTAAGAGAAAATATTAGAACAGTAATCATGTAAGACAAAGTATTTTCAGGGAAATACAACTATCAAAATACAGCCATGGAAGTATTGCTGTCCTATTTGTTTTCTTTTTTCTTTCTTTTTTTTAAATTTGTATACATTTGAAAAATACAAGCTATACATTGAAAAAACCATGAGATATTAAACATATGTTTGATGTTACTGTTTCTTAAGCCAGAACTGTGTTTCATGTTAGATACTTGCAACTAAATTCAGAGATATCAGGGCTTTTGGGGAATGACTGTGATTGTTCATGCAAAACCATCACACTACCCCATGGAGTAAGCCCATAACTAGAAGAGAGTCTGAGATGACATGTAGACATGGCAGCCCATGCATTTACCTCAACCAGTAAAAGATGTTCATGGGTATCCAGAAATTATAAGTGGGACATACAACAGAGGGCTGTGGTTTTCTCAGCAATGCTGAGACTTATTTAACTTAAGAGACAGACGGTTTTGCTTATGATTTGAGAGTAAAACAAAGCGATTCAAAAGGATATCCTTGAATTTGATTCTGAGATATCTGAACAAGTAGTAAAATAAATGCTATGTTTAATGTGAAAAAGATTTCACTAGACTTCACACAAGCATGCAACTGAGAAATTATCTTCTAGCAATAACTCATTGGCATACTTCCAGAGAAATTTTTACAGCAGCCTCATGAAATCATTTTCTTACACAAAGCTCACATATAGATGAAGCATACGTATACCGCTCTCCTCCAGCCTATATGTTTGCATCTAAAAATAAATAAATTAAAGCTGCATGGCTTTATATATTTTTTCAATCCCAATTAAAATAATAATAATAGTTAGAGAGCAGATGTTTATTTTGAACAATGAATAGTAGTGTATGCATTTCTGTTAAAAATAACTTCCAGGTTGGCTGGCCAGAAGTTATCAAATTATGATACTACAGGCTTTACATTTGTCAAAGGCATTAGGCTCATGGGATAAGAATGTATGCCATGAGAAAATATGGATGCATTTTAAAATATTCATTTTATCATGCAGTAAGATAAGTAAGTGCATAATTATATCCCAGAATAGAAATAACAACTACAGACCCTAATGAACATTACAATGTGATTCTCACTGAAAGAACAGACACCAAGTTCAACAGAAAGTCTTCCACTATTAGCAGTGGCCTCAAAACCTTTTGGAGTGGACCCTCATGCTGCCCCATGTTCCTAGCACTGCTAACAGAAGGTGCTGCCTCAGCTCCCTCAGCCAAGAACACCAAATGTAAGGAACTAAGGAACTGATGTTAGGAAGAGATTCAGGAGAAGAATGTGTCAGACTAACAGGAGAACATGCTGCCATATTCGACTGTGCAAGAACATCTCCTCCAGACCTCCATCAGTCAGTCTGATTTTGCCTCCCCAAAACACAAACCTGGAATGGTATCACTGCTTTGTGAACGAAAACATAGAAATCACATACAATAAACATGATCTGCTGACATAATTATTTTCACTATTTTTTTTCATTCTCACTAATCTTCACTTCTTTATCCATATCTGTTTTAATACACTCTAAATGCTAAACACACTGATCAATAGCATGTTATTTCTATGAATATATAACTTACATATCTGAGCTGAGTAAGGGAACATCTTTGTGTGGGATGTGAGTACATCTTTTATTTGTGGGCCAGGTCCCATGTATTTTAACAAGTGTTTCTAAGCCAGTATGTCTGAAGTTGTGCACCTGCTAGAAAAGTGAATAATTCAAAAGAGGTTCTCTATAGGACTTTTATTCTTAAGTAAGTAATTCAACAAATAATTACTCCTTTCCATAACTATTATGATCTTTTACTATGGTGTCAGGTAACACAGCCATATGTGCTCATGCATAATTTTAAAAACTTCCCATGGAGCTGGAGCTTAGATGGTTAGTTAAGTTTTTGTAATTGGGATATACGGCCAGTATCTACATTGCTTGCTTTTTAAGAACAGTCACTAAAATATTTTTAACCACACTTCAGACATGACCTTAGAAATTAACCTCTGATCAGTTGACTGACCTCTGTAATTTAGCTTTGTGTTCCTTGTAATTGAACTTGTCTAAACCCCAGCAGAAGAGGCTGGTTCAAGACTTGAGGCATTTGGAAGATCTGCAGTCTGATTTTATCTCTGTTATTTTTCTGTTTTTTGCCTTTTCCAGGTGCTGAGTACTGCAGATGGGTATGCATGTCTGTATGGACATGATTAACAATATAACAATTGCATGACAGTTCCCTGGCTTCTCTGCACCATGAGAGATACAAAGGACAGTCACAGATGTACGGCATGGCAGATGTATACACACTTGCAGTCTCGGATTGCTAACAAATTCTGCTAATGGCAATGAGACCTTTAAGTGCTTTGTGTACCTCCTAAAACATGTCTAAGACTATAAACTCAACCACTTTGGGAATAACAGTAAGGTTTGTGTATGAATTCTAAACAACATGTGAAGATCTCTCTTCTGTCTTTAAAATCTATGAAACACTCCAAAGTTCACAGTACTCTAGACATCCAAAAGGATGGTGAGGGAAGGACTCAAAAGCAACAGAAGAGCTGAACATTGTAGCTGAAGAGAAGCGTGAGTCACACCAGACAGGCAACAACACTAATAGTAGAATAATGGATTTTGTGTGGATTTTAATTGCAATCAGTTCACTTTTGCAACCAGAGCAACACTGGCATGGCACAAGGCCAGGCTCAATAGTAAAATACTGAGAGTACAAATAAAGGGAAGACATCATTAATAATATAACAGATCTTTGAGCAAACTGATCCAGTGGAAGATGTCTTTGAAGATGATATGGGCATCAGAACCAGATGATCTTTAAAGTCTCTTCCAACCCAAACCATTCTAGATTCTATGTTCTAGATCAGCTAAAAGTAGTAATGAAGCTTCTTCCCGCCTTTATCTGTACTCATTTCAGAAGAAACATTCTATACAAACTGTTACATGGGCTATTAAGGAGTAAACATAGTTTAGTCAAATACAGAGGGAAATGGTGAAATAACAGAAAAGCTGTAGCTCAGTTAGAACAGAATAAGCCAAAAGAGAAAAATATATTTCTAATACAAGGAGAAGACAGAGAATAACTTGGCAAGAGCCAAAACAGACCCTGATTTATGCTACAGATAATGTTATTTGGCATCCATCAGTAACGTGATAAAGAAGTTTTCTAGACTGGAATCTAATTCTTTGACAATATTTCAATTTGCTTTATTTTGGGCTTAAGGTATGAATGCCAGAAGGGAGGGCCTAACACGAAGGGGAATGGTTTTCTCTATGAATTTAATCTAATAAAGAATTTATGATTTTTATGAGCCTTCTTATGCTTACATCTTTCCCCCATCAAACTTCATTTTAATTATTTGTCACTCTCAATAAAATGCTTCATAGAGTATGTGCTGTATTACAAAATATGCATGAAATATATAATGCTGTACGCATATCCTCCAGGATGAAAAAAGTTAATTTATCTAGTTTTTTTTTTCACTTTCAATTTCTGTGGTTCATTCCTCATTCCAATCTTGTTGAAAATATATTAACATTAGTATAGAATAATTAAAAAACATAGCAATTAACCTTTCTCAGGGAAAGCACCATAAGTGCTGCTTCAGGGAAATTTCTCAAGTAAAATCAAGACTATTCAGAAAACAACATAATATTTAAGGCAGCATGCCAGTCAGATTTTGTCCAGTCAAGTTTGGTACAGTTGATTTAAAGTACCTTGATATTCCTACCCACAGTTATCCATTTGAGGAGACATAAACACTGAGGATATAAGATGTAATGAAAGCAACAATGCAGTTTGCAGTTTGTGATTATATAAATGAAATAGATGTAAAATACATATACGCACTCAGAGGAATTGAAAACAAGCCTGATGTAATTAGGCTTAGTTATATCATTTAAGGAAGGTTTTGTTGTTTTTTTAATACACAATTTACTGGAGAAAATGCATCACCACATATAAAATGTAGCTGTATTTGATGCAATGCAGTGCATTATACTTAATTCTATGTGGCACGTTGGGAAAACCATTAAAAATAGTTATACTGGTCAAAACCAAGCATTCCAGTATCATTATGCTGTCTCTGGACATGACCAAACATGAAACCAGAAACTGCCTGTCTCAGAGAAATTAAAAAAAAAAAAAATTACTTTTCTATTCTTAATTCTTCCTAAACTTTGGCTACATTTTCTGGAACCCTGAGTTAATGTTCTCATGTATTGTGCATTATCATGTGAGACGCATTCTGCAGTAGTTTACCGTCCATTACATTATATGTGAAATTACACTTTTTGTTTTTCCCCATGTTAATCATTTTACATTTACTTTCTTCATTTTTATCTGCCATTTTAATGCCTGTTCACTCCTTTCATAATCATCTTTTTTGCAGTACTTTATTGAGGTTTCAATCTCTATTCCTACTCTTTTTTTTCCAATCATCAGCTCTCAGTGAGGGAGATTTTGAGAAGCCTATTTACATCAAATGGATCTGCTTTATCACACACTTATTTGTTTCTTGTAAATATATATATACTCCTCTACGTTCTAGTTAATCTATTACTCTTTTTCTAATGGTTTCCACTAATTATTAGCGCATGAACATCAGATTCATTGGTTTACAGTTTTTGGCTTTCCCATGGTGACTGTCACATTTTCTGTCTTTCAGTAGTTAAGAATCATGGTGGCTTCAGCTAAAGGTTATAAAACAGCAACAGTAATTCAGTTACTGCTGTCCAGAGTCACTTTAAAATGGCCAGAGGTGGTCCTGGCACTTTTGTTTCTTGTCAGACTAGACCACTGGCTGGATCACCACTATTATTGCTGATGTTTATGCTGGCATGTTCCTAACTATCCTTAGGTATCTCATATGTATGTGTCCTGCCTCCATAGAGACCGTGGACATAAGAAATACCATGGTTTCCTCTTGGATTGCAATTGCTTCCTTTAGTGAGCAGGCTGGGAACCATATCCTGCTAAAATGCAGGAGAACCTTTTCATACTGTCCAGGGGAAGACTGGTCACAGGCTGAGTACAAGTTTTGCTGCAAATTTCAATGGATGTAAGTTGCCAAATTCCCTGAGTTACTTTTCCAACTCAATAGCCAATGAATAAAAGCAACAGGAAAAATCACTTTAACAGACCAAGGAGCAGCAAAGTATTCTTTCCATTTCTCTTTCTACTCATTGAGAAAAAAAACAAAACAAAACAAAACACAGTTTGCACTCATAAAAACAAATATTGAGGAAAGCATAGTACTTTTCCATTCAGGAGCATTGATTCTTTTCTCAAGAAATTGAGGAATGCTCATCTGCTTTACTGGAACAGTAACAGAAAGAATACATGAGAGACCTGACCCAGCAGAATCTGTCTCTGCTTTAATCAGGAGAACACTGTACGCCTCAAACACAGAATGTTTTTCCAAGGACTCAGGCAGAAAAGGTTCAAAACCCCATATCCTACAGATACACTGGTTCCACGAAATATTACAAAGGACCTCACTAACATTAAAATATTTTTGTCCAGCAGCAGAGATCACAAGCTTCCTAGCCACCTTGTCATACAACTGGGCTTAATAAGAAATAACTGGAATGTTTGTTGGTAAGAGACAATAAAACAAAACAAAACAGAACAACAATCTTAAGGAGAGTAAACTAGGAATGGACAGCTGAACAGTCCTGATCAGAACACGCACAAATGACAAGCAGTGCCTGAGAGGGCTTGAGTCTGTTACATTTTAGTAGGAGTACAAATGTGGTTTATGGGTGTGAATATAGTGCAGGTTTAGTATGGAAGGAAAAGGGAGGCAGCTGCTCTGCTTGAGTTTAGGATGGAGCTTCCTGTAGTCATTAGTGTGCTTTCCTGCAGGACCAGGAATGGATCCAGTGACCACACAGCCTTTGCTACTGGGCACATTTCTCAGTTGTGCTCCAGGTCAGGAAACATAATTAACTAGTCTCCATTGTGAGCTCTCCTCTTCCACATATTGAAGAATCCCACCTGTTCCCACACTATTTACTATCACGCACCTTTAAATATCCATTCACATGGCCCAGATAGTTACAGCTATTTAGGTGCTGACAGACAGCAGCAAGCATGATTTCAAAAAAGTAATGAGGGAAGTTTAGTGACTAATATCACAACATTCACTCACTAAGATGGAGTGCTAACGTTTGTAGCCAGTTATTTTGTAAGGTATTCTTTTTAGGACAGAGATAGCAGGACTACAGAGACATTTATCTATTACACTTATCTATTTAATATGAACATTGTGCTGCCAAGCAAATATGTACTAGCAATGAGAGCAAGTTCAGCAATTATTTTCACTTTAATCTGTGAATTTTGATCTATTTGACATTTCCCATTCTGTGGCCAGCAGGATCCAATCATTTTTATCAGCACTTCAAGTACTACAATATGCCACCAAGACTGGAGAAAAATGAGGATGTAAAAGTAATCTCTGCAACAGGTAGGGGTGTTTACATATAGATAGCATGTTTAGTTTGATAAATAATTCTTACTGTAGTTGGATATTTTTCTAAATATCTGCTATCAAGAAAACACACTGAAAGTGCCAAGTTCCATTTCCTTTTTCTAGATATAACAAATTGGACTGAATTTATATGTACCATATGTATGCCACTGGTTTATTGATATTAAACTCTGAAAATCGTGAAGGAGCCTGGCAAATGAGAGGCTATTTCATTCTAATACAGAAGTGACAGTTCTGTGACCTTTTTATGTCATTTGTCATATGAACTTACTAAGCAGCTTGAGAGAAATGACTTCTTGGATGAGAGTCCAGCTTGGTGAATGCAGTGACAGTTTGGACTTTTGTTTTTTCCCCAGACATTTGTCTTGAAGAAAAAAGGAAATCTGGAAGTAAAAAAAATCAAAATAAAAAAAAATTGCAAGTACAAAACAAAGCAGAATAAAACTTTACAGCAGAACTACACTAGTTAACCTGCCCCAAAGATAATTTGGTCTCTTGTTTTGTTTTGCATTTCTGTGATGATCTTCATTTAAATAGGCAATGATACAGTCTGTTCATGATACGAAGAAGTATGCTAAATAAGTGAATCTGTAGACACAGCAGTAAGATGGCAACAAAGCAGACTCTTAAATTCATCACTGTGTTTTGTAATTTTTTCCAAACCACTGATGCAGATTAGGAAAAAGAAAAAAAAAAAAGAAAAAAGAAAAATTCCAAACCCACAACTTGTAGAATTTTTACAAAAGGATTTTAGCATCATTTTCAAAGTACAGCACTGGTGCATGTTATTCAGCCATGTAAACAGTATGGGCACAATAGAACAGTTACACTCTGCTCACTGGATTTCCTCTATTCAGCTGAAGGCCAGGAGTGAGTTCATGCCAGATCAGCATCTGTCCCCAAGCTCTCCTGCTGGTGTGACAGTGCAAGAACAACAAACAGTCATGTCAGGTCAGCAGAACTGGCACAGCTTCACCCCTGTGTAGACACAGGTAGTCCAATTTTACATGGTGAGCAGCAAGCAATTGGGATGAATGCTCTCCTTCATCCAGTATAATGGTGTTTTAAAAATGGAAGAACTTATCAATCAGGCTCTAGAGACTCCCCCAAATATTGGCCTCAACTATTCACAAGAGTAGTCAAAGTTCATCTGAAGCCATTTTACAACTTAGAGCTATACTTCCCTACCAGAATATTTCAAAATTGTATATGTAGGAAAATATATACATAGATATGTGTATATTATATGTACACAGACACATATGAATTTGGAAGTAAGCACATATATGCAAACATATGAACAATCTACAAAAGAAAATTAACATTCTGGATTGTTTTCCTGCGATCAGACTGATTTGAGTGCATTCTGATTTATAAAAAGATACTCTTCCAAAATCACAAGCGCAGTAATTAATTATCTTTAGCCAGCTTTGGTTGCTACCATTTTGCCCTTTTATACTACTAATGAACTAGTTTGTTTTGTTTTCAAGATTAAACACCGACTACTCTAGTTTGCAATAGGGTCCACAGAGAATATCCCTTTCCATACCAGGAACATTTCTGCAAAATCAGACTTTTCCTTTTCCCATTTTTCATATTTAAAAAAAATTAAATTGCTCATGTCCCACATTTACTGTCTTTCCTAAGAGACTTCTGGCCTTCTGGCCCCAGCACTCTGAGTAGGAGAGAGGGCAGCAGTAGGGGCAGAGACCAGCCCTGAAAGACAAGTTTCCTCCCTGCTCTTACAGCCACTTCCATGGTCTTGGTGCCACAAGGTTCTGTAATCCAGTAGAATATAACCCAATAACTTTTTTCATTTTTCTCAGTAATTTTGCTGACGTCTGCTCTGGACTGAAATTTTACAAGATTCTTTAAGATGTGTTCTTTTAGAACTGAAAAGTAAAATGTTTTGCAAGCTCAATATTACATACAAATGTAAAAATAGTTAGTGCTAGGTGTTACTTATTTACAGTGCTTGAAAATGGCTGAGAAAAAGGTGGCAAAAATTATAATTAATAATTAACTTTAAGCTCTGTTCTAGATACATTCATTTCAGCATTCTATGAAGAAAAGCAGTTGCACTCTTCAATCCACATGAAATACATGGTCAGTATTGCAGATGCAGATTTTTAGATCATGCAAAGGGTGCGTTCTCCCACTACCTGTCCCTTCATTGGCAAATGTATATTTGGGACCTGTGACTTCTCTAGTGCCAATCAGCCTGGCCAGGAAGGGGCTAGATCTACTGAAAAAAAGGACACAGCTGAAGAGCTTTGTTTTGGCCAATAGACTTTAGCTTTCTATTTTTTTTTTTTTTTTTAGAAACTGACAGAACTTGTCCTGATATCCCCAGCCAAAAAAGCATTAGTAGTTGGCTTTGCTATCCTTTTCAATCATTTGGGATTTGCCTTTTTGGAAGGGGTGGGTAGCAACAGCTGCCTCTTTTGAAGCAATGAGGACCTTCATTATCACCAAGATAATGGTTCTACTGTCATTATGAATGATAGCAGATCAGGCTGTAAAAAGAAAGCTTTGGGAGAAATTCTGAAGGGGAGTCCAAATCCAAATCAATACATTGTTTTACCAAAGAATTACTTTTTAAGGTCTATACCCGTTTCACTGAAATTGAATTTATTGACGAAAAGGTGGGAGAAATGGTGTTCCTAAAAGAAAACCTTTTTTTCCGTTAGTCTTTTTTAATATGTTGGCAATGCTTTTGATCTTTTACTACGACATATGACAGAAACTGCTTGACAGAAAGTAAAATGGTTTTAATATGTATGAGGAGTTTCTTTCCACACTCCATCAGAAAAAAAAATAGTGTTTTGAGAACTCCCATAGCTGATGAGAAAAGATTTGCATCTTCTCTGATGCAGTAACATGGCACCAGTTGGGATGTGAATAGCAGCAGTTCTGAGCAGCAGTTGAGCATGACTGGTTCAAAAGACTTTTGCTTAAAGTCTTTGCAAAAGACTGGTTGGCAGTTAGCACTGCTCTCACATCTGAATAAAGATGATCTGCATAGTGATTTCTTATCATTTTAGCTTCCTTTGCTTTCTCTCTTGTCTAGCAATTCTAGACTTTGTTACTTTTGTGAATGTGATGATGGGGCCTTGATTTTCTTCCTTTCGAGGTTTAAAGATGACCTTGCTGGTAAAACAGGTTTCAACGGTCCCTCAGCTTCGTTTAATATCCAGACATTTAAGTGTGGTCTTTAATAGCTGCAAAATGTTCTCATAAATTCCAAGCAATGTATTTTCTATATTGTTTCTTTATGGTTCATTTAGTGTGACATTATATCAAAAACTTTAAAAGGCATTTCCTTCTCAATCACTTTTCAATGAAGTGTCTAAAATAATCACTCCTAAAACTTTCTACTTGAGCCATTAATTAATGCATTGCTTGTTAAATGCTGCTGTAGCTTTTGATTCACTGGCACCAGCACAATTCTGTAGTGATGGATGTGCTGGAAAGGCTAGTACAGTGAGGCTGAAATGTATTCACATGTCATAGTAAAATGAGAAATGACATTTACTTCCAAATGATCTTTATGTGATAATACTTCAAAGGAGTGGTAACATCATGCTGGATACTGCAGATGTATAAGTAAATACAAGCAATGTCCCATGTGTTTAATCAACCTTTGCCAGTTTATTTTTGAATATAAAATCAAAACAAAGTGTTGTGTTTTATGATGCAAGGAGCATTCTTGTAGATAGCATAAATAACAAACCAAGAATGTCTGGAGCTATGAATAAAGGTGTCCTAAACATTAGAAAGAGCCTGCTGTGAGGGAAAATCAAAAACCTATGTGGAAGTGGAAGGAGCTAGTGGTAATCAGGCCTGTTGAGATGGAAAGAAATATAATGGATCTGGGTTTATTTTCAGTATTCTTCTACAAAGTAAGAAATATTTAAATATCAACCAGCAATTTTCTACATGAGCCGTGTATAACAAGCTGTGTTGTAGATAGCTCTCTGTTTAACAAACATTTCCAACCAAGAAAAAGAAATCATAGAGAAAGTATGTGGGGCTACAAAAGCATTTGTGTCCAACCTTTTTCTTGTCCTGGAGGAATTTCAGACATCAGAACACTTCATTGGATTTCCGAATGTCCTGCAGCACTGCTACAAGCAGTACACTGTGTCTGTAGAATTTCTGGTTACCCTAATTGTGTAGAGCATAGCAGTTCAGTTTATCTGACAACACACAAAATCAATAGAGAAGCTAAAGGGCAAGGTACACCCTCAGTCCCACAGCAGCATGATAGACACAAATTGAGCTGCAAAACTTACCCAAAAATGTGGCTGAAAGAGCTTGTGCCAAGCTCTGGGCTGTCACCATTGGAATCATCCTGCATTGAAGGTACTGTGGCAGTGCCAGTGAGATCTGCAGCTGTCATCCTGCATACAATTTTGAAGCTGCTGAGAGATTAACAGCAACAAGATGTTCAGCTTGGTACAAATGAAAGAGCTAGAAAGTGCCTCAGAGAGGAAAGGAAGTCAGAGGGCAACAGAGAAGCCACAGCTGTTTAATGCCTTCAGTTTTGCTGGTGACCAGAAGCTATAAAACAGCGTAAAAAATTAATGCTTACACAACAATGTAAGCTGTGCTCATTGTATCTGTTGTATTTCTGTGAAAATAAATAGGAGGCATTACTTTCAGAGAGACCTGGCCCTTTTCATTAAGTGTGGCCCAGGCAAGACACAAAGTTGGATACTCCGGAGCTACATAGTGCCACCCCATGTCCATTGAGCTCCAGAGAACAGCAAGGAACACAAGTGGTATTAGTAATTAGTAAAAGAAAAAAAAAAATCAGAGACATACCAGAGACGTTGATGAGCTACAAAGTGAAAAAGCAGTTTCATTCTGTGGCAGGGTTTCAGAAGATCTGGTGGCAGACATTTAATGCTCTCCTCCTCTTTCTGATTTCTACACCTTGCTTTCTTGTATTTGGCAAAATACCACATTTAAGAAAAGGAAATATCCATAGGCAGTGATAGCACTAAGACTCAACTACAGGAGAATCCTACCGGATTTTCATTTGGCTGCTAAAATAAAATTAATGAAAGTCCAAAAGGGCAGTGTTTAAAGAAATAACAGATACAAGTGAAAGCCGGATGAACCTGGTGAATAACCCTAGACAAAAAAAGAAAAAAGAAAAAAGAAAAAAAGGTGAAAATGCCATATCCACTACCCACAGAAAAACTCAATACCTGGGTTTTGGTGGTCCATGTTAAAAGTAAATTTGTTGTGCTGCTTGCTGAGCATCATCTCAGGGTACAAAAGTGTCGCAGAACGGTTCTATTTAATGTATTCTGCTCATGACAGTCAGTAAACGATAGCATGTCCTATCTAATTAAATCTGGATTTCATGTGCATCTCCTCATTTATCTGCTGTGCAAATAATGGGAGCTAACACTGAAGTATTAAAATCAGATAACATCACATTCTGTATTAAAACAGTTTATGGAAACATATAAAGTATCATATTAAATATAATCTCTTCTACATATTGCATAGAGCTCTGAAATTGATCAAGATGTCCCTGGGAATGTATAAGGAGTGGATAAAATGAGCTAAATCCTCCTTGCTGTTCTTACCTACTGCCTCTTTGATTGAAAATGGGCTTGTTTGGTTCGTTGTCCTGTTGTCATTTCAGTTAGGTCTGCATCAGAAGGCAATATCATAATTTCGCCAACTTCTCTCCACTTAGCACTTTGGCCATGAATGTCAGTGTAATTCTAAGGCAGTCGGTTAAACTGCACACATATCCCCATTTCCATTACAGCCTGAAATTCTGCATTCTGTATTATGCTAGCATTAATCTAAGGCTTGCGTATAACTTGCAGGAAAGTAAACGTTATTTTTACCAATACATAAAAAGTGAATGAAAAGAAAAAAAAAATTATGAACATAGAACGTTATGTATGGAGATATGTACAAGTCCATAAAGATACTTTGTTAAAGCAGTCCGTCTGTGCTTCAGTACAGTGCAAATAAATGCATACAGCTTATAGAAAGAGAAACACAGCTTACACAGACATAAAATAGAGAGATGTAAGATGGAGAGGTCATGAAGAATATATGATTTAAACAATTACAGTTCTTTATATATATTTATAAGTAGAAGAGAACAATATTACCTAAATCTAATCTAATATTATGCTCACATGTATTTTTCATACACACTGATTGACCTGGGCCAATGTATAAGACTCCCACATTAATTAACAGACAATATTTCAGAAAAATTGTGAATACACAAATGCTTTTAAAATGACATGTATTTACAAATTTAGCTGGACTTTTCTGAATAGCCCTAATCATGATAGTGGGATCGGACTCAAATTGTCTGTCATGGAAACAAGTAAGCATGGTACAGGTACACACCCTGAGGTAAGTTACTGAGCACATAACACATCACAGTTATTCCACTGATAGCAATGCAATAAAACATTAGTTTATGTTAAAAAGGTCCTTCCAGCCACTGTATCTGTAATTCCAGCACTGTGGGCTGTAGGTATTCAAGAGAAAAAGCCTCCCATACTCATTTTATCTTTGTGCTTTGCACATTTCATGACCGTCATTTAATTTAGAGAGATAAACTTGGAACCTATTCTGTGCTTACTGAAGTCTGAATAATCTTTTCCTCTGAGCCAGCATTTGTCCCAACCCCAACGCCAACCTATTACCTCTGCATTTTAATGTGATTTATTATTATTATTAATAATCCTCTTTTAGCACAATTTAAATGCAGAAAAAAATACACATAAAACTCAAATTGATATGTTATATATGTGGAAAATGTATATAATAATTTGCACAGCAATACGTTATCAAGTTCTCTCTGTGTCCTGATCCTGCTGGAAACAAAACATCCTCCACCCTGTAGACAGTTTCTCAAGACAACCATTGCTTTATTTTCACACTTTTGAACAATGAAATGTCGGGGAAGCCAAGGCTGTGCCTTTCTGATATAGGCAGAGGCAGCAAGAGCCTGGGCTCTGGATTTGAAAGTTGTCTTCAGCAGCAGGAGAGCACTTTGATGTGCAGCAAAGCAGAAAAATTGTGCGTGCTGCTTTCATATGAGGAGTGCCTGGACACACTGAATGGGCAGGTCAAGGTATTGCCAAAGAATGCTGTACCTTATGTTTGCTTCCAGTGTGAAAAATCAGGCTGTTCAGAGATGGAAAGACTAAACTTTTTTTTGCTTCACACTAATGTAAGTCTGAGGTCTCTGAGGTTAATGGAAATTGTGTTGGGCACAAATGCAGAATCAAGTCCTGTACATATATCACATGTTGATCTTGTTTCAAGACTGCCATATCAGTGATAACTATTTGTGAGTAAAGATTTATTTTATAAATTGTAGGTTTTATTTGTTACAGAGACATTCAAATATGGTCAGGCTGTGTTAAAGTTGTAAATAACGCTCATTAAAATTGTACTTTCTTGTTCTTCATGGAAGTATGGCTAATAATAAAACCTACAAAAACTCTGTATAGGTAAACTTGAGGTAGACACTCAGTAATTTTCTAATTAAGAAGAGGATTGGAACCTTAGATATTTATGTTCCTCTCCAATGCCTTAAAGAAATCTATTCAAATTCACACACTAGCAATGTGGATGGTGGCAGGGTATCCTCTTATATTGGTGTCTGCTGTTCTGGGGACCGAGGGCAAAAATTAAGTGATGCAGGACTCTGGAAACTGAAATAATAATAATAAAAAGAACTCATAAAATAAGGAAATGAACACTGCTTATAAGCATAGAAAAATAATTGCTACATATAGTTCAGAATTTTTAGCTTTTCATGAAACAGGTAGAAGCATATGTTCAAAGAACAAAATGATCTGAGAAAAATAAACCTTAACTCTTTTCAGTCAGTGTTTTGTTTTTTCTTGGAGAAGCATAATTATCTGCCAAATGTGGGATGATTCTTTTGTTTAAATCCTGACTGGCAGCAAAAAATTCTGCTCTCTGCTAAAATTATCTAATTTTGTAGCTGTCTTAACAATATGTCTGCTTTTATCAAATGATGCCCTTTCTTCCTTGCTGGTAGAATACCCATTGTGCTCCATAAACAGTCAGTTTGCATTATGTAGATTATTTCACAGGGAAAGTGAAAAAGTAAGTTTTTGACAGGGATAGAAACCATGAGGCATGAAAAAATCAAGGAAGATCAAACATGCTCATTAATTCAGATGGTAAGAAATTGAGGCATTAACAATAACACAGTATCTTTCTTGTTAGTTTCATACTGTATGAAGTCCCATAATTGTCACACGAGAAAAAGTCTCATTTATTTTTCAATAATCAAATATTTAATAGAAATTCTTATGGTTTATATCATATGCTGTTGAGGAAAGTCCTCATTTAGTGTATTACTTTGATGTATTCTTTTATTACTTGAAAGGCCAATTCAATTTGAAGAGTTTTATGAATATTTTATAAACTCAGTATTCTGACAGAAGACAAATAATGCTCTCTGATGTGATGGAGGCTTTGGGCCTCCATCTCTGTTGTGTCTGAACTAAGCCCAGCACAAGATCAGACTGCAGAGGCAAAATCCAATCGAGTCATTTTTTATATTTCTTTATTTTCTATTGTAAGGGCATCCCTAAAATAGCTACAGATGCTTTACAAGGGCTTTGGAATAGCTGAGGCTATCAGTAGTGCAAAGTGATTTCTTTTTCACATCTGTTCTCTGGCCAGATGTGCTTTTATTTAGGGTGAACCTAACTTAGGCTACTTCATGTTTTAAACTTTAATTTAGTTCAACCTTTGACTTAGTCTGATCTAAAACTAGTCTTGGTCTTATTTACTTTCCTGCATTACACTATAAATGTCTTAAAAACTCCTAGTGCGTGATTTAGCAGTTTTAATATTACTCATTTCCTGGTACACTTGGGTTTGAAGGATAATTATGATATAGTTTGTTTAATTAAATTTCTACTACTATATTATGTCTACTTGTAATACTGGTGTGTATAGGGGCTGAATTATTTTGATTGTCAGTATTTAGTGTCCTTTCTTCACATTGGGCTTCTCCCTGTGTATCCTACTAAAGAAAAAGGAAACAATCCATGAAGAATGAAATGAAGAATGAAGAAAGTAGTGTATGTGCCAGGGTAGGATAGACGTAAAGTTAATCAAAAAAGTGATCCACACATGCTCATTATATATTCTCAGCATCTAAAGCAAATAAAAATGCATACTGAAAACTAGTTGGAGTAACCCACAGTTCACGTACAGTAATATAGTGGATAGAGTATGTTCCATTCTTTTTTCTATTAGAAACAATAAAACTCATCAAACCATTTCTGCTTGTTCCTTCAAGGTCTGTGTAGTCCACATTGCTCAGAAGACTTAGTGTGAAGCACTTCAGGTGCTGGCCTTAACTGCACTGTAACACAATTATAAAATTAATCTTTCATCCTGTTACAGAGATAACAGCCCCATCCAATTTGTATGTACTAACCAACAAGTAAACAAGTAAAAAGTATAAGTGTCTTATTGACATTTTGTACTTGTGTTACAGAATTACTATCAGGTTTGCCCAGCAATGAATTCCCATCATCTGAGTATTAGTGAACACCAGAAGAAGAGAAACTGGTGTCTGTGCTTTAAGAAGTCATCTTGTTTTTTTCTTGATGAACAGACTGGAGGTGAAGCTAATCTGAAACTGTGGGAAACATTTAAGCCAAATATATGTGAGGATTTCTGCAGCTCCTCTCCTTCATGTTCTGCCACTGCAGAGTCTGCTAACAGCTGCCAATGCAACTAGTCATTAAAGGTAGTAAAATATGGTAAAAGCAGTAAAAAATGGGTAAAACTATACAATAACATGAGTGTACTGTGAGAGAAAGAAAGGGAGGGAGAGAAAGAAGACTTTCATCTTTTGAGTCTGTTCTCAAGATAGAGACATACTGTATGTCATTCAGTAGCATGAAGATAATGTGTTTTAATAATAATCCTTAAGATAGTGGTAAGAAATATAAACTAAATATTGATCACTTGAGCCCCATAATTTGATAAGAAAATTAGTTCCTGCTTTATTTAGTAGGAGGCCTTAATTTTTTTCAGAGAAGAGGATATAAATAAACAATATTACACTGTCAGATAGATTTGGTGTTCAGATTAGGTACTAAATTTCCTTTAATAAATATGAATACTTGAGAAAACCTACACTATGTTAAAATCACAATTTCAAACTCCTACCTAACCTTTTAACTTATCCAAGACTGATGCAGAAAGGAGCCTCTTGGGCACATAAAGGATAAGGGATTTAACCCCTGTTTACATTTTTCCTAAAAAAAAAAAATATTGAAACCTTGCTCAAGTAATCATTTTTAATGGAAGAAAGTATCTCTGTGAGTTAAATATTCATCATATGCCTGATGTGATGAAAGAAGTGCATCTCAAGACTATCTTGCCTGATTACTGCATATTTTCAAGTCATTGCTATTAAAGCAAGAAGCTCTTCTGTGTGTGCTGGTTAACCATCACACTGCTGGTTTGTGAATGCATGCTAATCTTTGATATTTTCCTCATACTTTCTTCTGATATCCCTTTTTGTGCCTCAGTACATTGGACAGAAACCTGCTTTCAATAGTGTTTGTTGCCCACCCCTGCAATCCCATTACCTAATGTTAAAAATACTGAGGGACCTGCGTGGTGGGGGCAGGGGTAGGGCAGGAGGAAAGGGAAATCTGATACACAGCAAAGACTGTCAGCACAACCAAAGGGCAGAGATGCTTTTATGATTCTGTAATCTAGTCATAGGTAAGACCAGGTCTAGGCAGATGGATCAAACAAAAATGGCTGTTCAACAAAAAACAAACTTCAAAGAAAATTTTGAGCCTCTATGTCCCAGGACCTTCAAGATTCTAAGGCACTGTTACTCTACCAGTTTTATAAAGCATACCAAAATGAGCAAAGCCATGTGTCTTTTTACTGAGTTCTCCATTATGTTTTCTTTCAATAAAAGACAGCTAAATTTAATGACTGTAGACATCTTACAACCTGGAGGCCATTTTCTGCCTGCAAGCTGTGAGGAATGTATAAATAATCCAGAAAGAAAGGCTGCCCAGAGCAGGATGCAAGAGCTGCCGCAGCTCCCAGTTATCTTAACAGTGCTCCATTTTGGGGCAGAAACACCTTTACACTGGTGCTGGAGGTGAGAAGTACTTGAAATAAATTCATCTCTTTAGATAATAATAATGTCATCAATGAAAATTTTCATAAAAGCATTCCACTTCACAGATTTCACAGCATTCAAAATCTACTTAGAGCGCATCCGAATTTAAATAAGACTCAAACTGTGTCAATTTTTAAATAATTTCTTGTTCTTCAAGTTACTGTCAACCTGATACCAGAAATTCTGCATCCTTTTATCTTTATAGAACTAGAAGTCCCTTTCCCACTCTAGCTCCTAAAAAATCAAAGAGATTTAAGAATAACAATTATACAAAGGACATGAGAAAAGTTAAAAGAAAAGCTCTGGTTTCTCTGTCTTCAACCATACAGCTCTCTCAAAATCATACTGAATATCACTGCATCCAAATAGAGAAACATCATACCTTTTTTTTTTTTTTTTTTGGTCTGTGATGGTTGATATTACATAGGAATAATAGAGCAATGCAATGGCAAGCTTGTCTTTTTTGGTTTGGAACTGAATGTCCAAAATGAAGACAAATTTATAAAGACAAGCAAAGAATTGAAACCCGCTATATAAAATTGCTGATTAATTACAGTCTGTCCATGATTTTCTTTTTATCTGAAAGCAGACGTAAACTCAAAGTCCAAATTCAGCTCACCATATATAGTTTTTTTCAGGTAGATTTGTGTGCTTTGGTGAACCTCAGAATCCTGATTATCCAGCTCAGAAGCTGGCATAGGAGAGGCAATGTTAGGCCACTTTTCCTTGTGGCCTTGTGGGCCTGGCTCTTATTTCCCTGGAAATCAAAGTGCAGAGAACAGAAAGAAAGTTCCTGCCGCTTGTACCTGGAACTCATCTGTGTAGATGAGACCTCATGAATCATTATTTCTAACAGGCAAACATACATGCTACTAGTTCATCTAGTCCTAAAATCTTGCTGTAAAACGTAATATTTTGATGATATATTTAAACTTAGCAACTAACCAGAACAGGAAATTATAAAAAATATAATCTTGAATAATTTTATCTCAACCAAGTCACACTTATTTTATAACCACACTGGAAAAGGCTTAGACGTCTGTGTATGCTGTGATGTAGACACATATAAAAAAGATGGGGAGAGATCTCTGCATTAAACTTCAGTTGTGGTTAGAATACACATGCTTGTAGTCTAGCTGTAAGTATCACTTTTAATAGCATCTCCAGCAGAAATTCCTTGGAGGTTTCTATACTCAATGACTGAGGTACAAACGAGGAAACCCCTTGTCCCAACCCATTAGTGAGCCATGTGTATTCCCAAGAGCACTCACCTAGTCTGAAAGCACAACTGGAAGCTGTGGCGAGAATGGGAGAGCCAGCTGAGCATCAGCTGCAGAATGGTTGCTACCCAGTACAGAAGAAATTATGAGGTAAATGAATTGATATGCTTAATATGCAGTTGGTATTTTGTGATTTTTAAACCAGTGGAAAAACAAGAATGTGCCACTTATTAGCAATGTAGAAGGACGTAGTTACCTGTATCTGAGATGAAATGGGTCTGGGAGAAGGGGAACTTTCCTGTGAGTCTGCAAGATAAAATGGAGATGAGGTGCAGGTTAGAAGGCAGACGCTACAGAAAGAGAAAGCATTTAAAAAAAGATTTTTTTTGTAAAGACATAAACCATCAGCAAGAGCATGAACTGCATTTCTGAGCAGTTTGGAACTAAAAGATAAAAGAATCCAACCCTTTGCCCCTTAAACCAAGGAAGTTAGAAGTGGTTTATAGTTTTAATACTCAAGACTGGCAATGATAGTAAAAATTAAAAGCAAAATGAGCACTATGCCTTTTATCATTCTCCATAGTTTCAACCATAGAAGATATTTGTAGTTCATTTACTAGCACTTGACTTTCCAAAGGGTATAAATATAACTAAGTAAAGTACCAGTGTTCAATCATAGCAGAATAGTGAAGCTCAGCACAATTGCATCTCAGAAAAGAAGCATTCCATACTGTTGGCTGCACCCAGTTCGTGGCAGTGTCAGCATGGAATTTCTTTGTGTGATGGAAAGGGACAGATTGTGCCTCAGCAGAGGACTTGGAGACAGTGTCAATAGATGTCTGGCCCTAGCAAACTTCTACTGAACATATAAAGTTGAGTCTTTAATCTTAAAGACTCCTACTTGTGCAAATAACCAAACCCACTCTGAGAAAACAGAAATGCAACATGACATATAATCATGAGAATATGGCGTCAGATTGAAAGCTAATAGCCAGAAGCTGTCTTTAATCACAGGCTAAGAAGCATATTTTCCTTAAAGTGCAGTGAGTAGTTCTTAGCACAAATGTATAGATCTTAGCAGCACGAAGCACATCTTGGAAACAGTAAACAACACTCTTGTAAAAAACAAAGCCTAAAGAAAACCAAAGCAAAACAAAATTTCTTCCACAGAGTATAGTTTCACAGTTATGTACAGTGACATCTAACCAAATGCGGGCTAGCCAAAAGTATTCTTACTGTATTTAAGGATACACAGTTATTGCAGATTTGAAAGCCAGTAAAATATCTTCAGAAGATTCTTTATGAATGGTACCAATGGAGTTTTCTCATTTAAGAAAGCAATTTGTAATCTCACAGCCAACTATTCTTAACCTGCTAATGTTGGGATATATTAATTTTGTATAGGCCTGTTAGAAATGTACTGTTTTCTTAGCTACTTACAAAGAATTTTGAGATTCCAGATAATTGGGTCATTCAGGCAGGAGTAAGTGCTTTGAACTTCATTATTCCAGCTGATGTGTGAGCTCGCAATTTGATGGTCAGATGCACAGAAATAGCTGTTTACATTCACCCATGAAATTCTAATATGTGCAGCAATAAACAGCTCAACTAGAAAACTTATTATTGTTTTTAAACTGATTAACGTCCTTTTCAAGAGCATGTTTTTAGTGGCCTCTTTAATTTTTATACTTTACAGTATATTTTTACTATTAGATCTTAATTCCTCTAATAAGAAAAATTGCATATTGCAGCAGTATGTGTATTCAAATATTAATTCTATTGCAAAATGCTTCATCTTCGAAAGCTGGGATAAATTTCAATGAAATACAACATATTTCTTAGACCTAATACCTTCTTTGAATGAGAAGAAATAGAACTTCCAATTAGCATGTCAGTGATCCACAGGAATAGCTACACTTTTCCGAGTAATTCCAAACTGTAAGTTTGCATGAGGCACTACTGGCTTCTCTGCTAAAGCAACAAGTATCTTTATTACTAAGGAGGAAGAGAAGTTGACAAAGAAAGGAAACTGTAGGAACAACACTGCAAGTAAAATGATACTTAAAATAATATTTAATTAAGTATTGTATATTCAATATATGAATCTTTTGATGTCTATGAAAATCACTTTTGTCAGGATCTAGAAGGAGACTGGCAACAACACCAGTATTGCAAAGCAACACATGAGAATTCTTCTAAAGTCACATTTAAACACTACTCTGCACATTTATGCTGCTGATGATAGCTGTAATCTTTTCAAATTACACTCAGAAAATGAGGAAAGCTCTTCACCCTGCTTAATGCCATAATACTAATACCAAAATGTGTTGTTTGGTACAGGTAATTACACACTAATTCACATTTCTCAAACATGTATTATCAGAATTCTGACTTTGAAGCCAGTATGACCCCACAGACTGCTTTTATCTTTCATCCCGTTCAGCTCATAAATATATCCATCACTCTTGTGAGCTGGCCTCATCACTATATAGTATGAAGGGATTTTGTTGCTTTTTGTCTGTTTGTTCATTTACTTTATCCTGGCTGTTCTCTCCAGGACAAATATATGTTTTGTTAAATTGGTTCATTTAGAAATGGCCTGGGAAGCAACTGAATAGACAGCAACAGTGTTTTGTTAAATTTATTTGAACAACTATTTCGATTTCTCGATAATGAACAAACGTCAATTCTGCACTGCCATAGCTCAGAGAAAACTATGGAGATGGCTGAGTACAACTTGCCTGAAAATCTCTGTCTTTGCTGTATTTGTGAGCTCAGACTATTGGTGATTTTTAACTGAGCTTTTGGTAAGTCATACAGAGTTCAAAAGCAGAACAATTTTTTGTCACATAAAATATTATGCTAGAACAGAGTATCTTTGCTAAATTTGAAAGTAAATGCATTTAAGTGGAAATACAAAGAACAGTCTCAGGTGGACTATACTGAGCACAGAAATACAACATTTTTTTTTTCTCAATATAGCAGAAAATAATCTTTTAAAGTATTCAGAAAAAAAGTTCAAATTATTCAATTGAGCATTTCTAGATTTAGGCAGAGAGTTCAGTTTTGGTGAGATGTATTCAGCCTATGGTTGAACTAGTAAGAAGACTCAAGGTGGCATTATAACAATTATGTATTTTATGAACCCAAGACGTTAGAGATGGACACAACAAATGTTGTATAAAAGCAGGTTCAGAGCTGCCTAATTCACATCTATGGGATCAAAGGACCTGTACAAGCCAGACAGCACTAATGACAGTTGGCTGCTTCCTACATACCTCTATGAGGCTCTTGCAGGTTGCTGCTTCCCAAATGTTGAGTGAAGCTGACAGCAAAGAAGTGGAGGTAGTATTTCTACCCATCAGTTTTAACCAAGTGTAATCTCATTACATACAAATGCACTTACTTTAAGTAGCAACTTTACATAGCATTTTTTTATACCACAGGTAAGTATGAGTTAGAGTCACCCAGTTAAAATTTCTCTCTGCTTCTTCTAATCAATATACAAATAAATTAACTACAAAAAGTCTTAGAAGGAAGACTTTGTGTAAGTGACCTTCCTAAGGGTCATTGGAAGAAAGACCTACAACAAAAAAAAAGAGGGTTAATGTCCAAAATGTCTACCAGCTTCTTCAATGAAATGTATTGTTTCATTATCACCTCACTTTCCAAAAGTAATATGAAGAATTTTTCTCTCTAACCAGGGTGTAGTGTAAGTTATCATTCATGAGAATGCCACCTGGCAGCTCACCAAGCATCCCAGTATGCATACTGAATTGAGCAAGTTCTTTCCGTTTTTTTTTTTTTTTTTTTTTTTGGTGAGTTCCTTTCAAGCAAATGAGGAAAAAGCCTTAGAATTCCTTTTGACAGTGCTCTATTCCCACACATCCAATACAATGAAAATCTTACATACCTTAATATTTGCAACCTGATTATAATGCTTATGTTATAGGAGACACTAATACGATAAAGGGATTTAGAGTATTCTCTTTTTGCCTCTAATGTGGGAGGTAATCTTTTTTCAGGTCACTGCTTTGGCCTAAAAATATTTTAAATTGAAATTAGAAAATAATTCTTTAGTCTCTGTAAAAATATGAAAAAAGAAGAAAAGTGACATGGTTCTTCATATAGATGAAGATGAAGAGGAGATGAGGAGAGCAGGAATCACAAGTAAATAAGGGAGTTGCTTAAAAATGTATCCTTGGAAAGGCAAGAGAGAAAAGGTGACTAAGAAAAATAAAACAGAGCATAATGGAAGAGTATAACCAGGATAGAAAAACAAGCTTAGTGGAATATGCTGTATATCTTATTAAAATATTCTCACCTAATTTTGTCAGCTTTCACTGTATTTGTATTTACTTAGTCTCTGAAATACCTCTTGCTTTAATTAAGATCTTTAAGAAGAGTGATATTATCACCAGTGAGTTAAGATTTCCAGTGCTGACTTGGAAAGGTATATGTGAGGTATTTAGATACTTGAACTGAGAAAGCTATTGGTGTACAGCAAGATTAATGGAATCATAACATCTGCAATTTATGTTATCTGAGATTAATCCAAGATCAACAGAGCCCCTCTTCCTACCAAAATACTTTCTGCAAGAGAGCCTCAAATTCCATCATCCCAACCAGTTTTAAGTGACTCCCCTGTGACTTTTTCTGTAATTTAACAGGATACCACATAAAGATCTGAGTTGTCCTGTGGATCAGCCTAAAATTCCCTGTTCTTGCTTTCATTCTACTGCTTAGCTTAGATAAGAGGTCATCTTAAACAAGTTTCCATGGTTACTACCAGCAACATACCTTCTGATAGCAAACACCTCCTTCCCATTGGCATTCACTCCTTTTCAGCATCTTCAGTGCACTACTGCAGTGGACAATAAGCTAGGCACTGATAAGGAAAAATGTTGCAATAACCAGAAATATATTAAAAAACTGCTTTAAGAAGAAAACTATATTTATGCTTGGAAAAAAAGATTACCAGGGCAGACATGTATCCTTCCAAGTTTTTGTTACCCATGATCAGGGTAGTATGATCTGGTCATCCATTTTAGATGGACTCTAAATACTTGTTGGACAAAATTATTGCTTTATATAACAGTTTGTTCCTTTCCTTTTGATTAATGAATTTTCTAGTTTCTAAGTAGCAACAGTTCTTGCAGCTACATTAGAGAAAGAACCATTTTTGGAACTGCTGTTACCAGCTGGTAAGAAAATGACTGTCCTGCCAGTGCATTTTAAAGAATCCAATTAAATCTTGTCTTAAAAAAGAAAAGTGCCCAGTTCAGCTATTTAATAGGTAAAATTTTTCTTGCATTCTGTTCTTGTTTTCCTACTTAATTTGCCATGTGAATGTCCAGACAAGATAAATTACTTTTGTTTGAAAGTCATTTACTGTATAAACAAATATTCTCACTAAATATCTTTGGAAGCAATCATACTTCCTCAGTGATCCTTTCTGTAGCTCAGACAGTTTTTACAGCTGTAGGTTTTTCTGGGCTAGTGCAGTAGAAGAACATTGTGCTTATGCCTTTTACTGCTCAATCTTTGTCATTTACAGAATTTGGTTACAGAACAAGGATGCATGAAAATATAACTTTGTGTCACAAGTATATAAACCAAATTGCAGTCTTCAGATAAGGAAACTGAATAAACTTTGACTTGTACAAAGCTGAACACTGCTGTGGTTTTTCTGTCTAAACCAAAAGCAGAAAGCTGGCAGAGCTCTAAATCCAGAAGAGCTTCTTTCAAATGTGATGGACAAACACAACACTCAGCTCACCACTGCTTCTTCAGCAGACTCGTACAGCTTACCAAGTAAGAGGCAGAAGAATATCTGTAACCAAGTACAAGCTTCCAATCCCACCTGTGGTTCAAATTGGATTAGGGCAGAGGAACAGTAAGTAAAATTCTGGAGTTTCTATACTTCTTAAAAGAAGACATTTATCTTCAATCCTTTATGGAAAACAAGAGAAACTAGGGAAATCAAAACATTTTAGTGCCAGGTTATCATCATGCTTTGAACGAGAAAACTGAGAACCAAGACTTCAAAAGTTTTGTTTTGAAATCTATAGCATGAAAGAAGCTGCTTTTATTTCTGATTGCCAAAATGAGCTGCAAAGGCCTCATAAAAAAATGCATGGGACAAAAAATGCTGAAGTAGCAGCTGGATGTTGAGAGAGCATCTGCCAGAGATTTGTATTCAACTTTATGAAGTGGGCACGTGGATTGAGTTACATCATGTGAAAAGAGCTTGGCACACAAAAACAACTTCTGTAAACAGCCAAGGAATATGATGCAAAAGAGACAGGAGGACAAAGTCTTTGAAATGAAGGTAGAAAGTGAAAGGAAACAATATCTGAGAATTATGGCATGTTGTGTCGTGTAATAAAGGACAGGGAAAATAAAATTGTCAAAGCATTCTAGGAGAAATCCAGAGCTTAGTGCCATATTCCAGAAATAAATCAGAACAATCTGTGTACAGGAAGGTTAGCAGCCAGTCTGTTACCATGAACTCATTTAGTTTTGTTTTTAAATCCTATTATTGTGGGTTTTAGTTGCCGGTTTTGTTGTTTGTTGGCTTTGTCTTCTTTTTTAAGAAGAAACTTTTCACTTCACTGGGCCAAAGACAACTTCATTAGCAGTAGAGACAGTTAAGAAATAGATAGAACATTCTATAGCAAACTCCACAGCTCTTCTAGTGAAGTGTGGATACAGAGGATACAGCCTTCCCATCAGAGAGCCAGACCACACTTGAACAGCTTCATTTCTCCATTCTGCATCAGCCCTGTGGTAGGTGGGGATCTGGCTTTCACCTGTAAACTCTTGCTTGTTGAACCTTCGGTTTTATACTTTGTATCAACATTTTTTTCCTTTCCCAGCTTCTGCCTGCTGTTGCACAAGTGAAGATGTCCCTGTGTTCAGCTTTCTGGCTCTGGATGGAGGTGAGAGGTATCCTGCATAATTTTCTTTTGCTTAGATCTTACTGACAGAGTGATTACTTGATTACTGTTCAGAATGGAGCATGTCTGAACAACCCTTTATTTATTTGAAGATTTAAGTTGTTCTTTGGGTTTCTGTACTCATTGTCATTCAAGTTCCTTGAACTGCTTGCTTTCATTCTACATAAACTTATAGTGTTACAAGATGAGGTAACATAACCAATTACTTTTTGTAATTTATGTTTTGATCCAATCAGAATGATACAATATTTGCTGTTGTTTTGTTATTATTATTATTATTTTATTTCAATAAACAGCCAAAGCCTCCTCGCAGCATCATAGAATCACTGAATGGCCTGGGTTGCAAAGGACCTCAAAGATCATCTATTTTCAATCACCCTGGCACGGGCAGGGTTGCCAACCACGAGATCAGGCTACCCAGAACCTCATCCAGCATTGCCTTCAATGCCTCCAGGGATGGGGCATCCACAACCACTCTGGGCAACCTGTCCTAGTGTGTCACCACCCTCTGAGTGAAAAACTTCCTCCTAACTTCTAATTGAAATCTCCTTTAGTTTATTTTTTTTTCCCCTTTTCCTATCACTATCAACCCATATAAACAGTCAGATCTTCACTGCATTTCCTCACTAGTGGAACTGAAAAATGTAGAGGGTAATGTAAAGGTAATATTATCCAATCACAATCTTCCTGTGAATCCAATAACTACATCATCATAACCCTAAGCCTACATACCAAAGTCTGAACATGTCTTAGTGGGCTTTTTTGTACTAGCAGCTATGATCCTCCAGTCAGATCACTTGTGCCAATGACAGAGGAATTGCAGCCTTTCTTTTTCCTGGAATTGCTGTTCAAACACACATTTAAAAAAATGGTAAAAATGGCACTATAAGACAACTCCGTAAAATTGGAAGTTTCACACTCTGATTACTTCAGCCCAACTACAGATCAAAAACAACTCTGAGTTTAATATAAAGACTTAATGTTTGTCTGTATCTTCTTTGTGCAGCTGTGGTCTCAGGAATTCTAAAAAAAGAAAGAGACATGGAGAAAGACAATCAAGCAAACAGGACAAATAGTGGTCAAGCGTAAGTCTGAGGAACAGTGACGCACCAGAGGAAAACTACAGAGCAAGCATGGGTGATGACATTGACCAACTCTATCTTTGACCTTTAGTCAGTCTATATAATTATTGTGATTTTCTTTCATTTTATTGTGGTTTTTCAAAATGTATCTGCACTGTACAAACGCTGTTTTCCTCTGTTGAAAGAATCCAAACAAACAAGCAAGAAAACCCAAACTAAACACACAACCCCAAAGCTTGAAACTACATATTATTCCTAGCCATCTGTTCAGAAAGCAGAAAACAAATGAAGCTGACCGTGTTACTACAGTGTTTCACCTAAGCCTGTCAATCCTAAGCCTGTTACCATCTACACACTTACTCAGACAAAAATGACCTCCAACCAGTTGTGCTCCTGGAAAGCTGATGGAAGCACCGTGCTGGCTGGGTATGGACACCTGGGCTGCCTTCCCTGTGAAGGGTTCCTGCTAAAGTGAAAGACAAACAGAAGATCTAAGGTCGTAAAGTCTGTCTCTGACAGCAATTGTGTAACATTCAGAGTCTACACCCGTTCAACAGCCCAATCCACAAAAATAATCCTTAAATATCAACTACTCACCAAAGCAGTATATTTAAACCGCTTGAGGACTGTTTACAGCACAACATAAGAGCAGTGGCAAAAAATGCCCAGAGTAACAGCATTTTAATCCTACTGACATTATGCATGTCTTCGGACAAGAATAGGACAAATCCTGCTACATGATTCAAGGGCTTTCTGGTGACTGTGGGAGAGAGGATGGATTTGACACTGGAATGTCAGGAGGAAAAGGATCATGAGTTAGACAGATAGAGATATTTTTCTGATTCTTGAAGCTGAGCTCTGTTTAGATTGCAGATTCGGTTTCACAGCATCAATATCCTTGAGTCATTCTTGAATGAAAAATTCCAGGAATTCAACTTGGGTAATTAACTTACAAAATTTCAGTGTTATTGAAGTTTAGAGAAGAAAATAAATACAATCCAAAAAAAAAAAAAAAAAAGAAAGAAAAAAAGAAAGAGAAGGAAAAGTCTGGCTGTAACGGAGAACTACGAATCTGAATGTGCCACTGCTTTGAGCCCCTGAGGCAGTGGTGATGATCTGTGCTTGCACTTGGAAGCACTGCAAATCCAGTCAGCCCAGGGGAATGCTGTACTAAGCTCAGTGGATCAGATTAGATCTAACCATCTTCCAAGTAGACTTACTAGGGACTAATGAGTTCTTAACTTTCCATTGCTCTTGGTGGCACTTCCCCATGGACTGTATACAGGATTTCTGGAAGAACAGTGTGTGAGTCAGGTGTCTGTTGTACAGTGGATCTGGAATAATACAAAATGTCTGGACCTCAAACATTTCAGCAGATGTACTCCACAGAGATTAACTGACTGCACATTTATAAGGTGTCCTGACATTGCTGGATGCTGGTCATGAATGTAGATTTCATGCTGGGAGCTGGTCTGCACACCTTCTGAGATGCCATATACTCCTCAAATGTGCCCTCACATTTACTCAGTCAAAACAGAAGGAAATTAAAGGCAAATCTGATGTGGATTTCCATCTCAGCAGGTTTGTAGCATCAGGTCTGAGGTTTCTGTTGCTCACATTAAGAAAAGCACGGACATACACTAAGAGAGTCGAAGAGCTACTTGCTCTAATAGAGGAATTAATTTAGAAAGAGCAAACACAGTAAGAGCAACTTTGCAGGCCATCAGATCCAAAACACATATTCCAATGTTTCACCACTCTCTGCTCTACTACATCATCACCGTGGCAACACTGGCACCCTAGAAATTTGCATTGAAATTGCTTAAAAGAATTGATATTTTCCCATGTTCCAGGTAGTTTAGAGTCTCAACTACAAAGCTCAGATGAAAGTTGCAAAAAGCTTTAATCCTAATACAGAAGACCCAAAGAAAATGTCTCTCAGAAACAAAGCACTATTGGCAGAGGCAATTCACAGCTGGTCTGCATGACTGCAGCTCTAGATCCCTGGTGCTCACAGGCTGCATGCCACTGCCATCTTCTGACAGCCCTCGAGTCCTTGTGGCCACACCTCTGCACCGAACGTTTTGAAAGCATTCCTAACACTTAAGGCAGAAAGAACTCATTTATTAGCCTCTGTTTACCAAAAGAATAAAAGATCTCTCTCTCTCTCTCTCTTTTTTTTGTTTTTTAATCTTTCCCACGACCTGCTGTTACTGCTTAAAAGGTAGGACAGAAAGAAGACAGCTGGCCATGCATGTAGGTGGCCACCTGCCTACTCCTTTCAATCTACTACATGTAATTTAAATACCAGGTTTGGTCTCATCTCTGCAATAGACAAAAAATGTCCGTTGTTGAGTTTATTGGTATATCTCGTGCTGCCTGTTTAAGAACCTGTTTTCATGACCACTGTTGAAACAGCAGAACTCTCCAAACGTCTGCAGAGTTGAGAGATATCACATCTTTTCAGGAATAGTTTTACTTGACTGTATATGAGGTCGGTCCAGTCCTCTTCTTTAAACCTCTACTATATTCTTGGAAAGCTCTTAGAAACTTAACTCTCACGTTTTCCCTTGTGATTTAACTTCCATGCTGCCTGCTATTTTATTGGGTTTGCTGTAAATTTATTTTTACAAGGGATTCAGAAAGAAACCGTTGCTCTTACATCAAAATTTTCAAAAGGGCAACCAAAGTTGACCCCAATTACCTGTTTCCATGGTTTGTATGGTACAAAGAAGGAATTAATTTCTCTCAGACAGCAATTGCAGTACATTCAGAGACTACAGCCCAACCCACAAAAATAATGATTAAAAATCAAACTACTTACCAAAGCAGTGTATTTAAACTACTTGAGGACTGTTTACGTCATGAGAGCAATGACAAAATAATTAATTACTGCCATATATTTGTTTATTTTTACCTTTTCTTGAGGTATACCTCTGACCTGTGGAATGTCCTACTGTAAGGTGCACATAAGCCTTTACACAGGCAGCTAGTTATGAGCAGACATGTTGGTGCTGAGTGCTAATGCCAATGAGGGCTGTCAGTGTTTCTCCCTTTCCAACCCCTGATTGCCTAAGGAGCAGCACTCTGTACTTGGAACTCAACCACCTTTCCTGCAGGGACACTGATTCAAGATGGCTCCAGTGATTCAGACATTTGAAAGACCCTCTCCAGGCATGATTGCAGCACAGAGACATAAAACTACAAAATGATCCCTACTTAATTTAAGCCTGCAAAACTGACTCAAGACAAAGTCAGTTTGTCTTAATAAGTTATATATGCATATATGCCTATGAAATACGTCTCCATTCTCTGTCTTACCAGTTTAATTCAACCATGCTATTCTGGTGTAAAACATGACAGAAAGAGGCAATGATCCACCACATCACTTAACCACTTTTTGTTTGCAGTGTCTGCTCTGTTCCATTAAAGTTTACGTTACCATTTTCCCTGATCAGACTTATGGATATGCAGTCTGTCAGTTTGCCCTTATCTTCATTGTAAGGAGTTTTGGCACCTCCTGCAACATTCATGTAAATTGACAGTGTACTTTTACATACAGCTGTAAAATCCTGTATGCTCTAGATGGCATTTCTAGATTTTTTTACCCATTTATTTGGGTAGCATGGCTGCACCCTCCTTTAAGGAAAAAACAATCCATTCCAGGCAATTTTTACATTGCTTTCATTTTACAGTTTAATAAATCACAGCTTGCTATGTAGGCTAATGTAATGTTGCTGTAATGCTCTGCGACAAGTGCTGGTGCATTAGTTATGAAAATGAGAGTTTGTGGGCAAGAACTCATTAACTTTAACTAACGAATCCTCTAACAATGTCACACACAATTGAGAGGAGTTTAAGTTACTGAAGGCCTGAGGCTTATTGCACCTTGTATGGGAACTGTTGAATCACAGCCTGAACCACTGATTGATTACCTATGGTGAGCACTGAGTCAGCTGCAGGAACACAGGTTGAAGGCAATGCACCTGTGTGACCAGAAGGGATGGAGTCTGGCTCTGCCTCTCCCAGACCCCATTTAAGGGCTGACCAACACTAGGGAAGGATCTCTTATTGGAGATTCCTTCCATGTGGAGTTCCAGGTGAGCCTGGACTGTCAGAGACAGGTGAACCTTTCCTAATTTTCTGATTATCTTTACACTATCTGGATAAGCCATACAAAAATATACTGTCCACCTTCATTATTCTGTGTGGGTACTATTCTTTCAGGGTATTCACCCTACACACTTGTACGGTGGTCTTCCGGGGAAGACTTGTTGTTTCCTTGTTTTCATTGAATGAAACTATTTGCTGCCTTCCTTGCTATTAAAAGGCAGCAGTTTCTGAGTATGTTTCCGAACTGAGCTGTGGTTTATAGGAAACCTTTCTTTTAAATGGAATAAAAGCCAGATTTGCCTGAGAGTGATCTAAAATGCAGTCTGACTGTGCAGTACCAGCAGTAAAATGATGTGATTCTACAGAGACATACAAGTGTACTTTTTCCAAATAGAAGAGAGACTTCTAAGCACCAATGAAAGCCCCCAAAAGCTAAATTAAGTAGGTCTTTGTGCCAGGAAAAACTTTCAGTCCCTGAGGGAAACCAGAGGTGAGCTTTGGTTTCTGCAGAGGCCAGGAAACACAATAGGTTAAAGAGAGTGAATGTACTGATGAAAGCTGGTATGAACCACTCTTACCTCATGAGCATAGAATTTCACCTTTATTTCAAAGCTTATCTATGGCCTTGGGAAGCCCTTCTCATTGTTTATTTAGGGAGCACTTATTCAATGATCCTCTCTACTTTCCCATATGAGAAAGTCCCTCTACAAGGGGAGCTGCTAAAATTTTGCATTCTTAATTGTATGCTGTTCTCTTTTCAGAATTCAGTGGGTCAGGGGAAAGAGAGAGGAGGCAGCACAGTTTCTGGAGTGCTGCTGAGCAAATTCAGGTGAGAAAGCTTAAATACACTTCAGGGACACTGTGGGCTGAGCTGGAAGCTGGGACCAGCGTGCTTTGTGGCAGTCATAAAGTTGTGGACACTAAAACTCTAGTCTTACGGGAGTAAAAGACATCTTTCAATGACTGTCTTAATCAAATGTCATTGGTTTACAAACCATTTTAATTTCCATTTTCTCATAATTTTCCCTTTTTAAAGAATTTTAGACTTTAATCTAAGCAGATCTGTTTTTGAGTTCTTGAATCTGTCTCCCGGGGCTATAAAGGTCTGGCCAAGTACACAGGATTACAAAACAATTCCAAGGAACACTGTCCCTGGCAATGGAAGAATAGGAAAGCTGACTATGGCTCATAACATCAGTAAGTTCAAGAAGTGCAAAAGTTAGAGGCCTGATGGAGTACAATTTGGACACAGTACAGCTGAATACATTTCCAACTTCACAGCAATTCACTTAATATATCTTGCAGTCTATGCCTCCACCTATACAATAGAGATGGTGGTGTACTCCTCTATTTCCTTGGCCTTTTTTTTTTTTCTGTTGCTGTTACTAACGTGAGTAGGACTACTAATATACTGATAGATTATATACTATATATAAGATGATGACTGATAGATTATATACTATATATAATATACTGATAGTTTTCTTAATACTTCCCTGTATGTGACTGGAAAGTTTTATGTTTTCCTTTACAATCCGTCCTAATCCAAACAGTTTCCAGTAGAAAAGTAGTTAAAATATAATAGATTCTTGGAAGAGCAACTCTCATGGAAACAGATCCTTTACCATCTCACACAGTAAACCTTTTATAAAACAAGAAAATACTTTGTAAAAATGGGTCGACATTCTGCAATCTTAGGAGCTATCACTATTACTGTTCATCGGTAAGAAACCAGTCTACAGTCTGAAAAGCATGGGAAACCCTTCCATCTCCCCCAAATCACTGGTATAAAAATCCACACCATTTTTATTAAAAATACCAAGATGCACTTGTTACAGAATTAAAAAATTAAAATAAAGTTAAAAATAAAGTATTAGAGCTCCCCTTTATTTTAAGGCATGGATCGATGAATATAACGTTCGTCTGTCAAAGAAAAGAAATCTCCATTTGAAATAAAATAATTTATAATCTGCTTGATTTATAAGCAACAGAAGTAGAACATAATGTGGAAGTTGCAAAAGGGCTGAAGAAAACTAAATACCAACTTCACAGTTTGTAAAACAAAAACGTAAATGAGAAAAATTGCTCCTGGAGAATACCACCCTGGACTAGCGAAGAGCTCCACTTACTGGTAGATGAGTTATTGCTTCCTACTTAATTAAGGAGACAAAAGTAAGCAGAGATAAATCAATTACCTGGTCAGTCAACCCAGAATATAGGAATTGCATTGCTTAAAAATACCTGGTGATAACTCACATCCTTTCAGATATACTTCCTGGTTTGAAATGAAACTTCTGTCAAGAACAAGTGTATAAAAAATAAACTAACGTGGCACTTAAGCAAGGTGGCAAAGAGGAGTGAAGAATGATGGAAAACCCACTAGAATCTCTCCCCTACCATGAGTAGTCCCTGGTTCAGTGCAGATATGAAGTCAGATTTTGCTTTTTGCATATATGTTCAATGAATAAAAGATACAGATTTTTTTTTCCCAGGTAGTGCAATGCTTCATAAAAATATGCTGCTTTTTTGTAAATTGTTTTCTAAATTGCCTTTATGAGAATTCTCCTACATCTTTATCTTTCATCATAATATTATACTTGCCACCCTTGCTGCAAGGCTGAATATGGACAGTGATTTTATCCAACGCTTCTTCAAACGCACCTTATCAGTGCTCATTCATGTGGATGAAATTATGTTTCATGGCCTACAACAGGATGTTTTGCATTTAATGAATGATCAAAAACAATTTTGCTTTGTGCCAGAAGTATAAAAGTATACCATTCTTGCCATTAATTTCATTAAAAATCGAAATTGATTTTCTAATACCTGACATGATCTTGTGGAATAATAGTGATAACACTGCTAGGAAGAGAAAGGAATGATAAACTTTCATGAGAAATAGCACAAGTATCAAAGCTGAACTAAAAATATTTTAGAGGACATTAATTACAAAATACCTATCTACCATCAACTCAAATTACACAAAGTGCAAACATCACTGTTATAGGTGTGAAGAGAAAGATACACACTGATCATTGCCAATAGTAAGGAATTCATCACTAGCAGCAAAGTTTGCTCAGTTAATTTTGCCTACATCACTATAAAAACATTCTGATTCTTTTGATTAGCTGTCTCAATTGGTTTGATGCTTTGTGACAACGTTTTTCAATAAATCCAGGACAGATTATGGAACATTGACAGCACTTCATCTCCTGTATTTACAGCCTGCTGTTTCACAGGAACTGCTGATAAATGGATGATAGTTAATGCACACAGCACCATAAGCAGATTGTCCTGAATGAGCCACTGCAGTAACAATGCTCTCAGGCCCAGAAGACATCTGATGTGGAAACTTCTTCACAGACAGTGTTCAACTGGATGGGCGTCACCATCAATGAGGTATTCTCCTAAAACTGTGCTCTGATTGCTTTTTTCTCAGAAGAGTTTACAAAGCTCAGTTCATTCCCTTGCTATGCTGGACTGTTCCTCTCTGCTCAGACTACTCAGCACCTCAGCTGTGTACAGGTTCTCCTCACTATGACAGTCCATTGTGTCTTTTACAGTCATTTGACTTTTCACACAAACTCAGGAGTAATGTCAATATGCCTGAGATCAGAATCAAACCTACAGAGGCCTCTGTTTAAACATGCACACATAGGAAAGCAATAGTACACCTTTGTCTGTCCAGTTTAATTAGCTCCTTGGCAATGCTACCGCGAATGGAGACCTCTCTTTCTGGTGCACTGATTAGCGCTTAACATGAAATACTCATTAAAAAAAAAAAAAATCTTTGAGGAAATGTGCATAGAGGAAATAAGACTTTGAATTAATGCTCAGTGAAACTGCTGCATTACCCAGCCCAAGGTATGAACTGGTTTAAGGGAGTGAAAGTACAATAATTACTCAGCTTTCACCACCCAACAGGAGCGTGCTGGCAAGATAATAAGCAGTAATATGAGAAAGATAAGATTCCTTTATCTGTGGACAGAGAATTGAGAGACAAGTTTAATTCTTTTTCCCTACCAAATATTACACAAATGGCCTCTAGAGGGATCCAGGTTATTGCTTTTGTGCTGAAATCTCTAAAGCATTTATTTTAATTAATTTATTTATTTTTTGCTACAATTTCTTTAACAAGTGAATAATTCATCTAGAAATAAAGAGGCAAACATTTTATACTAATGGATGGTAGAATTGCAGTGTTCATGACCCAGAAGAAACCTTTTGAAAGTCCACATATAGCATAAGCTGAAGGATGAGGTTCACATCCAAAATCCACTGTCAAGCACTGAGCTTACATTAGATTGAACAAAAAGAGGAAAACCACGGCCATGACAAGACATTCAGCTATCTGTCTGAAACACCTGGTTCCAGCAACTGGTCAGTGTGCACAATTAGGTTAGGAATGTGGTAAGAATTAGTCTCATGTTTCTGGGGAATGAGGCAATATTCCCTGGTTCAGCTCCTAGAACACCCATGATGGAGTATCCTGCTTTTAAATTATTGTCTCTGGCTCATATTTTATTTGCCTCTATTATTTCACACCAGTTTAATTTTTCACAGCTACGTTTTTAATAAAGCACAGATATATCCAGGTCTTCCGAGTTAAGAAAAGGAAAAGACTTTCATCCCATAATTTCTATATTCTAAATATATACTAGGTGTTGTGTAACCAAATAATGGACGTGTAGCTTCAAAATTCAGCCTAGCAAGCACTTTTTATTTAATACAATGTATTGCATAAAAATATATAGTATATATAGTTATAATATATAGTTAGTATACACTAACTGAGAAGGCAGTCCAAGAACAGTTCAGTCCAGTGAGTTTGAATTTTCACTGAAATGTATTCTTTCTTTTTGATTACTAATGGATGTCTTGACAGCACAAAAGCTAGTAACACATGAACAGCAGTCGTATGGCATAGGCATCTGGCTGGGTACCAGAGGTGGCACTTCACAGAACACTGAACACAACACCAGATCCACAAAGGTATTCACTGTTGTACTTTGTTCCAAAGCATAAAGTGCAAATAATTTTTTTTTTTCCCTGATAATGATTCTGAGGAGATACTCCTTTACTGTCTGGGAAGGGCTCAAGCAATTGACAAGACAACAGAGTAGAAACTCCCAGCAAATTAAGTTAGACCTTAGATATAAATGAAGGATGTTGTCACAGAAAAGCCAGGAGAAAAGAAACCTCTTAAGACCAGTGATCAGTGTAGCATTAGGAGGCAGCATTCTTTATTACAGCACTGGACACACAGGGCATTGCTAAACTAATGTGCACACCTAGCTTTCAGACAATAGCTATGCATAATATGCTTAAGCTATACGTGCACATTAGATTTCTTCTGAAGACAATCACACATAATCTCACCGTTTCTGAGAAGTTCATTGTGTATTTCTCCACTCCCAGCACTACTGTGTTAGCTGTCATGAGGCTCTCTTGGTGAGAACTCCTTTTGATACTGGTAACACATACTGGCTCTGAGGTTACAACACAATCCTCCTCCAGTAAAATGAATTAAAGCTTTTGTCCCTAACTCAAAAGAGCCATTGTGTAGTTAAAGCCTCCTACTGCCGATTTTTCTTCTTAAATTCAGTTTGCAAAGAAAAAACACTTAATTAAAAGTTCTAGTACAAACTAGGCAAAGTTGCCTTATGCTTTATTGTGTGCTTTGTATAACACTAAAAAAGCAACAGAATTAAACATTTAAACTTCCTCCTGAGGGTAAAATAATAAAACAAACAACATAAATTGGAATCTAAACAAACATTTCCCATTCTACCATGCATGCTGGTAGCTGAATTACTTGATTGCACCTTCTAACATTTAATCTAGACCATGGAACATCTCTTGAACTTACTAGCTTCAAAACTGCACTTAGATTCCAATGAAAACTGACATGAACCATTATTCTACACATGGATTAAGTAATAGGACACATTATTATAACAGGAATGTTTCGTTTGATGTCTAGCTGTTATGTCCATACACAATTTTCTCTCACTTATTTCTTCTCACTTTCTCTCACAATAAGTGTAAAAACAAAAATAACTTTTTTCCTCTAGTGGGAAGTCACAGGAGTTTGTAAGACAGCTTTTTTTTTTTTTCTTTCTTTCTGAAGTGTGAATCCACCTTTCTGCTATGGATAAATATTTATATATATAAAATAAAATTATATGGTCCTCATACAGGATTTTTATAATTCTCACATTAACTCAGTAGATCTCAGAATGATTTTTATACGAATTTTTGTTTTCTACGACAACTTTACCTAATTAGATTATCCAGTGAGACTCTTCCTATGTTAGAGAAGGGAAGGAACCCTCAGGTAAAAAAAGGAGCATTTTGGCATTGTAACTAACAGCATAATGCAGACACTCAGAATGTTGCAAAATATTTGACACATTCCTTACTTATTAAGTGGTTTACCTTACAGTTGGTCTTGGAGACTTCACTCATGTTGGGTCTCTGCTATGTTCAGTTCAGAGGTCCTGAAGATCACTGAAACCCATTATACTTTATCAGCTGCAGTAGGCTGTATCTAAGGTCCACAAATAGCCAAAGATGCAGGATTTCTCTCATTACATATTCACACAAATCATCCTTGGGGATGGAAAGAGAGATAATCAGATCACTTTTGTTTAGGAAAGAAAATAATCCTAACAGTAGAGACCTTTATTACTCTGACTTCTCCAACCTGGAAAACTTAATCATGCTAAGAGACCCAATGGAAAAATTAACGTGCTGCTACTGAAATGAAATTCAAATAATCATAAAATCAAACAGCTAATGGACAAGCCAGGTCAAGGAATTTGCAGTAGGAAAACAAAACTGCTCCTCTCCAACCTCATAGGAGACATAAGCAAATATTTAGTAGCACATTTATTAATGACCATATTTTTTTCACTAATGAAAAGAATTGTGATCAGGTTGGCAAGTTTAACACTGTCCAGTTTGGATCTCGTGGCCAGGTTCAACAGTGATCCAAAGTCTGACTGAACTTTCCTTTGCCATCATGTTTCAATCATCTCCTTTCAGAAGAGACTCAGATATCGAACAGTAACAGCAGTGTTCTTTTTTTCTGATTTTTTTTTTTTTTTACTTCAGAGAGGGTACAATAGTTCTCCCTCTTCTAACTGGCTTCTTTTCATGAAGTTTACTAACTACTTGCATGAATATCTGTGAGACAGCAATTTAAGCAAAGTAGTCAACTGTTTCAAAAGTTACTAGAGGAACTTATACTTTAGTGACACACTCACCCATGCACCGAAGGACAAGAAACAGGTCTCATTACCTTCAACACTAGTTAACAACTGCTTGTCTCAGAACAGGAAACTTTGTTTAATTTGTTTAATTTGATTGTTTAAATTTCAAGAGCCTGATTCAGATAAGCTATTCGCTGCAGTTACTAAATGACTGCAAAAGTATTTCTGCTGGTTTGCCAGTGAGGCATTTCAATTTCCTGGAATCAGGATGGACTTAAAAAAACAATAGACTTGCATCAAGTAACAGAGATCATGAAGCAGTTTATTTCTAATGATTAAGTCATAAAAAGTTCATGGGAGCATATTAAGCTTTCAAGCCAGTCAAAATGCTTTCTTTGCCAATAGAAAGTATGTGCTCAGAAATACTATGAGCGAAGTAGATCTGTGAATACTGGTAAATAGTGGGACTTCATTCTTCTTTCTGCTCTGAAAACCATTTAATTTTAATGGCACGTCTGACTGATATGCATTTTGATAATAAAACAAGACTGAATAAATTAACTTTGCTATATTAAACAAAAGTAATAGAACATAGGTATGTTTTACCATAGAAGATAGGTATGCCATAATTTCCCATACGCTTTTTGACATGTTCCCTGTAATGATCAATTGCTTTTATTTCTATCTCTGTAATGCGTATGATGTGCATATACATACAATATATTCTGCACAGTTTCCCACCTAATTGCAAATACTTCATTCTTACCCTATACATAAAGTAAGGAGACATATACCCCGCAACAACAGCAGTTGGAGTTTTCATGTTAGAAAGGAAAAGGCTGCTGTGAAATTTTGTATACTGAAGGCTATAGATCTGCAGCTCTATTACTTCACTGCTAATATTACTGCTCATAGGATAGAATAAAAAGAGTTATCATCAAAAAGAAATGTTTGTATTGGTATATTTTCAGCTCCTGAACAGATGAATACATCAGCTGAGATTACTGCTTTAGGTCATTCTACCGATATCAATCAGTTCTTGTCAGGCAGCAAAACATCAAGAGAAAGTAATGGACTAACATAAGCAACGGGATTTGTTTTGATGAGTACATGTATATTCAATAAGAATGATGCAATGCTGCAAGTGTAAATGTAGCACAGACAAAAAATATTATTCTTCTTGAATTGCAGATGAGAGTATTCTGAGCACTCTGGTTTCTAAATCTTACATTAAACATTTAGCTGAATTTGCTATGGTTTCTAATTTTTTCTAAATGAATACTTTCAACTTTAAGAGGATATCTTCATTTCTCCTTTAGGTGGTATGACTTGCTTTCAAGAGCTTTTTGCAGTTTTCTTTTTTTTTATTTTCTAAAATTATGCTGAATTAAATGCTTTCATGCTGAGTTTGAACCATTCTCATGGAACCGAACTTAACCACCTGAACAAACTGTGAATGGTACTTAACAATTGTCTAGTTCTCTCTCCTTAATAGTGCTGTTCACTTGGGTGCACACACAAAAAAACCCAGAACACTCTTAATTAGCTCATCTGAAACAGCTGCCTCCTAAGCATATCTTCCTGTGCTCTGTTTATAATTGAGAAGTTGTCATCCTAAGGGAAAAAAAAAAAAAACGAAAAAAACTTTTTTGTCATTCTGCTATGTCCTCTTAAGCTAATGAGCTTGCATTTGAACTTATTCATTAACATGTTTTATGTTCTTTGTATAAGAAGCTTGCCCAAGACTCTGTTAGAGATAATATAATACAGTATGTTGAAATTCGATGCTTTTAACTGTCTAAAAAGACTATGGTGATTACTTGGCAGAGTAACATATGCCCACACTATTGATGAATTTTGAATGCTACTCCCATTGGAAAATGGAAAACGGGCTTAAAAGCAATCACACTGATCGCTTCTACTTAAATTGTGAACATGATTGTGAAGCTTATAATTCTAAATTTGTTTCAGTATTAGGATAAATTACAATCCAAGGTTTAACTGCACAACTACTAAGAACATCCATTCCTGAGTTATGAGAACCACTTCTTACTTTTCAAGAAAAATAAGTCTTAAAATTGAGATGTGGAAAATTCAGAAAAAAACAGTAAGTTGTATTTTTTCAGTGAGTAAAATACCTTTTGACATTTGTCTGGTTGTAGCAATGCATTGCAAATTAGTCTGCTCTAAGACTCCATACATTTCCTAGATGCAGATACACCTTAAATCAATCTTACTCTCACAGGAGAAGTACTAACATTAAATATGGAAGTGTAGACATCAGCTGTAAGTGGTATACAGGGTTGGTAAGCTACAGGTAAAACATACTGCTGCACTGAAAATGCAGCACAGTAAGATAGGGTGTTAGGAGAAGCCAGACAATTGCATCTCATTTACAAAAATGAATTTTGGCAAGGTCCAAACGTCATTATCATTAAAGTGAGAAAAGTCTCCACCAGACTTAGAGAACTTGCTGAACTTGAGTTGGGTTGGAGTAAATTACTGAATTCAAAAGAAACACATAGGGTGCTGCTCTATTTTGGAAAGTATGTTTTGAGTTCTTTGTTTTACATTACTAGGGAATTTAGAAGAACTGAAAAATAAAAAAGCAATCTCTTCAGAACATCCAAGCCACATATATCTCAGCTATTTTCAGATGTTACAAATAAAACTCAATACAAACACATCAGAAGGGAGAAAAAGAAACCAACCATGATAAATATGTTTTTGTCCGTTCACTTTCTCTGGAATGCAATGATTTCACAAAATCACAGAATTGTAGGGGTTGGAAGGGACCTCTGGAGAGTCAAGTCTGCAGTATAGGTGGATCACAGTACTGTGATCAAGGTAAAGATGTAATTTTCGAGTGCAAATCTATAGTCTTTTTCATTTGTTACTTTAAATCAAGTTGCACTTGATTCTGAGACCTGGCTGTAAATTCTGATCTGCTACCCTGGAAAAAAGAAGTACAAATTATGGACCATCTGTATCATACATAAAGATGACATCATATGTAGCATGAATGTCACGCATATAATGTGATGTACTTTTAATAAATATTACTGGATCCTTATCCAAGGCATTTTTTGAATAATTTACGACAGGGTCACATTCATATACTGAAGATGTCTGGAGTCTATCATATGCCATGTAGTAATGGCATGTTAGTAAAGACGAGAGTAAGAGCAAATACACTGAGTTTTTCCACTGCTAACTCAGCTGCTTGAGCATGCCTCCTGTGAGTGTTTCACAATGGGACATCAAACAAAAGTAACATCATCCTGCTTCTATTTTCCCATGACGTTTCTAATGCTGAGGCCAAGTAGAGTTCCTCCAGCTTGTTAGCGTGTGGCTTCTCTAGCAGGACTGAGGTTAAGGGCTATGCATCTGTAGGATATGTTAAGCAATAAACACAGTTCTAAAAATCTTTTCAAATCAGTCTTAAGGTAAAACTCCTAATCTTGGTTTTGATTGTATCACAGTGCTACTGAAAGGCATTGCTGGCACTATTAGTTGACATGCAATCTGTATTTGGCAAATCTTTCAAGTAGTGCCTACACCAAGATTTCAGTCAATGCTGCTAAGTGACTGGATAAGCTGTCCTTCCTTCTTGACTATACGTTGTTTGAAGTTTCACTCAAATGGATCCAAACCCACAGGACACTGAAAAGGGATTTTCCACACCACCACATGCATACCTCTGGATGTGAGTATATGCTGTCAACCCCCACGATGCTGCTTATGAACATTCAAGATCCAATTACAGTCTTAAAATGAACTGTTCACTGCTTATTTAGGACAGAGTTTGAGTGTTCTACAGTTCATAGGGTTATGCCTATAACAAAACAACCCTAACAAAAGGGCTGCTCCAAAAGTAATGCCTCCTGTTTTATTATGTTGGTGGGACAGCAGTAGAGAACCACACAGAATCACAGAATTGTAAGTCCAACACACTGTGCTGCTGTGTGACAGATGGCAGCAGAGGGGTAGTCTGACAAAATGGTGCCTGACATGGAAGTGTGTATGAAACAAAGGTGACTCACTGAATCCCTCCATGTGAGAAAATAGCGCCCATTGACATTCTTCAATGTTTGGTGAACATTTATGAATCACAGTAACATTTATATCAGCACAGGAAGGGGGTGGTTGATAGATTTCAGTAGTGGTGACAGCGGCATGAAAGACAAGCCATATTCTAGGCAGCCATGCAAAGTTGTCACACCATGAAAGGGAGAGTGTCTCAAACAGTTCATCCACTTGAATTGACTAACGATGGTGAATGCGCTGAAAAATTATGTTCTGCAGCTGAGAATGTGCACAATCAATTAGTGTTATAGTGCTCTTTGTATCTATTCTAATTTCAGTGGAAATAAATAGGAGGCATTACTTTAGGACTGGCCTATGTAGATACATTTTATTACTTTAATCCAGATTCAACCTACCAAACTTTTAAAGATAGATGAAAACAAACTGTATCATACTTCCAGTTATTTACGTTTTGCATATTTACTTCATGAAGAATCAACACTACTATTCGTGGTTTTAGACATTCAGGGTAAAACAAACTTACTGTTACAATCACAATTGATAAAATCACACCTTAAAAAGAACCACTCAGATATCAAAACAAGCTCTGCCAAAACCTGGTATTGCATCTGGAATGAAAATTGATTTATAATTAATCATGCATTTTCAGTCTCTATACTGTTTTAAACTCAACTAAAAATAGAAAAATACCTATTTTTCAGAATTAAAAGCCAACCTATTCTTTGCTTTCTTATTTTTCTTATTCTTTCTCCTCCCTTCCCATTCCCCTTTATATCTTTCTGAAAATTCTGACTATTCATTTTTAGTTAGACACTATTCAAGTATTTTTTATATATATTCTTTGCTTACTAATACTATAATCTGGAAAGTATAGCTTTCAATGTGGCAGTGATCATTCTCCTTCCTGCTTTGGGTTTGACATAGTTATAATCACAGTTTACTTCATCTCATCTATAATTAGTTCCCCTATTAATATTTCATATGAATTGCTTTTATTGCCCTGCTTTTTAACAGTCAATAGTCTCACCTTGTTCAAATGTATCTTCCCTCTCCAAACAGTACTCCTGTATGTGAGCATTTTTGAAAACTGTTTATAAATATTTTTGTAGCTTCATAATTTTCCTCTTATTTGGACTGTCAAGAATGACAGCTATTGAAGCCTTGGAGCCTAGCATAACTTTATCATGGACTTCAGCCTTCCTACCCACTTCATATATTACTTTTTTTCTTTTTTCTGGAAAAATTTGGAATTATTTCACATTGTTGATTGAAATTCATCCCATCAGACTTCACCTAATGAAATGTGTAGGATCAGATTTACTCTTGGTCATCTGAATACATTCCTCTTATGAGAGACAAAGTTATAAAATACTCAGCAGAAGTGACCATGTGTCTCCATTTTCAAAGACTAGAATAGCTAACAGAGCAATACTGTCAGTAAGTAATTCATCTTGTTTAAGATTTAGATGTCTACTAGGCATTAGATATGGGATGAGACCAAACACTTATCTCTTTTCCAGTTAGTGCCAGGCTGGGGCTTCTGGCTATCAGACTTTCTTTCAATCAAAGATTCAGCTAGCTAAAGATTCCCAATGCAGACAAGAAATTCAGACGTGCTTCAAAGAAATGGCTCATTTTCTCTGGATCCACATCATGTGAAATACTGCAAACCTGCAAGTTATATATTGTCTACCAAAGGCTCTTCAGCATCTGCATTCCTTGGTAGCTACCCAAAACCTACAGCCCATCTGCTGCTGTGACACCACCCCTTAACAACGCAGTTAAGAGATGAGGGTGGTTTCACCCAAACATTTTTTGTTCAGTTTGTGTATCTTACTAAATATTTCCCATCATATTTTTATATAATTTTTATTGCTCTTCACTTCCTCAGTATGAAGATTTAACAAAGGTCCTAAGGTATTTCCAAGCAGTATATTTCATCCCACACATAAACAAACAAATAAATATAAATGAAGGTCTAGATTTGGTTATATTTTAAATGTGCTGTTACGATTAGGAAGTCTTTCTTTCTCAAGCAACCTGGACTTTGTTATACACAGGTCAAGCTGTAAATCAGAAAGTATTGGATATTTCCAGAGCTACAGATGACATAAAATTACTTGGATTTGTCTGAAAGAATCATAGGCAGAGAGAAATTAAGGATGGAAGGGTTATTAAACTGCCTAGTTCAATCTCTGCCAGCATGGTATTATTCCATGGAATGTATTTTACTGCATGTTATCAGCAATTGTTTCCATATGTGATTCCGTTCTGGAATAAAAGTGACCTGCTACAGAGCTACTCTGATTGAATCATTGATTTCTCCCTAGTTTTATAAAGTTTAAAGAAATATTTTTTCCCTTCAGTTGGAGACATCCGCTCTTTGAATCACACACACTATCACTCATATATTCTGTGTGACATCCTTGCCTTTATTTGCATTGTGTAACTCCACATTATGCCTCAGTGCACTCTTGCTGCCTTAGGCATACTGTGATGTAGGAAAGAGGATTGAGGTAACAGCAGAGGTAAATGCTTTATCAGAGATAAAGCCATACAGGCCATACAGATTCTTTGTACTACACATGTCAGCACTGAGACTTACAATGTTAATACTGTATCTTCCTTCCACAGCTGCTCCCCTCCTATTTTGGAGATGAGATTCTGAATCCTGACGTAATGAATCCTTCATTAATCTCAGTTTCCTTATGATATTAATACTGAACTTATTCAGGTATTACTACCACTCTCTCCAAGAGGCACATTTTTCAGCTTCAGGTGAATGAATGGGTCAGTTACCCAAACCACAAAGCTGCTGAGAATATTATTCTGCCTCTTCTACTTTTAAATTGTTCACAGACACAGGGCAGTGTTATATTCTCATCACTGCCAGAACGTGTCATCAGCTCTGTCTCGTCAACTCTAACACAAATAATCTTTAATTTTTTTATTTTTTTATTTTTTTCCCCTCAATCACTGGCCTTACCAATGCTCTGCACACATCCTTATGCTATTTCAATCCTGTGGCACACAGGCGAGCCCAAAGCACACCGCAGACATCCTTGGGAAAACTACCTAGCCTTCAGCTTGAAGCTTAACAGACACTGTTGGGCACTCTGGTACTGTTATATACTACCAAATGTATGGATTCAGAGATCTGCCAGTCCTGAGTCTACACTGAGCTGTGCCTACAGCTATACTTGCTGGCTCCCTACTGTATGAGCAGTCAGGCTTAAAAATGCAGCATAGGTTTAACATTCATTACCTATAGATTCTGTCACTGAAGCAGTCATGCCTCCTCAGTTCACTGCAGTCTTCTTTTCTCACAATCACAGCAGCATCCATGGGGATGGAGTACTTAGAGAAATCTTGCTTCACACTTTCCAACTGCATTCTCCAGGCTGAATCTCGCCTTGCCTGCTGTAGGTTCCTCTGCCTCATCTTTCATATCTTCCAAGAGAAAAGCATACTTTGTCAGCCCTTATTCATGCCGAGGGCTGTACTGCAGACTGAGGTTTCCAGGTGTGTTATATAGAGAGGGCAGTGTTGACTGCAGCAGTTAAAGCATTAAGCAGACTCCCTGGGAACCTCTGCTGCATTTTCACTGTCACAGTCTTGCTGAAGGACTGTGGCCAACATTTGGAGCCTCCTTCTTCTTTGAGGTTCCCAATTTTTTACATATAGATGGTACTGTATTCATTTAAAAAATGTTTTCATGTCCACTGAAGAAAAATAACCTGCAAGAGAAGAGCTATTATTGCTTCACTCATACAGCTCTTGCTATTTTCTCATCACAGTCATTGAACAGTACTATTATATAGCTATAGCACCTGTAAACTCACCTATACTTTGTTTTGAGAAAATATACAGCTTCTTGAGAGAGGAGGTTTCTTCTGATAATGGGATTGAAGGGCACAGAGCCTTTGGCATCTGCATCAAAACTGTGGTGGGTCAACCACTATTGTATCTTTCTCAACTTTCAGCTTTCCAAACTCTTTCCAGCCCAAATATTTATTTTTGTACTGTTGGCAAAACAACAATGACAACAACAACAACAAAACAAACAAAAACAAAAGAGAGAGTGAGACAGAAAATAAAAGATAATTTTGATGTCATACCATCTGTGATTTCTGTTTCTGATTCAGCTACACTAATAAACCTTTTCTGTTGTGACACCCAAAAGAACTGGAAAAGGTCCATTCTAGTTGTTTTCCCTAGGCTATGTTGAGTGAGTGCTCAATTCCCTGAGGATGAAGTGTATCGATGTAAATTTACTGTGATAGAGTCACGCTGCTGCTGATTGTTGCAGAACTACCACTGAGTAGTAAATGCTCCACTGCTCTGTTACCCGAGGGGCTGAGCATTAACTACACTATTGAACAGCAAATGCTTATCATCCCCTATAATTCTAACTATATAAATCACTGCAGAGACAATGTGCCTGTAGGGAACTCACATGGTCTATAAAAATGTAAAAATCTGAACTATATTTAGCTGACAGAGCAATACTTAAAGAAAAAAAAGAATTAAAAAATAATCATAGATATTAGCACATCTTTATTTCAATCTACTGAAGCTTTGATGGAGTATAATCTTGTCTATAAACATTTTCATCTTTAACAATCCACTAAAAAAAAAATAGGGTTGAGAAATACAAACTATTGCTCCCATCTTTACCTACTATCAATTCTCCAAGCTTTCACACATCATAGACAATGACATACTTTTAAACTCATTCTTAGAGCGCCATATTTTTTCTTCATTGAGGAAAACTATTTCTATCTACATTGCTTAAAAAACACTGACAGCAGGTTTAATCACGGTGTAAAACATGCATACATCAAAAGGAAGAGGTACCATTCCTTTTTTTTTAAAGACATAGCTCTTCTAAGAAGGGGCTTATGCAAGGATTGCTGACAAATGAAAGGCATGTTACAATATTCTTCTGAGGAACAGCACTGTGACTGAAGACATAGACATAAACTTTCCTTCCTGAAAAAGCAAACATTTAGTCTGGAGTGAACACAAGTAGGTCTGTTATTGTCAATGAATTCCTCATACTTTTGAAGTTAGATATACACAAGTATTTGCAACATTAGAGGATTTTATAATAGAGCTGGTGGTGCATATTCCTTAATGTGTACGACAAGTAACTTCTATTCCTCCTTTTGGCCTCATGCAAAAACCTCTGGATAGGCCTCACTAACCATGCCGTAATTATCACAAACTGCTTATGCTATTACTGCAGAGCTGAGGCTTTCAGTACTATTCTCCACTAGAAAATGAAAACATCCCAAAATGCCCATTAGTATAGAAATAAAACGTACGAACATTTAATACTCAGATGAAACTATGCAAATACAGAACAAAACTAGATGAGAAAAATCTCATGGGAGAACTTGTATTGGACTTGCTGAGCGTTCTATCTAGCACTCAGAGCACTGACGAAAGAGATGGTTCAGAGCAGAGTTGGAAAATGATCAGAAGCAATCAGTGGGTCACAATCAAAATCAAGTAAGAATTCTGATGCCTTCGTGCTATTAATCCATGAATAGCTTAGTTTTTCTGACTAACTTTTTCCTTCGTGAAGATATTCTAATGGAACAAAGAAGATTTTGATTTTTAAAGATTTAGTCATAATTTATTAATGTTTAGTATACACTTTTTTGCCTGCACAGAGAAAATATTTGTAAATTATCAGCATGTGTATACCATAATCTGCAAGCCTGAACTAACCAATAACAATGGGAGATTTTAAACAGAAGAAAATTAAACAATGTAAGTATACTTGAACCATTAAAGGAAAACATAAAGTATGAGATAGAAACTGATTCAGATGGAAAACTTGAAAAGTGTTTCCTTGACTTGCCTTCAGATAAAAAGCAGTTTATAATAGTTAACTATAAACAAAATGCAGGAAGCTTGGAGGAAACAAACAGAATGCTAGTATTATAAAAGCAACTCCTTTATATAGTTAGCCGCTTTGTCATTTGTGGTGTATTATATGCACATCAAAATGTCAGTACTGAGCAAAAAAGCAGAATATAATATGACACAATGAAAAATCTATAATTTGGGATTAATTTCAGAACATTAATGCAATGCAGCAACCCTTACAGGTAATCCTCTGAAATGTATACCAGCTGCAGGATTCCAGATGAATTTGAGATCGCAGCCCCATAGGACTACTCAAGTGAAAATGAGCTCACGCTTCAGTATTTTCAGATTAGTGCCATATGCTGTACTACTTCATTTACAGTATTAGTAACTCACATTAAATTTCTTAGAGCATTATTGAATTTAGTTTTCAATGTTCACAGCCAGCAAAACTCTGTCACGTTACTTTGGAGACAACTTTGCAAACAGAATCATCCCTATATAATATTATTCTGATTCTAAATGAAATCTTCCTCATCAGAACGAACAATGGACACCCATGACTTCAGGTGGCTGGAAAAAATCTGAGACGAATAAACTTATTGATTTCAAAAATTTTCTCTTGTTACTCCTGGTTATGTGGTGCAAATTCCTGCAGTTCCACCAACTGCATAAGGGGAGCAACATTTCACACCACTGAGGACCTACTGGGTAACCTATGGTGCTAAGCATGCACACAAATACTGGCATGAGCTCAGCTCAAGTGTAAAGTAATCTTCTGGCATGCCACAAAGCGAAATATGTGAGTTCTACATGTTATAATTAGACCAAAGATTTTTAGTTTCCCCTTGATAAAAAATACCTAAGTGAAGAAAATCAGATCTTTTAAAAATTAATCTCAATTGCATTATATTCAAGACCCACTATTACACTCCATGCTCATTATGTTCAAGCAAAAAAGAATATTAAAAATCTCATTATTTTGTTGCTGGCTTTTCTACTTAATTATTACCACAACAGGCAGGTAATCATTATGCTGATTACTCAAGACTGAGATGTAAATAGCTCATGTGGAGGTTAATAATCAGATAATAACAGTAAGCACTGGTTCTGTATAATTACATCAAATGACATGATTTATTCTAGGGCAAATTTTCCTTCAAAATTAAATATTTTAAGTTGTTACATTCTTTTCCAAGAATACTACACTTTTCAAACACATTCTATATGGAGGTTACTTAAATTACAAAATTTTTGGCTTTTGTGAAATTCAAATGCGAAGGGAACATTTTATTCTAAAATTGCTAGTATCTATTTGTCATTAATGTTAGATACATTAAATTCCCTTTTTCAATAGTCCACATATCACAGAAACACTGAATGGTTGAGACTGGAAGGGGCCTCTGGAAGACATCCTGTTCAATAAGACACATCTATTGATTGTCTCCAGAAGCCTATCATAATATCCTCATGGGAGAACATTAAACTGCTAAAGTGGTCAACGGGAAAACCAAGAATTTTTAAAAATAGTATAGAATTTATAATGTTGAGACTTTGTTGTATCGAATCATCATTAGAAACTGGGATTACAAATTTTCTTCCTTCTTCTACTGTACACTTTTCACTGTTATCCCCTATTTCATTAATATCAGTCTGATTGAAAAGGGCAAGGGGAAAAGCAAGAGTTTTGCAGGGTAATTAGTAATAGGGGTGGACAGAGCTTGTCTTAAAATGTCACTGCTTATAAGAAGTTTGTGACAGCTCAGCATTATATAAGGCTGGCTTTTACAAGACATTGTTAAATATGTACTGATTTCTCTCATATTTTTAACTTCCTATTTTAATAATCTCTACATTTGGTTCTTTTGAATTGCTATGTTACAATTTACTGTCATGTTTACTAGCCACGGGAGCAATGCTGTCCCAAATCATGACGAAGTAAGAAAATTATGTCTGTGAAATGAAGCTGCTGGTGTCTGACAGGACCAGTTATGACTTTAACAAGAAACTTCAAAGCCCTCTGTGTGTGGTCACTACAATAATTTAGCACAGTGGGGTTTGCAGTGTGTGTGTATGTGCATGTATTACTTGAGTGCTTTTCAGTTTATTTGCACATATACACTACCTGCATTACCCCTTGGGATCAAGACCCAATTTGCCCACTTACTACTGCCGTTGAAGACATTCCATTTAATGTGAATGTAGCCACGGCATGAAACCAACTGATAGGTTTATTCTAGATTTCATGTCAGAAACAGATACTGAACAAATTCGGAGAGACATAAAATATAATAAAAATTATCCTGGTTTTGATATATTTGGTTTAAAAGCTTTAGGATCTAGATCACAGTTTTTTGTTTTTTTTTTACGGTTGTCTCCTCTATACACATTTTTGAGTAGTGAAGATTATTTACAAATGTCAATACAGTAAAGAATTAATACAGACAACCATATGAAGTTTCAATAATTTATGCCTCACTGTGAAGATTCCAAAGAAAATACTTTTCACATTATTATTATTTAAATCTAAAATGTAACATTTCTGCACAAAAAACAGCAGATAATGATCCTTTGTTGGCTGAGGTGGCTGTTTACCCAGAGTGGACATAAGCAACCATAAAGAAAAGCTTTCAGCCTGACTGCTTTCATGTATTTTGTGCTTGTGTGTTCTGCAAGCACTCTTTTTTTTTTTTTTTTTTTTTAACTGAAATACTTACTAAAGCGTAGAGTAAAGGGGGCCTACAGCCAGGAAAATGTGGCAATGTGACTTCAGCAGCTTTAACCCTGTGGCTGGGAAATTCAGAAAATGAGATGACTTCACCAGTAGGCACTGAAGTGCTCTTGAGCTTTCCATTCCTGTGTTTTCTTAACATTTACTGTCTCCACTACTGATAGAAGCACTGATCTAATTGTAAATCTGAATCAACTGCATATTGATCCTTGGGAAGTCTGATTGTATTTGTCCAAAATAATGGAGACGAGTAGCTGATTCTAAAGACAACTCTAAACTTCCCATCTAACAATATAGACCTCAGATTAATGAGCTCTTAAAGTAATTGGGTCAGCCATAAATAGGGTTGTTTGCAAAGGCATGAATACATTAATCTGTAAAGGTTATACTGTTAGTATCGTGGAAAAAGTACTGTGTTATTTATATACAGTTTTGAGGATTGATTGGTTGCAGTCAAACTGCATCTGTTTCTTTCAAATACATCCAAAATAAAGAGTGCTCAGGAGGTTTCTTCCACACAGTCAACAACACAAAGGTAATACTTGTATTCAAAGCAGAAAAGTAGCCATGCTGTTGGAATCAGTTTTTTTAAAGGGACTTGCATTGGAATATATCTCCTATGAAGAAAGTTGAAAGAAACAGTATTGATTTCTGGATGTTTACTTCAGGAAAGAAGAAATAAATGACTTTCCTGGTGTTGAGGTCCATGGAATTGTAACAACAGAAGAAAAAAAATAAGTACACGATCTGCCTGATAAAGGGTAAAACGTTCTCTACATAGTGGGTTACACCTTAGAGATACATAAGGACCTCTTCACTGTATCCCATTACATTACAGTGGCCTTTTTTCCTCAACCTCCAGAGAAACTCTTTTTACATCACACAGAGAAACGAATGATTTATTTCAGGATATCTCTTCTGCCTTGTATGACTGAATCTAATATCCCAATGGTCTTTGGGCAGCAGGAACCATACTAAACCTGAAAGGAATACGATTTTACAACCTTCTTTGCCTGAACTTGTCGGGGGAACATAAGAAACAGCAGCCCTGTAAGGCTGTGAATTGAAAACGCTCAGTCCCTGTTGGCTTGGTTCTGTACATGTCCTCCAGTCTGACTGCCTTGTCTCTTTCTGAGCTCCTCCTTCAAGCCATTAGAGAATGAGAACTGAAAGTGGTTTTCTAAGTCATTAAATCAGAAATAAACTGTGCACTATACTGCTGTCTTCAGCAGAATTCTGGAAGATTTAAGCTTCATTATTGCAGTCCTTATTTACTCTATGAAAACAAAAAACCCTCAGCACAAGATGCAATTAAAATAGGAGAACCAATTCCGCGAATCTTAATTTAAATCAAGCTCTGTTCTCCTAACAACAACAACAACAACAACAACAAAACTTTCAAGTTTTGAGTTGGGATGATCACAGGGGAAACACTATTGCACAGAAACAGTATCCAATGAAGAAGAAATGAGATACTAAAAAGTCCAGACATAAAAAATGCCAGAAAAAAGACCTGATAGCTAAATCTGAGAAAACACCTCATTAAAACTAATTATTTTCTCTATTTACAAGCTATACATGAGAAAATGGGAAGGTCTCAGATGTATTACTTATTTAAAATGTATATGAGTGAATTTCTACAAAGCCCCTATATGTTATGGATTGCAAAGGAATTTTCAGCAGAAACCTTCATGTAAAGCTGATGGTTCAATGAACTGCTTCAGTAAGACTACAGAGACTATATAGAAATAAAAAAATTCAAACAATTATTTTAAAAATTCAACTTAAGAATACCTGCATATTCAATATTGTTTGCAGTATTTTAAATATATTTCATAAAAGAAAGTATAAAACTTTAATTCAAACCCACAAAATTTAGCCAAAAGGATAATGAAACTAAAATAAAGTAAATACCTTTAATCAAATAGTCTAAATTCTGGAGAATGAAACTGTGGGTTCTTCAAACATTGTGAATTTTCAATAGGCTTCTGTGATGGATTCTACTAAAACACCAGGGGAAGTGAAATTCAGCTTCTACCTAACATGAACAGAATACATAAAATAAATAAATAATAAATAAATGCAAAACAACACAGAAATTTATTTCAGCCAAGTCAGTTCTGTTCTGCTTCACTTTGCAGACAGCACTAACTTTTACTTTGGGCCAAACCTTTCCTTTTGCGATTACAGGCTTCCAATTATAGCTATTAGTAGCAGGGAATATTAAAGTTCTGCTACAGATTAGTCACAAAATAGATCTGTGTGAGATACATGTACATTATATCAAACTCAGGAAGGGTCAATATATTGCGACTTAATAACAGAATTAAGCAAGACAATCCTTTAAAAGGACTGAGCCAAGATGAAAGTCACCTTTCTTTTTTTCTGCTGCATCTCAAATCTTCTCATCAGTTACAAACTATCTCCCCACAAAAAGACACAACAAAACAAACAAACAAAAAACCTGAGATGGAGATTTCACATCATTTGTGACATAAAATTTGAAACAACACTACTGCAAGCAATAAATTTCAGTTTCAAGATTTTGCAGTTATGTTTGTTTGACAGCTAGATTTGCACACTTTGTTAAGCAAATACCCGAACACTCACACTTATTTTTGTTCTCTCTTGATCTTCTTATTTGCTTAATAGAATTGTACTAGAAAAGTAAGTACTGTAGGATAACAACCATAAGCTGAAGCATCAATATGAATATTCACTGTGATTACAAAGGAGTTTTGGAAAAGAATAATCTTGAAATAATTTCATTAATGTAATTTATCTGCTGGCTTTCCTTGGGGGACTAGCGCAGTCAATATTCCTGCATTTCAGAGACTTGAACTGGTCCATCTTATTTCCATTAAGAAACAATCATATCAGACAGCTTTAAACACGCTCTCCAGGTTCACACAGGCAGCTGTATCAGGTTACTGTTCCCTCTTTTTTTTTCTTCCCTGGAAATTAAGCACAGGGTTCCTCTTTCAGAGTGCAAGTGATGTGAAAGGAACTGCAGCAGGACCTGCAAGCTCCATGGAAAAACAGGCACTGGGACACAGTTTGATTGCTGTCAGGAAGAGGGGAGGTTCAGGATACCTTTATACTCAGCAGTGGAGTTCTGATTTCTAAGCTAGTAAGTGCACAAGAACAATATTATTTCGTATTCCCAACAGCAAGTGTTTACAATGAAAACTCAAGAGTCATTAGGGCATAGGCTGGCCATCAAATTGAAAACACTCAGCAAAAAAGGGTAACAGAAGTATATCACACTGCTTGGCTGGGAGCAGTAATGCCATAATGAAACAGGAGGCACACTGGCCAGACTGAGAAGTAGGCCAGCAGGAGATCAGCATGCAGTAGAAGAATTTATTAAAAATAAAACATTGTGCACACCATAGTGGTGAATGCTGAGGACTATTTTCTAGTATGCCTTACGACTACACACTTCTAAAATGTGAGCATTTCATGATAGCGTTATAAACACGTTACAAAACAATGTTTTAGCCACACTGTTTCTTGAAGCAGTAGATTTCAGGTTTGTAAATGAGGCTGAATTCACTTTTAGTAATATCATTATTTAGTTACCTATTAAGATGTATCAGTCAAATGTTGTTTCATCATGTTTAAGTTAGTAGTTGAACCATAATAAGACAGTCTGGGCTTTTAACTGACTCTGTCGAGACACATAAGTGTTAGAGCTTGGGTTCACTTCTCACTTGAGGAACCTCACTGTATTCATCCAGGAGCCACTCTTCAATGCCATCACTCTCATGAATTAATTAATTCTCTTTTTAGTATGGTCTAATTGGTGAATGAAGCACACAGGACATCAAAGAGTGCCTTGCCAGAAAATTGCTCTTTTGAAGCTATAGCTGTAATTTCAGACTGCAGTAAAAGTGCACATAGTCAGCACGGGCGAGGGGAGGATGTCCAAGACATTCATCACTAAGTGCTGCTGGCTAGAGACACAGAAATGGTGCCTGTAACCTGCAGGGAGCTAGTCCATCATGAGATTAGCCACCACTAAGGTAAGGCCATACATCATTAAAAAAGACAGGCGCAGTGTTGGTGATACAAGAATAATAAGTAGAACAACTTGCACTGTCACTTTGCGTAGGAATGCAGGAGAAGCTGTGCAGATTGCCAGCGACGCGCAAGAGGGTAAATATGTAGTCATTACTTCGGGAGAAAAATGATGAGCCACATTCCTATTCAGCAGATGTCTTTTTTTATCATATCTATCTGAACTTACAGTACACTATGGGAACTAAATATGTAAGTTACTCAATGTTTAGACATGCATTTCTAACATGAAAAATATGTATGGCTATCCTGATAAGAGCTTAAATGCTTTTCATTTAACCTTAGCTTTCTCTATTTCAGTTTTAATGACAAATTGTTATTTACATGAAATTGTTTTCCAGCTAAGCTGCTTTGCAGAGGCACTGCTGCTAGGGAGTACTATGTGTACAGTGCATTGTCCCTCTTCCCAGGAGGGTGCCATCCTCAGGCAATTGCTGTCACTCAGTGTGAATAGGAAAAGCCATGAGTTTTCCTTCAGTATCAATAAGGTTTTTAATGTAAGATTGTTACTTTTGATAATCTTGTACTTCCTTTTGCACAAATTGATTTGAATATTCAAAGAGGAAACTCAGAGTTCTAGAGCAGTGGATGCAATTCATAATTTTTTTGCTTTGATGGAAGAACAAGACTTCATTTTGAGGGCTCCTCACAGGAGGCACACATTATTTACTGTGTAAAGTGCAGACTCCCACAGCACCTACTATTCAGTATTACTATTATTAGTTTTGATTTTAACCTATCCGTTCCTTTTCCTTTTGCTTTACAATTTCATGAAAAGAAATGAATGTATATATAGGCAGTCAATGTAATTCAATTATTTCTTCTGCAACTTAGCAGACTTTGTACTTACATATTATCCACAGGATCACAGAATGGTTTGGGTTGGAAGTGACCTTAAGTGATCAAGTTACAATCCCCCTGGCAAGAGCTCACTGCCCCCCATCAGCTCAGGCTGCCCAGGGCCCCATCCAATCTGGCCTTGAGCACCACCAGGGGTGGGGACCCACAGCTCTCTGGGCAGCAGTGCCAGGGCCTATCCATCTCCTGAGTGAAAATATATATACATATATTCTTAAGAATGGAGCAAAATATATTCCAGTGAGATGCTAATTTGTTTCACAGTCTTCTAAGATTCTGATTTTTGGTATCTAGAAATATTACCACACTTGTGCATTGCTTTTAGAAAGCAGATAGTGGTACACTGGCAAAAGCCTTAATCACATAACTGTTATGTCCTTACAGAATTCTACAGATTAAAGATATGTAAACAGTGTGATTCTAACAGTCTGTTCTGTGCAACTCCGTAAATGAACCAATGCATGTTCCTGCAATGGTGATCACCAGAACACTGATGTAAACTCTGCCACAGCTAACAATCTTGTCATAAGCTCTGTTCATCCCCCTCTACAGCTCTGCAAGAGGTGATCTTTCTTTTCCCTTCTCTCTCTCCCCTCACATACAGACTCCTGCACAATTTATTGCAGGATTAGGCCTAAAAATGGAACTCTGCCTGAATAAAATACAGTGAGCCTGTTCAATTACTTACCAGTTAAGAAACCGCAGCTTACTGCTCTAAATATCAACAAATTCAAACACTTGGAGAATTAATGAAGATAGACAAACATTTAAAAAAAAAATCAAAAGATGAAAGACAGCCAAGAATACAGTATGTGTGCTGATTCCTAAGCAAAAAGACCAATCAGCAACAAAAACAACAAAGAATATTTTTATACTCTTTTCTCAGCATGGAGCAGCATGCATTTTCATTTAATTTGTAAAAAATTATAACCAAATAGTCAACCAAACAACCCTCCCACTCAAATTAAAAAAGAAAATAAAAAATAGTAAGCATACTCTGAAAAAACTCACTTTACTTCTAATCAGGATAGCATATTATTTATGTATCTATACTTTAATTGCACTCACTTGATATATTCATGAAAATAATTTTCATTACAATCAAGCTTGTTACCTTTTTCCTAACTGCAATAAATTCAAATGTCAAAGCAAGAAAAGTCTTAAACAAAATTCTGGCAGCAGGCATCCCTTGAATGTGAAATGTGCCCTGTTTCCTTTGATAGACAGCAATAAACATTGTTAAGTGAATATTAATAAAGTTCTAAAAGCTGATGCACTTAAAGCCAGCCCACAGCCACTTCTCCCAAATCTCCACATTGCTATCAGATGTCTGTAGTCGAGTACAGTGAAAATTTGGGGAAGTTCAGATCAAGGTTGAAATTTTTAACCTCTGAGGGTCAGGCCCACACTGACTTGAAAAATGTAGTGTCGAAATGAAACAGTACATTAAAAAACAACAACACTTAAAAACAATGAGTTGGGATGATGCACTTCAAATCATCAATCTTCGGCTCTTCTCAAACTTCTAAGAGCCTTTCTGCTGATTGAATAGATACTTGGAAAGCCTGGGCATTTTTTTTCCCCCATGTTATTACCAACTTGTGTAGAATTATAGAGTAATGATAATGATAGCCATAAAATTGATAGGACAGTTCTCAGCAATGGGAGTCAGAGTTCAGGTGACTAAATTCTTTTTAGTCTAATCTTACTCTGCCTAATTAAAATATATACAAGCCTTTTTCTTGTTGCACATGCCCGGGGCTAATCTTCACTATCTTGGAGTACAGTCTGATTTAGTTGTTTGTGCTTTCTGCTATACACTTACACCCAAAGTGCTGGACTACAGGTCATAAAGATGTATCAACTTATGGTTATGAAAACCTTTGAGTTGTACAACATACGAAATGCAAGCTCCCTGACATACTTCACCACCACTATCTTTCCTGTTATCTTAAACTTGATCAAGGTGTGCTCTAAAACCTTTGTCTCTCCTAACTGTAGATCATAACAATTTTTACTACCTGGCCTCAAAAGTCTGTCCACATACCAGGTGGGCTTAGTGCTCAACTGTGGCTCCATTTGGTCAGAAAGTCAAATCAGCTTCTGCTGTTTCTTACCCAGCATGGTTGAAAGGAACTGTAATCTGTCCAATTTAAATGTAAGTTACTTGGAAGACAGGGACAGTGGAATTTTCAACATTCAAAACTTACAGAAGACATTTTACAGAAAATGCTCATAGAGAGTTTGTAAAATAAATTTTAAAGAAAGTACGAGATTTGGAAGTAAGTGTCTGAGTCACAGTTCTCTCCTATGACAGTTTCTCAAAATCCAGCAGAGTTCTTCACTGCAACTCTCAACAGTGTTGACTGAGGCAAACCATTAAGCTCCTTAGCAGAAGGAAAGTCCTTCATGCGTAATGGAGGATTTAAAGAATGACGCACCACAGCGGCAAACTAACACTTTACTCCCGAAAGAGCTTCATCTCCAAAACCACCCATCATTTCTCCCAGTGAGTACGTGCCTCCCATCTTTCACAAGCTCATGCATCTCTGGATAGCTATAAATCAGAATACACTGACAAACATACAGAGTAGAGTGCGATCTAGTATATCTGAGAACAAGTATTTTACCAAAGTTATACCTATGTTAAAATTTTCAAATGAAATATATAAATCTGCTCCCATGTATTCATAATGCATATCTGTCAAATCCAGCGTTATTATTTTTCGTACAAGAAAGGATGATATTTGACATGCAACACTTTCTCAGTTCAACTTCTTTCAGTGAAATATCAGTCCATTAGTTCTCTCAGTTAAAATCTTCAAAAAGTAGTAATATCTTAAGACTCTGTTCATTGTATATAAATCATAATTCCTCTAAAATATATTGCTTCAATAAGAGGGAAAATACGGCGTGGTACAGCCAGAGAAGAAAGTAAAGCATTTGATCTTCAGCGTTTGAGCAGCTTTGTTCTTTTGTATTCATTCATGTCAATGGAGAGAAGATTTCATTACAGAGTGAGCTACTGGTTCTAATAATATACTACTAAAGTATTATTTCTGCTTTGAAATCATGTTTAAATCATGCACCCTGTGAAGATAACTTTTTAAAGGCTATATCATCAGGGAAAATTGTTTAAAAAATAATTTAATGGATTCAGATGTTAGCACTGGTTCCTCTTGAAGCCTGAACTTTTCTGCAAGGTGTATCAGACAGATGACACAGGGGAACCTAAACTGAGGCTTTCTTCATACTCCTTGTAAAGTGGAAGAATAGGCCCAGGAATAATTTGAGGTTCATCAGCAAACCTCATAACCTTCCAAAAGACGGTGTTAGGGCACTGAATGAGAAAAAATGAAGGCATTTCCATACACACAAAGTAAAAGATATTTAAAAGTTATTCCTATAAGTGAATGCACTCTCATTTCCTTTTACTTAACTGTGTGTATAGTACTACTTTCAGTCTAGCACATATAATTCAGAGGATATGACATCTATTGCCCTGATCTCATTTATCACCAGCCCATCTCCATTTCAGAAGCCCAGATACTCAGTGTACAATTTTTACTGTAAAATTGGATTTGTTTGTTTTGACAGAGTAGGCTTGTTGAATTTATGATTTAACATTGAACATCCTTCACCTTGAAAGCAGCTCTCCTGCTGTAAAAGTGAGGCATCTCTCTCATGAGGATGCTATAATATCATGATACAGATGCCCATCCTGTTAGACAAGGTCATGCCAGTAGAAACTAAACTTAATTTCCTGAGACCTTCCAATGTTTAGCTCTATTTTTCACTTTACAAGGATAAATATTGGGAAATACTTTATGCCAGTGAAAGATCTGTCCTTTCATCAATAGAATAAAAAAAATGGTTCACTTTAAGATGGTGAGGTTAAGGCAAATAAAAAAAGCACATTGAAAACACATTATTTGTCTATCTGATGGTTGATGCCTTTGTCTCTAAACCACAGAATATATTATAAATTATTTCACATGTACGTTGGAACAAGACCCTTCATTAGGGGCGGATCTTTTATACAAAACTAAGTTTTTGACCTTATTCAAATCCTTTGCTGTTGAGTGTAGCACTTTGTTCTCGCCTTGAGCTTCTGTCTGCTCCTCCATGTCCTCACCCTAAAATTATTGTCAAGTTCCCTAATAAAAGTACTCTTCAGTTACTCTTACCACCTTGTCTCGAGACTTTGCCAACAAAGCCTTCAAATTATCTTAGAAGCTTTTTCAGTTCTGAGAAAACAAAGTCGTTCACTAACTCAGACCCTTTATCATGCAGGGGAAAGTATTTTTGCTCATCCATCTACAGCTGCACTGATGCGTCCATCTCATTCCTTCTTGGAAATGCAACACAACAGGTTGCAGCTCCAAGAAATAAAATCTATATCCCAGCAAAGTTTCTTCCACTATGCCTTGCCTTCCTTTCCTGTTTTCAATTTGCATACGTAGAGGATCTGCAAACAGCTGCAGCTCAGCTTCCACAGACAGGAAATCAAGAATCAATATCCTTATCGGTTACAACTCTTTTCGTACATTTTCCTTCTCTAGAGAAACTTAGCTGCTGCCAGTTCTTGAGGTACTTAGTAATTTTCCAGCCATTGCAAACACTCATAGACTATAATGGCCTGTTGGCACTCCACTCAACCTTAAGGAATGGGGATGTTGCAGACTAAAGCTCATTAGATCTATCCGGATCTGCTTACAACCCTAAAAGAGAGCTCACAGTTGCAGACTTTTTCCAGTTATAATTTCAATTACAGTGTGTAGGCTCCTTGGGCAGGTGAATGTGCATCTGTGGCAGAGTAGATAGAGATGCTACTGAAGTCTTATTTAAATAAAAATATTTATGAAACAAACAAACAACAAACGAAAAAACCCAAAACATTCATGTGCTCTTTCAGTACTTCTAGCTCTTTTGCATTGATCTTGATCATCATGCATAGAACTTTTGTGACTCACAGCAAATACATGGAGAAAAAATGCATGGTGATTGATGTCAGGTGTTATTCTTCATTTATGTTCATTAAATTCTGTGCTTGCAAGGAACATGAACCATATCTTACAAAACAAACTAGCAGCAAACCAGCCATCACTTTCAAATGCTTAGCCCAAAGGGTGAGGTCTTTGTAACAAAAAGGTAGACAGCCTGATGTGCTCATGATGTATTTATCCTTCAGCTGTAAGAATGAATATCCTTGAAGGAATTTTGATTGTGAAACTGAATCATAGGACACCACAAGCAAAAGATGAATAGATCTAATTTTTCTGTGGGAAGAAGTGAAAGATTATTGTAGTAAGAGCCCAACACTTCTTGGAAACTTTTTCATCTTCCTTAGTCTGTTCAAATTTTACACTGCCTAACTTCTCTGTTTGATTTCCTTTCTACTACTGTATATGTCTCCCTTACTAAGAATAAATCGCTAGAAGATGCTATTTTGAAAATGGCCTGATGTGTTTTTACCAACAAATCCAATGTAATCAGCAGACCCTGATCCTTGAAGTTGAAGGTTTATTTTAGAACAGCATGCCATGTTTAATCAGTTTTACCAACACTACACAGTACTATCTGCTTTGACAAGAATACGTTGATCGCATTACAGAATGATTACTGCTAATGGAGATCTTTTAGATAAGATTAGATTTTGCTTCTGTCCAGATGTCTCAAAGAACAGTATTAGTTTTTGGTGTCATATTTTCGTAACATTAATATGATCAGCTTATGGGCCTGCTCATATGCTATAACTGCAGCAATTTATCTGACAGTTAAGTTGTCAGGACTATGCAGCATCTAACCCAATGAATGTTGCTATAATCTGTATCAAATTAGGCACTGCCCACACAATCCCACCATAGCTGTGATTTGAACAGTGAATATCCTTATGAGCTCCTGACCTCTGAGATTCAGAAAATTACGCTGAGCGGCTCAGTAGACATTTCGGAAAAAGCAGATTACTCCAAGATATTATTCCAGATGGTGAATCTACATATTTTTAAAGGACTGCAGCATTTTTCTCATAAATCAGCAAATTAAGATTCAGAGTTGTGCTACTCTGACAGCTAATTAATGTGTCACTGTATAGGAAGTCCATTAGTATAACTGCAGCTGTAATAGTAGGTTTCCTATAGATACAGGAAGGATGATAAATTACATTGTTTATAAAGCATTTCTCTTCTTTCAAAGCTAGAGGATAACTGCAACTACCTTTTCTGACCTGTATTTACTAGTTAGACATAAAGCATTATAAATGTTGAGAACCATAAAGATTAGTTTTAATACATTTTGACTAGAGTGCCTTACAATATCAGCCAAGAAATACTATTGCCCTTAAGTTTAATAATACATGCTGATATGCACTCCGATGTTATGCTTCATTCCTTTTGATAATACGCCTTTAAAAACAATGTCCTTTAGGGTCCAATGGACCATGAAATAGTCTCTGCAGAAGTACCAGTGGTGCCAATGCGGAGACAAACATTCATTTTGGCTGTCAGCTTTAAGGACTGTGGAAGAAATGAAGCACATTTATTATATACTGATGTATTCTGCCTAGATAATCCTTTTCAGTTGTAGGCACTATAAAGGCAAGTGCAGATTACTGTGGAGGAATAGTTAAAAAAAAAAATAAATTCAGATAGGCTGAAACAGTTGTGCTTCCAATTTCACAGTTGGATAATTTGCTTTATAAACTTCTATTTAAAAGAAAGTTTTATTGGCGATGAAATATGCTAAGTAAACAATCTGTAATTTGAAAGTTAGTATATTAGAGATACTTGCTTAGAAGCTGCTTCTGCTAATACTACATTTATTAATTAATATTGGACTTTGCTTTAATATGTTGCAAGGCAAGATGAAGGTTTGTCTTAGATATCCATTTTCATTACAATTCTGTCAAAACTTACCCTTTGATCACTATTTTATATCACATCATTACCATGATTATTTCTGTATAGCTACAATAGTGACCACACTGAAGTCAACAGGGCCAGAACATTCTAACTAGGATACTTTAATCTTAGTACTCTGGTGCATTTTTCACTCCATAAACTTCACTTTTTCCCCATTTTACAGTTAGAAATTAGAGACAGAAAACTTAAGGGATTCTTTTTTCATCATGCAGTAAGACGAAGGAGAAGCTATTATCAGGAGTTCTTACCTGGCTCTTGGCTACCAGTATTTGACCAAGGCCCACTGAGCATGTTCTATCATGTCCCTTATGAAACACTGATGAGCAATCAGTCAGGTGCAACATGCCTGAATGAAAGGGAGAGCAGAAAATTATGAAGTAGAAAAATAGTTATCCATTTTTATGCTTTTTTTTTTTTTTACGTCTGTCAACATCCAAACCCAGTGTATTGAAAAATAACAAAATGGAGGTAGCCTCAGAAGCCAAAAAGCAATGCAATGCTTACAGCACATGGTAACAACACAACTATTGTCTTAAGCCCTTTCTTAAGCTCTAAATCCTTAAGTACAAATAAAAGGAGAATTCACCACTAAGAAGTGTTAGGCCCATATAGTTATGTGAAAGTGGCACACAAATCAATTCTTTTATAGTTTGTAAATGTTCATGATCATCATTAGATACACTGTTTACGTATTCATACCATTCTTACAGCAAAACTTCTGCATATTCTTCTAATTCAAAAGAAGCAGTTTACATTTGTTCCTTTAACCCAGAGACGAAAATATGGACTAGTAATCTATGAAATTCTGATAGTATTTATATTTATAGCAGATTGAATATGGACTGAACATTCCACACATTTTCTTGTCTGCTTTTTTAAAGCAAAAACAGGTCACAACACAATCTTTTAAACAGCAAAATTAATACACAGCAACCAAAAGTTAAAACTGTGCTACTGGGAGTTTTGTGCTTGACAGAGAGTAGAAGCAGGCAGCAGACTTCTGTAATAGCATGATTTCTCCATGCAGTGAAAAGCACATTGTTCTCCAAGCTACTCTGCTAATGTCTGCCACAGCTGAGGCAACATGTCACCTCTGGAAAGCTGCCTGTATCATATGTTTCAATTCATGCAATTCATAGCATGCCACATTTCAGGAAAAGCAATTTATCTCTGTACTTCACCTGTGTGTTACCGCTGTCTGTATGCACTCTGAGATCATACATACTGTTTATGAGAAATGGAAAATATTGTAGAATTCACTTACCAGCTATGATCCTACTTCAAAATTACACTGATGCACTGACCTGTCATTGGTGTTAATACCAGACTGCTGAAAAGGTTGTTTTACATTGTTCTGATTTAATTTCTAGACAAAAGCTTCTTAAATAATTTTGGTAGAAGAGGTGCCTTGGAAACCAACTAATGGCCTAAGAACATGCATTTTAATTGCAAAAATAAAAAGGCCTTTCCTGAAAACAAAGTTGAGACAGGGCTTGTTCAGCCTGGAGAAGACTGTGGAGAGACCTCATTGCAACCTTCCAGTATTTAAAAGGAGTTTATAAAAATGAGGGAAATCAACTTTTTTACACAGGTAGATAGTGATAGGTCAAGGGGGAATAGCTTTAAACTAAAGGACGGGAGATTTGAATTAGATGTTGGGGAAGTTTTTACTGAGAGGGTAGTGAGATGCTGGCACAAATTGTCCAGAGAGGTTGTGGATGCCCCTTGAGGTGTTCAAAGCCAGGCTGGATGGCATCCTGGGGAATCTAACCTAGTACTTGATCTAGTAGTTGGCAACCCTGCCTGAGTCAGGGGGTTTGGAACTTGATGATCCTTCAGGTCCCTTCTAACCCAAGCCATTGTATGATTCTATGACTCTATAGTTCTTCAAGTGATATGAGTAATCTGAATTTCCTGAATTAATATGGGGTCCCCAGATGGTATGAGTGGGACCTGGCCTGAAAGCTGAATAGATAAGGGAATCAACTACTACTACTTAGCCCTATTGCTCCCCCATGCTTACAAGTGCTTTTGGCAATGTGCCTAAATACACGCCACATAAGATATTGATCAACATTATTTATTATGCTATAGAAGATAATATATAAAACTGTAACGTTGTGATGAGTAGCTTAAAATTTCTAGCAAATTTATAAATTTCCTGACAGTATAATTATAGTTTCTTAACTCTCACTTGGCACCAAGAGCAATGTAGAAGGGCTCTTTGAGACAACTAGAGATTCTTTTACTGTGGCTTAAGGATATTTATCATCCAGTTAGAAATAAGTTTTGCTTTTTGCTTATGTCAATTTTCTTAACAAATTGATACGATGATTGCACTGAAACAAAGATTAACATTTAATAGTAGAATAGTCTTACTTTAAATTTACTTATAATCACAGTCTTCTGGGGCTTGGTATCATTTATACTAGGAGGAAAATGTAGATTAAGCTGTCACAGCCCTCAGCAGCATCCTGTATAAACATCTTACTGATTTTGTTACTGAACAGAGAAAATCTGTTTTGAATATACCCACACAAAGCAGTTAGTTTTGTTTCCTACTCAAATGAAAATGTGAGAAACAAAATACATATAAAGTTGAAAAAACATTTAATTCTGTCAATTTTTTTTTCCAGTCTCTGACCCCTAAAACACTGATTTTAGTTAAATGTTTTTTTTTTTCCCAAATGTCACAGCAAAATGAAAACTTGAAACATTTTGTTTGAAAATTGTCGAAACACTTCTTCTCTGATATTGAACATTATTCTTACTTTGTTTAGAAGCAGTCTCCAAAGGCAGTTTTTAGTAGCAGCCTTCAAAGTATTTTGAGTAAGGAGCCTGAAATGGAGCTTTATAAAAAACTTAAACTTTACCAACAGTTTAGACAAATCTACTTAACCAGTGTGTATTTCTGTATTGCATGCTCTCTCAGTTTGGAAGATCTGTACGATGTTTATTTTCTGTACCACTCTTTACATGTCATGAAGCATATGTTGTAGGAAACTGATTGCTTTTCAGGCTGACAGCTGCTTTGCTGTTCCAGTTCTCTGTCATAAAGGAAGATATTTAAGCTGAGAAATTCCTCAGTAATATATTTGGACACGTTTAAAACTTAACTGTTACAGAGGCCAGGGTTCAGTTTGCTTTCAGGATTCTGATTTCTTCATAGGGATTGCACCTTTATGGAGATAGATATTTCCAATCAATACTAATCTCCATTCTTCTAGAAAACTCTGTTTTATACCAACCATGTTTAAAAATCCTTAAGATATATCAATTAGCAATTTTAAAAGTTCTTTAAATTCTTCAGCAATTAACTAGTAACTTAAGAGTTCATTTTAGTTGGTCAGGGAGACATAGTTCATTTTTAGGCTTACTTTGTCTTTTTCAGCATTCTTCTGGTGCATCAAGAATCACAGAGGTTCAAGCAGTTTCTTATAAACAGCCAGATCTTTCAGCACCATGTTCATTGGTGAGCTGACAAGCATATGTTCTGAAATGTCTTTGAGGCAGGAGATGCCCAGCTTTTTTACAGACACTGTTAATCTAATTATTTTGGCATTTCTCCCATTAAGAATGACTTTTCATTTTCATTTCTGGATTTATTATAGGTTGGAAAATTGCTAAAATTCAAGCTTACACTGCCATTCAACTTATAAATCGATTCCACGTTCATTTTCTTTTTGATCCTCCTGGCAAGGCTAGAGCTACATAGAGCTTACTCAGTTAACACACAAATGTAATCGGTCTATTTGAACCTCTGCTTAACATCATACAGCGCCTCTCAATGGTGATCCTTTCCAAACATTTTCTTTCATGAAATGCAGAAGACTGCATTAGAGTAGGTCATCTTACAGCTGACTTCTTGACATATTTCTACCAAAGGTTTCACTCTATTTAATATTTCACACGAACACTTAATTTCTGTAATCCAAGAACAGTTGATTACTCTGAATTGCAGGTACTATACTGCTGTGATTGCCATAATTAAAATTATTTAGTTCGGAAGAGGTATAATTAAGTTATTAATATACACAGTCTTTATCACATGCAGAACACTGGCTTTTTTTCAAGGCAACAGATGCAACAGAGCAACACTGCAAAAGGTGAAAATGACCAATCAGATCACTAAGTTCAGGATACCGATATATTCCTAACAAGGAGTTGTTTTTTTGTTTTTGTGGAAGTTGCACAGGAAGTATTACTGTATAGAAGTTATAATTAATGCCAGATCCAAGAGAGATTATGCTTTTTCTTTTCTGATAACATGAGAATTTATGTACTTTAACCCTATATTGATCTTCTTTTGATTATTTTTCTATTGCATAAAACCTATTACAAATTTACACTATTCAGGAACAGTGTGAATAAATTTTCAAGAAAGCTTGCCAACCCATTTCTTCCTTCTGTTATAATAATACGAAAATAACCTTGGCAGAATTTTTAGAAAATGGAATTGCAATCTTCTGTTTCCTAATTACAGAGCATAGCTGCAACATTCATTAGCCTGCAACTGGCAAGATTCCACAACTTTCAGGCAATCCAGCCTTTTCTAGCTAGAAATGGAAAGTAATGTTAAGGGTCTGATCAAAATCCAAAGAAAGAGAGACTATTTTAACTGGTTTGTGGTCAGAATTTCACAGTGTCTACATACACAAAGGACTTAATCCACAGTGGCTTTCAGTGAATTTCTAAGGTAGGATATAAAACATTCATGGAAGTTTTGTGCATTTTTTTGGCGACAGCTTTCCAGATGAGAGGCTTTCAAAACCTGCAAATATTTGATAGTTGAAAGCAATAAGTGAGAAGCTTTGAGTCTAATGTTGCAGAGGAATCAGTTGATACCCTCACTGTATGAGAAGATAGTGACCTCTAGCACACTGGAAACATTTTGGTGACTGAAACAGAAAAAATAAGGTAGACTTTTATAAAATGAGATCAATAATCTCAAATATAGACTTTCATATATTTTACATGTATTGGAGAATTCCTTTCAACTTTATATACAGCTATGATGGCTATTTTGCTGCATGGTTTCTATTTACAGTCTGTTTTGCCACTGTATCCCCTTAAAGACATATGAAGGTCATACAAGCTTTAGGATGATCTCCTGAAGACTTTCATTTACATGAATGAAAAAGAAGGTAAAAGAAGATGCAAGCACTCAAGCCTGCTTTGCAGCTGTACACATGCTACTTATTTAATGAACTACATCTCTTCCTCCATGCAGGCATATCATATTTACCATGACTGAAAAATCATATTTTCTATGCTATCAGATGCACCACAGGTTGAGACAGTAGATTCATCTAGTTTAGATGTAGACAGTGAAACCAGGCTTTGCTCTCAGGAAACCCAGTTACTTGGTTATGTGCATGCTGTCTCACAGTCTTATGCATTTTTTTTTTTTCTGGAAGAAACTTACCTCCAAATCAAGCACCTTGTTTTAGTTTGGTAGAGGTAGTCAAATTTACTCTGAGATCATTAAAATTAAACATTGTATAGGAATGCTTCAAATGGCAAGGTTCCACAATCATTTTGTAACAAAGAGAAATTCAAATAAAAATCTCTGCCTCTGATAGTTGTGCACTATTTGGTGTTTTCCTCTTCAGGATTGTTACTGGAGGCATGGTAGTCAAACATGTCTGCTATACATATAGGAGAATAATATCAAAGATGAGGTCTTGAAGGGTAATGAAACATTTCGAGATGAAAGAATGCAATCAGACTTTGTAATGTGGTTCCCATTCAATGCAAAACCCTTCAAAAAACCTGTATCACTACATACTACAATATGCATTAAACTTAAAAGCTATGCCTATATAGTTGTCCAAAGAGAGTCTGACAACACTGGTAACATTTCCAACACTACTTTGTTTTCTGCTGACTTCATGCACTAAAATATATGAAAAAAAAAACCAGTAAAACAGGGTGAAGAAGCCAAAAAGGCAAATGGAAATATAGTCCTGCAGGTTAAGAAAAGTAATAATCAGAAACAAATCAGGCTTCCAGGTTCATGCGCCAAAGACCAAGACATCAGTTTATCCAGGGTAGTAGAAAAACCTGGCCTTTAAAAAGTAGAAAAACACCTCTTACCATGCAAAATCATGGTTTTCCAAGGAAGTTTTCTTGTTACTGTAGAAGACAGCTTGTCTAATGAAGCAGAATAAAAAAAAAATAATGATCAGAAGACCACATTTCCCTTCATTTTGAGTTTCTAGCGGCCTATGAGGACCTTCCAAAAATTCTTCACAACTCATTTGGATCACGCATAATTTTCTTGTGGCAGTTGTGGCAGCTTCTTAAAGAGCATCTAAATATAAAATATCCAACATTTAAATGATGGATTTTCAGTGCTTTGGGAACATACTAGCATGTAACTCTGTGATGCGAGCATTCTAAGAGTATCCATTGAGCACGAGATGAAGTTCTACATGTAGGAATAAATATCTGCTATTTTTGGTTGCAAGGTGTAGAAAAAAATGCATTTGTTAAAAATATTATTATCTTTTTTTTTCCCCTCACAGTCACATATATTTATAAGTCACAACAGATGTCGGGGAAATGAGATAAAATATTCCCTTTAATATGACCAAATTTTCATTGTGACATTTTTTATATTGAAAAGTTGAGCCAACTAATTCAAATTAAAAATTCAGCGGTTTTCATAACCAAATTAAGGTTGAAAAAATACAGATCTTTAATGTAGCTAGCTCCTTCCATGATATGAAACATCAACAGAAATGACTTCCAATAATCAGGTTAAGAAAAAGGTGAGAAAATCTTTGCAGAACATTTACTCAAAGTTTAATCAATAAACATCATATGAATAATCTAATCAGTGCATATCTTATTCACTAATATTTAAGCATATCAAAAACTACCTAGAAGCAGTATCAGCATTCCAAGCTCTTATGTTGTTTTTTTTAAATTCCATTTGGTATGTTATTTGCATTCCCCTGCCATGATTCAAGTAAATGCTTTGCTACAACTTTGAAATTGACATAACTAATCTGCATGCTGGTATCTTTTTGTTTCTGTGCATGCACTCTATGTCTAGAAATATATTCTCAATGCTTGTTCTGGGAACAAGAAGAACTGGATGTACCCTAACACTTCTGCTAAGTTTTCTTGTGAAGAGTTATGCATATATTTTTTGGGTGACAATAAAAGAAGTTCAGAGTAGTTTGCACAGCTGTCTAACTACATATTTAGTACTTAGCTTTATGTTCTTTTTTTTTTTTAAAGACTTGCAGCTTTGAACACTGAGTGTATTCAGACATCACTGAATGAAAAATGAACTGGAAATGGCAAATTTTATAGACTGCTTGTGTAAGCAAGTAGAGCAACTAGACAGCTAACTGAAACCTGTCTGTCTTTGGGTAAAACTGATTCAGGTTTTAGGAAGCTTGAGAGAGTTAGATAAACTCATATTATCCAAAGATTAATACAAAGATTAGTTAAAGATATCAACATAGATGAGATTTTAGATCAGCTTGATATTACAGATTTTCTTAAAATAATACTATCATATAAATTAGACTTAGTAGAATTGAGAAAAGAAACTGGAAGCTAGAAAGATATACAGTAATTTTTAAAACTAGTAAACAGTTTTGTAGACCAGACCCTCTTGTCCTGAAATAAATACAATTTTTTTATTGTCTTCATTGACAACAGGATTTACTCCATATTTGGGAATAACATTGTGAGATTTCTGTAAATTCTAGACAAGGAAGCACAAGGGATTTCTCTCCTTGAATTTAAGATGTTTCATTATGAAACGTATGTATGGGAACATTCATATACATAGAATAAGACTGAATCGCATAGCAATATATAGACACAAACACGTAAATTGACAGAAACAGAAAGATACCCTGTAGATTATCATGTCTCTTGAGAATGAGTATAACTTGGACATGTTTTTGGCACAGCCACAGATACTGATTATCTCTCACTCAAAATTAGTGACCTCTATTGTGTCCTTTTTCTGCTGGTCATACTGTAGGGTAATTGCTGCAGTAATGGTGTAGAAGATTAACATTTCTACACAGCAAAATTTTCTAAAGTAGGACATTTTGTATATAATATGTCTATTGAGGTATTAATTTCTTCTCTTGCTTGACCTGCAGGCAAGACTGTGCTTGCATTTTCATAGCAATATTCATACTAACTTCAAAAATGAATTGCTCATGCAAATAAAGTAAAAAAGATTTGTTTTTTGATGTCAACTGATATAATTGCTCTTATAACTAACAAAGCCTTTTAGCGCCACTGACTGTCAAAAATACAAATACTTCCCTCACACTTCTTGATAACAATGTCATCTGTACATTATAAGGTCACCCAAAACCAAGCCAATTAAAAAAGATTATAATTCATTGGAAGGATCAACCTGGAAAAGAAATTCCATGTCATTTTAATCAGTATTTTGAGAGGAGCATGAAATGTTTTGTGATTCAGTTCAGTAGTTCAGAAAGCAGTCCTCCTCAATGCATACCTGGCAACACATGAAAATGAGAGAATAAAATAATGTATTTCCTTTTGAGAAACATCTGACGTTATTTGAACATTTGGGGGATGATGAACTATATTGAATCCTAATGTACCTGTAGAAAAATGGAAACCATAGACGTTTTTCATGTCTTTTTATCTTTCTAAGCTTTTATAATAAAGGTGAGGGAAGAAAATTTAGTCTCATAAATCTCTAAGTTCAATAAACAGAAACTTTGCAGCACCTCCAAAATTCGTCCCCCCACTCACACAGCTAGGGAACATCCAGCATGTCAGATTATAGAGCCAAGTATCTCTAAGTTGGGAGAAAAATCAGTATTTTACAGCTAGTGCCCATGTCATTCTGTACTCAGCCAAGTGCATTTTGTGAAGCTGGCACGTACAGATAAAAAATGGTGTTGGTAAACCTGAGTGATTTCTGAGACAGAACACACTGTCAAGACAGAACTTATTATGAAGTTTGACATATTAACAAAAAACCCAAAGCAGAAAACGACCTCCTTTCAACTACGAGAAAACCTTTTATTTTTTCCTTTAAATTATTAATTTTCATTTTAGGATTGCTTTCCCCCACCCCAAAAATACAATTTCTGAGTGTGTAGTACTGAATAATAGTAGAATAAAAAGCCCATGTCTAATTGAAAAGAATTTAGTGGTCTCCCATTGCCTTGAAGTGTAATTTTCTACTGAATTGAGGCTCTTAAAGATACATTTTAATCTTTCAATTCTTTACTTGTCATTGACAAGGAGAAGCAAGGAAAAACCAATAAATCTCTGTTTTTAGAAGTAGGATAAAATGAAATCACTCAAGCATTTAGCTTATATTACTAAATGTGAACTTTAGCTCCTCAAGGTTCATTTGCTGGACCTCTCCCCTTTACTTATCACGCATTTGCTTAATAATACAATTTTTAGGACAGATTTGACAAATGCTTCTCACATAAAATGCAATGAAAACTTGCCTAGTCTGTACAAGTAACACTAAGATTTTATCTTTACCTGTCATAGTGTAAAACAGAGAGAATATGTTCTGAGATACATGGAAAGGTGTTCCAAAGACAAATCTATTATGTTGCTTCTAAACTTATATTTGCAGAACTGACAGAGAAAGCAGAGTCCATCTGCATCTCCCTGTTCATTAGCCTGTGAATAGGTGTGAGTGTACATATAGTCATGAGTTTCATTACAGAAATACATTACAGTCTATACAGTTCTTGCCTGTCAAGCAGAAAGCACTAATCACCTCCATCTTGTAAGCAAGGAAATGGAGCCCGAGGTTAAGTGTGATTTATTCAAGGTCAGAGAGGAAATCTGCATTAAGATTTGAACTCAAGTATTCTGATTTCTGAAATCCAACTAATCCAACCATTATATTGTTTTTAATCTATTGAGGATGAAACGCCAAATGTGCCCCTGTGGTGCATTTTGAATAGGAGCATAAATTTTAAGTCTGCAGGAAAATAAAGGACTGGAAAAGCTGAGTAAACAATAAGCCAAGGCAAGTTGTTTGGTGAATATAACTGCTTGAAGGTACAGCAAGGCACACTGAAAGTTATTCTTTACGTACAAGCAAAAAAAAAAAAAAAAGCTACAAAATAACAAACAAACAAACAAAAACCCACAAAAGAGTTAGAAGACTTGGTCTTTCAACAGCCTAAAAAGGAGATTCTGTCCAGTACTGCAGGACTGGGACTGGGACTGAAATCTGTGTGGGGAACCATGGCTCAACTGATGACAGAAGTGAGCACCACAAGGCAGTAAATTGTGATATCCCTGAAATCTACCTGAAATTATAAAGACAAATGAATGTCTTTCATATAGGTCAGGGCTGAACCAGGACCCTGAGGAAGGCGCAACAGATTTCAGGCAATGTATTTAACCACACCTCTGTCCAGTTCCTTCTCATTTCCCTTGGGCCTCCTTGTGGTCCCAGCAAGAAAGAACTTTTGCACCTCAGTACTCTATTGAATCAGGCAGCTTAACAACCTCTGACTAGATCTGTCCAAAACCTGCACAGATGTTTTACTCTCCTGTACCTTGGGCACAGATTTTTTTTTTTTTTTTCCTTCTCACTGTTATTTTCCTTTGCCAAGTATCATGGAAAAGAAATAAAGCTGGAGAAGGCATTTGTTTTGACATCATGGAAAACCCCAGATAGACCGATAATGTTTCTGGCCCACATTTCAGGGCATTCTTTCAGGAATGGCAACCTTGTCTTCTCCTCCCTGGGGGGAATATTAGGACAGATTCCTTCCAGCTCAGGGAGCACAGTGTTATGACAGGCTGTCCTCCAGTGGAGAGCACTAGAACTGACAGCCACAAATTCTGCAAGGTAACAACTTGGATGAATTGTCAAACCCCAAGCTTTTGTAGCAAAAAATGTACTTTTTATTCCTCTGCAGATTTCCAAGTTGCACAGGTCTGCAGCTGACAGTGTTTCAGGGCCCATTTAATCAAATGGCGTCCATTAGGCCAGCTTTCAGGAGGCTGAAACTGCACAGTCGGGTTTTCATTATGCAGAAATGTAGAAGATGTCAATGAAATGACATCTCTGTTATCTGTTAATGTAGAATGAATCATTTTAATGGAAAAATTAGTCTTTTTTAAAAAGTGCATCTTAAAGTCTTTTGTTAACTGTAAAAAAATAGATATCTACTACATTTCAGTGTAATTCCAATAACTTTCTAAGTCCATTTAACTTTCTCAGAAAGACAAACATTTGATTTTAACTGTAATCAGTGATGCATTATAGAAGCAACTGAGGTCCTACTATTTTAGATATCTTTGCACATTGATAATAATCACTCATTCCATTAGAAAGAGAATATCTATTATTTAATTTTTACTCTTACACATGATAGAAAAACAGGAGGCCTTGTCAGATTAATTGATACTCCTTATCTTGTGTTCCGACAACATAAAATACATGTAAAAGCCTTAATTCAGCTTCTAACAAACACAATTCATAAATTTATTGTTAGAGAGGAGAAGTCTAAGAATGAGGCAAGCACTCTATAAGTATGTCAAATATCTTTCTAAAGCAGAAGTCACTCTAATGTACTAGACTCAATGACACTGACATCAGCTAATAAGCCAACCCTAAAAATGAACAGGTCATCAATTAAAAATATAACATGCATTTTATCATCTTTCCTTGATAAAGAAGTGGGAGAGAACTGTGTTTCAGAGTTATGTTACAACCATCACTCTATTATAAAAAACAACAACAACAACAACAAACTATTGGTGCAGTTACAAGCCATTAGAAGCAATTAGTGAAAAGTTAAATGCTGCATGGACTGTGACACTGTGCCTTAATAGGAAACACTTCATGAATCCTTATGAAATTCAGTTTGCAATTCTAATATTTCATTAACTCCCTGAAGAGATAGACAACCTGTAAAGGTTTCTTTTCAGTGTTTTAATCCATCTGATTTTTTATATTTCTATGTACCAAGATGCAGAAACTCACACTGAGTGGAAGCAGAACCCCACGAACAAGGTTCTCCAGATACCAGAAGAGCGATAATATGGGACAGGGAAGGGGAAACCACTGTGAGAGAAGTGAACAGATCATCAGATTTCAGTTCTGCACCTGTAAAGGAGCATAGAAAGTAAAAGCAATGGAAAAGATACTGTAAGACACTGAGGAATGTTGGCAGACCATGGCAATAACTGTACAGAGGACTGCTGATTTCCAATGAACTGTGCTGTGAGAGTTGTAGCCTTGATGAAGCAAGGAGCTACACAGATCAGTTCACTGATGCAGTGATGCCCTGTAGCATGTCTGCCAGTGCCCTGCCATGCACAGCAGACTGACTGGTAAGATTTGGTCAATAACGCCACGAGGACAAAAAAATAGTTCTGGGTCAAACCAGAGATGCCTCTAGTCCTGTATTTCAGTCCCAAATTCAGCCCTTGAGCGAATAATTAGAGGGCAAATAGTACTACTTTTCACAGAATGCCCTTCCAGCAACAGAGATTGAAAATTCCCAAACTACATCATGAATAATTACAACAAATATGAATGATTAACAAATTGCAAATATTAAATTGTATTTAATAGCTAACAAAATGTCACCTCATGAAATCAGCTGTCAACATTACTCATAAAAAAAAAAGAGTCCAGGACTGTTAGATTTTAATAATGTAGAACAGACCTAACATTTGCCAGAGATGTTATCCTTACACTTAGGAAAATACCCCAATGCAAACTCTTTTTGTGGTCTTATGAAGGCTGTTTAGCTTTAATGTTACTGAGCAAAGGGATTGATCTCTATACATCCTGTTCTAGTCTGTAAAATAAGATTAATACTTATACTGTAACAAAAATGGGAGGTGCCCTAATGTCAGAACAATGAAGAGAAAGGGAAATTGCCTTTTTATGTAATGAAATACAGAAAAACATAAGTAAAAAGTCAAGAATTTTATCTTCTAGTTTTCTACCGGTTTTCAAGTGAAAAAAAAAAAACACCAAAAAACTGAAACAAAACAATACCACTGCTGATGTCAAAGTTATCTAATGCATAATATTTAGATGTTTTGAAAAACATACATAACCCTTGCAGGAAATGGTATAGGAATTCAGCTCTGTTTCATCATTTTGTTCACAAACTCTGAATTTGAAGCCTTTCATGTATTTATTGCAATATATTCATCAGATTTCAAAATCCACTGTTTTCTTCAGATCTGACAGTATCAAGTGCTAGCATCTTTTCAGCAGCTGCAAAGCTCCTCTGCCATTCACACCCAAAACATCAGAAATATCAGAACAAACATCAGAAAGGTAGATAAACATGGAAGACAGAGATGAAAAGAGAACAGATGGGCTCATCTGCAATTATACCTCTGAAAAGACTAGAGAGCCTCACAGAGATTTATAAACCTTCTGGTGACTAGACATTTGGTGATCAAATAAAATGTTCCCTGAAAATGTTTCAAATGAGTAATTCCGAACAGTAATTTTATGTGTGACATAGGAAACTTCTTAAATTAGCAGTGACGCATAAGCAGAAAACAATGAAGTACCCAAATTATTTGTGAGTGTATATAACTTGAGCAAACAAAAGTAGGATTCTAGAAAAGGTATTTATCCCCAACAAGACTGAGCAAGGGTACCTCATCTAGCCTTTCACTGAGATGCTTCAGTTATCTCTGTTCTCCCTGTACAAGAAGAAATCAATGCTTCTTGATGTGGTAAGAGTTACTTGGTCAAATCTGCGAGGCTCATCCTTTATGAACTAAATAAACCTAAGCAAATATTCTGTTACCCATCCTTCCTCTTACTGTTTACAGTCTTTTGGGAATCTTAGCTTAGTTCCCATAAATATTAGAGGAGCATTTATGAATGAATATGTGTGTGAGTGAGTTTGATGATGTGTGTGTGCATTAAAAAGACAGTGAGCGTGTCCCTACAGAGATGCAGGTGCTTCTCCATTATACACTTAATTACTTGTTGGAATTGAAACTAAGCATTAGAGCACTTCTAAAGTCCAGGGAATATCTCCATCTTATCTCCCTACTTGCAGAAAAGTTTAAAGCATTGATTTTCTATCATCTCCTCAGTCAGCTCTGATGGCTGTCTTTCTAAAATGTCCCTTTCTGTCTTTCTAAAATGTCACTATCATGCAGCCTACACAGGGATGACTTCAACTTGGAAAGCTTTGGTCATAAGATAAAAAGGAAAGGAATTACATTAAGTAATTTCAATTTAAAATAGCAAGTTCTTCAAATTTTGTATAGCAAGGTCTGATATTCACCATAAAATGTCTGTTGTGACTAGTAGAACAATACACAAAAGATTGAGTTAATTTGAAAAGAATCAGAAAGGAAAATTGAAGACTGTTGAAAATTAGCTGCTGAAGAAGTTGCACTGACAAAATTTCTGGCTTCTAAACAAAGCCTAATGTAGGAGGCGTTCCAAGGACAGAGGCCAGAAAACATCCAAGTGGTCACATTAAGCTTGAAATGTTTTTCATGGAAAAGAAAAAACATTTTGCAAAGCAAGTTTTCTAAGAAATATAAATAGAAAATACTGTCACACCAGCTGTCAGTTAGTGGTAACAGAAAGACTACGTGTTTACCCAGCGGTGACATTTGTAGCAATACATTACCATGTTTTTCACTTTGTGATCCAAAGTTTTGACCTCAAAGTAATTGAAAAACCTTGAGAGACTTGAGAAGGGAAAAAATAAATAAATAAATAAAAATAAAAAAAAAGAACCCTAGAACTCAGCACCAACAAGGACAAAGAGAGGGAGAAAATTACTCTGGAGTGGAACAATGACTTATCTAATTTCTCCACAACTGTTTTTTCATTCAGCCATGGAAAGAACTTTTCAGGCTAAAAAATACAAATTGACTTAGTTTGGAAGAAAAAGCACTTAAATCACAGAAAACGCTATAGGTTTTCGCAAGTAAGTTTCTAAGTCTTATTCTGTGAGACAGAATTAATACATGTGCATTGCTCTTTCCCATTAAGTAATGGGAAGGCTAATTTCTAAACAACTTAAAAGATTTTCAGACAATGTAAAGACCACAACTGGGAATCAATAAAACTCCATTCAATAATCATTGTTTGTTTCTTACCATGTTTTTATTTTTTGTTTTTATTATTATTCTGTAAATGTAATTCTAACTTAATTGTTTCAAGCCCCATTTTCCAGCTGCAAGCTGAATTCCATTTAAAGCTATTCTCTGAAGATCAGTGATACTTCTATTCAACTAAACAGCACAACACCAAATAAAGTTTTCATTTCCTAAACATAAACTAGAGCAACATCAATGGAGTCTTATATGATGAAAAGAAGAATCTTAAATTTTGTGTGAAACCAATAAAATCAACTCATTTTCCTGGTTTGCTTGCCATTTTAAAAAGTAATACCCAAAGGAGGAAAGCTTTTTCCAAACAAATTGATTTGTGTTGATGGTTTTAAAATTTCTTCCCTGACTGTATGCCTATTTCAGCCTTCCTTTATGTTAACGCATTTTGAAAGGAGGAGGAATTAAGTTCATCTAGTTTAAATCCATTTTCAAAAATATATTTATTTATATGTACGGAGTGTAAGCATAGGGAATTATCACAATTGACTTTTATAACATTTTGGTTAATTTCTTAGAGAAAGTCTGGAAGCAAAAGTTTCATCCAGAAAAAGAATTTATTTAACTTTGAGGGTGCATGATTTTTAGAATATTTTATCAAATGGGATAGATTTTTCACAAGTGGAAATTTGAACTTAATTTATATCTAGATGTTGTAAAAGTGATACCTGAACTACTCATCCTGTAACAGACAGAAAGACAGAACTGATGACTACAACAGACTCTAAGGGTTTAAAAGCTATAAACATTAAAATGAATTATTTTGGGCACAAAACATCATTTTGAGTCAGCTGTAGCTATTAAAGATAATTTTCTTCTCCAGAAAATGTTTAAAACAAATGTTTTAGTAGCTAAGGCAGTATTTATACCATCTTTTTTCCCTGTTGTATCAACAATGGCAATGTTCCTTGTCTTTTTCTTTCCAGTATTTTCTCCAACCTCTCCCTAGGTACAGTCTACTTTCTTGTTCCCTTCACTTATGCTTCCCAAGAGTCAAACTGTCAAGTAAATCACTAAATCCTTGCAAAATAGTTTGCGATTTAAACATGGTTACTTCTATAATGCTCTGTCATGGAGGGAGATTTCCAAGCAACATTTATTTGCAGCAAAGAAAATACTATAAAGTTGCACAGCTATCCTAGCTCTGAGGTCAGTCAGAGCACAGTAGAATTAGAATTACACTCTACCACACAGCCCTTCTGTAACCAAGGTATGGAAAGAGAGAGGAAATAGAAAAGATGGAAATGCATGGGGTATTTAGAGCTGAGGTTATCACCTCAATTACACAGAAAAGTAAAACAAAAGGAACGCAAGCAGATAAGGTCAAAATGTAATTTGGTATTTCAGTATAGCTTAAAGGACAAAGAAGAGGATTTATTTGAAATTTTCTCCTTCCAATTTTCTATGAACTATTTCCGTCCAAGTAACCAAACAATAGATTTAGGTACTGGAAGTTTTTTACAGAGTGCAATAGCTTCCCTGATACCAGCAGTGCTCCCAGCACAGCCTCCATGGCAAGTTTTTGTCATAATTTCCAAATTTCACAGTAATTGTATTTTTAAAATCTAAAATATTGATATATAAATGTATACCTATATCCAAACTCCAAATAAATTTTTAAAAGCTTATTTTGAATGCATTCTTATACCTTTTCATTACACAAATGTAATAAAATGAATCTTAGCTGAAGATCAGAAGAAGGGCCAGTAGATTCATGCCACTTTGTAGGTACTAAGGGGATAGAAGAGGGTGTATTCTGGGCTTCCTACTATGTCACTTAAATAAACCCTACGTCCTCTCATGGATATTACCAAAGCTCTTCCATACTGCAGTGCACTTCCTACCAGTCTGCCCACTGTTATAAAAAAAAAAAAAAAAGCTTTGATTTTTCCTCTGCAGAAACATGTATCCTTTCACTCAGAAGAGAAGGTTATCTTTTTAGCCTGTCACACAACTGGCCAGGATCTCTGCCTTTCAAGGTCAGAAGATTCAAAAAAGTGAGGCTTTTCTTTTCCAATGAAGTGGAGTGAAAAGTGCTTACCTGATTAAACCAGCTGATAAGAACATCTATCGTAATTTTTTCCTGTCTTTTCATTCCTTCCTTTGATTCCAAGAGATGAGAATAGAGAACCTCAATTGATCCAAGCTTTGAAAGGACTTGCTGATTATGGATGTTCTTACTCAAATAGGTAGCTTCTCTGAAGAAAACAGCAACACTGACTGACTGTGATGAACAGGATTTAACTCTTTGAATGAATTTCTATCTTGAAAAGGAGTATATTTACACATTCTGAACCTAATCCCACTGGGATCTGTGGAGTTCATTACAGGTTGTAAGGCAACCTTATCCACAAGAAACTGCACTTCAGATAACAATTTCTGATAAGGTTATATTTTATATACAAAATTTGAAATGACTATATACAAAATTGAGATGACTTGATTTTACGAAAATTGCCTTCACACTCAAATACTTGCAATGTACTATACTGATGTCACAAAATGTTAGTTTTAAATGCAAGAGAGATTAATTTGTAATTAAATATAATTAGCTTTATGACATTTCAGATGATTTAGTTAGGCAACCATTCATGTGCGTATTATTTTGGAGAAAATTAAATGCAGTAAAAAGTTTGAATTATGTAGATTTGTGCCTTAATATAGTCTTTACACACACCCCAAAAGGAAATGTCATTTCACGTGGGTTAGGGTAGGGTGAGAATTTTTTCCATGAATACACTATTAATCATATGCAAAAAAAAAAAAAAAAAAAAAATCAGTCTTTTGTAACATTTTGATACATGAGAGAACTGAAAATGCTGAATTATTCCAAACTTAAAAGCATTTTATTTGTTCAGCTTTCTCAAAGTGATGATGCTTTAGATGAATGAGATTTGAGAATGTATTGATAAATCACTGTTTATTCCTAGCTGCCTAGGAAAATCATTTATTCAGCCACCAATCTGTATTTCTATCACACACCACAGCCAAATTGCATATGCAGAACACAAACAGGTGATAGTTGCACTTGTTATATCTAGATTGCTTTGAATTCTTATATTCAGTATATTAAGATTTTCAAATTTATTTTCAGTTCACTAATTATAAATCAATTTCCCATAAAAGTGAGATTGCATACTAAGCACAGATAACTATCAAGAAGTTTTTAAGGTTACTTTTCACTGTTCTCAAAACTTACCTAAAGATTTAGAGATAACAGCCTGAAGACCGCTTGAGTCCTTTTTTCAGCATACCTGTGATCATATGTCCTGTTCAGAGTCAATGACAAAGCCAGGAAAGCAATAGGGGAAAACACCCATCTATCTCTACATCATCAAGGTCCCCCAGTGACATTTGTTGGTGATTGCTGAATGGAGATCAAACAGTGGATGGGAGCACAGTGAGGCAGCGGGTGATGCATTTCAGCAGTGGTGACAGTGTGTCACCTCCACTGGAGCAGATTTTTATGAATGTGGCATGCAGGCTCTTGTTTATTGCTAGCAAAAATGCACAGCTGATGGAGGTGACTATGCTGAAAAGTAGTGTTTTCTAGCTTTCTTATCTAGTTTTCTAGATAATTCACTCCGTTAACTAATATTATTATGTTCCTTGTATCTGTTGTAGTTTGCATGGAAATGGAGGCATTACTTTTGGAGTGGCCTAGGGTATCTTGCTCCCTTCCATAATCTCCCTTTTTTTTCTTTTTTTTTTTTTTTTTTTGCCATGAAATCTGAGCTACTTACAACCAGAATTGCATGAGTTCATGTTTGATTGCGCAGTGTCAAAAGCCTGCTCGCAGAAGTGGCTGTACCTCCAGAATGTTGGTCAAAGATCAAAACCCCTTTCTTTCAAAACATCAGGTCTTTCAGTCATATACAGACACTTGCAAGGGTTAAACTAACTGCTTTTGTTTGCTTTTATTTTTCTAGTCTAGGCAGAATGGTTGAAGTAAATGGAAAAGCAGCTTTTCTCCTAAATTTCCTTGCTGATTTTCCTTGATTGTAGTGCTAGCAACAACGTTATTGTAGAACAATGTGCTTGACATCATCATATTAACAGTTGGTCTTCTCTGCTCATTTTTACCAAGGCCTGCTGGGTGATTTTACTGAGGTCACCTTATTTTTATGAGGGCCTCTCAGCAGGAGGTCAAGCACTCCATGCCAGCTTTGAAACTCACAGTGTGCTGGCACATTGCAGTTGCTTCCCTAGAGACTGGGAAAATAATCAGCACTGCAGGATCTTCTACAGAAATCAGGGAAAGATATTTGTTAGCTCTCTGGAGAAGTCCAAGCAAAAGATATTCACTGCATGGATCCAAATCAGCATGTTTTTTTTTTTTCCTTCAGTGAGGGTAGTTCAGTAAAATGTCCGATCTACCCTGAATGTGAGTTATTCAGACAAGAAAAGTACTGATCAAGATACCAAACATCAGCTGTGATTTCTTTCGCTGAAAAGTAAAACAAGGTAAAAAAAAATAATAATAATAAAGAAAAAATGTAATTCAGGCAGAACTACTTATTTAGCTGAAGTACAAAAGAGGCTCTATCGGTATCAGTTGTCCATTCCATCTTCAAATAATAACTAATGTTTTTCCTTAATTAGCATAAATCCTGGCTGAGAGCTCATCCCTGAAGTAGAAGAGCACCACAAGAAGCATTTAAGGTGTGAGCAGTGTTTGTTTATCTTGGCCATTTCCAGTGGTCATAGAAACGGTGTTGACTACATGACCATGAAACAATTGCCACTTTAAAAGAATAAAACAAACATACATCTTCCTATACAAACACGCGATCAATCAAAATAAATGAAAATAAGAGCAGGAACAATTATCCAAAGCTTACCCTAACTGTAACAGTTAAAAATGAAGACCGTACCTGTTACACTGGCTCCATGATTTTTTCTTCCTAAAAGTTTCAAAACTGTTTTCTTAGTAAAAACTTTGAAAAATATTTAGTTTCCCTAAGTAGCAGTGGATGCTTACACTGGTTTAGAAATCTTGACAGAATGTGACTGTTCCCAAGATGGCTTTTTTAAAAGAAATTGCCACCTATTTAGTGAATTTATTTTCATTCAAAATTCATTATTTTAATGGATGACGGAAACAGCATAAATCACATTCCAGTGAGAGAATTTGTTACAAATTTCTGAATAATAACATTAGTGACAATAATCAGTGCATTCCCTGAGAATGTTCAATAACTTAGAGATGCATAGATTGGCTTCAGGGAAGAGCATTTCCATTTTCTTTCCACAAATTTTTCTAAGCTCACAATGTATCTATAAGAGCACAACTTCTGTATTTTCTTGAATAAAAAAAGTAAGTACCGAAATGTAAACAGCAACTCAATGGCACCAATTTAGAATTAGTCAACTGTTCATATTTAAAATTCATGTTTCCATCTCAGCAGCCAAGAAGGTTTATTATCATGGTCTCTGGTATTTATGATCATTGACCTGTGCACCACACAGAGTTAGATTCTAAGAATTAACACTTCACACCAACAAGGAAAAAGAATTTGATTTTGCTGATGGCCATACTATGCTGAAATGAACTGTTATGATTTTCAGAATATTCAAAAATTCTGAATCAATTGGATTTGTCTTAAATGCCACACAGTGCTATTCCCTTGCTGATGGGAGAGAATGTAAGTTTGAATCTCAGACTTACCATCTTTGTGGAGCAGATCATTTTGGCTGTGTACAAAGCACTCTCTCATTTTATCTGAGATAGACTATGTCTCCCTAACACCCAGTCTTATCCTTGGAATAGACTGAAAGGCAGCTTTGTTTTTTGAACTCCTCATTGAGTTAAACCATCCTTGCAAAATAAAATTTTTCTCTGATATGCACTATGCTAGATATTATTAAAATACTTCTTTCTTTAATGGGTCATTCTTTTCATGTGAGTAAGTATGGGAATTCAATACACGACTTCTTTGCACCCTCTCCTAAAGATGCTAGTATAATTGCCCTTGTCTTTTTCATCTGTTTCCTAGCTCCTGGTCTCCATTCTCTCTCTTTCCATTCTGGATTGGAGGCTCCCCAACTCCAGACACATGGCTTACATTCCCCAAATAACATGCATTTCCCACATGCTTATGCATAGGCCATGTCTCTGGTGAGGAAGGGGCCAGAAGCAGACCCCATTCTTCTGTCAGGTGTCAGACTCCAGTCACAAACGTTTCCATTTCCTTTGGTCTTGTATCACTTTGGTCCTCTTTTTGAAGGCCTTTGTATTTTACAGCATATATGAAAGGTAATCACGTATTCTGTTTACAGTGTTATTTTGCAGAGTTCTAATTACTAATGTATTTAGTATTCTGAGTCTAGAATTCAAGCCTTTTGACAAATTATTAATCACAAAGATGAGAAGCTCAAAAATAACAAAATGAAAAGCTTACTTATGGCCATAGGCATGTTAATCTTCATTAATCAGCACTTATGGATTTGGACAGGAATATTAATACAAATTGTGCAACAGGAAAGTTTCTGCATGAGAACTTATTTTCCAAGTGATATGTAGATTAGTAGGAGACCTCCAGCCTCTCTCAGATTTGCTTCAACTTCCCTTCAACCCATTTTGTGGAAAGTACAAACATCAACTTACATTTCCCACTGATCTGGACTTCTCTAATCTGCTTATTGGAACTACATAAAGAAAAACAAAGTTATTCATATTTATATTATATTTAGTAAGTTTCATGTATTGACTTTTTTTTTCCTCCACAAACTGCTCAAAATAACATAGGAAAACCTGTTTTTATTCTTGCTCTCACCCTTGATATTGAACAACAAAAATATTTTTCTATACATCTCATGCACTGTACTACACATCTCTAACCTAAGGAGAATTTTTCACACTTGCAAGCAAATTAGGTTTAAAGAAGTGTATTTCTAAACAACAATTATTTCATCTTTTTATTCTTTTTTATTTTTATTTTTTCCACTAGCAAAAGAAAAAGGGAAGAAAAGAAAAGGGGAAATATGTTTCAGTGGAAAATGTCTGAAGACCCCCAAGAAACTGGAAAGATGTTGTCAATTATTGCTGTTCAATTACAGTTTCCAAACTGACTGTATCACTGCACCTTAGATGTGCTTCCTCTGCCTATTCCTTATGAACACATCAGTGTGTGTCATAAGGACAGTAAGCTTTATCTAAATTTCCAGTACAGCATACTCATAGAGCTAACAAGCTTTCTGACAAAGAAGAAAATCAAATCAATGTGATACTATTAGTTCCTGATATATCTGTTTTGGATCTTTCTTAAACCCTGTTAGACTCATAAGTATCTGGTCACTGCTAAACTTTTTTGATAAACAGAAAGAAGATACGGAATACCTCCTCTCTGGCTTCTTCTATTTTCTATCTATATCATTAATTGATAGGCTATATATATATTTTTTTCATCAAATGTATTTATAGAAACACTTTCTTTCTTCACCATTATTAAATTTCAATGAACTCAGCAGTGATTTTATCGCTACAGATTTTTCTTAGCCTATGAGAGGCATCTGCACTTTTTCCCATTTTTGTGTGCCCCCTTCTGTATTAAAGATAGCAGGACACAGTCAAATTACCATAACCTTCTTGCTTTCATCTGCTTTTATACAGACAGTTGGTCCTTGTACTGATTACCAGCTGGGTTAGTCATACTCAGATTCATTCATCTGGACAATTTTCTGCCATCAGTGAATTTTGGTTCCTCAGTTATTTCTAATACAGTCTTTCTGCAACACTGTCTGCAGACACAGAGGCAGCAATCCAAGCTGAGAGCTGCTCAGCCCACCAGACATTCTGAATAGGCCCTGAAATTACTGTTCCAGCCCCTACCACAGCTGTAATTTTACCTGAAAAACAATGTAATTGGTGACAGTTTTCAATTCTCACAAAAAGCCAAGGCAAATTATGATACTAACTGGAAATGAAATTTTAGATGTAAGAACTCTGAGTCTTATTAAAAGCACATTACTGCTTCAGCTAAGTGTTTCAGTGGAAGGCATCACTAGGATTTTGTGGAATAACCTACAGATCAATTAAACATTGCCACCAGCTGCAGTTTTTGAAAAAGATACAAATGATATGTATTTTCTATTAATTTTAGTGATTTGGATTTGGATTTTTTAGGGATTGCAAGTCATGCAAGTTCTCAGAGCTAGACAAGTAGCTACCTACAAACAGCAATGGCACACACAGATTCCTGATTTTTGTTTGTGACTGCATTTTTTACTAACACAAACCCTATATACACGAATCAGATGACTGCTACCACTAGACAAACACCAAGACTCATAATTGTGTGATATCTACTTCTGCACTCAGGTTTATAGATGACTAGCAGCATCTAAGCAAATATCATTCAGGAACATACACTAACAGTTACTATATTGCAAGCCTCTTTGGGAATATGTGCACTGAAATATGTATTTGATGTTCATAGACTGGTAAGAGCAGACTCAAGCAAGAAAAATAAACTATTTTTTATATTGCCTATGACTTCTAAATGGGATTCAGCAGAGATGTTTTTTGTCATGCTGGTGATTTGGTCTGTCTCTAACTTACTGTTATATTATTTCTTTCTACTCTGCCTTTTATTGTGGCAAAAAGATTACTTCTGCTGGTGCATTTGTACAACACAGTTCCAAAATGGGCCCCAATAGCAGAACAACAACAAAAACCAACAGCAACAAATAAAAAAATATCCAAAACAACAAACCAAATAATAACAAAAGAAACCCAAGCAGATGAACAAAAATCCTCTCTGATCATACAAATATTTATGCTGTATGGCCATATGAAATCACTGGCTGATAGCTGATAAAATCTGTAGTAGCTGCTACACATCTCCAATACACAATGAATAGGGAAATCCAGTTATGCTAATACTAATTATTAACCACAGCAGTGAATACATGCCAAACACATGCCTTATCTCAAGCACCATGACAGAAATCTGCTTCTATCTATGACGTATACAGAAATAACAATTATATTCATTTAATTGGTCTAATGCCACTGTATCTCTGAGGCTAACATATGCAGAGATATCATCACCTTAATCTATCAGGGCAGTATTGACATTTGCAGGAATTGCTTTTTGAAGATTAAGATGAAACAAAGTTGAGATTGATTTAAGTATTTTAAGGGTTTTGTTCACTGGTTTTACAGTGCAGCAACTGTCATTTCTGAAAGTCTGACTGATTTAAATTGGTTCAAAATAGAGTTTTTATTTAATTATCCTGCACAATTGCTGTATATGAAACATTGATTACTGTGAGAGACTCTCTGTGGCAAAAAGCTTACAGCAAATAGAGATGGAAGTCAACAGATGAGAACTGTTAAAAGGCTCATGCAGAATGAAGACATACAAGACTAAATCACCAAGGAGTATGTTTTGAAGTTATTTCATTTCCATATTGGTTGAGGATTAAGAACTTTATTCAGAAAAGGAATAGATTGAATAATTTCTGGGAAATTGAAATAACTTAGACTTCAAAGCAGAGAGACATTCTTGAAAAAATCAAGCAGCAAGAGAAATCATGTTCTGTTAGAGTATGTTAATATTAGAGCAATTTCAGAAGATGCCAATGTCTAAAGTTTAATGCTCTCGGATGACTAGATTAAAAAAATGCCTTCCCTATCCTGTACTTCTGCAGAGGCAGTGGTGTGCATTCCTTGTGTCTGACACCCTTATCCCTGACTCCTTTCCACACAGCACATCCAAGGGAGCTTTACTATAAAGACAAGTGTGAAGGGAAGACACTGGAGACATGGCACCAAGTGCCTGGGGGTTTTTGTCCCCAGATTAATGATTGATGTCATCAGTCATTACTTTTAGGGATGTTACAGTGCATAATTCCGCAAATGTGCCAGAAAAGTTAGATCGTTTTTTTTTCTGGATAATCCAAGTCAGGTTTCAGACACAAGGTGTTCAGCTCTTTCACAGCACAAGAAGCTTTGGACATACTAATAATGAAAAGTGGAGAATCGGAAGAAACTTTTATGCTAAAATACATCCTGGGAAAGTGGGATAATGCAGCAGGTAGATGTAGGGTTCAGAATCACAGCAATGGGCTTTCCAGCAATATGTCAGCCATAGGAGCACACTCAGGCCATTTGAAAATAGTTGCAATTGAATGCAAACGTACTGATTGAGAGCAGAGCTGCAGAATGTGACATTACTGTTTATAAAATCACATCTATCTTCATAATGAATGAATGCCATAGTGAGAAAAACTGAAATGCTTACAAGAGCATAAAACAGACTGGATGTTTATATCAAGTAAATTAAAAGCCTGATATCTGACTATCTTGCAGATGGTCAAATCCTGCAGGTCAACTCAAGCAAATTATATTTGAAGTCATTGTGAATTTTCCCATGACAGGGACTGCAGAATTTGTTTCTTAAGGATAAACACATTTCTGGCTATGGAACAAAACTCTTCAAAAAACATGTCTTCAGACTTATTTTTCCTACTAAGAATGTTAATTTAAGGTGTCTAGGAAGTATCAAGTAGGATCTGGCAGTATTTGATTCTACAAAAACAGCTTGACAAGCTGATAAGGATGTGGTATAGCTGTTAGTATACTTATACCAGAAAATAATAATGAACTGAATTTGGGCTCCCTTCAGCTACTCCCTGTTAAAAGTGGGGGAACAGGAAGTACATCAGTGAATGCTGTCTGATGGAACATGACATTACATTTAACAGCACCATAGAAACAAACTTTAATATCCTTATAATTGTTTTTTATTTTCTGGAAGAAAAAATAAGGTGGGATTAGAGTAAAAAAAATGGTTTTCTAGGTCAGAGTGGATAGATTACCTGATTCTGTGGTCTCTATAGCAAAAACCTCTACGTTTTCTAAAATCTGATGTATGTCTTGGAGAGCAGGCCATGGGAGGTATCTATGACTTAAAGAATTTGAAGAGCTTATTCAAAATATCACACTTGTACCTATGATAAAACTAGAATGAAAAATAAGGTGCATTTTACCACCTTTCAAGTTACCAAGAGGAGGACAGACCATTCTCTTTTGAGACTTCCAGTTAAACAAATGCAGGTAATTATTTAGAATTAATATAAAGCAAATCACACCTCAGAGCTAAAACAACTCAAATATGAGCAAGATGAGTTTCTCTTTCATCACTCAGTATCGCTTCAAGCTCAAGTGTAAAGAAGTGTTATGATTTTGTTTTCATATTGCCACTCTCTTTCCCACCTCCTCCCATGATTAGTAGTGAGAAAAATTACCAACAAGCAAACTGTAATTTGATTAAAAATACGTTCCGCTTTGAGGAAAAACTGTCTGCAGAAATTGTGATGAACTCAGGTTCTCAGCTTTTAAACCAAGTCAAAAAAACCTTGATGATCCCAGATCATTTTTGCAAGGGTCAAACAACAGATTTTTTATACCTGGTTAGGTTCATCCATCACTGTTAAAATAATATATATGCTTTTGCAGACCATTCCCTTCCAACCATTCATAAATAAATGGCACAGCTCAGTAAATTTGCATCCCTTCTATGCCCTCTTCAGCTTTTCACTTAAATTAAAAAGTCAGAATCTATTTCATACTGTCAAATGGATCTTTAGCAACTGGGATTTGTTTTCTTATTGTTGTACCTAGTAAGCACAGAGAGTACATGAGCTTTTTCAGTAAATTAAATGAGCAGATTATTGTTTTTGCCCTAAGCAGACATTACAGAACATGCCCGAGAAGATAAATGTAGAAAGCAAAATACAGCAAAAGATTGAGTACTTGTCAAAACCAAATTGAAGGCAGTAGGCAGCAAATTGGATTTTCCTTTACAATAACATGCAGTTCACATTCTACTACTGTAATGAATATTATAATGTGTGCTTTCTAATATAATATCTGGTGATGCATTTCTAGAACTATTTCTCAAAGCTTAAGGATATTCTTGCTATATCATGGCTCAGTACATAGTAATGATAAGTTTGTTCTGTTCACTGCATAGCCGTAAAGATATCTTTTTCTGAAGAGAAGAAAATATGAATCCCTAGATTTCTCTTTCAGATATGGTGATTTAAATCTGTCAATCTTTGCAGATTTGCAACAATGTTGTTGCAAAGTCCAGCTCCCAAACACTTACAGCTGCTATTAAAGCCATCACAGGTACAATAAACAAGGGTTAAACTGCACTGAAGGTTAAAAATAACACCGAATCCTGGGACTACCAATGCATTTTGCAGATAATGTGTCTGAAACAACTAGATTCCTTCTAATTTTATGAAAAATCCAAATTATGGATAATCATGAAAACATTTCCTCCCTTTTTAGACAGATGTAAATTGATCATAGAGGCTAGCAAGCACCTTTCTGGGGAATACTCCTGTGCTAGAGCTCACCCAGCCCAGCGTCCACTGAAATCAGCAGGCCCAATGTCTGCGCACAGCTCTGGGCACTGGGCCAGCAAAAGCATCGTCTGTGGACAGATGGCTCTAAGTGACATTCCCAGGAAAGTCACACTTTGATTCTGTTACTGAGCCCAGCTATTCTACAGGAGTGGATATTTTTTACAATTCTGGGACAACCTTTTGTTTTGCTGTGGATGAGAGGAAAGTGCTGGCATGTGCAAAGCAGTTGATGAAAAGAAAGAGGAGTCAAGAATTAAAGATCTTTTTATACCAGAGATTAAGCTTTCTATTTCAGAAATAAGAAGTATAGGCAAAAAAAGCAATAACATGAAATGAGACAGGACCATGTGGGTGAGGAGGGATGCCAGGTTGTCATAACACAGCAATATCTTTCTGACCAGTTTAGATCTTCAGGGAACATTTCTTGCTGAATTTAGCTTAAAAATAAGGTAATCAGAAAACACTGACATGCTGTGTCTGGAAGTGATAAAAAACGTACACGGATCTCAGCCTTGGGGATTAGTGTATATGTTCCATTCAGATAATAACTGAAAATGAGTTATACTTTGTACTGTATAAATGGTAATTAAAATAGAGAACATGAGAAAATATACTAGTACCTTGCAGTCAGTAAGAGTGATGTCAGTGACTTAGTTCAAGGTCACCCACAAAATGCTCCCTCAAGAGAAGCAAGCTAATGAGATAAAAGATGCTCACTTTCAGAAGTTCAGCCAGCGACCATACAAAAACTGAACAAAGCAGCTAAAAATACCTTTTTTTCTTAACTCCTTTCAGGAAAGCGCAGATTAGACATTTAAGAAAATATTAATTTGAGACAATAGTGAAAGGGAAAAAAAAGCCTGACATCATCTAATATCCTGATTTCCTGAACTAGATCCCTTAAAAAGTTTCTTCAACAGATATCTTCTGCATCAAAAGAAGCATAGCCAGCAGGTCAAGGGAGGTGGTCCTGCCCCTCTACTCTGTGCTGATAAGATCTCAGAAATACTGTGCCCGGATGTGGAGTAATCAGAGCAGGAGAGAAATGAATCATGGAGCACATCTAGATGAGGGCCATAGAAATGATCCAAGGGATGGAACACCTTTCCTACAAGGACAAGCTAAGATTTCTGGAGCTCTTCAGCCTGGAGAAGAGAAGGCTCAGGGGAAACCTGATAGTGGCCTCCCAGTGCCTAAGGGAAGAATATATGACTTTTTAGCAGGGTCTGGGTTTCAACCTAAAAGAGGGGAGATTTAGATTTTATACAAGGAAGAAGTTTTTTATGTTAAAGGTAGTGAGGTGGAAGCCCTGTCCCTGGAGACATTCATGGTGAGGCTGGAGAGGGCAGCTGAACAGCTGGAGTTATCCCTGCTCATTGCAGGGTAGTTGGAGCAAATGACCTTTAAGGATCCCTTCCAACTCAGATGATTCTATGACTTTGTGATAAGAAGGCTGAAAAGTTCAACGGCTCAAATCCACCTCAAAATTCAAGTGAGTCCTGGGTGTTACAGACACAAATTCGATGTCACAAGTCCCAAGTTATAGAGAAGTTTTCTGTTGATAATTGCAACAGATTCGTTACTGCAGATGCTATTCCTAGTACTAATCCTTCTTGGGAGGTAATCTGATGCCATGCAATTGTTTAATTATTAGTTATTGATCAAAGGATTTATAAAGCACATGAACCCAACAGGAAAGACGTTTAGTTTAAGACAAATGTATTTTAGAATAAAGATTGCAGATAGATGAAAATAATGGAAAAATATATATATTGTTTTTGTACTTCTTCTCTTGTAGACGATTACTGGATTGTGTTATCACTGCTACTAAGAAACTAAGAAATACAATGAAGATTCATTATTAAATCAAGGGGGAGCAGCTATCTCCAATTGTGCATAGAACACATGGGCAATACATGTATTTCAGAAAACTTAAGATTGAATAGAGAAAAACTAAGCATATTTTTAAAGTCTGGTAGTTACATGCAAACTTATAATATACTATAAGGAAGTCAAATCACCATCCCTTAAAATGTATGGTAGGCTGCCTAAAAAGAGGAAACAAAGCCAGTAGATGAACATAGCACATAGAAGGCAGGAGGCAGCTTTAAGCAGTGACTGCACTGTGGAATTTCTAGGAAAGATGGTGAGAAAAGAAATTATGATTGAAAAGCAAAAATTTTCTATTTTCATGAAATTGAACTTTTATTTTCAAGATGTGACTGAACAAAATCAAGAGACTTGAACAGGTAACAGTGCTCTGTATGTAACAAAAATACCTTCTTTAATGCAGTGTGCTGCATCTTCTTTTTACTTACTTGCAAACTGTAATATAGTTTCTCTTACTGTTACCACTAAATTACTTCAGGATTACGTTATTAAAAATCAGAAATTATTTCAAATATGTAAAGATTTATCATACTAAAAGACTGGAATTTTAAAACCATAAAAGCTTGAACAACAACATAACACCTTCAAAAATTCAGAGAGCTTTGTATTTTTCCCAACTGCCATAATACCTGCCAGTTTCAGGAGCAAATTGAAGTAAAAAAACATTACAGGATACTGCTAAGTTCAAAAATATAAAAAAACACATTTTCATACAGAGACAGCCACAGACAAAGAAGACAAAGAACAGTGTTTAACTGCCCAGAGGTCAACATAAACACATTAACTCATTAGAAGTCATAATGTTGTTGTGAGTTAGAATTGTACAAAGTGCTTTTCTATTACCATTTGTATTGTGGTAAAATCTTTCTTTCACAGCAAGAAAACAAGACGGATTTTACTAATGAAACCTTGAACTCTTTTTAATATAATTTGATTTAAAGAGAGATAGCTGAACAGCAAACAAGATACATGAGCTCAGTGAGCATCAACAAAGAGACAAAACAAAACAAACAAAAAAAAAACAACAGATCAGGAAACCAGAAAGAAATCCCACTTTTAAGCCCAGTAGGAATTAAATGCATTCTTTCCCTGGCTTGTTCAAAGACAATACTGGAAAGAAACAAAAATAAGATTCTGAGTGTTATGCACTTATTCAATGATGATATAAGTGAGTGCCTTGTTTTGAAAAGAGGGCAACAGCTAGAAGAAAAAGAGCAGAAAAATATAGATTAGAAAAAAATAAAAAATATGAACTTGGTAGACCAAGCAGATGTTATAAATTCATGCTGTTGTGTTTTAGCAAAGATGATCTGCTTGCCCATAACTCAATATTAAATTCTAAATATTTTTGCACTATACTATATTGTATATTGTATCCTATAGTGTATACAATTAACTTCTGAAGATAGCCACACCTATTTGGAAAGGATGGAGAAATTTTTCCTTTTAGCACTCAATGGCGTCAAATTTCTCCAAAGCCTATCATGAATGCCTATATATGCCTGCCTTTCAAATACGAACCCCAGACCTTGCTGGTGAACCTGAAGAATTTCCAAAATATTTAGTAACCAGTGGCAGAGAATCTCTGCTTGAACTTCAGTGGAAAAATCTTAGCAAGGCCACCTCAACAGGCATTGCGATCCTCAACGACTGAAAGTTTTGTTCCTTACAAAAGATGCAAGTTCAAAAACTAAACATGAAGCATGAAAAAGTGTAATGAAAGCAGAGAGAATTAAATGGAAGGACATAGAAACAGCCAAACATTTTGGGCTAAATATCAGGGCATGCAGAGAACAATGATTAAAGCGCTTAGAGAGATGAATTGAGGGAAAATAACTGAGCCTGTAAACAAGTATTTTAGAGACTAATTATCATCCTTCTTCTGTCTGATATAGTATCACAATAAATTGCACAAGAAATGTTATGTGTGCATCCCCTGATTGCGTAGTTCTGATCAGCTCAGACCTTGGTGTTCCTGTACCCATGCTGACCTCACTGCAGGGCACGGATCTCTCTGAGCTGAGGATCACAAGGTGGGAGAAGCAGCTTCTTCCCTCTCTCACAGGGATCTCACATAGAGCAATTCCCTTCACCTGACTTTGTGGAAACAGAAGAAGCCCAGCCCTGTTTTGGGGAAAACAATCATTTAACTCCCTGTTTCCATAAGCCCCTCAAATTAATCCCAGATTGGTTTGGCTCAAGCTTGTATTGGAAACCATACATATGATGTGACAACTTCATGTAGCATGGCAAAAGATTTGATAAGATGTTCAATGCTTCTAAGATGCAGAAGATAAAAGCCAAAAAGACAAGACAAAGCACTCGGGCCAAACCCAGCTTTCCAGTGGCAGCTCTCACTGAGGCTGGTAGTGCTGCAGGGCTGTGACATCACACACAGACCTGCTGCCCCTGCCAACTGCAATCAATAAACCTACAAGAGGGAGAGCGAATTTAATGGGTTCAAAGGACTTTGCTCAAAAGTACTCCTACTGTAACAGCAACCCAGCTAGAAGCACAGTGCGTGGATGTTTTGTTCATCGCATTTCTATACATTACAGTAGCCTGAGGCAGCTTTTTCCTTCCTTCTAAAATGCAATGAACACCGCCACAGGGTTTTGCAGCATCTGATCAATATTTACTTAGCCAGACAGTTTTAACAAGAACAAAAATATTCTCTCATGCACTGATTTTTTTTAAAACCTCTCAAGATGTGTCCATGTGGTTTTGAAGCAAGGCTTAAAGCCTTTAACAAGAAAAAGGAAGCAACTCAGAAATTGAAATTGATTCATTTTTAAACATTGTGAGTTGTTCAAACTGTAGCAAATACAGAATAAAGTTCATATTCAAAAGACAGATCTTTCTTGCTGAGTTGTAAAATCATTCATACAGCATTGAAAATTTAGCTCCCTAAACAGATTTAAACTCCACTGCTTCTGTGCAAATCGTCTATGGTAAAAACGTGATGACTATCAAAATAAATTGGGGTTTTTTTTGGTCATTTCTGTATTAGAACTCCTATATGTATATTTTTACTCCTTTAAATACATTCCTCTTAAATAAGGCTTGTTAAAAGCATATAAGCAATATATTGACTGTGTTGGATGGCATTGCTGTGGTCTGTTCTTTTCTGGTGAAGAAAGTGTGCACGTTATTCGCACAATGCCACATCAAAATAGTCTCTGCTCACAGTGAGGGTTGTACAGAAAGGCAAAAATAATCTACTTGTAAAAAATGTATTTTCTTGATGTTTTAAATATTCTCCACTGAGAGAGATTCATGTATCATTTAACACTACAAATCTGGATGATAGAAATTCTTCCTGAAGAAAGTCAAGGAGATGCTATTAGTGGCATTTAGTTATTGAGAAAAATACAATTTTAGAAGAACACTGCCCTAAGGTAAACTTTTCAAATGTTGCAAAAATATTTATTTCCTTCAGTATAAGTCAGTGTCTGAAAAATAAAAACACCCTTTTTTCACAGTATCTAATCTTTTTGAAGGAGTAATTGAAATATTTCAGATGTTATCCTCTACTATTACTAAAAGAGCAGCCAAATTCAGTGAGGCTAATTAGATGTTATTTAAGAGGCTAAGGTTTCTCTTACTACACTGAAAATGACAATGCAAAACCATACACTGCTTGCAAACAAGCACTAAGGAATCCACAGTCTAGAATGACAGAAATGAAACAAAAAGAAGTCTAAACTTGTATATTCCTCCTTCAGATCATGATCTCAACCTTTCTTTTTGTTCCATTTTTTTTTTTTTGTTTTAGTAGTTGTGTTAGTGATGGGTTGTTTTTATTTTTGTTGTTGTTGTTGTAATTGTTCAGATTTTATTTTTTCTTAAGCACGTTATTGCCTAATATTTGAAGTGCTGTGAGATGTCTTGAGTCTTGCAGGAGGGTATTACCCAGCAAAAATTTCACATTAAGTCACTTGAAACATGGGAGAGAGACTGGTACTCCAAGGGTCGGTGGGAGACATAGAAGTGATCTGCTGGAAATTGGTTATTACTTGTCAAAGCCAGTAAGGGTTAAAGAATCAACTCTGAAGTTTTCCTAGACTTTCCATACAGCTCTCGGCACCAAATGAGGGTGCAGCTTGGAAAATGTCTATAGCGTCCTCAGTGCTAAGAGACTGGACTGAAAATTTTCAGGCATAGTACTCATCTGTAGCAGAAGAAAGTAGAGCAGAAGGGATTAATGTATCTTCTAAGGTTCCAAAAGCTTTAGAAGATAACAGAAAAAAAAAAAAAATTGAGAACCAGGAGACTATTAAGCATGGTTAATAAGCAACAACTTCTCTCTTCTACTGCTCATATTTGATCCTTGGTTCCATTATCAGGCTTCAGCCCACTAAGACTCCCCAGTTACTAGGTTCTATGGCATGTAAACTCCTCAGGACACCAAATTTCTACAAACATTATTTTCCCACAAGAAAGATGTTTTCAGAATACAGAAAAAGGTTTTCAGAGTACAGAAAACTTCTAACAGAGTAATTTTTTTGGACGTTTAGAATTGTTCCCTGAAGACCAGCTTGTTTTAAATGCAAAAAGGGTGTTCTGCAGATCCACAGCGACAGTCTCCTCACACACTAAGACTGTAAGGCCATAAAGGATAGAGATGTTGCAGGGAAAGTTCTGAAAACCACAAGCAACAAAGACAAAAAATCCTCCGCTCCTACAAGTGTGAGGGACAATCAACTGTCACTTGTACTTTTGTGAATCCTTATGTGTTTGTTCCCCACACAGAAAGATTCCTTGAAGAAATTAGGGATTTGTTGAATCGTGTCCTTTGCTCTCAGATTCCAGATAGATTTTCGTATGTTATTCATTTAAAATAAACTGTTCTGCTACACTGCTACAACAAATCTCTTTCAGAATAACGAGATTTTTATGCAAGGTTTATTAGAACTGAAATGAAGACTTAAAGTTGCAACATAACAATTCATTTTCATTCCTGGCATTATGTAATTAGAATGCACATTTCATTTCTGTTACTTGCCACCCACCTTTCCCTCTACCCTCATTCTTTCCCAGTCAAAACTTAGGATGCAATATAATTGGAGACATCAGTAAATATGCTTCAGAACAGATTTCTTGAAAAGCTTTTAGTCCAGATTTTTCTAAAACAATGAATGCCAGTAAGAGATATAATGAGAAAGCATTAGAACACAGTGTTTCATTATCCAGTTTTCAGTTAGTGGCTACAAAAGTAGAAGTCTCTCCTCTATTCTCCTCCATTTACATAAAACCTATACCAAAGCAAGCCTGCCCTGAAAACATCAGTCTTTTTTCAGGACTTTTGGGTTTGAAGCAAACAACAGATCTGCACTCACGTTTATTTCCAGTTAACTACAGTTAGCCTTCCATACCAGAAGGTCCCAGTCAGTGCTGCTGCCTGAAATGCACAGTCAAGCAGCCACATGTTCCCTGCCCATATGTGGGAGTTCTCACTGGGTGAAGCTGGATTCCTTAGGGGTGGCCATGAGAGCCCATTTGAACACAACAAGGTGGGCACCAGACTATTTGTGAATCTGTAATCATTACAGCTCATATATTGAATGCAACTGAACTTTCAGCAAGGATAAAGTTTCCAAGCAAAAGATAAGAAAAGAAATTTGAACTTTCTGGAGATTTTCAGATCTGAAGAGGTCTGTGATGTTCTATTTTCCAGACTAAGGTGCCTAAGGCAAAAGAATATTTGTACTGACGGAATTATTTCTGGTTAGAACTCACACATGGAAAATGAATCTAAATATTAAATATAACCTAGCATGTAAAAAGCAAGGTGACAACTCAAATTGCTGTTTTAGCAAACAAGCATGAACTCTCGGAGAATCTTTCTGACAGAAAGGTAAGTAAATAATTAGACTCAATTCTGTGAGTGAGACTTCTCCCACACAAAAGCTATCTACACTACTATAATAACTTAGCAAAAGAATAATGCAGAACTGTTTGTACAAGTGATAATGTTAGTACAGACATTGCCGTGGGGTAATTTAGCTGGAGATGGAAGTGTTTATAAACAAAAAATCACAGCAATAATCTCACATTCTCATCTGGAACTGTACTCTAACCATTCCTTCGGTTCATTTCCCATTCTGTCATGTTTTTTTGTTATTTGTTGGAAAGTTATCACCTTAGTTATCACCAAGGAACTGTACTAATGAAGTACAGATTTGAACTAGATCAGTACAGTTTTGTGCTGGATCACTATATTGGATCAGTAGTTACTTTATTATGTTTACAAATTGCATAATCTTTACAGGAAAATAAAATTTTTACTCTCAGAATCCCCCAAAAAACCATAACTAAAAGGAACCTCAGGATTTGATCTAATCCATCTATTTATCACAGAGAAGGACTAGCAACAATAACCATTTCTGATGGTTGTCTCTCTAGCCCAGCTATCTGTCACAGTTGGACTTGATGAGCTTTTCCAACTGTAATGCTTCTATTATCTTGGCTTGCTCATTACTCAGTTTTCTCGATGTACTTGCAGGCACTTATGCAACTCATCACCTAATCCCATGCAAAAGGACACACCCCCAGCCAGTGCCTGCCCTTCCCTGCATGGAGGAGCCCCCCAGCAGCTTGGACCACCATCTTTCAGGACCTAATCATACATCATCAGGGACACACCAGCCATATTTTAAAAATTCCTGCACAGACCTTCTTTGAAAGACCTCAAAAAGTGAAGATTTCAGAAGCTGCACAAGAAACCCAGGCTACTGCTTAATCTTTAAAAAGTTTATCCTAACACCTTTCCTTGCTGCACTTTAAATGCATTCCTCTTGGTCCAAACATCACAGGCAAAAATACAATAATAAAAATACCTGTATCTGAGAAGCCTCTGTCTCCCAATTACTCAACAAGATCATGTTTTCCATACCTTTCTCTTGTGTTTTCCTCTAGACTTCACTAAAGAGAATAAGGAATGTGAGATTTTCCCCTCACCCCTCACTGCATTTTTGCTCTCCCCACTGCACTTACCAGAAGAACTACTTAGTGACTGTGATCCATTTCTTCACCAGATCTTCTGCCAGAACTGCAGGCAGAGCTGATTCCTCATCTGTGGCTGCTCTTCCCTGCTCTGCAGTTATGCAGCCCACTGATTGACAACCACAGGATTGGAATTCAAACTCTGTTTCTTCATCCACTTACAAAATAGAATTTTGTTCTTTTTTTTTTTCCTGTGTTTTTTTTTAACAATTTTCATTTGATCTCCCCAGACACAGAATTATCTTTCAATGATGTAATCCTTTATCTTTCCTAAATAAGGAACAGACATGCCTTGCTCATGTAAAAATCAAGAACAATGCAGCAGTGAGCAAACAATGGTAAATACACTAGTATTAAATCTTACTCTTTCCTATTGACTTACTAGGGCTTAATTCCCAAGTCTGAGCATTGGAAAGAAATGAGAACTGCTTTTGTTTGTTTGTTGTTCTTTTCTAATCGACTCCCCATTTTCTAAATCTCTCAGCTCTTTACCTTTCAGAAATAATTGGGATAATTAATGGGTGAGTAACAAATATGCCCTGCTGATTTCCCCAAAAGAAACAGCATTTAACAAGAAAAAAAATGTAAAGAAAAAAGAACAAAAAAACCCACAAATCAAACACTTGCTATTTCACAAACAGATGGAAACAAAGGAGGAAATGGAAATTCTAGGCAAGATGTTCCTTCACACCATATGCAACATTACATCTCATTGCAGATTCATCTTGTCACTACTGTAAAGAGTTTGGACACCTAAACTCTTCTACCATTTCCTGGTACCAACTTCAATGTGATTTTGAGCAAAACAGTAGCCCTATCATATGTCAAAAGCTCTTCCACACAATTTTGTTGGTGATAGCTTAAGCACCCTGCTGCCCCCCAGCTACGGGAGGCATCTGCATTCCTGTGCCACCACCCGCTGTAATGCTGAATGCTGACAAAGCTGCCAGAGCACTTACTGTGCTGAGTTAAAATAGAGAACTGGTCTCCTTGTAAAGCAACAAGAAAAAATTTTTTCAGCCTGATCAGTTCAGTGCCACCAAGTGTGAAGCTACAGACAAACTTGTCATTTTGGAGAAAATAGAGAAAATAACGCTTACTTCAGTAGCTCATGAGGTTCAGTTAAATGGTATTTGTCAAATGTTCTGACATCCCTAAAATTACATGGTCAACAGAAGTACATGAGTCAATGAAGCTAGATGCCATAGCATCACAACAGCATATGCTGCATGCTATAGAACATATATAGCACACAATATATGTATGCTATCCTGCTCCTACACACATTATGTTGCAACACACGAAGAGCAATGTGCAATGCTTGGATTCCCAGTCCTGGTTCAAGAAAAGGAACAAGACTGGAAGGACGAAAGTGAGCCCAATTTTCATTTACATTAAAGCAAAATCTGATAGCCTGTGTACACTTCCCAATTGTAATTGGTCTCTTTACAAAGCTGCTTGTAAATGCTATCTCCTTCATTCCAGATAAGTCACAGGGAATAGTTTATCCCACATGTGAATTTATTTTTTATTTTTGAATTTAAGGCAGACATGGTCACTAGAGAAGAATAATGAAGAAGCTTTCCCTAAAAATAGCATCCTGCTCCCTGTCCTCAGATAATACCCTTCCAAAAGAGTTATTTGTTTATTTTTAAATTCATGATGGCCGAATGAACTCAATTTCACCCTGAATTACACAGAACTATAAATCAAAAGTATTAAATACATATTTTTAATTTTGCCTTGAAAAAAGAGCCCAAGATGTATTAGGTTAAAATCTTTTATTTCCAAAGCAAAGTCTCCTGATTTCACAGGTAGTGGGGAAGATGGCACTCCCATTATCACAGCAAATATTTCAGTATTTAGAAAGAATGGAAACATTTTCTGAGGGTAGTCAAAAGTCATGTGCAGGAGCTACAGACTAGTAACCTGGCACTGAGCTGGGAGGATGAGAATGCAAGATTCGTACTTAATTAGGCAGGAAAAGCATATATTTGAATTCAAATATCTCACTTCTCATATATATGCCACACCCAGAAATACAATGTAGGTTGTACCTTAGTGAATAAATATTGAGAGAAATGAATTATTTTTAAATGCTGTGGCTTTGAACTGTTGAACAGAATTTAATGCGCACAGCACTGATCATGTAGTACACTATCAGTACTCTTGCATAAAAGACAGATACGTAATTGCAACCTAAATTCTGGCTCTCAGTATTAGGAAATCCATAAGGTTTCCCAAAAGGCTTCCTCTGAAACTTTCAGAAAACACTAGTAGGATCTGGAGGTAAGCAAGAAATGCAAAATAAGTCCCCAGTAGAGAAAATAGGCAGTAAGAAAACTACAATAAACGATCAATTCCTTCCTCTAAGACAGCTGCAGCTGTTTAAAGCATTAATGAACATTCTGGTGAATGAATTAACTACTCATAGATATGATTAACTACAGGAAAAAGTCAAGCTTGAATCTACCAAATGTATTAATATAATCTAACTTTAATATTAAAATCATGATATATTTCTAATATTTCTGTGGAGGAGTTCAATAAAGTAAGGTAGCATTTTAAAATAATCCTATTTTGAATAGCTGTGACATAGATTTTATTTAATTTTTGGCTCTTGTTTCAGACTGCGTGATTTCCCAAAAGGTGTATATGTTCAGGGTCATTGCAAAAGGGATGATTTATCGCCTAAATTCTTAATTTTCCAGTTCATTACCAAATCCTCATTTACTTTAGTACCTTGTTTTCCTCTGGCCAATGCATTATCCTTAGTGCTTCCAATTTTGTGTAAGTATACCATAATATCCACAGAACATTAGAAAAAAATAATTACGTGCAATCTTTCTGAAAAACAAATCCTTACAACTAAACCACATTCTCCTGATATACAAGAAGATAAAAGATGGAAAACACACTTGATATCATTCATCTACTAGAAAAGCACCTCTTTCTTTCCAGACAATTAAAATGATATGTTTGGGGCTGCAAAGGATATATTGTAATTTCAAAAAGAAGAGGAGAACATTAACCTAAAATTTAAAAAAAATACTTCAGGATATTTTCCAAATAGAAAGAACTACGTGTAGATTAACTGGTAGCTTTCTGGATATATTAGCTCTCTAGTAGTATCATTATATCACACTGAACTGTAAGAACAAACATTTCAAAGTGAAGGAACTAATAAAAGAAATTCAAATACCAGCTGGGAAAATTTGACCTTTGGTTAATTTCTTCAGAACAGGGACAGCTTTTTAGTTACGATACTATTCCAAATAATGTCAGAGATAGAATTACTATGGACAGAGCTATACAGCTATATTACCCGCATTTGACCAAAGGCATCATTGTTCCATGGAGGTACATTCTTGACTTTCCCAATATAGTGCAATATGTGCACAGATGAAAAATGGAATCCCCTGAGCCCCATATTCTGGTATATTTATCTCCAAGCCTGTATACAAATTAATATTACTAGTTTTAGAATATTAATGACTTATAATAATAGCTATGCTGAAAATGTATAGGAAAAGCATTTAAAATTAATAAGTAGGAAATACATATACCAGGTGTTTTAACTACTATGTTCTCTGATTAGAAAAAAAGTAACTGCCTTAAAAGATGCTTTAGAAAGTATATACATGCAAAACACTAAATAAGTGTAATTAAACACAGATATAGGAGAAATATTACTAGATTAATGAAAAGATAGTATATGAATGAAACACTGCTAATACCAGTGACATGTTTCTTGAAGCTAGTACATAATTAATTGCTAACACATTTTTGCAGGGTGAAAGGGCGGTAGAAATTAGGAGGACAGGAATACAGAGGAAGTTTCTTTTAATTCTGTCTGTATATTTAAATCACAGCCCAACACAAAATAGTCATCTTAGCACATGCCATGTCAACAGTAATAGTAAAAGAAACAGCACAGTGATGCTTCAAAGAGGGACAAGAAATTGTTAAATCTCACTCCTGTTCCCATTTATTCTTTTTAGTGACTTTACATGGACCCAGGGTTGAAAGACAAGTTCCATACCCCTGATTCTCCTGAAGAATATAATGCAGAAACTACCTCTCTTTCTTTTATTTGCAGTATGGAAGTTCCAAATACTTCCTTTTGCAAACTTCAGCTGTGGTTAATATGCAGCAGTCAGAAATGAAATATATGCAGTACACTGTCTCCAAAACACACCAAATTATGTCACGATCAATACCTTCTTCCATCCAGAAACCTATTAAACAACAATGAAGGTCAAATAGCACTGGTCTGATTTTTCTCACTGCAGATATTAATGAACACATGGAAGCATTTTGCACTAGCTTCAGCTTCAGAATCTGAAAGGGGCAGTGATGCAGTTTCTAAAGAAAATGCAACACAGCAATCTCATCCTAAGAGAAACAGATGTGAATAATCCCGAAACAATGAGAAAACGTCACACTTCTTTAAACATGAAACAAAGGACTCACTTTAGTGTTCTTTTCTGGTCATTGGAGCAAAGTTCACTGCCAAGGAAATTCTGTAATGTGAAGCAGAACAGTACTCAGTCTCTGCACAGGAGACGTGTCCTTGTTTCTGTATTCTGGCAGCTACATGCACACCCAATAAGCAGAGCAGCAGCACTCAGCACACAAGCGAGAGTCCACTCTTGCCAATGAATTCTCTGAGGAAAGCAAGAACTCCTTCCTCTGCTGTAATTTCAGAGGAAGTCAACTCATGGTCCAAGGCAAGAAGAGCAGTTGACTACCTACAAATACCTACTGAAGAGTGATCAGTACTCACATTCTGCATTTTTTTTGGGGGGGGGGGGGTAAATAGCAATGTTTTCCCCATTCTCACATCACAGGAAAGTGATTACCTTAGTAGCATCCCTGAATTCTAATTACAAAGTAAAATAATAGCAGAAAACATTTTAAAAGCTCCATCATAATACTGTTCCTGCTATTGATTATTATGATTCTCCCTTGTAGTTTGCCCCGTGTCTCTTTAGTGAAGAACTGGATCAAGATGATACAACTTCAAATGAATCACCATATCTAGATGTAATCTGACAACTTTTCTAATGCTACTGTGACACCAGACCACACAAAGCAAAATGATAACACCTTAGATCTCTTGCATAACATGTAAAAATATGTATTAGCCAGAGAACATCTACTGTAGTACATTATGTTCCTCTTATTGCTGGAAGCTTCTTAATGGGAATATGTACAGAAAACCGATTTAGGATTGCTTCATTCGATGAAGCATCTCTACTTTTCAGTTTTGCGGATGCAGTCTCACACTGTCACATTAAGGAACAGACATAAGTTTAAATTCCTGCTGACTGAGCAACACTGGAAGACAGCCTCTGAAGTAACGCAATGCAACCCGTGCTACAGCAGGGCAAATTGGAGAATTAACTCTAATAAACAGAAATTATTATTGTTGCCATATGACAGAAACATTAGGAAAAGATTTGGTCTAATATTTTGGAAAAAAAAAAAAAAAATTCCATTTCAGTTTTTGTGTCTGAAGGTAGAAATTTTCCAGATTAGTACTGAAGCCTATGTCTTAGTAGTGTCTTACCAGCTATGGAAACAGTTTCTAAAAAGTGAATAAAAAATGTTCATCTTGTCACATTTTATCCTTTTGGGGTACATTAATCTGACAGCACTGTGAATTAGTTTTTCTCAGCAGAAATAGACCATATGTATGTATTTGTGAATGATTCCAGCCCACAGCTACTGAGTTTTTACATTTTCTCAGCTATCAACATAGTTATGGATTATAGGCCTATGGTGAAACTCATGAAACGACTCCTTCCATATGTTGACAGCTGCTGTAATGACAAAAAATAAAGAAAAGGCTATCCTTCAACAACATAGTACAAATAAATCCTAACCACTTTATGTCTCACGGGATGCAATGGTTGCTACTTTACCATTATCACGGCACCTGATACAGCACTGGTAGATCATTGACCTGAAGTAGTTATACTCTAAACAGGATGAGACAATGCAAGTAGAGATTTGCACATGGGGGCAGAAGCAGAGATACGGCTGAACAACAAACAGAAAAACTGGATGGTGAAGAGGAAGAAAAATGAAGCCCACTTAAAAAACATTCAAAGAAAATGTGAAGATGAAGCACAGTGCACTGCCAAGGTGTAGCTACAGGATGAAATATGTACATACAAAGGAGATAAACAGAGCACTAGAATCAGAGACTATGTGGTGAAAGAACAATGTAATTAAGGAAAAACATTCAAAAGAACAAGTTGTTGCCCTAAAGAATAGACACAAGAAAGACATTCTGTTTAACGATCTGGAAAAGGGATTTGATGAAGCACATATGTAAAAATTCAAATAGTTCCTGAAAAAACAGGAATGAAATGAAAGATTCCTTTAATTATTCTATTTCTTTTAATCTTGTTTTGCATTTGACAGATGTATTTTTGAGCTGTTATTGTAGTCAAAATGACAAGAATCTAATTGCTGAAGATACTGGGTAGAAATGGGTAAGTTTTTTCAAGTTTTACTAACTGAAAGATAGAGCTTTTCTGTCAGCAGCAAGAAAAGAAGAAAATCTGCTGATACATCACACATCTCAACAGAAATATAAACTCTAAGAGGACTCATCCCATTTTGCAGGAAAAAAACCAAACAAGAAATTATGTATAGATGATGCACAGAAAAGGGTGAGAATGAAGCAAGCCTGGATATGCTTTCAAAGTGTAAGAATTTCAATTTGCTGTATTCAGCAGAAGCAATCATTTTTCTTAATATCTTGGTTCATGTTTTCTTCTGGAAGCAATAGGCTGGATAAAGTTAAAAATGTAAATCTGAAACTATTCTAAGCATAATAGTGGATTTTTATTCTAGTGCACATTATTACACTTCTAAAGATGGAGATGAATATAGAGACAAAAAAATTGTCGAATTATATAAAAGCCATCAAGCCACTGAAGAGAAAATAAATGAAGGAATATACTTTTCTCAGGGGGAGGTGTTATTCACCTTCTTTACACTGATCTGTCACCAAAATACTCAAATATTTTTTAATTGCCTGTCATGCCCTACTATCTTTTTTTTTATTATTATTTTTATTTTTTTGTGGATTAATCACTCTGGATTTTCCTTACTTCTTACTTCTATTAATTTTGTCAATATTGTCCCCTCTTATTGCCATTAAAAAATTGCTAAGAGGATGAATTTCAAACAGCCAGTCAGGTAATTGTTTCTAAATTTGAAATTTCACTAACTTTCTCCACCCTAAGTCAGCCAACTAGAGATCACCCTTTAAAGTATGCAAAATACATACTCCTTCTTGGCTTCTGGTACCTGCTTTTCTCTAAAGATCTTGATTCAGTTTTGCATCCTAAAATGTAGTTTGAAGCCCTATCCTGCACTAGGCTTAAATCAGGGGGATTTTACATGAGGGTTAATGCCAACTTCGAGAACCAATACCCTAATTCAATTTCTGTCAGGAACCTGCCTTTTAATTCAGTTATCTAAAAATTAGCAATCATATAACATTAGACATCAATTTCTCCATGTAAACAACGCAGAAAATGTTCAGATTGAAGTGCCTTCTAGAGTACAAGCACAAGCTATTATCATTGCTAGCATTAACCAATAACATTAAAAATTGTCCTTTAAAATTCAGTGTCTCATCACAGGGAGAGAAAGCTGGACCATAGAGTTTTAGAATCAATTCCATGCAGAATATCCCAGTGTTGACTCTTGGATTTTGAAGAGAAAATACTCATCAGTCCTAGGAGCAAATGAGAAGGAGAGCAAAGAACTAACAAAAAACATTACTCAGCTTCATCTTCTTTTGTGAGAAATTCCTCTGACTCTCATCCAAGCAGAGAATTGGAATTAGACCTCCTCGTGTGACTCAAGAGAGTAACACAGGCTGCTAGAGGCACTGCAAGCTGCCTGCTTGCTCAGTGCTCTGTCTAAAGAAACTGAAAAATGTACAAGGACTACACCATTTTAGTGCCTGTGCTAGACATGAAAGTTTCTTATCTCTTTTTCTTTTCCATTCTTTTTTTTTTTTTTTTTTGAGAAAGCATGTCAAACGAAGGAAAATGAATCACAGCCTGCAATAACACAATAATCCATTCCCATGGCATGATTGTCTGTTATCCTGGCACTGCTTATCATGCATTACAAAATTTACAATAAAAATCAAGAGCAGGTAAATGAAAAATTGAAACACCGCCTAATATATCTCATAACGTTTAGATACTTTTCTTTTTCAAGATTACTTTTCTGTGAATACAATCAGGGACATTTCTCAGTTCAGCAGATAAATTGAACAACTGCTCTTTCAAGTATGAAGACAACTGCCGTGACATAGGAATATTTTGCTTTTTCTACAGTATATATTGAGCAAACCATTTAAATAACACTAAGATATGTCCTACAGTGTAAATCATCACTTGATTTACAAGACATTGTACATTACACAGTAGCGTTAGATTTTGAAAGAAATGGATGCAACATATGGATAGATATAACATAGGAAACAAATAGTATTTGTCAATATGAGCAATTTAATTTATATATTTCACTGTAAGACTGATCTGTATCTTCATTTTCTTCCCCATCCATGAAGTGATTCTCAGTCATGATAAACTGTAAAATACCATAAAATCTGGTAAAAAAAAAAAAAAAAAAAACATCAGCAACTTCACCTTAAACCAAGACAACCCCATAGCAGGTTTGGAAGTGTGCATTATACACAGAAAGTGATGACTTCTGTATCAGGAAAGAGAAAATTCCCCACACACAGGCTCCCACTGTTCTTTCTCTTCTATTATCAGAACTGTATGCAAAGTCAATTCAGTATTTTCTAACATTTCTATTTTCCAAGGCAAGAAACAGTTGCATTTGCAGCATATGCTGTAAGGTTGTTTCCTTGGTGGCTGGGACAAGTTCTGCCTTGTAAGCCTGTATGCCTCATTTTAGCAACACATCCAAAGCAATTATTGTCTAAACTCATAATAATCTGAAAAGACCTTTACTGTTTCAGACAGTTAAACTATTTTTATTTGGTTATATTGTTTTCCACTCCTAAATCTGTTAGTTACTATGCCAATTTTATACAAAGCTTTCTTTCCTTTCTTGTTTCTGTTAAAATTTGTTGTCAAAACCACATTCTTATTTCCACTAATATTGTCTATGAGAATGCTTGATGCACATGACAGAATTATGTGAAAGCACTACTGCAGGATTTCATAGTTTAAATTTTATATGGCTGAGGACCATTTTCATTTCAGTCTTTCAACTGCTATTATTTTAAAGCAACAACAATAACTTCACTCTCTAGGTCTTACTGCAGGACGTTATGAGCTCTATTTTTTCAGAATACGTAAATATGTAGCTTGGACATTTGCCAGCAAATGAAGCATACCATAGTGTTAAAGCTTACTAAGGTCACTGCAGAAGGCTTTGAGACAGAATACAAACGTTTACTTTAATTGTATGCTGAACAAGTGTAATATCCCCTCTGCCTTCCAAACTCTACGTACTTCTTGGTCCTGTCTCAGGAGCCCCAAATGAAATGTGATAAAAACAATTAGATACATACAATAAATTCTCCCTGCAAGGCTTACATTGCTATTTCTGAATGTGATTTGTGGTCTTTTTCTACACGGAGGAGAGTGAGAATAGTTTAGGAACCAAAGCAAAATTCTTGCGGAGGATTATTTAGTACTTCAGTGGGAAATTGAGCAAGACAGGCACTAGATGAGAGTCCTTGATGATACCTCAAGTACTGTCAGACTGTAAATATCTTCAACAGCACCAAGAAGAATGTCAGTGCAGAGATTTAGAGAGAGTAATTATGGGTTTACATGGCTTCAGCTTGTTTGCTCAGCTTGTTTATGTAAGAGTCTGTAACTGATGAAATACGTCTCCATAAACCAATGTTTGCAGCTGTGAACAGCCCATGATCTGCTGCTGGAAGGTTCCCTCAGCAAATATGTGTCTACACACCCTATTGCTGTGATGTCTACTTATTTATCACATTTTCTTTTGCAAGATTCATTAGAAGTATTTCTTATTGAAAACAATAAAGAATTTAGTCTTTTATCTGAATTTATCACTTTTCACTAGAGACTCTGTTCATTTAAGGATAAAAGGGAACAGCTGAAAATGGCCAAGCTTAGTTTATAAATGCTTTTTTTCTGTTGTGTCTCATCCTAGGAACTGAAAACAGTCATCCTCCATGAATCTATGAGCAGCTCAGATAGCTCTCTGCTTTTATAACATGGGTTTGCCAAAAATACACAGAACTGCTATGCTGACATACAAAATTCAGGAGTCAATAAAGCACTCAATTTCAGTTGCAATTTACTAGATTTACTTTACATTTTTAGCCCTGAGGGCAACCCCGTGTGAAGAACAGACTTCATGTGATTTCCTGACCTGCTACATCATTGTCTCTATTGTACTATTCCTCTAGGGGACACTGTTCAGGTCAGGAGTTAGGACTAGATAATCCATCTCCAGAGATTCCTTCCAATCACAACCATTTTGTGCTGGAAATATTTTCCTTTTACTGCAGATGATGTGTAGTGATTCTGATGACTACTGGTTCTTCTGCCATTTCTAAATGGGAGCATGGGCTTCCAGAGAGGATATATTATAAAGAGTATTTCAGGACATGCATTTCCACTGATTTAGAAGATGTGGGAGAATTTTCATCAATAATAATAGTTTTAGTTTAAAAATTGATTCTGTGAGTGAAAAACCATTAGAATACTTCCTGTCAAAATCATCATAAAATGAAAAAAAAAAATACAAGGAAAAATCATTTGAGAGAAAAATTATCCAATTTAAGATAAAAGTAAAGAGAAAAAAAATTAAGTTCCATTTCTAAAAAAAATTCCTAGGTCATGCATTTCTGGTGCAAGCAATACAAGCCTTTTTATTTAATTTAATTTTATTTTTTAATAATCAAACCTTTGTTCGTGTAGAAACTTCAATAATTCTCAAAAATAAGTCTTTCAAGATTCTTTGATTTTTATCCAGTTTTTATCTTAAATCTAGCAGTAGCACTCAGCATTTTTCTTTTGGTACAATGGTCTGCATCTAAAATATTCGTCATAGTACTCAGCTAAGAAAGGCATTCTTTTATTAGAAAATGTATTCCAAAACTAAATTAGCATTTTCTAGATGGAATAATACATCTGAACTTGAGGAAATACAGTCACTGATGCTTAGTATGAATGATGTACTCAAAATAAAGATGAGAATAATAAAGGTTGTACACAACAGATTTTGTAAAAGAAGAATCTTCTGACTGATATAAGGAAGCCAACACCATTTACCTCTGTCCTCTGGCTTTCTAGCAAGATAATGGAGTCTTACTCTGCAAAATACAAGTCTCACAGATGTGGTAGGTGGGAAATCCTACTCCCCAAAAAGAAGTCAGCGATGGAAAAATCTTTCACTGACTTCAGCAGGATTAAGTTTCAATCCAAGGACTTCTTACCCTGTGAGGTCTTACAACATGTTAAAGTACTGGAACAAAAAAGTGTTCCTAAGAAAAGCCAGGATAAAGGAACTGACTGAAAATAATATCCAGAGAATACTCTTGTCTTTCACTTTATCTCCAGAGGCGCTGAATAAAAGACAAAGAATAACATAATACAGAGAGGAATTCTCTGCCAAAATTCAGTGAAGTTTTTTCTCAAAAATATACAAAAATTTCAAGCTTTGGGAGGAGAGGAAGAATTGAGCTAAATTATGTTGTTACAGGATGAATCAACCAAATACAGTGTTGAAATAAAGATTTTTTTTGTGTGTGTGTACATGCTTGACATTAACCTGCCACTAGCTCAGGTGCATACAACTTGTCCACGCTGACAAATTGTGGTTTTCTTCCATAAAAAGTACTTGTGTGTTGGAACAGTTATAGTTTGGTCACATATCTTTGTATTTGTAGCAAAAGAGGCACATGAATCAAGATGAATCAAAACTTAGCACAACACAACTGAAGTGGCTTGTTGGTCAGTTTCAAATGTAACAAAGCATTTCAGTTCAAAGAATGTAGAATTAAAATATATTTTTCCCATATTGTGCTATTATTTAAGATTTATTTTTTGTGTGAACAGAGCACACTGAGAAGCTTGACTTTTTAGAAAGGAGGCACAATACTAGATGATACCAAACCACAGAGGAAAAAGTTGATGTCAGACTCCGGAAGAGAATTGTCCATACAATATTGGTTTAAATTGTTTTCAAGAAAATAGCTTTAGTTAAATAACTAAATAACTGTGTTTATATTGCTTTTGCAGAGATCTCCTAATTTGACTGACATTTATCTCTGATATCTTTGTTATCTCCTTTGTAATAGAAACAACTCAGATAGATAGAAGCTACATAAAATATGCAATTATATAAATAGAGTGTACGGATTGATGTCTACATACATGTGTTTCTGTAGCTTCTAAAATTAAATGAAACCAAAAAGTTCCTTTTTTTACTACTATAGTGAACTAAGCTGCTATAACACTTAAACAAAAGGCATATAATATCGTACTTAAGGTAGTACAGTAAATTAGTACAGATGTAATGGGAAAGAAGGGGCATTTAGCCATTTTACTTTACTTAAATAAGACCATTATTAAAATACAGCCTATAGCACAGTATCAGTCCTCAATACTACACATATTCAAAGGCAGGTAAACATTGAGATTGCTTTCAACAGAATATTACCCAATACCATTTTTGCAATGCTTGAAAAACAGAGAGAGAGTGTAATGCAGTAGACAGAAAGAAGATAGACAAGAAAAGGTGAATGCCCCAAGATAACAAAGTAGAAAAGGAAAAAACAGAAGAAACACCAAATAAAATTTATATTTTGAGGACTATCTTTGCAGACCAGAGAACTAGAAATATGCATTTACACTGAGAAGGTTGAGTTAGTCTCATCATTCTAAAAGACATTCTAAAACTCAGTAAGCATAACTCAAAAACAGAGTGGCTGGAGACATGACCTTCGTATCATCTCTACTCTTTGATTGCCAAACTCTAAAGAGAATCTTTTAAAGAGGGCAAGATGCAACCCACTGTGTGTGTGGCAGATAAAGCTTTTTCTTGCACAGCATTGAAAAACAGCAGCATGTTTTACAAAATAGTCATCTGTGAGAGGCAGAGTTAAACTGCATAATAAGCCCTGGAATACTAATTAAAATGTGAAAACAAAACATTCAGTTCTTCCATCACTTTAAAAATTGTTCCAATGATTGACAGAAAATTTTCAACCCAAAATATATTTCATGTCTCGTACTGGAGTTACATCAGAATTTATTTCAACACTTGTCTCACAATATAATCTGACTCTTTGCCAACATGTTCAAACAAATCACGTTATCCATTAGTTTAGAGGACAAATAATTACAGGTGCATGGGGTAATCTATTCATTCTGAATATTCAACACCTCGAAACTCTATTTTATTACTATTTCTAAAAGCAAAACAAGGCTTAAGTATGCCTGAAGTGTATGCAGGCTCTCCACAAGCCTTTCACATAGGAAAGAATTGTATGGCCTGTTTATTATAAGAGACCAAGCAATTCAGGTTGAATTCAACAGGTGAAATCATTATTGCATGAAGATTTCCTGCTTTAATAGCGTATGTGGACATATATAAATAAAAATGCTTTTGTACACAGGTTACTCCAAGCATCTGCACTGTGCTTCCAATCTCATGGCCATGAGTAGTGGATTTGGCCATATACACTTGCACATAGCTAAATTTATCCAGCAGCATAAATAAACTATCTGGAAGAGTGAATAAGAAGTGGAAGAAATGGCTGCGGGGAAGATAGCAAGACAGAGAAAGTAAGAAAAGAAAGGGATTATCCAATAAGATAAATATTTTCTGGAGTTGCAGAAAGTTTAATAACAGTGTGTTGTAATTTACACAGAGGTATGGAAAAATCAATACAGTTTCCACCTCCCAGAATTCTAGAGATGTCAGCTCAAAAGGAGTGCAGCACTTAAATTATGTATTTCCTGTTATTCTTGGTCAGCAGCTGATCTCCTGCTGAGTATTGTGAAAAAGTTTTGGATTCCTAGAGGATGGTAGGTGCTGTCTAGCATATCTGACTGATGTTGTGAGCAGAAAGTGAAAAAGAGAAAAGGCAAAATAAGGATTTGAAACTAAAGAGATGTATTTTCTCTCATAAGAAAACATGGAAGGTTTCAAAGTTTTACAAGAGAGAATTAAGAATAATCTGTTCAAAAGTATATTATTTGAAAGTCAAGAATGTCTAGTAGATTGGATGGAAATCCAAGTACGTGTAGATTTTTTTTTCTGTCAAAAAGCAGGGTCACTTACTTGATAATACGCAACAATTTGCATTTCAATGCTAATGCTGGAAAAGTAGTGATTGCAAAAGATTTAGATCATTTGAGACTGTGGATCAGAAATGTGATGCCATTTAGGATTCAGCTACATTCTCAGACTACTCTTAACTATTCAAAACAATCTCTGGGAAATAAAGGTTTTCAGGCATCAGGTAGGTTCCCAGCAGCATGTACCAAACTTACATACTGAACTGCTTATTTCAAAGACCTAGTCAGGCTGGACAGTCCCATTCCTGTTCTCCACACAACAGAGCAGCTGGAGGAAAACAAAACAAAACCCAGCCAACCACTTCAGCTGCATTCTCATTCCTCCATAGACTGTTCCCCTTGTGAGAAAATTCCTCTCTCTAAGAAATATAAACAAGTTAAACCAGAAGTATACAGTTGAATAGCATGCATCCAATTTTTCCTGATTAACAGATAGGCCATCAACTGACAGACATTAGAGTAATCAATAGCAATCAGCTGGACTGACTATGCATCTTTTTTCACAGGCTTCCTTACTTTGGCCTGGTAATATGGCTAGAGGTTAACGTTGAACAAGGACACTATCAATCATCATTCACAGAACATAAAAGCTGACATGCACACAGATGAAATTCCTACAAAGATGTTTAGAAATGAAGCTCAAAATAATTCCCTATCTGACCAGATTGTAATTTCTCTGAGACATCTGAGGACAAACTATTTTTTATCCCTATCTATAGATGCTAACTGTGGACTAACAAGTCTCTGGGTCTCAGCTCTCACACTGTAAGGCCAACAGTTGCTGTGCAGATCTCCTAGCAAGTCTGGGAACTGGCTGATCCAAACAGAATCCCATCCACCTTTTATGTAACAGCAAAAGTTTTGGTGGGAGTTGTACTTTACCCTTCCTCTCCTCAGTCTGCAAAACAGTCTGACAGCCTGAGACATGGATGATAATGGTGAACTGTCTTAGGCCCAACACATAAATTCCATTCATCTATGAGGTTTTGACAAAAATCCAGGAAGATAAGGAAATTAACTCGTTACATACTTTCAGCTAACAGGTTACAAAGATAAACCCATTCTAACTATGCCATTAGCAACAGAATTCCCAGCAAATTCATACGACCTCTATAAAAGCACTGATTTGGCAGAAACACCTCAAAACACATCCCAGCTTGAAAAATGATTTCAAGAACTCAAGAAAATGAGACAGGAAACTATCACTTCTATTCAGCTCTGAACAGAGCCGAAATGTATAAATCATAGTTCACAAAAGTAATATGGGGAGGAGAATTTCACTGCACCACAGATGATGAATCCCAAGCAGATAACCTTCAAAAGATGCACACATCACTATCCCAGAGAGAAGATTCCAATGGAAAGCAATTTCACACTTCTTATACATCACTGTAATCAGTCAGAGTGAATTAGTATAACCTGAGGACAAGGCATTATCAAACAGGGTCCTGACCCAGTGAAGCACTTAATCTTAAGCACCTGAGTTGTTCCATTAAGTCACATATATGAGCAAATTAAACTTGGACCAGCACTAAAAATAACAGAAATAATTTCTAGCAAACAGCTAGATTTCAATGCAGCTTCTTGATCGATTCATAAGTCACCCATAACAATACCCTTATTTTTCAAACTGTACTAAATTATTTAGCATAACACCAGCATATTTCTGTCACTAGAACTTGCGCTGAACAGCATTCATAGTTCATGAAGTTCAAAGTTGTTATAAGAATGTTGATCCATCATATATTATTTACAAATAATGAGCCATATCTTTTTTTTCAGTGACAAATAGAGTACAGTTTTTGAATAAGGTTTCTGTTTTGCATATTTTAACAAGTTCAGAATTCACTAATACGTACATGACATTTTCATTCTCTGAAAAAAATTCTTTCCTTAGTCACTAAACATATTTCAGGAAAACAACATAAATGAAATCAAAGCATACTATTTTACTTTTATCTGGACAGTTAGTCTGATGCATAATTTTTTAGAATAATATCAATTTTGCTGTACATGAGTTAACACGTCAAAAGAGAAAGCAGATTTACACTGAAAAATTGTGAAAAGAAATGCTCCTTAATCAGCAATACAGTCTCAAAATGACAGAGGAACAATGAAATTTTTCCAATCGAGCAAGAAAGAAAACTTAGAAACCTGTGATTTTACATGTTCAGTATAGCTAGATAAAATGCCAGAGATTTGAAATATGGTTAAGAGCAAAAATAAGATTAGACAGCCCCAAGATTGGCTTGAGAATCGTTCAACTTTAACCAGTAACTTGCAACATCTGCAGAAGACAAATAACTTTAATATATAAAAGTACTATAAGCATAGATAGGTCAGCCTTCGTCTACAGAGAGTTTGGTTCGGCCACTTTGATTCAATCTAAGATGATTTAAGTTTTCCGAACAATTTAATTTTGCTGTTCCAAGGGTTAGAGCCTTGACCAAGGTAAAATGAAAGCAGAAGTGACAAAGGGAAGGGAAGATGAGCCCTGGAAAGCAGGACTGTGGAATGATGGGAAGGAAGCATCAATGTCTGCAGCACTGATGTACTTGGAGAGTATTACATTCCACTAATACAGACAATTTAGTATTACTTTGATGTATACATTTTTGGCAGGACACCTACCAGAAATGTTACATCTGCATATTCATGGTATAAAAATATCAACTTTAATGTTTACGATAGCAACATAGCATTAAATGTGTGCTTAGTTTATACATAGAGTACGTACTAACATGGTGAATAATACCAACATTTTTCATTTATTTTCTACCACTTCATAATCCCTTACAAAAACCAACATTTTAAAGTAACCACAATTTAATGAGGTTTCAGATTGCTGTTCCCTTTTAAATTGAGGCTTAGAGCTTTCACATGCTGAGAATTATCTAAAATCTTGAGTTACATTACCTTATCAGAACACAATACAGCCAAAAAAAAAAAAAAAAAAAAAAAGCTACTGCTAATCATAAGCCAAATCACAAATCAGTTCTTGCTGTTATAATCAATTCCTAATTGAAGTGGGATTTTAAACTACAATAACACTTACTAGTTTCAGGAATGGAAACCAAAGGTCTGTTTCAAACTTCTCAAGCAAATGCTTTCCTTCATGCTTGTGAAGTTTATTAGATACAGACAGGGAAGTAAACTCTAATGGCACCATCACTGCTCTCTTTTTCACATTCTCATGCATTCATAGAAGGTAGTAAAAAGAAAAAAACAGAACAAAAACAAGTACCAAAAAGCCCCATGTTTGGGCTAATCAGACTTAAACTAAATAATAACATTCCCTCACAGGTTTGCACTCCATCCACCTAATCTGACTACGACGTCTGAACAAAGTAAAAAAAAAACAAAAATTTTTTATTACTTTTGCATTAATTCTTTTCTTAAAGAGACTCAACATTAAATCCTTTTTGAACTACAAACTTCAGAAAAAAACTTCATATTAAGAAAAAAATAAAGTGAGATAAAGGGATGACTTTCCATTGACCTCTCCCATGAAAGTTTCACCAGAGATATATTAAACACTAAAGGTACCACAAATATCTTCTTTTTTTTCCCCAGGAGGAAATGACAGGCTATTATCTGCATGCTTATGTTACTCCTTCGGAAAAGAATTAAAAATACACATTTGCATCCTGGGATAAGGATTGTTTTTTCCTCCCTTGACATTAACCTGCAGTCCATTTCATTTTTAACAAGTAAATTATGAAATAATTTTCCACTGGCTGCAATACTGCAACTTTTCACTTCAGCTTCCTCGTTGTTGCTGTTGGCAGCTGGATTGACTGAGAATTTCACCCATTTTAGACACAAACCATCTGCTCTATGTTTCTACTGTATGTCTGTCAGATTTTTTTTTCCTTTGCTTAATTCAGCACCCTTCAGCCACAGGGTATGCTCCCGTCACTCAGCAATGACCAAACCCCAGTGTGCCATCAACACTGTTTCGTGCGAAACCCCGACAACCATGACAGAATTGCACATGCGCTGGAACTGAACCTGAAAATAAACTGTCAAGTGTTGACACAAAGCCCCCTCACCCCAAATCTATAGGATTATACCTTTGAAATGAATCCTGTAGCTGCTGCGCGCACCAGAATCTTTAGGAAAGTACATAAGCTAAACTTTTGTTCTTTTATTCAAAAGGATCAAATGCAGTAGCCAGAGCCTTTTCAGTGTATCACAAAATCAAATTCAGACTGATCACATGTAAGGCACTGCCTTTTGTCTTTCCTAACCGTTTCATTAATAATCATTAAATATATCCCACCAATGTCTATATTGTTTCTATATAGGATAAAGTGACAATGATTCAAGGAAAGAAGTAAAAATCCTAAAAAGTAGGGATTAGCATACAAGATTTCATGCAGTTAGGGCCTTGTCAATACAACTCTCCTCTTCATTCTTTTAATCAACTTTTGCTTGTCCAGATAAAAAAATCTCCTTCATCTGAATGTCTGAACGTCTGCTGTGGTCAGCATTTCTGAGGAAAGAAATGGTCATGATACAAAATATGACTGTAAGTTAATCACTAATTGATAATTAGCATCTGCAGACTCAACTTGCTTCTCATATGACTTCCAGCTGAATACATTTAAATCCCAGATTCCTGACAGAATTACTTTGGTTGGGAGGCTGAATATTTCAGAGATTTCATCTCTTCTTACGACATCTTCCCTGCTGTGACAAAACTGAGCACATTTACTAGAGAATGGTAGAATGGCTTCTGTGAAGGAGATGAACAAGCAGATGAGGTTTAAATGGAGAAGAGGTTTTTCTGGGACAACCTGATTACAGAAGAGTGCAGAGAAATTTCTTGGCTCAACATAATACATAGTACTGAGGATGGAGGCCTCATCTCCTTCTATATTACCTGTACATAACAGAAATAGAGTTGGGCCAGTGAGCAGACTTTAGAAAGAAAGCACAAGTCATCAATAAAATGCTTGGTAAAAAAGTCTGATAAGTGAAGTGCTTACAGTCACAGCCAGAGGTCTGCAGGCTGTTGAGCAGCAGCTGAAACATAAAAGTCCAAAGATTCAGAGAGGAGGTTGAGAGACCTTCTTTACCATTGATTTTTGCTGCTAAGACAACAGGATCAGAGCAGCAGCAGAAAAACTCTTTTACCTGGCAATCACGGATTCCCAGGAAAGAGAAAAGGGATAAGCAAGAAAAGAATTGCCAAATCTAGTTCTCAATTTGCCTCTGAAAATGAAGAGGCGGAAAAATCTTCTCTATGGTTCAGATTAGCCAGACAAAAGAATGGGCTTGACAGGCAGATGCAGAGGAGCTTGAAAGCATTTCTGAATTTTAGCTGCCCTTATGCTGCTAAGGCTGAAAAAAGCTTGGCACAACTTTTCAAGCCTTGCAACAGCAGAATAGAAAGGAAAATGAAGTGAATAAAGAGAATAACTGTTCTGTTAGTTACTGAATGATTTATTTTTCCCTTTTTCCTTTTACAGCTTCAGTTTCTTCTTAGTAGTGAAATGAAACCTGGCCACAAACTAGTAATCATTCATACAGCAGCAGGACACCAGACACTGAGTATATTGCTTTGTTGACCATGAATAGTTCATAGTAAGCACTGCTTTCCAACTTTTGAAAACAAAACAGAAAAGCACTTAATCATGCTTTTTTTGTTTTGTTTTGTTTTCATTTGTTTTTAACATCTAGGGAAATCACAAACATACAAAATGAAAATACATTAAAAAGAGAGAAGTCCACTGTCAGCAAAAGGAATGATAAATTCTTCAGCTTCTTCTGACTAATAAATGGAACAAAAAAACCCTCAAAATTCTACAGTGATATTGAAAATTTTTGCAGTAAGCTTAGAAAGCAATGAGAGGAAGTTAATATTGCTAAGCATCCCTAACAATTTAGGAGTAAAAAGAAAGATCTATGTTGAAGAATTCTTTCTTTTTTTTTTTTTTTTTTGAAAAACAACATACTTCATCTAAAACTTCATTGCCAGCATCCTGGGTTTTGTTTTTGTTTAAAATAACACTCAGCATATTTGTTGGAGAAGTATTCACAGCCTGCCTGGATTACTTTAAGAAACTTAACATTATAGGGAAATTAGAGCAAGGTAGAAGTGGAAGCACTGAAAAAGTGGGCAGTACAAAAACTGCATTTATTGCTTTCACAGCATTAAACTTTCTCATAAAACATCTTCCTGCCTGTGGCTGCAAAAGGAACAGCAGTAACACACTGATTGGAGAAAGTAACCTCAGAACAGGATGCTGAATCACTGGCTGTAATTTACTACCTTCCCTGAAGTAGTGCAAAAAAAGGTTATCAGGGCAATTTGGGTATTAATTGCAGAATAAAGGCATTTTCTCTTTGTACAAAAGCATGAGCAAAATTTTGTACTAATCTGCATTCCTGTGTCATTGAACGCATGGATTCTCTGGTGACTTCACAAACTACTTTATTCTTTTCTTAGAAAAAAGGAAAGGAAATACACTTTCCCTTGCTGTCAAGATCTGATAGCAGTTTTCATGGATACTATATTTACCAATCCTGATGCTCACCTAATATCCTTAATGACATCAAAAGTTATTACTTTTTAAACACTAAATTTGAGCAGAGGTTACTTTTGCTTTTTCTAAGTTATTTGTTTTTTTCCTTTATGTTTCAGTATCACTTTATATTTTTTCTGTGAATCATGAAAACAGTTTCTTTTCAAAGAAAACTGAAGCAATGAAAATGATTAGATGTTTCTACAAGCTGGTAGCTGAGATGATAAGAAGGTGCTAGAATTCATATTAAAGCTATGAAACTCAATAGTAAAACTGCAGCTCAGAACCAGTTTCGATGTGCTAAAGTGAAAGGAGTTTTGAAAAGAGTAAATACAGTTTTCTAGGATGACTAAGATTTTTAAGAGATTATTTGTGATCCCTGACTTATCCTTTGGGAAAATTGTCATGATTTTACTGAAAATTACATCTTTTTACAAAATGCTTCAAAAGCTAACTGCCACACTTTCACATTCTGTTTAATTCTCTGAATTCATAGCAATTTCTGTTGAGGCAAATTACTTTTCTACTGAACCATACAGACTTAATTTTTAAAACTTTAAGCTTTTTCAGCTTAGAATGACAAACTTGAGAAAAATATTACAACAGGAAACCATAAGACATTTCACTGTCTAAAGAAGCAGTGAGATAGCATGGTTGTATTTGTTCCTCACTCCTGAACATCATTAAGTATTTAATATCTTGTTGCAACAACCAACACGAGATTGAAAGACCTTCAGTTAAAGAAACTAGTACATTTTCTGTTTTCATCCCTGAGAAAGTCTTATAAACCAAAAAAACATGGTTTGTAAGGCAGATATCTTTATATTCCCTCTTGTTTGGGTATGACTATTCAAACATGAACATCAGTGCTTATCAGTGAGCCAGAAATATAAAACATATGTAGAAATACAAAAGAAAGATGTCCAATAATTCTCAAATACCACTGCACTAAGATGCACTGAAATAGATGTAAAGTATCTTGATTTATGAAATCAAACCTTATTTTGCTGGTTGGTGTAAAAAGAATAAGAATTGACAGGCTAATCCAAAAGCTTGACAAACATCAGCTTTTTAACTGAATGTTCACACTGTGGTGTCCTAAGCTTCCCACTCACAGTTTAAGTTGCTATCAAAGCTAAAATCAAGGTAGTGAGACAACACTATCTTTTGGGAAGCAATTCACTTGCTAAAAGGAGATTTATGTTTATACTGCTCTAGGTTACACCGAAGAGCAGTTTTCCAAAGACAACGTGTAACAGAAGAACTGGGAAGGACATACATAGCTCTGAATCACCTTCTTCTCTTGTACCTTTGTCACACAAAGTGCAGGCAAGCTGTTTATTTGAACCTAAAGCCCTTTGTACATTCTCAGCTCAACAAACAGATATGATATATTGCTACTTACACTCCTCCTCATCTGTTGCTATGGCATTGTGCCTGCTCACAAGGTGATTGGACAGTTTTGCTACTAAAGTCAGCACTAAAGATCAAAAGCTCTCCCATGGCACTGTGTTGCCTCTGCCATCTGTTTTGCATCATGTTTGACAGGTCCAGGGAAGAATGGACGCATGTAACATCATGTCATGCTACTGCATATTTTTCCTCACTAACTGACATTTTATCCCACTTTCTTTCACCTGGAACTTGTAAAAACATAAAGAAAAACAACAAAACACAAAACAAGGGAAAGCCTTTTTCAGGTTACACTTTAGTCTGTAACACATAAGTAGTTGCTCATGGACAGATACAATCAGATTTCATCATACACGTAAGCAGCTGCAAGCACTCTTTAGGAAGCAATAAAAATAATAATCTTAGAATTCCCAGCAATCTAAGCTAAGCTACATACTAAATAATGTAAGACAGTCACCCGAAAAATTAAAAATTTCAATTAGAACTAAAAGCAATATCAACTCTTTATGAAATAAAAATATTAGGTAAAAAGTAGGAAAAGACTAATTGGCAGCTTCTAATAAACAGATTTTCTGAAAAACTGGGTTTCAACAGCTTAGTTTCTGAGAACTTTTAAAAGTAGCGAAGGAATTACAGCAGATTAAATTAAATGCATTAAATTGTATCATACTTGCACTTCATGCTTTACTGCTGGAAGACAGGAGGAAGAAGGTACTACCCTTCACTTAAAATACAGAAACTGGGTTGACTACAGGCAACTAGTTTTGCAACATTCTGGTTGCTGCACTGCACAGCAAACATGCACAGATTTCTTTCACTGTCTCACAGCTCTTTTATGACAGTTTTTCTGCCATATTAAAGAAAAAATATGTTTTAGCGTGTGACTAAAATCCCATTTTTATTTATGTAAGAACAGTACAAAGACCTACAAAACAGTTTTGAAGGCCTTCAATAAGAACTGCTATTTCTGGGTACACTCCAAACCACCACCCTGATGAGAAATTCCTATTTATCATTCCTGACCCTTTCAGGTTCCCAGATTCTCACTGTAAGGTCTGAAATAAAGACATAAATATTTTTCTCACAACAGGCACCACATCTTCCCACTTCCCTAGTTCTCTTGTTAAGGAAGGACATGGCTGCTTATCAGAGTATAAGGGCATTTCTTGGCTGCAGATGAACTGATATTATAACATGGCTATTTCCAGAGAGAAGCTATTATCACAAAGCTAATATAGCTAATCCTCCAAAGAGCAGCCTCATTTCTAAATTATTTACACACATTTTTTTCTCCTCATGCTGATACACAATAAACTGTTTTGTTCTCATTTACAACAGCACACAGTTTGGCCGAGATTTTCAAAGCCAGGAATCCCTTCGATAGCTTTGAAAAGCTAAATCCAATCTTATAGTTTATATCCATTTATAATGGATTTGCAAGGAAGGATGGTCTTTAACTGCAGCAGGCAGCTTATGGTAATCCAAATGACTTCTTGTTATCAGATGACCAGCCTTCAATATTGTCATTAATTATCAGGCAACCTATTGTAAAAATAATAATAATAATAATGTTTATTTGTAGGTAATGATAAAGAGGAAAAGTGAAGACAACTTTGCTATAAGAAGCTGCAGAAAATACAAAATTACATATATTCAGTCCAAAATATTTATGGATGCACAATAGCTTATTTTGTATTAATATGATAATGAAAATAAACAAGGGATTTGATTAGTATTTTTACATGAAAAAGATGAATATAGTATATTTTGTATCAAACACAAGCTGCAAAATATTCATTGTACACTGAGATATCCAAACAGTTATCTACATTGTAAAAGAAAAAAATAATCTTTTGATGTTGTTTCTAAGCATTAGAATGTCAAAGTCGTTAGATTTTATTAAATAACAGTCTATTGTTCTTTCAGGTGGCCTAAGTAAGAACAGATTAAATACTCTGTAATAAAAGTAGAGTTGTGCAGCAACACCTAAATGGATCCTAGATTAAGGTCCATTAAAATTGATGTGCTGTAGATTTATGATTTTGTCTGCTATTATTTTGTATCAGAGATTATTCCAGTCCTCCTGTACAGAATATAATTTAAATTTTTATCCCACTTTGGTTAGAAAGATTTTTATTAGCATTCCCTGGTGGCTCCTTCTATGAGCCTCAAATACATTATTAATCTCCTTATCAGAAACCTACTCAAGTATTCATGTAACGTTTGGAGCATACCTCAGTTCTCCTTAATCTCTAACCTTGTTTCAGTAGCTCCCTCTTGTTTTTTGCTGAGTAACCTGTCAGTGTTTTCCCCAGATACTTTCAGCTGCCTCTTGACTTTTGGTTAAACAACAAAAATTGCTGTTAATCACATAGCTCATAACTTCCAAAATAAAAATAACAGAATTGCAAAGAATATTGTAAACAGGAAATAAGGTTAACTTTTTGTTTCAATTGCTATAAAATAGATTTGTTAATCCCAGTCAATCACGGTGTATTTTTTTGCTTCTGGATATCTACATTGAATATAGAAGAAAGAAAAAATCCCTTTATAGGCTGCAGCTGTTACAATTTGCAGGTGCAAGAGTAACCACCACTCAGTGCTCAAGCCATATTAACTGATATCCACTGCCTGCCACTTCCTAGTCATGTGCTGAAGGATAACCCAGTTCTTAAAATGCAGAGCAACCTTCTAAAGTGCAGACCCAATGCTGAGGATACTCCCTTACTCCTCCGGCTGGCTTAGAACAACTGTGGGTTCTTCATCCTTTCTGAAGAAATCTTCTGTATCTACTCCAGTTGCCCTTGTTTCAGCTCACTGATTAAGAGCTGACTTTTTTTCACAGCGTCTGGTATGATGTTATGTTTTGGCTTTAGGAGAAAAACAACACTGATAACATACCAACATTTCAGTTGCTGCTGAGTAGAGTTGTATAGAGTCTGGAGCATAGAGCATGAGGAATTAGAAAGGGACAGAACAAGGATGGCTGACCTAAACTGGCCAAAGGGATATTCCACACCATATGACATTACATGAGAAAACTATAAAACTGAGGGGAGCTGGGCCAGGCAGGCTGCTGCTGCTTGGGGACTGGCTGGGCATTGGTCAGCAGGTGAGCTCTTGTTCTGTTTTAGTAAATAGTTTTCATCTCAGTCTACGAGTTCTACTTTTTCTGATTCTCTCCTCTATCTCACTGGGGGTGAAGGGGGAGTGAGAGAAAGGCTACACAGTATTTAGCTGCTTGACAGTTTAAACCACTACACCATTCTATGGCTTGCATCAGAGAAGACTTTCTCAAGATTTTTTTTCTATTTCTGACATGCATCACTGAAGCTTTTTCCGGTTACTGGCCCTCTCTATCCTTCCACCATTCTTTGATGCTTCAAATCTTGCTATGTCATTTCTGACCTGTTCTCACTATATAGTATATAGTATACTACTCTGCAGTCAACATTAGTTGATTTTCATTGATGATCCAGACTATGGATGATACTGTAACTGTGAAGATTCAGCTCAGATATCTGAAACAGAAAGTCATGTTCTAACTCATAATAAAGAAGCAGTAAGAAATTGAAAATGAGATTTGGTGTATCATGGAACTATCATTAGTTCCAGAGAAACGTGGAAATAAATAAGGAAGATGGAGGAACAACTGATTTGGAAATAAATGTTGACAGTAATACCTGTGGAAACAAGCAAATTAAGAAATCAGAGTTAAGCCCTTTGGATAATTGGACCTGTGTTTACATCCAGCAAATCTAAACCTGACTTCAAACACAATTAAAGAAATTCACCAAATCAATCATACGGTTTCATTTGCTCATATCCCACTGTAGGTGTGGAGTATGCACCCTTAGAAAAAAAGGAATCACTGCTGCTTTCACTAAAGCTTGCACTGATGAAAGAGAAAGAGAATATCTTTCCTTTTGTTAGGAAGCTCTTAACATGAGCATACCAAGTTCAGTAGCAATATAATAATGAATACTTTGTTAAAGCAGTTAGTGAAGAGAAAACCAAGATGGAGTGGAAAGAAAATCAGAAATAGTAGTAAAATATTTAGGTCATGTAAATATCTTAACAGCCTTGCTCTGTTAAATCTCTCTGCTAAATCAGACAGTTCATACTTATCATATTGTATTATCTCTGACAGAAAGATATAAGAACAGATAAAATCCCCAAATCTAAATGACAGTACAGGATCAATAGTATAGTCAATACAGCCACAGGGAACAAGAAATTATCCGAGTACATTAGTTAAATGTGAATCCACATATGGAAGTGTGTCACACAGAGGGGGAAAAAGTCCATGTGAATAACATCATGCTGATATAGATGCCTGCACAAAGCAGACAAATTGAGAATTAAGCTGAATTCCAAACTACCAAGATGAAACACCATGGAGAAACAATTTACTTATGCCAATGTCAGCTAACAAATACAGGAGCAATTTGAAATAACTATGAAAAGACACATCATTACCATTTAAGATTCCTGAGGCAAGTAATGTGATTTGGAAACACTTAAACTTTTTCAATTAATCTGGCTATATAGAAAGTGAAAAATAAAATGCATTTTAAACAGTGTTTCGTAGTTGTAGTTAAACTCAGGGAGATTCTAGCATTCACTTGGTTACACTTTGTCCCTATGCTCCTGAGTCATCACTCTTTTTCTACCAAGGCTCCAATTTTTCCATTTCTCCCCCAGCAGAAGACTGTCCTACTGACAGTTATGAGGTTATGCATATCTTCAACCACTGAGCTGTCTCCTTTAGAGAATTCAGTGACAGGGCAGTGAATGTAAAAATCAAACCACATGCATGAATAGTCATGATGAGTCTCCAGCTGAACCTCATCCATCCCTGAGAAGAGCTTCCAACCCTCACTATTCACAGGCACTTGACCTTTGCCTCTTTTTCAAGGAAGCTGGAAGGCTCTCAAGCTGGAAGACTCTCAAGGTTGGATCCAGCATCCTAGCTGACAATGGGACGCACAAATGTAGGTTATATTTTCAATGAAGGCATTCTTAAACCTTTGGATTTTAACAGCTATACAGAAAGATATTTCAGATTTGTTTGTGTGGGGAAAGAGCACGGTTCTCTGTACATTAGCAGTTGAACCTTCAGCTGGGATAGCAAAATCCAGAGTTCTACTCACTTAGCAAATTCTAATTCTATATTTTATATTAAACTTCCACTGACTCCTTATTCTGAAAAATGACACTGAAGATAAATTGTATTCAAATGTCTCCACAACTCTGCTAAATGGTCGTTGCTCACAGCTATGGCTGCATCTCAGTTTCCAAGCAGTGACATTTACAGAAATTGATAGAACAGTCACAAAGAAGGAGTGGCATCTGCTACATATTCTGGCGTTTTCCTTTGGGCAATAATAACCGTGCTGTAAGTTTTAATTTACTTTCTTTCGTATTTGTTTCCATTACTAACACAGTGCACTCTAATTTAATACACTAGAGCTGAAAAACCTGTTTGTAGGTGCCACAAGCACCACTGTGAAGTCAGGAGAGAGATTCTGAGTTCTAAGAAGGTTGTTATTCACAGTACTTGAGGCAACAAGCAGGGGAGGAAATAGATCAGCCCATTATAGACCTTTTAGTGCTAAACAAGATGCAACAGTAGAAACTATATTTCAGAAAATAAATGTGAAGTGTCAGGGATGATGGGCAGGATGAAGCAAGAGCCTTCCTTTTCTGTCTATAAATCTGGAGATCTCCACAACAAGCAAAAAGGAGCCAGAGGCAGCACATAAGGCTATGTACCTCACACACTGACCAGGATTACTGTGATAAATACATTTAAAAGGTGCACCTTCTCTCCCTCCAGTTTAGACAGACAAAAACTAGCTTTGAGAAGAAAAAGTGTAATTTAATTTTCTTGAATCAATTATTAACTAATTTAGAATAGCAGTCTATCAGAAATGCTGGTACAAAATTCCCCTTCCCAGGTATAAATATACATACCTAATGCTACTTCAGCAACTCTAAACTCTTTTGATTACCAAGATATTGAAAATCTGTATGGGAATCAATACTTTACTTGATCAAATACAACCAATATATAATAAATATTTGCTTATTTATAACAAATCTAAGTACACTCCTGAAAAATTATAATTTCTTTACAGAATGGATGGTTGCTGGTTAAGAAACTCACCTTTGTTAAGACACTAGACTAGTAAAGTGGATGATTTAGCAATAAGAGAGATACAGAAATCTCAGCTAACTTAGATGAGCATTTGGCACTGATTTTAGAGAATATAAAGAACAATTTCAGCTTTCTCTTTCTCTCTAGGATAGTACAAGGGATATTTCCATTAGAAGATAAATAAAAGCCAAACCTAAATCTTACACATCATGTTTCTTGTCACAGGCACTAAATGATAATCTAACAAACTTTTACTTATGTAACAGCAGAAACAAAGCATTATAGGAAAAGATAATATGCATATTCAAGGAGAAGAAATTAAAAGTTAATACTGAACAATACCATAAAGAAGTACTATTTGATGCCAAAATTATATACTGACAAACTTGTCAGTACAGAGAACTCTCAAAGCCATTCATATTAAATGCATATTTGATATAGTTGTTTTTTTTAAAAACCAGATCTGTAAGAATTGCAAATCTAAGTTCTTCGGTGACCAAATCAAAGCATTCTGTAACGCATCATGAAAATTTCATAAAGAAGGCCTGCTAGGTTACCTAATGCAGACAACTTCCCATTACTATTTTACTGAGTTTTAAACCAGTTCAATTATAAATTACCCACTTACTGGACTACCAACAGAAAATTCTCTCTTACTAGAATTTCTAGCCCTGGCTTTTAATCTTATCTTCAAGTCTTAAATATAAGTGGTATCTTTTTTTGTTTGTTTGTTTATTTCCAAACCTGAGTGGTGGTCATACGTGTATGAAGAAAAGCCATAGACATTTTCATTCTCAACAACTGTCAGATATTTTTAAAGAGTTCTTCCTGATCTCTCTCAGACACCTAAAGAGTCTGTGGAGTCAAAGCTTGAACATCCACTTGGCTTAATAATTTCTGTAAGTATACATGCTTAACTTGCGGAGTCAGAAATATAATTCAACCACAAGGAAATCAGAAAAAAACTAGAATCGGAGACTTTAATTTTTTGCTTTCAACAACATTACTTAGGCTTTGTATTACACCACTTTCCTCCTGTCTTGTGGAAAGATTATTTTCCCACTGAACTTTTAAAAATATAATTGAAATACCTCATTTTGTGCTCCTTATACCTAATATAAACCATATTTTAGGCACACTGACAACTTTCTCTTTGCATTTTTGTTTAGGTTGCAGGATAGGGTATGGCTATAAAACTAATTCACATCTAGGAGTTCACATTCATCTTGAATAAACGCAAATAGAAAAGTAGTGGGACAGTATTTGAATCTGCCATTGAAGTCCTGACTCTATATCCACAAAATCTTTCTACCGTCTTCAACAAGTTATTCAGAATCTATGTAAGCAGTCTGCTAGCTAGTGTATCGTGAGGAAGAACTTCTGATGTATTATAATGTTAGCACTGAAAAAGAGTGAAGGCACGCATAAAGAGCTCAGTAGACTTATTATAAACCCCATTACTAAACATTATTTAGCATTTGCTCCTGAGGCTATTACGCTATATTTATGCTGTTATGGTTTCTGTTCAACAGATTCTCTAAAAGTATTACATAAAAGATTAAAAACTACACTTACAGAAACAATAGGAATCATATCAAATCACATGAAGAACAAGTATTTGCACTTTAGAATCATCCTCAAGATCTTCAGAAAGGACTCCCCCCTACATAAGGGAGAAGATTTCTGCATTTATTTTGTGTCCTCTGCTGTTGGTATTCATAGATTATGTGTACTATTAGAATTTGCAAAGTTTCTGGAGTGTTTGAAAGGATAAAGTCAAGAGGAGATGACAAGAATTAAACTGTGAAACATTCAGTCTCCATGGAAATGTCAGAACTCCTTCCTTCCAACCCTCTCATGCAGATGCTGCCAGTCTCTCATTACCAGGATGTCAGCACTTCTCACCAGTATATTCCTTCATAAACAGATTCCCTGCCATGCTTCCAGCTCCAAAGCTACATTATTTTGCTAAACAAATACCCACTGCCTTCCTCAGCATCAATATCAGGATGCTGATTTATCACTGTACTGTCCATGCTAGAATGCCAGTGACTTGCAAACTGCAACCAGAATTACTGCAAGCATCTCACAAGTAGCTAAACACTAAAAAATATATGAGCTACAAAGAGCTTAAAAGAAAGTAATGACATAGGAATATACATTATAACAAAACAATTAATGGTTTATGAGAGATCATGTACATAAATGAAATTAAAATGTCATATCAAAATATTAACGCCAAGATAAATCTAATTGCTATAAGGAAGGTGGGATTCCATTGCCAAGCAGGATTCCATTGCTGTCACTAAAGGTATATAGTTATACCAAATAAATATATTTTATAAATATATCCTTACACAACTTTTATCCCTATGGGATTTCAGTCAAATGCAAATAATTCCATAGACATTGTCCCTTTGAGGATTTCCTTTAATTTTTAGGCTGTACTGTTATCAAGATCTTAAATTAGGGACTAAGCTACAGAGTTTTGGAAGTGCTGACATTCTTATGGTACAAATAAATAAAATTTGATCAGACATACGAAGACCAAAGGAGGCTTCAGTTACTGTTGAGTTTCCAAGTAGAATTCAGGTGCACAGAATTTATTTTAAACTAATAAATACATTGACTCTGAAAATAACATCTTTTACTCTGTACACATACTGATTGTGATTCCTTGAGTGAATCAATATTTGTTTTTCCATGGACACAGGCAAGATAGCAGTCAAATGACTCTGAACTCAATGCAAGCTTCAAATTAGATAATGCAAGCTTCAAACTAGATAAACTGCTAAGTTCCAGAGAATTCCATGAAAACTGCTGTCCACTCCATATTCATTTCCAGCCTCCCTTGCAGCCTGTATCCAATGCATGGGAACACTGTATCTTTCAGGTTTTGCCACTTTCACTTGAACAAGGTCTTTTTTTGATGTCATTCACCATGCTTCATTGCATGAGATTCACTTTTTAACATCACTTTAAAATATTTCAGTCTTTTTAATTCTGACTGTATAGATTCATATCCTGGAGGTACAGACACGATGGTGAACCTTAGTAAATGTATGCCATCTTCCACTTAAATAGTTACATATATAGAGTTTAGGCTCTGTGTAATACTGAATGCCCAGTTCCTACTGACTTAAAATCTCATATGACCTGGACCATTAAATGTTATAAATTTAATTTTAGTTCAATTTAATTTTAAACTAGTTGCCACAGTAATGACGGTTGCTCTGCAAAGTCATTCAATGAATTCAGATTCTACTCACTCCCAAGGAGATATACATAACTGCATCTGGGAAAAGGAAATTAAATTTTCTGATAGTTCTGATGTTTTTTTTCACCCATTGATGGTGTTACAAGTGGCTATATCATGACTTGGCTTACAATTTCTCTAAAAAATTTCAATTATAGCATTCACACCTTATTTAGGAACGGGTTATTTGAAATGAATGTTATTTAACATTAGGAACAATAAAAGTGTTGGGAGCACATGAAGTCATAATAGCTATTAGGAATGCATGTTATTTAATACAAACAAGAATAAAAGTGTAGGAAGTACATGTAGTATTTTCAGTCTCCAAAAGGCCAAAAAGAAGTTACTATTTTGTATGATGAAAAAGACAAGGGAATGCTGGGCAATCTGAGAGTAAATAAAGAACAACAACCCTGAGATTATCACTAACCTTCACATTTCCTTCTTATTTAGACAGATATCTAATTTAAGGGGGAGAGGAAAGCAATTTATATCTCCAGAGACCTACATTTAATTAGTTTTTAATCCATTTCCACACCCAGTGCCTCTGAGGGTGATTTTTATCTTTAAGTACATATAATTGGATGTGTCTTAATTGAGAAAGTCTACAACATGCATAACAGAACCACTAGGAGTTAAAATGCAGTTTTAAATTTGAACATTTTCATATTGAATTTAAAATCCAGGAAGAAGGGTTTCACTGTTTGCTGGAGTAAATTCATGGAACTCAACTAACTTCCAAGGCATTGTTCACAGTGCATAGCATATGTGAAATGTTGGACAACTGGAGTCTAAGCACACCTGGAAAGCGTTATTGCAAAAGTGATGAAAATATATATATCCTACCCTTCTGTAACACCTCTGGAAAGATTATCTTGGTAGTGGAAGGGGAATATGACTATATGCTGTCACAAATATGCAAAAGTTTAAGTCTAAAATTTAAACACTGTAAATATCCACTGAAAAATCATTTGAATTTAAATTGAGAGTCAGTCTTCAAAAAAATAATTGATAAACTGTCTATCACACAAAATGCTTCAAGCTACATTTTCTGTAAACTTTGCTTTTCAGCATTTACATCGGGATGCAATTTTCTTGTAGAAATGTCCTTTCATACAGAGTAATATATATCAATATAAGGATGTCAGCTGGGATATTAGATATACAAATGTTTAATTCAGAGTGCAGAGGGGAGTTTATCCTTCTGCTGGAACAAAACTAGAAGTTACATCTAAAATGAGATTACCCTTCTGCACACCTAGCTCCTTTTTTATTATAAGTATCACAAAAGAATTTATTTTGATTACAGATTTTTTACACACATAGGAAATATACATCTCCTGCCACCAGATTTAAATATCTATTAGTCAGCATACTATTGATACTGTAGATTTGGATTAAAAACTAAGCAACAATAAAAATAAAACTATTCATTAATTTGTGACTTTCCAACATCTCTTTCTTCAAATTCTCTCTCCTCTCTCCATCTGTCATGAAACCTAATTCCACCATGTTTTGACTGGAAAAGGATATGAAAAAAGGTAATTATTGTTCTCTAGACATACAACATTATTCTTTTTTAGTGAGGCAAGATGACAGCTAAGAAAAAGAAAACCTGACCTAGGATAAATATTAAAATATCATTTCTTGTCTGTGGTAATATGTCCTGATAATAAAATTATCTTCTCTTGCATTTAAAGCAGCTTTCTAAATGGAAACAGAGCAGCTGTTCTTCTATCAGAGGCTTATAGATCTTTTTATTTAATTTCTAGACTATATTTGCTTTTCTGATTATATGCTTTGATTTCTTATTTGTACTCTTAATTAAATAATCAAGCTAGGACTCAACTTTAATTCAGCAACCTATCTTTTATGATGCCAATCAGTTGAATAAAATGAGCTTTCATGTAAAATAATAAAGAATAATCCTTGATCAAGACACTGGACTGTGCCTACAGTACAACAGAGAAACACAGTAGAAAACCTAGAGCAAGCCCTTAAATCTATACTGCATATATAGAGATGCATCCAAAATGTAATGCAGCTACTTCAGCACAGCTTTGCATATCTCATATGGCATTTTTCTGCACTATGTCTAGACAGGCTCAGAGAATTGTTTGAACTGTGTAGAAAAAGGTACTCAAAATGTTTGTTTCCCATTTACTGTAAAACAATAAAATCCTAACATGAAAGTAAGGAAAGAACAAATATATCACATAATGACTCTCTACCAATGCACAGTACTTACCCTGTTCTCACAAGGAGAAATCTTTTCTCCAGACTTGCAATGTTCTCATCCACCTGCTGTTCTGTAAATTCAAACCATCTACCCAAGCTCTTTATGGTCTAGCATGAGATTGCAGAAAGTACTGTAACCATGACAGCTTTGGGTACTAGTGCTAACTGGTTTACACCCCAGAGAAGCATGCTACCACAGAATAAATACAAGCAACTTGAAAAAATGTCCCTGTACATTAGCAGAATAAACAACTTAATTAGCAGCAGAAATTATATCATCTTGTTCAGAAAATAGGTGTCTTCTCCAGAGCAAATTTTGTTAAGTGAAGCTACATTTATTCTTCTAGTCCTCTACTGCTACATTCAAAGTTAGCTCTGGTATTCTTAAATGTACACCAAAATTTGCAGTACAACATATCTGTAGTAGAACATACTGTCAGATGCACTGAAGATACTGCTTAATAAAAATAAGCACCACCAATCACTTGGCATCTGGTTAAACGTCGATCTTTAAACAAAGGAATGGGAGCGGCAACCCTTACCCTGTCTCCCTGAAGGAGAATTGTGCACTGCAGAAATATCTGCATCAGGCAAGATGGAGAGTTGTTCAACACTCAGCTTATTTGAAACTCCAGACTAAAGGCAAGGAAGTGGAACAACTTCAGCAGAATAAGAATTCATACGAAAACACCCTGATAAGGACAGGTGCAGCACAGCTAAATATGACAACAAATCTGAAACAAGAAACATCAGAAGAAAGATTTTACAATGTTGCAAAACACAAAAGTAGAAAAAGTCACATGAGGTGTTCTGTTAGAATAGATATGTTTTTCCAGTGATAAATATTCCCAAAACCTTGCTGAGAAAAAGAAGAATTTGAATAACTTGTCAGTTTGGCAAAATTAAATAGAGAACAGATGATTATCTCCAGTTATCCTTTTGCTTCTGAGCACACATCTCTGACATTCATGACATATTTATGACTTAATATAAAATGGATGCGAGCCTACAGTGCTTAACACATGGGAGTAGAATCTTTTCATACTATTAGTGTACTGCACAGACACATGATAACTCACAGCCAAATACATCCTAGTCCTGTGCCCAAGGATTCTACATTTTTCTGCTGGAAATATCTAATTTTTTTTTTGAGCAATATGACCAAGCAGTATGACACAGAAGGACACTAATAACAATTTTTAAATAGTGGCAAATGTGAATATTTTTCATGAGAATTTTATTCTGCTAAGTATGCTCTAATACTCTGTCTGGATATGTTAGATTTCTGTGAATGTCACTGAATATATCAGAACGAGAGAACATATTCTCTGAATTTCTGCCACAAAATAAGCTGCCAATAATGAGAAGCAGATACTGCTTTGTAGTAAAATAGACAGATGGTCAGTTAATCTTAGGCCTTGGCAAAAAACAAAAGAAAGCATTATAAATAATAAAATAAATGAACATATCAAATCCACTCTGTCTGAGTCTGGATAGATAAATTAAACTCCATGCTATTTTTGCCCAAAAGTGGCAAGTAAATTGTAACAAAAAAAAAAAAAAAAATCTGTGAAGAGTTGTCTTCCACCAGAATTCTCTGCTTGTATTGCTCCAGCAGTTGTCAAGTGGGACTGATAAAAGTATTGAAAAGAGTGAAATACTTTAAAGGGAGTCCTCTTAAATTTTATGTGTTCTCTAAAAATTTACTGACAAGCTATAAAACTAGACTTAACTTCCTTCCTGAGAAAGTTCAAGAGCAAAAGGATCTATAATATCAGACATACAGTATTTGTGAAAACTGAAATCTAATTACTTATCTTATAAATGAATTGAATTCATGTAAATGTAGAGAAAACTTTTCAAAAGATACAGAAATAGAAAAAAATATTGAAAATTCCCTGTAATTAGTGTATCACCTTCCAGATTGCTTTTATCTCATGTCTTTGCTTTGCACTTGCAGAGACTTATGTAAGCATGCAACAAGCCTCTTCATTTGAGGTTTTAATTCAATTAGTCTCTCTATAAAAGAACTTGGCATTTATTTTTCTTATTCAAAGTTGATGGAATAATAAAAACCCTTCCTATGATTGGAGCTGTGCCATACAACATAGATATCTTTATTCTTATAAATAATTCCTTATTTTATATGCCGAAAGTAAGGATATTACAAAATATTTTTTAAGGAGGGCTATCCATCCATAGTTATATCCCTAATTGTAGCAGTTATAAATACACACGTAATAATAATAATAAAAACCTAAATAATACTATGCAGAGTCCCATATTTTTTCTTAGACTCCTTCCATTCCTGAAGTTAAACTACATTCAAGATATACATTTTGTTCATTAACCAAAGTTCACGAAGGCTCATAAAAGTCAATCAAATGCTCTCAAAGTAGAAAGGTTGGGATCTTTCTATCCTTTCCACCTCAGTGGAAAAAAGGTTATTCTTTTGTATCTCTCAATTTCTGTATATTTCCACCAGTGATAAATACATCCGGCCCTCATGCTCAAAGCCAAGAATAAGATCACAAAACTACAATGCCAGTACTTTCAATAGCCACAATTAAAAACAAATAAAAGGAGAAAGACTGATATATATGAAATAAGGAAAGGAAGAACAAATTAAGGAACTGACTGGTATGAAGGAAACATGAAAATTGAAATAATTGAAATTATAAAAAGCATGCAAAACTTGAATACTCTTTCTATTCCCTGTTGAGGCAGTCAAATTCTTAATTAAAATTCAATCATCACTGATTTTCATCTCCTGAAGATATGTATATCAGGTATATTCATAAGGCAAATAAAAAAAAAGAACATATGTTGTTCCAATTAGGTGTTATAAGGCATTCTTCCCACCTTAAAAGTTTAAATTCATAAGGTGTTCCTTACCTATCAACACATTACTAAATTTAAGCTAGCAACTGATTTCAATACAAAAACCCCTTTGGAACCCAAGTAACCAGAGCAAGGATTCAGTCCCTGCATTTGCTCTCAACCATCTTTTCATTAGGGGATGAATCTAACTGCCTTTGAAAAACAACCTTCTCTGTTTGAGAACTACACTGGGCCTTGACACTACCGAGCAACCTACCAAAATGTAGCTAAAACCATACCATTTTAAGCAAAAAAGCTACTACTTTTCAGTGTTATGGCTATGAATAGAAAAGCCCAGGCAAATGCCATAGAATCTTCCCATTTCACTGCGGACAGTCTGGACATCTCTTTTTAGGAATAACAGCATGTGGCACAGCTGTTGCAACACATTCAGCCAAGACAAGAAGTTTAAATAAAGACTGATTACGAAGGCAAACAAATTCAGCTCAGTGCTTTCACAGGCCGCCAAGCAGAGGTTCTCACCTATTTTTGAAATTTATATGTACAATAATAAACCAGAAATACATAAAAAGTAAAGGGATAGGAATATACAGGTATGTACTTCTGTTCTCCAGAAACTACAGAGAAGCGCGTGCCGATCAGCCCTGTGATACACAACTGGTAGGAATGAAATAAAAACCAGGAAACAACTTATCAGTGATTGTCAGGTTATTATTTTATAAGATTCTTTTTTTTTTTCCTAATTCAAATTGGAAAGGGTCAGTCTATCACTAGGAAAGCCTGAGGTTTCACTGTTAAAAATCATTTTTTTCTTTCCCCATAGGTTGACCTGAAAATGTTGTTCAAAGGACAGAGCTGCCATCTAGGTTGAATCACAAGAGTCAGACTCTTCTCTGCTTATTCTTTCCTTTTTGTTTCATTTCTATTTCGTACTGCAGCAGGAAAATTAGTTATTTCTCTAGTATGGATATACCACAATGTTCAGCCCTCCCTACCACCCTCAAAGATATATACATGAAAAGAAAACTATTGGCACATGGCCAACTAAAGTGTCCAAACAACATACACAAAATATTTAATGTGGAAAAACCCTAGCCTTTAAGCTGATATACTAACTGATATTCATTTTCATATGCTCAAACTTCATATGTATTTTTTTAAAAGCAAATCTATAACCCAGAAACAAATTTATGATGAGACAGTGAATTTGCCTGGAATACCTAGAATGGTTGTACAACTCAATACATAAGGTGATTTAGGATGGATCCCTTAATGAGCCAGTTTGAGGTAGATTTCAGCAGTCTTTCTCCTTGTGACTAGCTCAAAGATGCCTGAACATATCAATGTCAGACTACAAATCACAGAGTCATACAATGGCTTGGGTTGGAAGAGATGTTAAAGCTCAACAGCTCCACATCTCTCTTGTGTTGGGGGTCCCAGGCCTGGATGCAATACTCCAGATAGGGGCTCAAGAGAGGAGAGTAGAAGAGGACAATCCCATTTGTCACCTTGCTGCCATCCCCCTGCTGATGCAGCCCAGGATGCAGTTTAAAAATAATTTTTAAATAGAAAATTCCCAAATAGATTCAAAGGAACTATTTTAAAAAGGGAAAAAAAAATAAAGGCAAAAAAAAAAAAAAAAGCAAACATCATCTTCCCCATGTCTTTGGTGTCTGTTATAAAGTTTGTAGGAAAACTGAGAGGGGAAAAGTAGCTGAACTTGAGTCACTTGAGGGAATTCATTTTAGTAGCAAAAATCAAGGAATAGTTATTTTAGAGAGGATTGGTACTTTAACCTTCACAGAAAATACAGTTCCCAGTAATTAAAATTCCAGGCATATTTGCTTTGTGAGTCCATTTTCCAAGTTTGAGAGGAAAAAACTGTCGGCTAAAAACATAGGAGAGGTGTTTTCCACTTTTCTGAGCTAGTTCACAAAGAAACAGCAAAAAACAAGCAAAAAAACCAAAAACCTCCCTTCCTGCTATCAGTGGAAACAGACAACTGACACATTTTGAAAAGCTTCTGAAATACTTCAACTTGCACACTCTGTCAAGTCCTGCCTCTCCTGCTACACAGGATGTTTAAAATTCAACCAGTGGGTTTTATAACAGTGTGTTTATCATACAGTGTTGCCATTCAGCTGGATTTGCATAACAAGGAAAAGAGGTGGAGTTGCTTAATCACTTGTTCTTGCAAGGAAACAATATTAATTACAGTTTTCCAAGTATCATTTAGCTTCTTAGCCTTCCTGGTGCTGGCTACTTTGTATCACTTCTGTGCAAGGAGCTTGTTTTACATTTATTTACAGAGTACATGAAACCCTGGAAACACATCCATGTGTTCTGAATCCCAAGCAAAATAATATATGCGATGCATAAAACATAAATTTGGAATATATGTACTACTAAAATACACTGAAACTTTGTTAGCTGGTATAATCCTATCTAGTTTAAAGCCTCTATACAGAAAATTTGCAAGTCTGGAGTTAACAAGTAATTAAAGTGGCAATATATATATATATATCTAAGAGGCAGATGACTACATAAATTATTAACATAAGAATTAAAAACACTTCTTTGTCATTAACTTTTCATAGACTGAAGACAGGAGGTGATGTCTGGATCTTCAAACTGGCTGAAGTATGTCAATGTCTCTTCTGAAATTACTATTCTGTCACGGATAGGGGAAACAGACAAAAACAGTGCTTTCCCCTCCTCCAAAACAAGTACACAAATAATGTTCTGTCTGGTTAAACAGATGCTGCAATATAATTCTTATTCAAAGTGGATTCCTTTCAAAGAGTGGCATTTTCTTCATTTCACTTTCTAGGGAGCTAGAAGCCATTCAATTACCATGACACAAAAGAAAAAATGAAGGGCTGCTCCCAGATGCTGATCTGCAGTCTATTCTGTCATCAGCCAACTGGCAAAAAGGGATGCCTGCTTACCTGCACTGGGACTCCTACAGAAAAATTCATATTCTGATTACAAAACTGAACTAACCTTAATGCTCTAATAACTGGAAGTGAAACACTGTGAGATTACAGTAAAACAGTTTTCATATATAATGGTTTTAGGAATCATATGCAAGGTTTGTTCTCCATGAAGAAATTACCCATGAATGAATGTGTCCATAGAAAATACTTATTAAAAAGACATTTTAGAAGAAGAAGATAAGAAAACTTGGACACATGGGAAAAATTTCATGAGAGGTTTAGGACTCAAAATGAATAAATTAAGAATTCAAGGTCATTTTAAACAGGGCTAATCCACCATTCATATATCGAACATCTTCTGGCTAAAGAATTAGCTTGTCAATATCATGTAGTTTTAGCCATGACATAATTAAAATATTAAATCCCAGAGTATGAGTTGTAAGATGTCATTGTAGAACAGAAGTTTCTAGCATTAGATTAAAAAGGGCAGAATACACAGCAGTGACTAAAATCAACAGTTCTGGACATGAATAAAACAGTTAAGAATAATAATTTGTGAGAATGTAAATTTCCATGAGCTCTTTTCTTTATAGCAATGCGCATAACAATGTAAACAAAAATATTCTTTCCCAGCTCTAACACAAAAGAAATCCCACTTGTTGAGACAGCATGTTAAAGGCACAGCGTGCGAATCATATAGACTGCTTGAAGACATAAAAAAAAAAAATCTATTTGATTAAATTTCTTAATCAATATTAAAAAAAATAATGCCACAGCCATCAGCACCTAGTTCAATGATGTTTAAATTTATTGGACTACAAGAAATAAAGGATTTCCATTGAGCACACAGACTGCAAATGTTCCATTGGTGTGAGTTATAGCCACAAGGACAGTACTAAATTCTCCAAGACACATCTGAACTGTGGGGTATAAAATGGGCCCTAAACATCTATCTTAAGTGGTTATGTCAGCTTGCCATGCCTCCTCACCCAGACAGTCAGCTTTGCAGTCTATATAATCACATCCCTATCACAAGTTTCTCATCTCTGCGTAGCTTGTTGTCTGTATAACTTTGGTAAGGTAGAAGGTGGCAGCCACATTAATATGTCTTTTTAAATTCCCTTCATCTCACAGTTAACTAAGGAACACTTTGAACAGTAGGTAAGAATGGATGTTTCTGGAATTTGAGTTTCATTTACCCTACTCACTGGCACAGAGGTTTAGTAGTCGGCATAACAGAGACATGGAAAGATTCTCAACAAGCTAACTTCTTCCCTTGGAAACAACAGTTCTTTTTGCCATCTTACTTCACATTCAGTCTCATTTATTGCACCTTTCTTTCCTTTCATACAGCTCGTAGTGATTATACATATCTATATGAAAAAATACTGTTTGAATTCATAAAACAGCCATCTCCTTCTCTACAAGCAAAGTGAAATTTGAGTTTTCAGTGTGCAATCATTGCTGACTGACGTTCACGCAATCAAGTTTGAATAAAGGACAATTTGACAGATAACCCTTTCTCCTTCAAAATAAATATTTTGAAAGCTTGGTGGGTGTTCTGAATGCAGAAGATTATGGGAAGAGAAAGACAGAAAGGGAAATTGGCAAAAATGATTAATATAACTTTCTGAAAGAAATAATGCCTAAAGGTTAGCAGCTGCAAAGATAAATTGTCCCTAGAAGGGACAGATTGCAGTTAAGGAGAAATGAGCTATAGCTTTTGGATAGATTAATTTATAAAAGAAACAAACTTCTGAGTCTAGAATTTCTTATAGAGAGATATTACAGGTATGTCCAAGATGTTAATAACAATGAAAGAGAACAAGAAGAGACAGTGGTCAGTTATCTGCCAGTGCAGGATGGAACATAACTTTTGTTTAAATCAACAGACCAACTGTCTCTTATTACATAAAGAAAATTTCAAGCACTGAAATATTTTCTCTTTTAGAACTGGTAAGATTACCATCTATGGTTTTAAAGCTGCAAATTGTCCTTCAGTGAAAGGTATCCTTTGCTCTTTGTCATGATACCAATTTTCCAGTCACACCTGGTAATGCGGAGAAGATGCAGCACACTTCACAAGAACTTCTCATTGAAAAAAACATATCAAGTTCTACTTTCCCTCAGTTGGGAAACCAAGTCTAACATATCAGACAGCTTCTCCAAAGCACTGCATACCTGCAGATGGAAGCTCTAGGTTTTTTTCTCCCTGATGTGTCTTAACTAAAATTGCAATTTCATAGTGGGCAGATGCCTTTGTTTGTACATGTATCATATTCCTGAATAAATGTCCATGGAGGGACGGTTAAAATACATTTTCAAGCCCTTGACACAGGATAACATTCCCTTAGAGAATCAAGATGCTAAATTGGATGGTCAGTGTGGGCAATCAGCTACCACAGCTTCACCCCTAGCAGCTTTCTGTCTTTCCTCCCTTCCCTCACAACAAAGCTGAACTCCCATTAGAAAGGAAGCCATGGGTAAGGGTGGGTAGGCTCTGAGGGGGCTGCGCAGCATTGCTATTACAGCCCATACACTCAGATAGGCCCATGCTGAGCTTCTGGACCATGCAGGAGCTCTGCTCAGCTGCTATTTCTTCTGAAACTATCCTACAAATAAAGAGGAATTCAGCTCCTCCAACTGTTGCCTTTTTCAAGCATTTAATTCGTTAAGACATTAAAAATAAAATAATGAGTAGCTGACAAGTTATTTTAGCATAATTGCCTAAGGTTACTACCATTTTGGCTGAAATGAGGAATGGTATAATTATAGCTGAAGGGAAAAAGCAGCCAAGTTGCAGAAAGCTATGATAGTGAGTTAGTATATTATAAAGATGTTAAACCTGAATTATTTTCTAATTCTCTTTCCTCAATTTTCATAACAACTTTCAATACATAATGTGCCAGTTTCTGTTCACATGAAAATCTAAGGATTGAAAACATATTACAGAAATATAGATGTCACTGGGAAAACTTCAGTGACCTTTAAGTAACAAAAAGCATAGCCTTTTATTTTAATAGACTCTGACATTATGTGAGTTATTACATATTTTAATCAGGTCAACTGAGATAAGATGAGGGTTTTAAAACAACCAGAACGAACTTTAGTAGATTACATAAATCATGTTCTGAATTTGATAGGTCTGGAACACAAAGTCAAAGAATAGAAAAGATGTGGATTTTATTTTTAGCTCCTCAAAGTAAATTTTCTTTTCACTTTGGGGATAAAATTGCTAGATTAAGACATATCACAGTCAAGGTATCTTGCCAGGCAAGCAGTCTCCAACCAGTCATTCTGGTTGTTGCACTGTGTTAAGCAGCAGCTGTAAATACACGTGCTAAGGGAATCACAATCACCATGTTTAGCATATTAATAAGCTTTGCATGCTGCATTAGGAAGGCAAAAGTTCAATTCTCAGTCAGATCGAACACATTCTTGTTATTTACAGTTCCTGGAGTTACTGCCTGCCACAGGAAGCAGACCTTTTGCAAGAACCCTCCTAGTGATTAGAAAATGGAAGTAACTTTTAATCTTGAATCCCACCACACAATGGCTTACATTAATGGTTTCCTTAGTTTAACCATCCAGCACAACTGCTCACCCTGCCAAACAGCTGCAGCAGAGTTCTGAGAAACTTGTTAACTAATAGAGGAAGAAAGCAGAGATGTCATTTCTTATAGAGAACAAACCCACACAGAACAGAACTTCTGCTCCCAGAAAGTAAACACCATTGTGTTCTCAGGCAAAAAAAGAATCCTTTTGATGCAAGTGTAACAAAGTTAGAAGGTTTTGTTGCTTTGATTTTTCTAAATAAACACAACTGTATTTACTATAGTAGAGATCATTCATGTGTCATCTGATGCTGGATCATGTTAAGTGGCAGCTTGCTTAGCTACCACTATTGCAGATGTTGGTGGCGATGTAACTATGTTGTCATCATGACAATCACAGACATCTATTCTATCATTTGCAACAATATTTTTTTTTGCCAGATGAGAGATGCTTTTGGTTTTAACTGTTGATCATCCATTCTCTTTATGAATCGTCCCATGGAGTGGCTGAAAGTGGGAGTACCAGAATTATTCCATCATACCACAGAGATAGAAATCGTTGAAAAATTTGGGTTTTTTAAGTATATGTTTCAGAAGGGAAACTGTGACCATAGAAGCAGAATTCAGACAAGTTTCATATCGCAGTTGAAAAATCGAGACAGTGTAATAAAACTAACTTGAAAAACTGTCATAAATTATACATAAGACTATATCTGACAAAAAACAACAATAAGCCATCACTTATTGTAATTTCAACTTAAAAGTTATCTATTACCTCCGTAATTTTACAGTGTAAAAATGTGTCTTATCCAGCTATGATATTTCAATATCGCTTTCAATATCCTTTGCAAAGTACTAAAAGGGAAACAAATGCAGACACAAACTAAGTGCAGTAAATTAGAATTAATGAGCTGAAGAGTGCAGAAAGTCTTTGCTGCTACTTAATGCTATCCTTTCAGAAGAATCCTATATCATAATGCACTGTATGTGTACATGGAAGTTCGCTAATGCTACACCACGAATAAACCTCATCGCCTACACTATCTTTTACTCACCATATACATTTGGTCCTTGGAATATGAATTGTAGTGAAATGAGAAAAAACTCTGTAGGGTAGCAGATTAGAAACGCTATGGATATTGTCTTTAAATGAGTTTTTTTTTTGCAGCTAAAAGGCTCATCCTCCTCTCTCTTCACCTTAGCAGGATTTACACTGGGTACTTTTCTTTATCCAAATTAGGTAAAGTCATGATGTAAATATCACACTTTTTTCAATTCATTATCTCATACTTAAAATATTTGTCCACAATATAACCTTTATTTTATTCTTATAATATCCTTTATTCTTAAGTAGATACGTATAATGTTTCAGCTCTCTTTTGCATACATGACAGCAAATTCTAGAGGATTACACTGTGAAGTGGTTGAATAGTCATTCATTTCTTTGCTTCCCTCCATATCTCCATCTTTGTCTTCAGACTCGACTCCTGCTATACACATTCTATTTTATTAAGATCTAAAAAGTCCAGTTTGAATTCCAGAATTCTCTTGAAGGCAAAGTCAGTACATGTCACTCATCCTTTTAAGTAATTTCTCTTCAAAAACTTATGAAAACTAGTATGGAAAATTTTCTTTCACTATGTGGTCTCTAGAAGTGATGCAAAAAGGAGCTGTAGCTGTAAGGACAATACTAAAAATATCCTGCTCAGAATGCTTATTATATCAGCATACTTATATTAATCTACACTACCTTAATCTTTCTTCACTGTTTCCTCTCACCTTTACCACCAACTGCTTAGGGGCAGAAATTCTTTATGTTGTAAAGAACACAGGAAAGGACCACCTTCACTACTATTGATTCATAAGCAAAATCATGAGATGCCCAGGAAATTTCATAACATGAACACATAGAAGGCATATCCCAGCATTATTTGCATCAGCAAAGTAATAGGAAAGACTAAACAGAAATCTTCTATTTCATACTAGAATCACTGACTCACAGGTGGAAAATAAAACCAATAAACAGAATTTGAAACTTGTTTTCTTTATCATAAGGGCCACTCAGTAGGTGCAAAATAGTCCTGCACAGATATTTTAAAATGTATTCTCATCATGGGATAGAAATTTTGATCACTGATAAATTTAAACTAGTAATTCAAGGAAAAAGTAAAATAAAATGTAATATAATACAAAGCTTGATGGTGTAACTATCAAGGCTTTTTTGTTTGTTTTGTTTCAACAAGCCATTATTTCTACAGTAACAAGACTGAATACGTACTGAAACAAAATTTCAAACATATAATGAACTATCAAGTTCTGATCACTTTGTTCCCAATATAATATTTATGCTGTTGAATCTAGGAAAAAACTAATCAGTCTGCAAAGGCCCTGGTTTACTACAGCTGGTAGGCTGAGAAATCCATCAGCACAGCAAGCCAGCATCATAGAAAATTAATGTAGCATACCCGAAAGTGAGAGACCACAATGTGTTAACGTTGAATTAAGTGCTATGTTTCTAGTAAAACCATAAAAAGATCTAGGCTGATTTTTTTTCATATTTTGCAGGCACTGAGAGGAAAATGCAGTCATGTGAAATAAGATTATAAGACGACAAAATACATTGCCTATAATTAGGTTTTTTTTTTCTCTTTACAGCATAGAAAACTCCTGTAGCTACACATAAACTCTCACCATTCACCATTTTATGTTTTACTATGGGAAGGTTCTCACTTTCTTCTTTGTTAACCATCTCTTATGTATTGCTTCTACAGCATTTAGATTTAGATTGGAGAAAGAACTCAAGGGATTAGAATTCAGGAGTCTGTAGTCCTATTTTTTTTAAACTAATCCCCAAGTACCTTAAATACATATAATGAATTCATTCCAGATCTGAAATCTAGTCTACTATTCACACACAAAACATTGAATGTAAAATAAGATCTGTGGAACTGAAAAGAAATATGATTTTCAAATAGTAATGGAAACACCTTTCTCATATTATGTAATTTAAAAATCCAATTATTATTTTTAAATATATATTGCATGTCCTTATCATAGGTGAATATTGCAAAGCAAAATCAAACAAAAACTTGAATAGATTTCTACTCACACTTTGCTGTTGGTCTCCTTCCAGTCTGGCTTGCTGCATACCTCCCATCTCTTTCTCTTTTATTCCTAAATAGAACATTGAAGAAAAAAAAATTAGCTGTCAAGCAGCAGAAATTGCATCAAATTAAGCTCCTATAACCCCAGTTATTGACTCAAGGCATTTCTGCAGCACTAAAAACATAAGAAATTACATATTTAAACAAATAATTATAGCTACAATTGGTTACGCCTGTTTCTACATTTTTCAAAATTTTCTAATTGAAAAGAAGAACATTTTCCATTCTTTTCTGTCACAGGAAAATCTTTCAAGCACGTGGAAAATCTTTGGCTGACAATGAATCGACAATTTATTTATAAAACAGACTATCGCTATACATATTGGCCATAAACTACAGCTATCAAATTAAGAGTGAAGAAAAAAGAAAAAATAACACTCTGAGGGGAAAATTTAAAAAAAAAAAAAAAAAAAAAAAAAGAGAAAGTGCTTAATCAAGAGAAAAGAAAATCCATTTTCAAAAAGCACACCCTGAAACTTTGAATTCTACAAAATACAAGAAATTATTTCAATCTCAAATTTTGGCATCATTATCTACACAACTACATATAAGTCATATTTTCAAAGACTGTACAGTACGAAATAGTTCTAATTCATACAGTTGCACTTGCATTCCTCATGTTAGAAATGTCTCAGCATTGACTCCCACACAGGCTTTTGGTTTTTGTTTTCCCTCAGCTACTTAAAAGAGAAAATGTAATCTGTTTTAACAGCAGGTAATCACACAACTGTAAGACATTAATAACAGCTTCCCTAATGTTTAGTTACTTACTGAAGATAACTAATGATGATACTACTTTCATCCTAGTGGCATAAAGATAGCACAAAAAAAAAAAAAAAAATCTTCCTTATACATGAAAGTCAATATTTTGAGCCAGAAGAGAAAACATCATAGAGAAAATTGCTTTCTTCTGCATCAGAAAATAATTTCTAGATGCTGATTAAAGCCCCTTATGATTTAGAAACTATTTTTGTAGACACTCATATTCATTCATACATGCTTATATTCTTGATGCAATTCCTAACTATCTATTTTCTTAGATACTAATAACAGAAATAATTAAATTGCCAATACACAATGCTTTTTGCAGCCACAAGCATAGATTTAGCCTAATAATTCCCCTTAGCATGAGCCGGAAATGGATATTGGAAATTCTGTTCCTTTTCCTAACATGTGCCTGTAAAACACTCACTAGCTTCATACTACATTTCTTGTTCGAGTTTTGTTATCATTTAACATCAAACATGAAACATCCTTAATTTCTGTTTAGCACTTCTCCAAATTCTTCTCTCGATCTCTTTTTCTGAAAAAGAATAGCCTGTCTTTACCCTTTTATTTCACCACAGGAATTCTTCAGGCTTTCTGTGGAAGGTAAGAGCTTGGCTCTACATCTCCTTTGAAGTAATCAAAACAGTTTTAGGGTTTGTGTGAACATCTAAAGAAAACAGCCTGATATTAAAGAATAGGAGTTTCTAGAATCTGACCATTTTGCTGTGATGATCCGAATGTTTTTTAAGAAAACTCGAACACCAAGTCTGCAGAGAATAATACAGAACACGAAGTTCATTTTCAAGTTCTACTTGTTTTTTCCCCATTCTAGGTAGGATAAAAATAGAAAGAAAAGCTACATATATATTTTTTTCTTGAATTAGTTATGAAAATGATCTGTCATACTGCCACTGAGCAGCAGTAATAAGCTTTCACAAAGTGGTATTCTGTGTGAGCAGAACACAAAACGTTACATGGTGAAAGCAACAGTATCAAGTTCTCTTTTTCTCTTAGTGGAAATGCCAGGAAAAAAAGAAAGGTATAAAATAGTATAGGCAGGAAGCATACAACTATGTTTTAGATAAAAATTTATTAAAATTGCTGTTTTCACTGGAGTGCTTTCATTATAGTCTGCCATAGATATTCATAGCTGCTCATATTGCAGATAGTATCTTGGGATAACATTAGTGAATTTTTATATGAATTAGTTTTAGGCTGAATGTTACTTCAACCTAATCTTCTATCACTAAATGTCAAACACTGGACAATGTAATTAATGCAATCAATTAAGCAGCTAATGGATTGTGCAGAGGATATTGAATTATGACACTTTGGAACTGCATGGTATGAAGTGTCATAACCAGGTCAGTATGAAATACTTGTATCCATCATTATGAGATTATTCAGTACAACAGAGAGAGGATTAACTAAATCATCCAGTGGTGATCCAGCCATTAATTCTCTATTTCCATCGAGTTTTCTATAAACAAATCTTATTTCTTGATTTCCTCCTTGAATATGAATCCTATATGTGTACTTAAAAGCAGATATGGTACAATGGCCCTGCTGGAACACCTAGCTGCACTTTTAACACTATTTTAACCAAGAAAGCTCTACTATACAGAATTAGGAATTATGTTGTTATAGATCATTAGCCAGTACCTGATACTGGTTTAAAGACTAACAGGTTAAATGTGCTATCAGAATTATTGCTCAACTACATAAAATAAATGTAGGATCTCTGAAATGTTTATGCAATGCCCTATCAAAAGATTATTGCAAACAGTAATTCAGAAATATCCAAATTGTTAAACATCTTGAAGATCAAAGAGGATAGAAACGTAAGAAGGTTATATGGCAGAATTTTAAGTTGTAATCAGCAAGGTTAAAGTTTCTAAATAGGAAATTAGCAATAACGTTTTAACCTTCTGCAGTTTATGATCCATTGTGAAATTAAATTCTGCCATTCCCATCCTTTATGAGTCAGCATGCTTAGTAGCAGTGGTTTGAAGTTTTCCAGGATAACTTCTTCACTCCCAAAACAATTTTTTCAAGTGAATGTTCAAGTAAGTACACTGGAAAGTTATCTCAGCATCTGATGTCTAGATCTTCATTGTTCCCACAATAAGCATTTGTGATGAACTGATTTATGGATGTATTTTGAGGGGTTTTTTTTTGTGGGTTTTTTTTTTTTTTTGAATACATTTAGTTTCATTTTAGGATTAGTAAAAAAATCTGATGAAATAAAAAAATACATAAAATGAAAAAAGTTGAACCTCATAGATGGTCAATTTGATCTTTATGTAGTTTAATTAGTTCATTATTAATTTAAAGACAAGTTGGGTACTTACAGGTACACTGACAGCTTTGCATTCTTAGTTCTGCTGATGCAAACACGTGGAAATGTTTGGCTTACTGTACGGGACAGAGGAATAAACTGAATTCAGACAATTCCAAGCTAATGCTTAATTATTTTCTTCCGTTAATGGTTTTGCATTTTTACTAGGTAGCCTTCTAACCTCCAGAGTGACAACATTCAGTATTTCATTCTGAGGAACGCATGCAATCTCCCAGTTAGCATGGTTCATGGTTTCTGTTTATGCACGAGTCACTTCTAAATTCACTAGCCATGAAATCTGTTCCCCACTTAAGAGTTGTAAGTCCTGCAGTCAAATGTAGTGCACATTGTTGCCATCATACTATATTTAAGACTCCAACACGTGTGAAGACATAGCAATATTTCTCACTTTATAATTCTTTTTCTACACTCCTGCCTGATAGACTGTTTTATACTCTTCCTGCTATATTTCAGTAGTAGTCAAGACTGAAAGAGAATTCCATAACACACTGAGGCTGGACTTACTTGCCTGCAAGCAAACTGAAATCCCGGAAAGCAGCACAGTTACCAATCTCTTCTGCATTAAATAGGCTTATTAGCATACTATGTACATGAGGCACAATGTTAGATTCAAGATTGCTAAGAAATTCCTAATTGAAATGTGATCTCATGAGTACTGTGGTTGCTATGGCAACTCAGGCTAAATAAAAATGTGATACTACATCAGTAAGATACAGCAGGGCAGATGAACAAGTATGATGCTGCACTGTAACATGCCAAAATACTGCCTGAACTGTTCATTGCATACTGGCTTCAATTCGAACCAAAGAAATGTGAATCCCCTCCTTAACTCATATAACTAAAAATAATGTTACACAAAAGATTACATCAGGTATAACATAGATTACATTTTTTTCTTAAGTTCTCTACTATGGCCAGATGTTCACCAGCTCTGAAGAATCCTAAGCAATCTTAAAATGCATGTAATTATAAACAGCACATATTATACTGTTACAACCAAAACATAGGACACAAAACCCATAAAGGAGGAAATTGCTAGTTCCCACCTAATACTTGTCCTTCAAGCAACTACGCATACAAGACAATATATTTGCCATTAAAGTAGCATCACACAGTCAAAACTGGCACACAGTTAATTGATTTATCACCAATAACATTGCTTATTGGCAATCATGGATTGTGAGATTTTCAGTTTGAGTTTGCTGGTTGGTTATCAAAGTTATCAACCGCCCACTGGTGTAAGGCAGAAACAACTAAAGACACCAACAAGAATCAGGAAAGTGAAGAATTAAGTACGAACATTACTGGATGCATTGAGGATGTTTAAAAAACAAACAAACAAACAAACAAACACCCTCTTGGCTCAGTGGCACATAAACTTTGCTTTTAAGCAAGATTTTACTCACCTCAGCTCCTTTCTCTGAAGATGTCATATCATATGGGAAGAAAAACTATTACTATTGGACTTTTTGGCAGAATATGTTTTTAGAGTTCTGCTTGGTTTGCTTCTTTTTTGTTTTCCCCCTCTGTTAAAAAGAAAAGGAGATTTTACAGTCCAAGGAAATATCACACTGTGAGAGCACGAACACAAGGAGAAAAGAAGGAGCCCTTATGTCAAGAGGACATACTGTTTTGAGTTCTTTGCCTTTCTTGCCATAGTGTAGAGAAAATACTGAGATTTCCACAACCACCCCCTTATTTTTCTATGGTTCAGCAAAACAGAAAATAGTTCTAGTTTTGCTACACTTTTTCCTACTAGTAAAAACAGCAGAAATCCAAACCAAATAATTCTTCAGTGTTACAGCTTATCTACATTAGCAGCTGGGAGTGTAAGCTTGGTACCAGATCACCAAGAAAACATTAAAATGACTATCTAAAATTTGTGCTAATTTGCAATAAAAAAGGGGGTTTTGTTCACTCAAACCCTTTCAAAATAGAAAATTCGAAGCAGAAAATTAACATTTATGACCGACCTACTGGTTATTCAGAATAATATTTAATTAGACATTTATATCACATCAGTATCAAGTAAATCTCTAAGTATTTCCTGTGAGCTTCAAATTGAGGTATTTTGGAGAAAGTAAAACTGCAAAGATTCTTTAAGAAAAATGAAAATGCTCTAGAAATTAGAAACAAAGAATTCTTTCATCTATTTTTATGGGAAAATGGAAATGTTAATTAAGTTGCAGAGGAACAACTCTTGAAAAATGCATAATCAATTTTGTAGATGTCAATTTAAAATTTTAAAGCTTACAAAGAGAGGCAGAATGCAAAACTTAGTTAAATGCAGCTATTTTCACATGCCAGGAACAAAGATGTTTTGCTGACATTTGTTATCTGTGTGCTGTAATCAGGCGAGCTCAGAATTACCAGTTTGGGTTATTCACCTCCTGTCAAATACCATAAAACATCATAGGAAATATCTTGCACAGCATTTTTCCCTATTTTTCCCTTTTCAGCAACATAAGGTTGACTGACATTTGCCCTTCAAACGAACTGATTCAGATGCCACCGAAGAGAGTCAGAAAGCAAGCCTATGTGGGCAGACGTGATGCTTTTGTGTCGTTTCCAGAACTACCCAGTTATCATTTTAGTAGTGCATCAAAAACATAACAAACTTTAACACTTGAGACCTCCAGAGGAAATAGTAAATTTGCTTTGCTATGCAAACTGATTAATGTAATATTTTCCAAAGCATGATCAAAACATAGCTCTTGACGGTAAGATTTAGCAAAAAAAAAAAAAAATTCTGCTAAATGTCGGTACATGCATTTTTAGATGCATTTTAATACTGATTAAATGAAGTTATTATGACAAATTAGATTTTACTGCAATTCCATTCATATGCAATCCAATCTTCTATTTGATTCAACCCTGTCAGTCAAACTATATTTAAAGTCCAAGCAAACAACTGTTCTCTCAGTGTAGAGTATACTCTTAGAGTAGGCAGACAGTGTGTTCTGAAAACTCATTCACAAGAAAATGTCACATTAGCACAAATTATACTCTAATTGAAAAGAACATGTATCTTTCCCATAACATGAAAAAAAAAAAAAAAAGCACAACACAGCAAATTTTATTGTTTTCCTATAATCCTCAAGAAAAGTTCTTTGGGAAGATGGATTCTTCTCTTCTTCAGCAGACATTTCTTGAAAACTAGACCACTATTTTATCAATAATTATTCCATCCACCAAAATTATGGAAAGGTAGCCAAAATCCAGAAACAGAATTAAATGCCCTTATTTCTATGTCAGTACAAAATTCACCGATCTTGGTCAAATATTTTACCAGAAGAGGCAAACACATTGACAGTGAAATAAGTCAATTACAAAGTGTTTTGGGAACATTCATGTTCTGCACAGCTCATTAATTGAAACTACTGAAGAAATGATTCTGCTGTGGTTGTAAAAAGAGGACAAACAACTGAATAGAGGAATTCAATAATTGAAGGTGCCAGCTTGTATCTTATGCCAGAGTAAAAAATAACTTTGAAACTTAATATTTTAGTAAGACTGAAGCTGGAAATTAGAAATAAGCATATGATTGCAACAATGGTCAGATTTTCCTCATCAGGGAGAGTAGTAGTATAGTAGACAGAAGTAGACAGTCCAAAAGTGTAGCTAATGGAAATTAGACTTATTTGTCCAACATTGATTTTGGACATCCAACATACATCTTCAGAGAAATGCAAACAGAAATCAATTCATGCTCTTGTTGAAATAAATGGCAGATTTGACCACAAGATGAATCCACAGCCAGTAGAAAAATCGAGTATTTTGTAAAAAAGTAAAAAAACAAAAGGTTCTGTTCTGCCAAAGCCACCCTCGGTAGGAGTAATTTACACAGATACTAATAGCTGATTAAATGACAACTCAGGCAAGCAAACTCCAAAACATGAAACCATATCCTCACTGTGTATATGCAGATTCCAGCATCTCATTCTTCCATTCCTCACCTCTTTAGCTGTTCACATTTTCATTTGTGCTCTGAATAGTACTCTCTTAATCTCTAACTCTGTAACGACATTTGTGTGTGTGTGTGTGGGGAGGGAGGGGGGGGGTACACATTACATTGAAAGCCAATAGTAATGTCATATGGCCATTTTTAGTTTGACAGAAAAAAAAGAATATTGGCACATTCATAAAATAAGTAAAATAATTACTTTAGACAAGCCGCTCAATAGGTTTCTGATTCTGAATCTATTTTGAAATTCTCATTGACATAAGTGACTTCATCAATGTCATTAAAAGAATATTGTTTGGTCTCATAAAAAAAATAAAACAGAAGAAAACCGATATTCTTTCCATCTTTCCCTAGTTACCTGTTTTCTAAAGCCTTTAACAGCTTTACAAGCTTATTCTTTACTCTCTGTTAAATAGCCTAAAAGTATCCAAGGAAAAAAAAAGAATTATTCATCTAAAGTTGTGTTACAATGTACTTAACCATTGAAAGAGGTGGTATAAGATAACTAGCTTGTTTGTTGTTGATTTGATTTGTCTTTTTATCCTCTTTTCTACATCAATGTGATTCAAGTCTTTCGTTTAATAAATTTAGACTGACACTTCTTGGTCTGATTGGAAAATGCATTTATAATCAAGGCATATCAGAAGACAGCTATTCTGGCATGGTAGAAGATAGTGGGTGTCCTCCAATAGATATTGAATTATCTTTCAGCTTCAGGAGATAAATGAACCTTCCAAATCAATGCTTCGCTGATTTATCAGACAATCTAAAGAAAGCCTCATCATTTCCACCATGTCTGATATGTAGATAAACAGCTATATCAGCATTCTGAAATCATAGGAGTCCTTCTTCCTTAGAACTTTCATTATTTATTAAGAGCAGTTTCAGAAATGATTCCCAAAGCAGAAGTCCCATTCCTCAGTGCCGATGTTGAGACAAGAACAAGGAACCAATCTAACAGTGTTACTGAAAATACTATGTGAAATGAATTAGAATGTAATATAAATATTAAATGAAACAGATGCAGAAACAGTATGTTGATAAAAGTCTTAATACTCACATTCTCATGAGTTAAGTAAGTTAATTTCAGTTTAGAAGATTAGAATAAAAAAAGATTGCTAATCAGTTAATCTCCTCTTGCAACTGGCAAATTGCCACAACATACAGTGACATAATTGCTTTCTTCAGACAATAACAAAATAAACTACTAAACAGATCATACTTAGAAAATCATACAACTTTACAAGACAAATCTACTGCACTCTAATTTGCTCTGCAGAAGATTCTTAAAACGAAGAACAACTTTTCCAATCTTTACTGCATTCACAAAAGTGAGCAAACAGCAACTTTGGAAAACGCAAACTCAAATTGGTGCCATGGCTCATTAAAACTCAACATTGCAGAAATACAAAAATTATGCTTGTTTACACTCTAGCTTGACTAGGCACTCCCATTTCTTCCTGTTGAATTTATTTCACTTTGAATATAATAATTAAGGATTTGCTGCAAGAGAAACAAACCATAGGAAATTGTATGACCCTATTGTGAAGTGCATTAGGCGTTCAGCAGATGCTCAGATCATCACATCCTCAGATACTGCTTTCCATCACAATAATCAGTAAATAAGTTGAAGATGAGAATGTGCAGTATTTCCCCTCTAAACATAAGAATCATAGACCACAGTTCCCTCCAGTGGTCCGCACACTTCAATTTTGCTACAATACGTCTAGCTATAGATTCTCATTACTTAAATGAAAACAAAAATTATCTTAAAGGAAAATAAAATCAAAACCACCCAATCACACAGAGTTACTGCATTTCTCAGCTGCTAGATGCTTTTAAATATTTTTCCATATAACTTCGAAATTGAAGAAAATCAAAATCCATCACTCATTTACAAATGATATCAGTTTCTTTGTGAAATGCAAATGTCCTTCCACCTAAACCCAGTGACTCCTGGAGAGTTCTATGCATTGCTAACCCTCACTTTTGGATTCATATCAGTTCTTTACCTCTCCTTATTTCTATCAAATCTTTTTTTTCCCCTTTGTCCTATAACTGTACTTCCCTGGCACTATGCTGTGTTGCACACTGTCTCCTGATAGATTTCTCTTATTTTGTACTTTGCAATAAATCTTTGCCAAGAGGAGGCTCACACTACAGAAAAGTCAGCGTTTTCTGGCCAAGTCCGCCACTATTTTCATAATCCTTTCTATCTAGTTTCCAGGCTATGACCTGAGAAACACAATAAGGGATAAAGAGGCCACTTTATCTCACTAACCTGCATTCCTAACCATGCTCATCGGGAACTAAGGAGCCACACAGTATGGCTTGGCAAATTCTGCACAAGTCCTTCCTCACGAGGACAACAAACTTCTTATCACTTAACCTTTTATAAATGCAGATGCATATCGTTTGAATCTCTCAACAGTGCAGAGCAGGAATAAAAGAAAAATCAGTGAGCAACATGATTGCAATGAGAAGGGTCTGTGATCTAAGATACTGACACCTGACTCAGACTTTCGGTCAGCTTCAGAATTTATAGCTGAAAACTCCCCCAGTGGTAAAGAAGACAGACAGATCCCAACATCTGCAATGCAACAGTTCTTCCATTACTCTAGCAGTGTAATACAGGTTCAGGGGCAATTAGTATCCTTTTAAAATATTATTTTTAAGTCCCAGTATTGAAACAATCTTGTTTAGAAATAGTTGCTTACTGATCTACACTTCATTTTTTTTTTAATTACTTCCCTCCCTCTAAGTGTGGGGTTTTTGGTGTTTTCTTTTTTTTTTATTTGTTGAATTGAAAATTATGAATTGAACCAAACCTAACATTATTAACTTGATAAGGAAAAACAGAGTTTGTCACATTTGTATGACAAGTTGAAAAGTTCACAGTTTTCGATACAAAACGCCTTTGAAAACTACGGATCTTTGTTTAGGTGCACTGTTATAAGCCTGGAGCCTTTCATGTCCCTGGATTCATGCCAGGACAGTTAGGAAATCTTAAATTCATTTCTAGAAGTATCACCTACCAAGAAAAGCCTTTGCTTTTATCTTAAATGAACAGAGTTGACCATTTATTATAAAATCGTACTGACTTCAGTGGCTGAGATCTAAAATGACTCATAACTCGTGTGAGCGTGCATTTTATTTTGCACTCATTCTTGGTACTTTAAAAGGAGAAACTTTATCCCACTAAATTAAAACATAAAAATAATAATAATAATAACTCTTATTGGTATAAGAACTCAATGTTCTAGGAAAAGTCCCTGAGACAGAAATGATATGATCACAAAAGGAGACTTTAATAAATGAGAAAGAAAGCCAATTCCAAACCTGAGAACCTTTCACAGATAGTCCTACAAACTTCCAAATAGTAAGTGGCCCTATTCTCATCGGTTCAGGTAAAACACAAAAAGTGGTGCTTTCTTCTTTTAGCTGCAGTGATTCAAAAACCTAGAATTTGTATGTGCCATTAAAAAGCTATTCTGCAAACTGCAGATCATCTTCCCATTGCAGAAGCATTTTGTACAGAAAATAAAAATAAAATGGCACATTGCTGAGGTATGTTTGAAAAACAAATTATTTTTACTGAATGTATTTTTTTTTAAATTGGAAATGACCAGAAATATATTCAAAGAAAAATGCACACAACCTCAGATGAATTGACATCTTGACATCAACTATCTTTAGTGTTCTCTAACTTCAGAAAAAAATACAAATTCTTAGTACAGAAGTGAAGTTTCAAGGAGCAAGATGATTAGTGCTCAGCAGAATACAGATGTTGCAAAATATACTTTTCAACAATACTAGTATTCCTGTTCTCTTCCGCCAACCACCAACTCTTCCCTTCAATAAAAATATTTCAAGACCTGCAATACCAAAATAGCCTTCATATAATATTGAACTGAATGGCTCTTTACATTTTTGTAGGAATAACTCTACACTCCTGCAGTTAAGCATCTCTACCTCCCCCTTGTCTCATGCAGTAAAACCCTTTCTACATATGTTGAAAAAACTCTTGATTACTTCTGTATATGTGTGTAGTTATTTCTAATTAAATGCTTTCTACTTTCCTGTCCTAGAGACAAGGAAAGTAATTAAAAAAAAATTACTTAAGATGTCACAAGTTTGAGCAATTTTAAAAATCAGATATGAGGAGCACAAGTTGTTTCTCATTATAAACACATTCCTATTAGCTCAAAGGAAATTGCTTTGCATGCTTTTTCTCTAACAACAATCCCAGGGCTCTGTCCAAGCATATCCAGCTCCATTATTTGATTTCTACAGGGTTGTCTTCAGAGTTGTCATTAACATATCAAAGCCACTTGAAGAAAATTAGTTATGCAAATTGTTTCAAAAATAAACTAATAACACTGTTACAACCAATGTTACAGGACAAAAAGTTACATTATCTTCCATTTTGGTCCTTCATCTTAGAATACTCATTTTCCCTCTCCATTAAATAGTTTTTACAGTTAATGAATTGCTCAAGTTTCTTTGCAAGATTTAATTACCTGCAGCACATGGGATGCTCTACATGCTGTTCTGTTCTCTATGTGTTCTATATTAATTTTTTACTTTCCTTAATCCTGCCATTCATAGTAGACACATTTCTAGCTCTTCTGTATTAAGGAGATTCCCATCTCATCATTATAAATATTTAACCCAAAAGGGAACTTAAGTATTCACTATGTCATCACATGCTGATTTGTCCCATATTTTCACGTGACGGTCTGCTAACTATTACTCGCTCTATTATGAGCTACAACAAAAACGTTTCAAGAAAAGCCACAGAATGATGCAAATGGCATTTCAGAAAAAATAAATCCTATCTTTTAGTAAAAATTTAATTGTGCCTCATTTCTTTACTCTAAATTTCATCAGAGAAACATGACTGCACATGGGTTTTTTTCCACATTGTTCCTTTCACTTAGGAATCTGCTTTCTTCTTTCCTCCTCCTCACATATACTATTACAGTTAGAGAAATGCATAACTATGATTAAAATGAAAGTCATTATACAATTCTTGTTTGTAGTAAGGCCTCTCACACCATTAAGGTGAAAAGAGTCATTAGCTTGAGGTCAGGTTATACTGAAAGCTACATGCTTCTTCATACAAAACTTAAAGAAATGATTCCAGAATTCCAAGCTCTTTTGCTCCCATTTCAGAGTAAATCTCTGAACATTCTGTTAGATGTCAAAAGGCTAGAACCAGCAAATTACAGATAAACTAATGTTTTCATTCTTCTGGACGGTACTGCTTCTACTTAATGTTCTATCTACAAATTCTGAAATGCTTCACTTTTATTAGTAACTTATGATTGACATAGATTCAACGAGTCAATAAGCCCCTGAAAGTTTAGATAAAAGTTTTTGGTTTTTTTACCTGATTAAGAATGCTGGCTCAAGTACCTTCAGAGGTAGATTTCCTCAACAGAAATTCATTGCCAGGAAGAAAAGATTCACATCTGGTTTTCACATGTACCTTACTGAATTTCATTCATTTAATAAATTTCAAATCAGAAAATATATTTTACTTGAACAATGAAAGAAAGAAAAGAAAAAAAAAAAAGACACCGCAGCACTAGAACAAACAAGTAGCAGAAGTTTTTCTGTTCCCTAATCAAAAGTAATCTTAATATGTTAATCATATGTTATGAGGTTGGTGAGGTCCTCACACAGGCTGCCCAGAGAGGCAGTGGATGCCCACTCCCTGTGGGGGTTCAAGCCAGGTTGGATGGGGCCCTGAACAATGCTGCCTGTGGTAGGGGGGTTGGAAAAAGTTAAAACCAGAAGGATGTCAGAGTTCCAGTACCAACAAAAGTACTGCTGCTATAATTCCAGGTTGTGCTGACTTTAAAAGAATTAATTTTGTCTCCTCACTTTTTAAGATGATTGAAGTAAGATTAGTATAAGCTCCTCTGCCTCCTCTTACCCTGTGCAGAGTGACTCCCAACTAAAAATAAATCTTGAAAATGTAATTGATCATACAGGACAACTCCAACTTCCATTTTTCAGTTAGGAGCTGAGGTGGAAGACTGGGCAATCCTGATGAATACTAAGCAGTTTGCAACCAACTTAACATAATTATCATGCCAACCCTATAACATACTCAAGTACATAAAAAGTAGAAAACACTGAATGCATTTTAAGTTATATGGAGATGAGCACTGTATTCTAGGAGAAAAGAATTTACTCCTATTATTAAAAGATCATTTCTTCTATAAAAGCTAGATTCCTCTGCTTTTTTTTTTTTTTAATATAATTTTATTGATTACAGCTTTTGTCCAGGAAAAAAAAAAAAGCTTCAGACATACTCTGCTAAGAGGTATCTTTAAGATGTCCAAGAGTCTTAAAATCTCATTAACAACTGCAGTATATTTCTTCAACTTATATCTTGTCAATAATTCCTACAGAAAAATATCAGTAATTTTACTCTTTCACATTACTGTAAGTTTAGACTTATAATACATTCATGAATCTATCAGAAAAAGCCTGAGGTTATCAGCTGCTCACATCACCTGACCAGCAGTGAAATATCTGTGATAACTTTAGGATTTTTCAGAGAAGTGGATGCTAGTCATCTTGCAATGAAATGCCTGGTTGGATAAACACAGCCAACATGCTGGTAATATCTTGATAATGCCATTCAGTGCTAACTTCCCATACTCTGACTTAGTTTTCCCCACGTGGAAGAGCAGATTGAAACTTTAGACAACAATGACAACAACAGCAACAACAACAAAAAGACAATTGCAAGGAATATTTGTTCTGGGAACATAAAAGTGACGTTGTTGATATGCTTTATTTTGACAAGCTGAAGGCATATCCTTTTTCCCCTCCAGTTATATTATGGAATGGTCAAACTAACAATGACAAACAGTCATCTAATAGGTTTCAACAGTGCTTCATGGAAAAAAAAATAAATACAGAAATAAACACCATTTCTCAAAACAGTTCATTTCCATTCAGTTAGTACTCTCTCATAGACAACACTTTTCTAGCTTGAAAACCTCTGCAGGGAATACTTTTAGTCAAGAATATCCAGAAATAACCAGAACCAGCTGGAACAGTTAGAAGTCCTTTTTGGCACTAACAAATACCTTCAACTTGAGTATCTAGGACCCTTAAGGACAGCATTCTTCCCTGTAGAAATGTTCAAGCATATGAGAAATGAAGAAGTTATTACTTAGAAAAGGGAAAATTAGATTGCAGAGATGGAAGCAGTCCGTTCTATCTAGGTGAACTCCTAGATGAAAGACAGACTTTTTTTCCTGGAATTCATGACACGTCTATTGTGAAAACTTTGGTTTTCCAATTGATTTTGATGAAAATGACAAAAAAAAAGAATGCTGTTGACAGGATGCATGTAACACGCTGAGATACAAAAGTATGTTTTCCTTCTTTAGCACTGTGTGTTGCATAAAGCCTGTTGCACAAATTGCCTACTTTCCAAAGAGAGCAGGAGAAAATGAACAGAAGGAGAATAAGATTATTGGATGTTTGAAGCATCTCCTGATTAAGCTCAGATAGGAACACTGTGTCCTTGTATGTCTTGTGCGTATGAAATCATTTTTAAAAGAAAAAAAGACATTCTTCTCCATTTCCATTCACATTAAGATTATTTTTTATTGAGCTAAGTCTATTTTATTTTACCCTAAGACATGAGACACTTTCTAAAGGACGGTGGAAAGAAAGCTTTTATTTACAAGAAGGAAGGTTAAATCAAAGTTTTCTCTATTTGACATTTACAAATAGAAGTCACATAGCAATAAATTAGTAATTAAATTATAAACACAGTATTCTTCATTTGAATTGCAAAAATATGCTTTTATGCTTTCCTCAGAGCTCACGTTTGTTGTTGTATAATGACCTACAAAACATAACTCTTGACAACTCAAATGGAAATTTCATGGGGCAATATATTGTCCAATAAAAGTTTCACCTTACAACCTATGTAATTTTACAGTAATATGTACAACTCCAGTTTTACATTGTTTTTTATGCTGATATCTCAACCAACTTAACTAGCATTAATTAATTCATCTTCGTGACCCCTGAAGGATTAAACAACTATACCAAATCTGGAGAATATGGACAGACAGAGTGAGAATTTAGAGAGAGCACAGTAAGCAATAAACTATAAATACCAAAACTTCAAACCTGTGTTAGGTTAGTATTGCTGAGAAATTTCATTCATAAAATAGAAGGAAATTCATTTCATTAAATGTATTTAATTCTTAGCTCCTACTCCTGTTTATTTCAATATACAGCAAAACATATTTCCTAGTAGGTAGCCCTAACAAATTGCACTGAGAAATTTCAGAAGTGGCAGAAAATTGTTTAACCTCCATAACCATAGTGGTCATTTTCCACACCTAGGTTAGACACGCTCTCATACAATATTACTTTGTACACTAAACATGTGACAGACTTCCTAGTTTAGCTGGGTGAAAACTAAGGAATACTGTCCAGGATTAGGGAAACGATTACAAAAAAAGTATGCATTTTGGCTATTTGTTTTTTACTTAACCAGTGTTCACAAAAAATATCAAATGCATGGATATTTAAATACATAACATTGACGTGGGTGCCCAAAAGTAAAGCTTGATTTTGAAAATATATATTTTCCTGCTTATAACGGTGTCCTAATAAATGGTGGATTGAAAAATCATTTCAATTTGAAAACATGAAGGTCTTCTTTTGTGAGTTGCGCAGATTCACAATTTGCCTAACATCAGTGCTTAGTGAAACAACGAAGTTTGTGCTTATTTTTTCAACATTAGTATTAGTCTCCAAAAAAATCATCCATTTCAGTAACATCCTTGCTGTCAGAGATTTATATCACATCATTTTCAAAACCTGCTCCTCATCTCCCTTGTCTAGCTGGAATATTTGAATATTGCATGCAGTGAATGTTGAATAGACACAGTTGTAATGGAGAGTGGCTACTAGCATGGCTGGTTCCCAAATCTTAAGCTTTCTGTCATACCATAGAGCATAAATGTATAAGAACAGGAAATTTTCCCTCCTCTCTGTTCAAATTGAACCTTTGTTGCATACTGTTCCAGTGATGAACATGGACTATTTCCACAACCACTTTGGCTATCAAACATTCCCTGTTAGAGACCACACAGAGACTGATAACTAACTCTTCATCTTATTCAAATGATGCATCCGTGCTATGACAGCAAAAAGAATTGGAAAGACGACATCCAACAAATGCTCCAGCAGAGCAGGACACTGAGTAATTAGAAAAATATGCTCGTTACTATGAATATACAATGTGCTGAGTTGGTAACTGGGAAACAAGACAGTAAAACGCTTCTGATTTTTTTGTTACTGAAAAGTTTCACAGTGTAGGTCTTTTGTTTCTTTTTCCTTAACAAGATGAGAACCCTTCTGGACTCACAAGACTGCAAGAGCGCACAGTTTGATAGAACCTGATTATGAGTAGATAAAACTGACATATCTGACACAAACACCCTCAGTCCATACCCCCGATCTCACTAGTGCAAGATAAGTGCTTTGTTTAAGAGCTTACAGTTTCTTTTAAATAAGAATGAAAACAGAAGAAGGAATAAAACTATAATGAAGTTAAATAAATGTTGAACCAAATATTGATCATCTCCCTGGCTGCAACGCACTCTCCTGGCTGACGCACACCGAGGTTGCAGAAATGTGTTGTCATGCACTGCATCATTTGTAAGGTACGGCTTTCATTATTACAGTTTTCACTATTTTTAATGTTATCATTATTCACATGTGAATCTACCCTTTTTTCAGCCCTTTTGGAAGCTGTGAAGCCTACTCTAAACTCACATGTTAACTCAGATTTGTGGCCCCTTCCTGCCACTCACGCCTACATTAAACTATCTACTTCAGGGTTTTGAATCTGTTTTCCTTCAACAAAGGCAAACAAAAACTACTTAATCTTCGCATGAGAAATTGCTTGCTTTCTTTATATATAAAAAAAAATTCTACCACTGCTCACTGAAATGAAATATATCAAGTTTTGACTGTACTGAAAACAGGTATTGATTTTTTTAGGTTTTTCTATTGTGAGAGCTCTTGTAAGCAATAGACCATTACATCATTCTGGTTTAGTAGTCAGGATCTTTTGTGGAAGATTTCTAAACTGCAGGCAGCTTTTGTAAACTGTCTGCTTTTAAAATCACTCTGATTTCTTTTATTTATTAACATCAGCAGTGGCAACTACTCATTGGCTGAATACAAGTATTACATTTTTGGTGTCTAGAAGATAGAAAGAACATAGCAGAAGCCACCCCTTTGTAACCACAGAGGAAGGCCATAATGCCAACTAAGCAAGCAGAGTGGGGTCACACACCCCATGTAGACATGAAGACATACAACTGTAAGGGCATTTAACTACATAGTCAAAATTGAAATAAAGTGGTTTTAAACTGCACAAAGGCCCTCAACCCTAGGGGCCAGTGGTCATTCCTAGTTAAACCAAGGAGTAGCTTTCAGATTTACTGAGATGCTTTGGCAACATGATATCCTCCACAACTGTGAATTCATTTCTCTAGCTCCGTGTCTCTCTCAACCTGCATATTTGCATGGTAGTAAATTTTCAGAGATCCGCTCTAGAACTGTAGAGAGAAGCAGACCTTTGACCTACTGAATACTCGCGAAGTTAGTAATAGATTTCCTTATCTATCTGCAACCTCACTTAATCTCTATCAATCATTTTAAGTGCTCAAATAAATATAAAACATAGTATGTTGGCTAGTAAACTTTCATGTGAGGATGTAACTTGTCCCAGTACAGACAAAAAAAATGTATGTATTTGCTTATTTATGTATTTGATTATCCTGAATTACACTTTTTGCATTGTTTGTCAGCTTTGCTCATTAGGTAAGAAGAAATTTAGATAATAGAAAAAAAATCTGTCCCAGTCTGAAGAAAGGGATACGCTTGTTATAGTATTATAATCAGAAAAAAAGTGCTCAAAATTGTTTCTTAAAAATTGCTATAATTGAATACAGGTTGAGGTTGGAAAATTAGTAATACAACTGCAGAGTACAATCTATTACTTTCTATGACCAGCTCCCACTCTTGTTCATCTATAACACAAACCTATTTTTTTCTTCTATAGCTCAAATATATTATTTTTAGCCAATACTGAGGAAAATGAAAGGCTTCAAATGTTCCTTTTTACTACACACACAATTAAAGGTATTGTAACAACTCTCAGAAAGGTGTCTCATCTGAAGACTATATTTTGTCTAAGCCTTTGAATGTGGCATTGTAATTACTATGGGAAAACTGAGTGTTACTTTCCTGAAATTTCATGCAATAGTGCTTGGAAAATAACTTTGCTAGGAGCTAGTAAGTATTCCATGCAAAATCAATTTAATCAAAATCAAAATTAATCAAAATGATTTTCAAAAAAGCAGGAAGGCTAATCTGACAAAATTAACTTCAAAGTAAAAACAATACTTATGAATATTCATTTATTATATGGTAAGTTCACTTTTTACCACCCTGCTACAGTCATATGGAAGAGATACATCTGTACTACGAACATCAACAACTGCATCTCACATCCGAAGGATAATTCAAGTACAATGCACACACAGAGTACAGCACTGTCGAAACAACTCTGGCATTCTGACCACCATCTGGTCCAGCCTGGCCTTAAAAGAAACTGATTCTAGGTCATCCAATTCCTCTGTCCTTCTCTTCTGACAGAAATGCAATATCAGCGCAGGTCCAGCATGAAAAACTAGACTAACAGTTACAGAATTTGCAAGAAAGAAATAATCTTTTACAGGAAAACTGAGTGATTTTTTGTTTTACTTCTACAGAACTTATACCATAAAATTGAGATCTAATAGCCTCTTCAATACAAATAACGTAATGGACATCTACCTCCCTTTCTACTTTTCATCGTGTCAGTCTATAGCCACAAGTGGAACATTCAGAAAAGGGAAGGAAAGGAACAGAACATTTTAGTAAATTCTAGTATAGTAGTACACCATAAAAACAGTTCAAACAACTAAATTTACTTACTAAACTGAGTTGCAGATACCCACTTCAGTTTATTTTTAGATTCCCATTGATATCAGACAATATAAACACATGAGAACAGAATTAACTCTTTCTATCTGGTATTTTTATAAAGAACATCTCTGTTCCTTTACTATTCCAAAGGAAACAAAAGATTTCTTACTATGAGATCAGCAGGAATCATAATTTAATAGTAAAATTTACACAGAGATATAAGAGCACTTACAACACCCTGAAAATCCAAGTTTTCTGAGCAAGATGTATGATAGATCTTTCTCCAGAAATGTAAGTTACTTTATCATTACCAGACTCACTACAAAGTGGGGTTTTCACAAGCCCTCAAAGACTCTAAGCTCCTTCCTAACAACAGATGGCAATATTTTCCTCTCTTTAGAAGTGATCTGTAATAAGACAGGAAATGGCTTAAGTCAGAACTCAGACTTTCTAGCCTCCTATTTTCTGACTGTTCATATAACAGTTATCTGTGAAGTAGGCCTCATAGCTCAAACGTGAGAGATGAGTTCATGGAAAACATACTGTATCTGTATGGGAGATAATGTGTCTTTATCTGACTACTTAGCAAGAGCACCTTAGTAATTTGTAATATTTGCAAATTACACAGTGCTGTTTGAACTAGGTAGCATATGTAACTACTCAGCACAAGTACAGATTTTAGAGTTGGTTATGTAACTCAGAATTTGCTTAGACAAGCATTTCATTTAAACATTTCCTTTAATAGTATTCACTCACGCAAAGCTCAAATGCTCTAAGATCCAAATGCAAGAGCAAGAAGATCACGAACACAATAGACACTTGCTTTAGGATATGAGAAAACACTCAAGTACAGAAAATAGGCTGCCAAAATGAAAAGAAACTTGAGAAATCCAAATTTAAAGAGATTTCTGACACCTTGAAGGTGTAAAAAGACAATATATTATTTGCTCAGTAGTCAGGTAGTGAATAAATCTATAAAAGCATTCTTCAGTACTTAGTAATTGCAATTAGAAATCCCTGTTAATATTTTATAGTCAATATAATAGCTGAAGTAACACATTACTGAAGACAAATGAGGAAAATAAACAGATAGACAAGGCGTTCTATAAGCAGCTGGCAGAATATTTGTGATTGCCAGACCAAGGAAATCCCTGGAGATGTTCACAAAACATTTAGATGTGATACTAATGGAAGTGGTTTAGTAGGGTTATATTGGCCGTAGGTGGATGGTTGCACTGGATTATCTTGGAGGTCATTTCCAATCACGGTGATCTTGATCCAATGAAATTTAAGTCTAGATTTTCATCACTTTGACCTAATTGATCATACACACCAATTAAAAATGACATTGTCCAGTAAGTGTTTAAGGATTATGAAATGAAGTTCTAGTTTTATAATGTTATGCACAATGCCATAATACAGCTTAATGAATTCACTGTCCTGGACAGTATAATGAAATAGTCACCTCATTTTAATATGCTTCTGTTTTACTGATAATTCATTTGCATTATTGATATATAACTTCTAACAGTGGAATAAATGCAGGTAAATGTAAACGTTAGAGGCTATTAATCTCTCTTCTATATAGTATTTGAATGTGTAATTTCTTAATCAGGATAAAGCACCATTTGTTATAATGTGCTATGAAACAGATAAAACCTGCTGCAAATCCTCTTAGAGATTAAAAAAAATAAAAATAAATCTAGTTTTAACGGGATGAGAAAGAAAATACAACCATTTAAAAAGGACAGAAATGCTACCAAATTAAGTCAAACTGCACAGAGTGGAGTCCAGAATGTTTTGATATTTTCCAGGTTAAAGGGTTATTCCATGGTTTATTATATTTACAGAGAAAAAAAAGGAGAGGATAAAAAGCTTGTAGCAGAAATTCTGGATTCTGTACTGCCTCCAGGGGTTCTTAATCCACTAAAAGCATTTTTCCATTTGAACTGTTAATCTAGCAAAATACAGAGGTGAGAATAGAGAATGGTGTTGCATCCTCAATATGGATTCTTCACAGCATTGAAAATACTGCCTGCTTTTTGCTATTGTGACACATGAAAACAGTTGCCGTACATGGATTTCACACTAGCAAATTACAGATTTCTATTGACATTCCCCTGATCTTAATTTTGATTAGGTTTTTGTTGTTGTTAAATAAATATACATGTTTATCATAATAAAGGGCTTTGCTGACCTTTGTCTTAAGAGTTTATCTAAAATAAGAACTCTTAAAATACACTTATCTAATATAGGAAGTAATTCACTTGGTAGAACCTATTTCAGAGTTTGTTTTCCTATTCTCTTTTAAATGTTAATCTTATACAAAGTAATATCAACTTCAACGCCAGAACTTTAATACTTAAATTTAGCATCTCTTTTTATAGACAGATCTTGAACGTTTAGCATTAAAGATGCCTACATTCTGCACCAATAGGCCTTGATGAAAGCTCTGGGCTTGACATGATAATTCAAATATTTTAAAAGACTATTTTTATTTTGATTATGATTTAACAGTGCTGTCACATAGGAAAATTTGGGTTTTTCTTTTTTATTTTTAATTACCTTTGGCATTCATAATAGATAGTTTTTAGCCTGTTAATCTTGTTGATGACTTGGAATTCTATGCCTTGTCCACACAAGCACAAAAGCCTTGTAAAATTAACTACCTTGACATGCATTTCCTTTAGCAGCCTTTATGAAAAATTTACAGGCTTAAAATTTCAAAGACTTAATTCAGTTACCCAACGTGGTATCTTGAAAGGAAGTCCATATTAGCATGCCTCTGTTCTCTAAGCTCTATTCTTACTTTAAAGACCAGTAGTGCCATTTATGTACTAGGAGCACTGTAGCAACAGAACAGAAAACTTGAAAAATCTGTTGACATTTTCTGATGGCATCCTGGCATATCAGTTTTGAGCGTTATTTCAACAAGCCTCGTGACAATCAGGCTAAGGCAATATTTCAACTGAAGGTCTTCAAAAACAATTCCAGAACTCAAAAGCTGTAACCTCAGACATCTGGTAAATAAAATTCTACACCAACATATTAATGCCAACATCCCAGTTTTGGGATTTGACAAGCAGATTTGTTTAAAATGAAGTGTAAATACAGTAAGAGATTAGGCAGAGAAGGAATTCAACAGAGAAATCTGCGTGACTGTTAAGTGAATCCTTGTCAATGCTGAAGTACATAGCTCCATTCTGCTTGTGTCAGTTGTTCTGAAGCTGCCTCAGACATTGTTGTTTGAGCTGCTGAGTAACATTTAAGCTGCTGAAGTATTTTCATAGTCCAAAGAAATCTGCCTGCTTTTCCCTGCTACTGGAAAGTTTCTCTATGAACAAGAGATACAGTGACACATTCTCCATTAAATTACTGCCCATTAAATTATTTTAATGAGCTTTCTCACATGAATAAGAACCGTCTGCTAATAAAACATGTTCATTGTTAATGATGGAAGGTATTCTTTAGAGAGACGACCTGTTTCTCAACATGCTGTGAGAACAGTGCATTTAGATACCTTTACTCACTGAAAGATGATGAAAAAAGAACCAAATTAGCTACCAACATGAAGTTAATGTTGTGAGACTTCAGTATTCAGCTGCAAATAACGTGAGTTTCATTATAAGGTTGCAAATATCTGATATGAGATTAAGACTTACGTATGCATCAAAGATTTACTAGCTGCTGCTAGTTAGATTTTCAAGTGTTTCTCTTTTTTTTTTTTTTTTAACTTCTACCTAATACCTAGTTTTACTGGTTTTTGAAATACATGTTTTTATTAAAACAGGTTTATTGCTGAAGAAAACTATATTGAAAGATGGGTTACTGATAGATAGGTATTGGTTCCGTTCTTATTTATTTTCATGCCTATGAGCATACCAATCAAAGGTTTAATTAAGTCTCTAGAGAGAAATCGTAACTTGGAAGGTGTAACAATTTGTGCTTTATGAAAATGCAAAGAAAACCTAAATGGAATTTTATTATACACGTAAATATACATATTATACACATATTATTTCTGCCCAAATTAACTTTTCTTTGTAGCGTTAGTCCAAAGTCTTAGTTTCAACATCAACATTGATACTGATCCACAAAACATATCCATAAAAATGTTACATATACAAACAGCTAAATCAAATCCCATAGCAATTTATATATACTATTACACGTCCCAGAATCTGAAGGTCATAATGTAATAAAAACTTATTAGAGAATCCTAAATATGTGCATTTCTAACACAAGCTGAAAATAATGTTGAATAGAAAACTACTGTCACACGTTGAAAAATGTTACACTTACAAAATCCCCTTGCTCTGTACTAGCATGAAATCGGACTTCCAAATTCCACTCATGAAGACACAACAAAAAAATCTACTTTGTGCTAAAAGCATTGGTAGCGTCTGAAATGAAATCCCTATACTGCCCAATACCTGAAAAAGAATGTTACCATGCTTTTGCATTTCTAGTGTGAATATTTCCCACTGAAGTTGCTTTACTGAAAAAAAAAAAAAAAAAAAAAAAAAAAGATGAGAGCTTGTTCCAAATCAACATCTCCCACACGTCCTATGAACAGCAGCTATAGAGTTACCTCATGCACTAAATGAAAATCTGTGTGAGGGCATAACTGTCATGTAGCAGTTGGCCAGCAAGTTAATTTAAATTGTATAATGAAAGATTTTACGGCATCAGACACCACTTTTGAACACAAGTTAAATGAAGAAAGAGGTAATCCTGAATTAGACCACAACTCCATTACTGACCTAAGACTAAACCAGAAAATCTTAAAATTAATGTTCCTGCGCTTCATTAAGAACTTACTGACAAAATATCTATTTAATAAGAACAGTTTTGACCAGTTCCAGTTTAGGTACTTTGACAGTCCAGGTGAAAACAAACAAACAGCAGACAGCATTTTGTGCTATTTTCCATGATCCCTAACTCCTTTCACTATCAGGGGCCAAAGGAGCAGACAGTACAACTCGATGAGTCTCACATTGGTTCAGCCATGAGATAAAGGCTTTGGCATATTTATTCCACACAGCCAAGACAGTTTGACTATCCTAGCTGCAGGAAGGAAAAATCAATGCTGCAAAGAAATCCTTCTGCTTACAGGGTCAGTAGGAGCTCAAGAGATAATCACTTCTGTTTAAAACTGCTTCTTCAGTAATTCCCCACATCTCAATAAGGCTACTGAATTTACTAACCATGTGACAGAGTAGACTGTAAATATGTCCTTTTCTAATGGCTGGTGCTCAGGTAAAATTCTGAGCTTGCAAAGTAACACTCCAATTGGCCAAGCCTTTTGGTTACTAACAGTTCAAGTCCAACTTTTGTACTTGCCTGTTTATGAATGAATATCTGAAACTTCATTTTAATTTTTTTCTTTCAGAATTTGTGGCAACAAAACAAGAGGTGATTACTTTTGAACAATAATTAGAATAAAAAGCCTTTCAAATGAGGGCTAAACTTTCAACTTATTTTGTCTTACACAGCTACATCAGTTTTGATTGGTTATTTATCTGTGTAATTGTTCCTATTAACAGCTTGCTGGGTTCTGAAAAAGCAAGTGGTATCATTTTGGTTTCTGGTATGATTATCTTCAAGGAAGGAAATACTGGTCATTGCACAAGTGCCAAATGCAAATCCTTGGACAGATTTCTCAGATGTATACATCCTTTCTCAAGGAAGATAAAATACAGTGTGATTTTGTTTCTGAATATTCTTATACTATTTGTTCATCCATAACCATGTTATGGAATTGTTTTCAAAAACAATTTTTCTACAACTCTGAAGGATGGGCTAATTAAACTACCGCTTGAGAGTGTATTGGCTAAACAGATCAGTTATTGAATCCAAGTTAAATCAACAACATCTGTTCACGTTTATACTGATTTTTAAAAACATCATTGTAAAAGGGCTCGCATACACAGACAATTTAAATTCCTGGTACGCTTGTTACCCCATCTCAAATATTATTTCAAATGCCACACCATTTTATTTTACTCAAGCAAAACCCAATGGGAATTATGTTTAAGATTTTTTAAATTATTTACTATATTTCTCATGGTGACCAGGTACATATTAGATGTTTACTTTTTTTTTTAAACAGTGCTGATGCATTTTAACATGGCAATAAATTGCAACTCTTAAAATCAAACCTTCAGTGTGCCATGAACCCAGGCATATGTCCATTAATATTAGAATATAAACTAAAATGAAAAGGTACTTTAAATTGTTAAACATGAAAATGAAGATAATCAGTACAATTTTTTTATTAATATTATTACTTTGAACAACGCAAGAGAAGAGTTGCCCTGACAAGAGTTCTAGTTACACATGCCCTGCAGGGAGATCTGAACAGGAGACACCTGTGCAACAGCTCACACGCCCGTGCCATGCAGGGAGCAGCTGCTGGTCCAGGGAGAAGCCTGCTGGCAGCAGAAGGCAAAGAGACAGAGGCACCCACAGGGCTTCTGTCACTCAAGCACCTAAAGAGAGTCACTACCTAAGCCAGAGCTGCTCCAACCATGACAGACTGAGCTGTGGCAGGGAAGAAGTGCCAGCCTCTGACCTCCTCTGTTGTTATCATGACCTTCTAGTCATTTACCTATTTATTTAATGGTTCTGGAAATAAATGGAAATAAAATGTTTGAATAATTAAACTTTTTTGTTTTCGCCTTCTTTTAGACTATCACTCATTTAATGGTGAAATCTCAGAATGTTGTCCCTCAAAAAAAGCAGAAGCAGTGGTCCTAATATCAATTTGACGATTTTCTGTAAGAATCAAGCTTCAGATTCTTAGCTGGAGAGATACACAAATAATAACAAGAATACTGTTAATGTCAATAGAGAGCTTCCCTTCCTAGTTCTGTTATGTGGTAATTCCTGATACATTCTGCTATCAAGCACGAGTTGTACCATGGCTGTGTTAATCTCACCCTGTGGGAAACATTTCCATCTATGAGAAAGTCAGAGGAACTCATCGGTGATGTAATAAATTACCAAAACATGAGCCTTATCACATGGACAGGCAAATGCATACATCAGCTTGTTTGGTATATGTATTTTTGCTGAGATTTGATCTTTGTTTTGGAGGTTACTTAAGAATGTTTCATGAAAAGGCTCGTGAAAAAAAAATTACTGTCAGAAAATTCCCTTACTAAAAGAATCATTGGTAAAAAGCCATACATCAAGTATGCAGTATATCTGTGGAAACTAAGTACAAAAATCAACGTAGAATATATAATTTAATACAACTTATCCACACAACCACATCCTTATGCAAAAGGGAAATGACTACAGTGTCAGAAGGAAATTCTGATGTTTTCACTGATTTCTGACCCAAGCTCAATACTGTACAATATACAGCAGCATTCCACAAGCTGGAATTATACTTAAGCTCAAAATACAGACATTATTATTTTCCCTCTTTTATCTGATAGCCTAAACCACATGCCCATAAGAACAGAGATGTGGGCACAGTTAGATGCAAGCAGTCGCGGTGGCACTTCACAAATCCCTTTAATGAAACACCAGAACTGAGGGATTCCAGAGTCAGTGAGCAGCTGAGCATGTTTTCTGAATGCCTAAATTTTGGAAACTTGCAATAATAGATTTTCTTTGTTATTATTTGACTAGAGCATTCTTTTTCACTCTTAAAGCACAGATATTGTAGATATTAAGCTACTGCAGTAAAAATACATTCTGAAATTTCATCCCATGGGCTGTTTTTGAATATAAGTTTGTGCTTAAATGAACTCTTCACAATTCCAAGGTTATGAAATCCTACCTAGTAAAGGTCAGACAACATTTTTTTTTCTCCTTATGAAAGAAGAAAAATCCAGTTTAAGTGAGTTAACAAACAGGCTTGTTCCAGCTATTTCAGAGCTTCACAGTAGGATTCCTTGTAGGATACTTAACAGAGCACTTGCTTCTTGCAGCATACCAGAAGAGAGAGTTATGAAATGGCAGAAAATGGGCACATTTTATTTTGCAGGACACAGACAACAACTGAACTATGATGAATTCCAAATGCTTTCATTTTAAGTTATTTTCTTTCACACACAAATATTTTGCATTTATAAGTAGGCATATCTAAACAGCTCATGACTGTTGAGGGCTGTTGCAAATAGTTACACCTGTAAACCGTCCATGTTCAACGAATCTCTAATGTCCTGCTTTCGTAGACCTGTGGGGGCATCACCAGAGTGACATAACAATGAAAATCAGAGATGGAGCAGACTCTGTTAAAATCAAAATTAAAGACCTCTGAGAAATTACAGGCTTTGCATTTATGTTACGTATCTATAAAATCAGCAACCTGATGAAACGCAAAGATAGACCTACTATTTTCTACTTACAGGTATCTGGCCTCCAGTGACAAGAAAATACCCTTTTTTCAAAGGCAGCACTTTAGAAAAAAGGAACGAGAAACTGAATTTAAGGATGGCTGGAATTAAAGCCATTTCAAAGGCTTTGATCTTGAGCAGTTTATTATGTTTCCTAATTACATCTGTCTAGATTTCTAATCTAGCAGTAATAGGGAGATATCCAAGTTCTCACGGTAGCAGTCAAGACACATCAAGAAACCCTCACATGAAAGGTATGCTCTTGCATACATAGGAAGACTGGGGAATAAAAAGTAGATGGTGGCCGTGTAAGAAGACCAAAGAAACAATCAAATCTCTCCTACAAAATACATTCCTTCCAAGTATTAGAGCACAGAGGAAGCATTTCCTATTAACTGTTACCAGCTAGGACAGAAAAGTCAGAGCTAATACATCCTGTCTAATAGTCTAGAAGGCAGGGCATTTTTTTTTTTTAATATAAATATGTATTTTGTGCACACATACACTTCATCATTTTATTGAATTCATTAGAAAACAGACAGTTCTACATATGTATGGGGATATTCTTATCATTCCTAACATATCAGATGCCTAAGCAGTACATTATACAGGTTAATCCACCTTGGAGGAAATGGTTGGTAATGCATGTGTCAGCTGAGCTCAGTGATACAAGAAGATGGATTTGGGGTACTTGCATAGGCCACAAGATTTTACTGCAGAGACACTGCATTGTGCTGTGGGCAGCAAGAAAAGCAGATTCAGAGAAATGATACAGGAGGGAAAGGCAGGGCCATGGGAGAGATGCGGAGAAGAGTTAAGCACAGGTCAGTGGGGTGCTGGGGAAGATAGGATCAGGCATGGTGTGGGCAATCAATTTCTACAACCATTGCCAAGCGAAAAAAAGGCAGAATTGTGAGGGTAAGTGAAGGTGAGCCAAGGGCTGGGGTAAACCAGATCACTTGCAGTCAGTTTTCTCAGAAACAGTGCATGAAAAGAGAGAAATGGGAAAAGAGTTTGATTAGACTTCAAAGGCAATGAAAAGGAATTGTTTAATCTGCTCGAAAGAAAAGTAAGCTGAGACAAAGACAGAGGACTGCATTGTTTTCTACAATAAAGGCTTGTGGGTTTATCTGGTGAGTGCCTCTTTGTTTAAATTCTCCAGTGGTAGTTTTTAATCTCAAGCAACTATCATTTCTTTGCAGCATTCCCTGCATCTCCTAGTCGAGAGGATACAATAGTTAACAGAAAAACACAAAGGGATTCAGCAATTCAAATACTCATAATCCAGACAGGAGATCTTTATTTTTGTTTTTAATTAAAACTAACTTTCATACTACCTGTATTTTATTTAGACTTATGTTTAATTGTATTTCAATTAGCTTTCAAAGTTTAAAATGCATCATATCAACGCATCACAGCATTAAATAGTTCATACATAAACCACACCTTAACAACTTGACTGTAACTCCTGCCCTCCTTAGTAACAACTTGCTAATTACATCTGTCTTTGTTTTTAGTGTCTTCAAGGGAAAAATGAAATAAAGCAGGGATGAAATAAAGTGCAATGCTCATCACATGACACTAGGATATTTTCAAGCAACTAGAAGGACTAAAATACACTAAAAACAGTTACTAAAAGACAGGTTTGGCCATTCTAGTCAGTACTAGAGGCCTCCTCCCTTCCCATCTCACTTGTGTTCATTTCAACCCCCCCCCCAGCTGACTTCATTTCCATCTGATTATGAAACAGCATAGACAGGTGATGTTACTATGCTATTCCACATCAGATGGTCCTTTATCTCCAGAACAATGACTTGTCATATTCTTCTCAGAGTCTTGTTGCCCTATGCACCTGGTGCCCGCTCCTCAATAAGCCTATGTAGACATATGCCAAGCTTTATATTTTTCTTTTCCCCCTAAGGCAAATAAACCACTTTTATGAACCAATTGAACAAGAATATTTTAGGAGTCTGCTTATCCTACCAGGAAAGAACCGTGTTACAGTGCATAGAACATTGATTTCATGCAAAATACCACAAGTTTCTAAAACAGGCAGTTCTTCAGCCATTTCTTCTCTATATTCCTTATTTCTACCTGCTTACAGCAAGGAATCCTTTTGAATTTTTGGTTCCTCATTAACATTAATTTTCTAATTTAAAGAAGAATTGTTTCACATAATAATGAAAATTTTTCCAAGGTTAACTAAAAATTCTATTTTCCTCCACAACATCCAGCGACATAGAAAATTCAGTTACTCTGATGTTCATTTAAACTGCTTTTAAACTCAATTTATCAAAATTATTCTGCTGTTTTATAACCTTTACTAAAACTAGGGAAAAAGAGTGCATTAGTTTTTCTCTAAACTCTAAACTTCAACAAATCACAGTGGAAAAGCACAGGTGTAATTCTGAAAAACCTCACTGTAATTCTTTGTATGCATCCATTAGTACCAGTTGACAGAAAGGAGTGGAAAAAAGTCATAATCCTCATTATTTTTGAGTGTGCACTTTTATGAAATCTGAAGGTTTACTCTGAAAAGTAAGTGAAGAAGCTAGGAAAACAGTATTGATTTTTTTTTTTTTTTAACATAAGTAGTTACATTGCTTTCACTCTTTCAGAAAGCAAAACCTATATGACATGAAGTGTACACTAGAAATTACAAGCTGATTTGTTTGGAAAAAAATCACATGTTCTCATTGATTTAGCATCGCTCCTCAAAATCCCTCTTCTAATTCTCACTGGATTGAACCAAAGTAGTTAAATTCAAAGCAATTGCTAAAATCCCACACAAATGTAATAAAGTGCAGGGTTATTCAGTAGATCAAAAGTGCCTAAAAGAGGAAGCAGTTTGTTTATGGTTTTATGAAAAGAAATGAAAAGTACACATTGGTCCGTACTGCAGTGAAGAGATACAGGCCTTGTGTATCTATTTCTGTGTTCTGTCAAAGTGGGCCTTCTTGAACTAAATCCAGTATTTCTTTCATTTTACAAATGAAAGCACAATCCCTAGAACTAGCCCCACAACTTCAGTTTTCTCTAAACTCGTATGTCTTGATGTAACTCATGTTAAAGACTGAACACTGATGTTCCTATTTATAGTCCCTGATGACTGTTTGATCCGTAATTTTCTCCCTGTAGAAGATAAAATTAATACAACCTGACTATGCATAGGACACGATGTACAACTGCCAAGAAATGCATTAACATGAACAGCTTTTCAAATTATTGCCACTGGTGTTTTAAACTGGTACTGGAACTCTTGCCTCTGAAATGTAGCAGTACATGAGAAGAGGAAAGCTCTGCTTTGCATCGATCATCCTGGATTCTCTCTCTTCTAGCTTTTAACTTGTAGGATTAATATTTCAGAGAGATTTTCTCCAGTGAGACTCACTTGACTTACACTGTCTAACATCTTTCAGATATGTCTTACTATCAGAACAAGTGCAAAAATCAGAATTTAAATTTTGTGATGGTTACAAATTCTGGAAGAGAAAAATACATTTAGTGTTACTGTCAAGAGTTAAGTTCCTCTATCAACTGAATTATTCTAAAAAAATTCAAACAACTCCCTGATTTACTCAGATATTTTGGAAATATCAAATGAACTCTCCGAACAAGGATTCCACTTTCATCATGCTTGAAGTAAACGAAGTATCCTTGTTTCATAATTACATGGAATATAAAGACTGCAGATGTTTACAGAATCCTTCTTGAATCTCACTACAAAAAAGAAAAAAGTATTTTCCTCTTGTGCTATACATTACACAAAGAAAAATTAACCATTAAATTTTCAGTGCTTGTCTGAGCAGAATTTGCAAGAAGTGTTTCACTGCCACTCAAAAAACGAGTGTCTTATAACAAATTTTTTTTATGTATGTTATGCAATAAGAGAACTACAGATGAGAAATTTTAAACTATTGTATGTACTATTTATTGCAGCACCACAAAGATAGCAAAAGGCTTTGGTTCCCTGTAGATATTTCATACTGCTTTGTTCTTATTCCACACCTTCATTTTCTGCACAAATTATTTTCCAGCTACGATTCTCTGAATGTCAAAGTGCCAACATAAAGCAAATCCTTCAGAACAAAACCTACACATGGTATTGGCTCCTGCTACATTCCCAATATCAAGAATTAATTTTCAGGAAGAAACAAACAGATCCACGATAAAGAATCCACAGATAATATTACATTCTCATTTTCAGTTATTGTTCTTTTTCTTTCTGCAGCAAAAATAAGGTTTGGTAGTTTGAACTGTGTTCTAGACTCCTGCTTTTTTTCCACTTTTTTGAAAGCTTTCCAATAGGGTCATACTTACACTATCATGAAAGCAAAATCTCTTTATTTGAGATGTCTATTTAAAGGGGTATAAAAATAAATAAATTTTCATTAGAAAGAAAACTTAGATCCTTGTTGAACCTCTTGCATTTGAAAGACAGGGATTAAGGGCTTTTTGAAATTAATTTGGGAGGGTTTTTGGTATTTGGGCTTTTCAGCTTCTTTTATTATCAACAAAACGCAGCTGTGCACACCCCAAAACATTTCCTGGAAAACTGCAAACAAACAAGGTTTCCTAGTAAGTTCTGCCAAGATCAAGTGTCCTAAGGACCCACAGTTAGACACAGATGTGCAAGAAAATGAGGCTTTCCTCCATCAACCTTTTGTGCTAAGTCCTTTTTGCAGGTTGTGAATAATGTTCTAACAATGAATATAACAGGACACTTAATTAGTATAAAAAAAGGGCTAAACAGATGATGTAATTTGAAAGGCCTATGACTAAGGATACAGCAATCTTTAGAAGTAAACTTGTCCCATTTAATCACACATTTGTTCCTGGGAAAAAAAACTTTGAAATGCTTTTGCTGGCGGAAGGAAAAGCTATTCTGCTTCACCGTTTATTTATACTTTTAGATGGGGAGCTAGAATTATTTTTCGGCAAGCATCTGCAGAGGAAACAAACTTGATAACATAACTTTTCTTGCCATCTGTACGTACTTTGCACATTGTCATTTGGAGTCACTTTGATAGCAAAACAAACACAAAACTGCTGTGTTTTGCGGGTTATGTAAAACATTCAGACTGTCAGTGCAGCTCAGCAGTGCCCTTGTCTGCACTGAAGGAAAGATGATGTGACTTTGAAAGAAGTGTTTGCAGGAGGTAGGCAGGACTGTCTGTGAAGCTTAATAGTCACAGCAGTTTAAGACATATTTAGGCCTTCTCACTTGCACTAGGCAAAATTTAGGAGAGCAGTGAGCCATCTGCTTCTGCACAGAACGGCCTTTAAAAAGTGCTTGACTCATCCTCAGGAGCTTTTTTGATAGGAAATCAGTTTATACCACCTGAGGGTATTGTCTTCTATTGTTAGAGAAGTACATTCACTGCTTTCTCCTACACAGCCACGTAGTTAGCAAGATCCTTGTTTGCTGCCTTTTGCCACCTTTGCCTGAAATCTGCATCTTTTTCACTATAAACAGTCTGAGGCTACCTCATCCTGATTCTGACCCTAAAATAAATCAAAATTATAAACTTAAGAACCAATGGTTATATCTATTTCACTGGATTCTGGCACAGCCTGCACATTCCATCCTTTCTATAATAGTGAAACTTCAGCACCACACTTTACCTCTCTCCACATTCACAAGTGGGCACTGACATCACACTGTCTCCTTGGAGAGCACACTCAGGCTGGCTAGCAACCCCTGATCCTTTCTAGCCAGGCTTCAGCCTAAACAAGCAACCTGGAAAGCCCTATGAATCCTGCATGTCAGTCATAATCACCACCAGCAAGGTAGGAGGGATGGCATATCCCAAAGTGCCTGCACTGTTTTTGTGATATAGAATTCCTACATTAAGACAAAAAAAAAAGTTTACAAAGTTTGCTGTAAAACTTTAATAGAAAACATTTCTTGAGGAAAAATGAACATTTTCCACTAAAAATAATACATTTTTAAACCTCACCACTAAGATTCTATAAATGTCAATCAAGTCAGGTTAAGCTTCATAACATAATAGCTACAGGTATAGTTGTTCGGTAACAGGCTGAGAATCTCCTAGACTGAAAGTAGGAAAAAAAAACCCATTCTAATAAAGAAGATATTAGAGAAGAATCTGTGCTACTGTGATTATTCTTACTCAAAAGCACACATTTAGCCTTTCTGTCTTAAGCAAGAAAGGAAGCAAGGATGACAAGCAATGTATACAGCATTTATTATGAGCAACCAGTGCACAATATGCACACAGAAGAAAAAAGATGTATGTGAAGAATACATTTGAATAATGATAAGGAGTCATTTCCCCCACACACTCATTTCACTTCAGAAGGGACTTAAAATACATGCCCAGCCATAGAGGGGAAACTATGTTCAGCTTGCCTACGTTGAAAGGTTGAGAGATAAGTAAAAGCTGACAATCAGGTAATGAAAGATGGCCTTTCTAACAGGGATATTGACAGTGAGCTTCTGCCTCTGTGAACAGAGAGAAAGGGAAACAAACAGCAAAGAAACAAGGAACTTGATGTGGAAAAGGAAGAAGCCCTGCAAGTTGGCCTTGGAGCATAAAGTAGAAATGTTTGGTGGAAATAACGTACATTTTCACAACAGAATCATGGAATCCCAACAAACTGCAGAACAGCCTTATGAGGTGAAGAACACACATACAGACACACATCGGAAAGATGGGGAAGATGCACACTTCCAAACATCAATCTCATGATGTATAGATCACATTAGGAATTATAAATTCTATAAATTCATGTTTTTTAGGTCAAAAATACAAAATCCACAGATAACATTCTACCACGCTAATGAGGAAGATGATACAATAAAGCATTACTACTTCTGTGTGAGCAGGAAGGGTAAGACCTTATAGAGAACCTTTTTAAGAGCAGAAATATCAAACAGATAGAAAACCTCAAGGTCTCTAAACGCAGAGATCTAAATCTAAAATTTGAATCTTGATCTAAATTACACAGTTCAGTTAGAATAGCACACACCCTAAACTTCAGTCCTCTGTGTGCTATTACAGACAAGTTTGTGCCCAAAAGAAAATAAATTCACATCTGAAGGCTTCAACTCAATTCAATACATGTCACATGGAAGAAAATTACTATGATTTTTCAAGTATATCATCAACCCAACACTATGCAAGGATCACCATCCTCTGCCTACAGAAGATAACAGAAATTAAATGCTTCATAGACAATAGGGAGAACATTTTCAATAAAATAATTTACTGCCAGGATAATACTTTATCACATGTATCTAAAATGTGACATGTGGACTCTTGCACAGTATCACCAGGGGACAGGACATCTTTGGGTATAAAAGTAGCTTTGTGCTACAGCCTTCTATATTTGAGAAAACTCATTTTAATGCACACAGTTAGGTGATTTAATGCAAAACATCTTGAGAAACACAGACCATATGCTTGAAAGTCTGAATGTGTGGAATGAGAAATGAACTCTTCCAAAGTTCCGTTGCAACAAAACAGTCACCAACTAGGTACCTCATATCTATTAAACGTGTCACTGTTAACATCAAAACAACTTAAAGATACACTCAAAAAGTGAAAATGCAAAATGAAATTTCATTCCTTAAACAGAAAGTCACATTCTGAGGAATTTATGGCATATGCCATAAAGAAGTATATAACAACCTAAAGTCAACTTTGTTTGGAAAATTAACTTCATCATCCTTTTTTCACACTAAAGAAATATCTTAGTACATCATTCCTACTGAATGCCAGCCATCTTTGCTTGTTGACCAGAGAGAAGCACAAACCACACCATACCAGAAAGTAGATACTAGTCATATTGTATCTCAAGTATAATTTAAAGCTCTCACATAAAGGACAATTCAACAAAACACTCAGAGCCTAGGAGCACGGTTTTCATTTTGAAGAAAGGCTATATGAGATAATTAGACAACAGGATTGAATACAAAGTACATATGTTTGAGGGTGACGGAGAGCTACAGAGAGCAGTTTCTGAGCAGTAGTTCCACTAAACACTGCCACCACTCTTACCCATCAAAGCAGAGATAGATTTTGGCTGTTCAGCCAACAAACACAAACACAGCTCTCAGATGTCTAAGTAGCTGCAGAAATGGGCTTAAACACTGTTACACCTTCATTTGTTATACTTATGACACATGAGGAAAGAGGAAACGCAGACAGTTTCACAAATTCACTCCAAAGCACTGCTATGGCCTGTGTTCCCCATTCTGCACACCACTGAGAGCAGAGCTGAGAGCATTGGGGAATTTGTGAGTAAGAAATTCATATATAAGGACTGCTCCAGAAGCGATGCCTCCAATTTTATTGTGTTGGCTCAAAACATCATAGGTAGATGGTGGTGGCACAGCAGTAGAGGCTGACTGAACCTTCCCACCAGTACCTTATTGTATTTCCATTGCTGTATGACAGATGGCAGCAGAGGGGCAGTCTATCTGACATGGGAGTGAGTGAAAAGCAAAGAGGTGGAAATGAATTCCTCCAAGAGGAAAAAATTGCCCCCACTGACATTCATCAACCCTTGCTGAGTGTTTACAGAGCCCAAACAGCAGGTGTGAGCACAGTGTGGCAGTAGTTGACGTATTTCAGCAATGGTGACAGCAGGTCACCTCTCCTGGTGCAGTTATTTACAAGTGTGGCACTCCAGCTTTTGTTCATTGCTGGTGAAGATACACAGTTAACAGTAGTGACTATGTTGGAAAGCAATGTTTTGTAGTTGAAAATTTGCATATGGAACAGCGACTGTGCTCTTCATATCTGCTGTATTTTCCACGGAAATGAATAGGAGGCATTATCTTTGGAAAGAATCACGGAAAAAAATCTTAAAAATGGCAAAACCTGAACCTTCATGATAGAGACTGAAGGAAAACCATGAGACCACAAGACAACAACAGAACAGTTATGCATTTAATTCTATTGCAAAGAATAAAAAAATCATACGTATCTCAAGAAGTACCAGTTAGCTTAGCAGATGGAGTAACTGCTCAGCATATCACTGTCATTAACTGCACTGTTGTTTTTTTCAATATATCATCATTGTGTGTTTCTTAGATCTCTTTTTATGAAACAAGAAAGTGATCTATCAACTTTGAAAGCTTACACATCTATCTCTTGGCACGGATATGACTGCAGCAGCCCTGGGGGCTACAGCAAGCCTTTGAGTAACAGGTAATAGAATCAAAGATAACTGTATTGTAAGGCAGAGCCAATGCCCATGGTAATCACCATCACATGATTCACACTGAGATGCACAAGGAGTAACAGGCTGTAGACCAGAGAATGGCAACTGACCATCCACAGACGCGACTGTCTTCAAGAGTACACAGGCTGGGGGTGGGCAGAAGGCAGGTGAAGGCTAGAGTTGGGGATTAATAATCAATATTTTAAGAGAGGATCAAAAAGGGTTGAAGTGGCTTGTGAATGATTGGATGGTTCTGCTGTCCTATTCATTGTATACTCAGATTTCTGTCCTAATGTATTCACCTATATTTTCAGTTTTATTTGGGGGTTACAATTCTTTATACATTTTTCAAAAAAAATCAATTTCGCCCTTAATCCAAAGAAAGTTACAAGACATAAACCAAGAATTGTTTCAAGCATGCAGATCTGCCCAATTTCAGCATTCTGAAGAGGATAAGCACAAAGCAGGATAAAAACAACTTTTAAGGTAGGCATTAATTATCCCCTTTAATCTAAAATTGTTTTCCAGATCTGAAACATACACTGAATCAGAGTGACAGAAATGGGCTCTAACCTCCTGAGGTTTTCCAAATAGAACAGCCTTGGGTCTGCCATATGGTTTTCACCAGGGAGGTGCACCAAGGAAATGTAATCTTTTGTTAGAAACAGAGATATAAGATACCAGTTGTAATTAAATAGCCCATGGAACTTCTAATGAAACTGTACTCATTAGCAATGCAGCCAACCAAGGCAATAAAGCCTTTTTGCTATTCTGGTAGCCTGAAGACTGATTACGGCATTCTGTTTTCGTCCCTTTTTATAATTTTGCCTTTAACAATTGCAGCAGCTGCAGTAACCCAACCCAGAAGAAAGAGTTGTAAGCTAATCAACTTTAGTTCATATTGCATATGGCTTTTAATTATGCAAAATACTTTAATTCTTCACAAGGACCAAACACTAAAAATGGAAAGATAAAAGACATTATTTCTGGAGCATAAAACTGACAGACATTAGGTGGCAAAAAGGGACAGAAATAAGAGTGAGCTATACTTTGAAACTGTTTTTTAAAAGATAAATTTTGATCCAGCACTGAATGAAAAGAGTACTCTAACAGTGTTTTTTGGCAATAGACTAAAAAAATTCTGCTTGTTTTCTTTTATGAAGGATAAAGGTGTACATGCTAAACAGTAAAGAAAACATTAACTTCATTAAGGTAGTCATTACTATTACTTGCAATAATATTCTGCCATGTCTAGGCAGAAAAGGTATAGAAAAAAATCAGAGTGGAAAACTTTAAGAACATATTAATTCCAAATTTGCTGTTAACAGTGTAATTTTTACCAGACAGCAAAATATGTGAAGATTGCATTTTTAAGAGCAAAAGGGAGAAGCATTCAATGACAATTATTTTACATGTTGCAGAATCCTAATTCACTTCAGTCTTCTGGAGACCACAATGAGGTAAATGGTTACCTAACATAAGGAACTTCCACTTTCTCTGGTCTACGTAAGCAAGGCTCTAACAGGACACAAAGCCAGTTGGAAAATTGGCAAATAGAACTTGTTATATTTGTTATTATTACATTTCCATGCATCTTGATTTACACAATGAAGTCATAGATTATATACCCTGTGCAAAGCAAATGTATTATCAATTATGACTCCAGTGAAATGGAGAATGCGGATATTCTACTAAAAGTAGGACTTATATAACTTATGTACCTCCAGGTATTTTATAATTAGACAACTGTATTATAGATGTTCCTGAGGCTGCTCTGTTCACAGACACAAAGATAGCCAGATGCCTCATTACGTGTCTCGTTACAAATCTGAAGATGTTCACAGCAATTAAATCAGTAAGGCACCAGCAATGGGCAGAAAACAAATGCTCAGCAGCTGAGTCTTACTTTCAGATGATCTAGCAACCTGGAACGTTCAAAGGCTTATGCAAAACATAAATTATTGTGTTAAAGAGAAACAGTATTCTTTCAGTACAAGAGACTGACAGAAACCACTTGTTTGTAATCTAAAAGCCCTTTAAGAACTACAGTCACAGTCTATTTCCATTAACAAAAAATAGTTAAAGGAATGTAAAGTTACTGCATTATAGAACTAACCATACAATAAATGTCTTTTAGGGTAAGACCTTGTTCCCTCAGAGAGGGACACTGGGTCATTTAATAAACTGAGCCAAAAAACAAGATGAGTTTTACTCTAAAATTATCAAGAGACTTAAAGCTATTTCTTGTGTTGTTACTGCCTGAAATTTCCTACCTACCCTTTCTTTTTCTCATGCCCTAAATTCTGATAATATGAAATTACATTCAGTTTTAATTAAGCCACCCCAAGGCTTTTAAACTCAATGTTTTATATTTATTTTCTTTTTAATAAGTGAGATTGCTTCAATTCTTTTCAAGAGCCTCATATTTAAACAGAAAACATTTTCCTAAGCCCTCAGCTCAGCTTGTAATAAGGAATTTCAAACAGTTGTGGAATTAACTGGTCATTGCTCTCCACTTTCAACTGCTTGGATCAAAGTCAATTAAGGTGTGTTCGCAGCTTGAATGGTGCTGTAACATAAAGCATACATGTTTTAAAATAACTGCAAATTTTCTAGAAGCTAGAGCAGAGCTGTGGACCACATGAGGTCTTCACACTTAGCAAACGCCAAGTTAAAGCAGACAGCTCCTCTAAAAATAGATTGTACCAGTAAATACTGCGAAAAGGATGTGGAAATCTAATAGAACTGTTGCAGTAAAAAGATTCAGATGAAAGGGAGTATGAGATTTGACTTAGTTAACACCTATTCTTAGAGGTTTTTCTGCATTTCTTTATACTGAGATTAGAACAATTTGTCTATACACCTAATAAAAAAATTCTAAGAAAAGCAAGAAAACAAATAATAGATAAAAAACATATAAAGGACTTGACTGATATTCTGAAGGAAATCTGGAAGTTCTCTTTCAACTGATTAATACAATGAGGTCACTTTATGAAATATTACATTACGGAGTTCAGGAGCCCAAGTACCTAGGGAAAATTTTTGCTGAACTGAAAATGTTTCACAGGAGCAGGCCCTTAGTGAACAGCTAATTAATCCTACACCTATTCAACAAATACCAAAATAATCTCTTCCTTTGGAGAATGTTCTATGCCAAAAAGCAAGCTTCTTTCTGTTCCACAAGCCTAAGAGCAGAGAAAGGACAGTTCACAGCTCTAAATACTAAAAATATAACTCCTAAGCAAAGCTTTTGCCTTGAGAAGTAGCAACTGCACAGAATCTATCCTGCACTTTATTCCTGCACCTTTCTCAAACTGTATGAAGTGATGTAATGCAGACTGGGAAGTAACACAAAGCCGTTAAAAGAAAGATCAGAATGAAAAAGTAGTTGCAGTATCTGAGATGAAGAAAATGAATATGCTGAATGTTTGTAATCTGGTACCTTTGCCTTGTTTCACTGCACTCAGTCTCAGCATTTACTGTTCTGTGCTAGCCCACAGGCATATAACTCGCTCTGGCAGCTCACTATAGACCAAGACTGCCACAAAAAAAAATAAAAATAGAGACAGTTTTCTCCTCTTCCCTTCACCACACCAGCAAATACACAGCAAAAGCTTTCTATGATGAAAAAAGTAAAAAGAGAAGAAGCATATATCTTACTGACATGAGTGATTTACAGCCCCAAGGAGGGATAAAATGATCCATGACTAGAAGTCAGTGTTTTTATTAGAAATGATGATTCCCAGTCATGGTGCTTTTTAGTTATGTGCGTAATTAATGTTAGCTTGTGAAAGCTGCCAATGATGCTCATCACCAGTGGATGTTCTTATAATACATGTGTGGATTTGAATGCAAGATGAAGTCTTTCCTGTGCCTTGGGATTCAACACAGAAGTTTGTGAATAATGCAAGACTGAAAACAAAAAATAATAAAGATACCGCTATTTGCCTAGCAAAGAGTAGAGACAAGAATGTAGCATACAAAGTAAAGAAACTAGAACAGGTCCAGACTTCTGTATGCAATACATAATTGTGTAAAGCTCTGTTGCTTTTTAATTTAAAATATCTGCATACAAAAAATTCAAAACTGCTTCACTGGATACCTGACTTGACTACTCCCTCATCAGAATAGCAAGAGGCAATATTGTTCCTCTTCTCTGCAGAGCTCTGGTCTGGGGGGCAGTATCTCCACTGCGGAGGAAAGAAGTCAGCCTGGAGACTGCACATCTTTTCTGAGTTCAGCATGACATGCAGTAATTTGATTTTTGGTAGTATTATTTGAATCTAAACATGCACCGATTAGCTGAATTGGCCTCACAACAAGTTTTCAACAGTGTAGGTCGCTCCGAAAGTAATGCCTCCTATTTCTTTCTGCAGAAAATACAACAGATACAAAGAGCACAACAACACTATTTGATAGAGTAAATTCCCAGCAATGAAACACTGTTTACAATAATCACAACCACCATCTGTGCATTTTAATCAGTGAGGAATAACAGCTTGTATGCTGTACTTCTAACAATCTGCACAAGCAGAGGTGACTCACTGTTGTTGCCACTGTTAAAAGTGACACAATCACCCATCACCTCATTGTGCTCTCGTCGACTATTTGGGCTCCATAAATAGTCAGAGAGCACTAAAGAATGTCAGTGGGGGCAATTTTTTTTTCCTTCTGGATGAATTCAATTCCACATCTTTCCTTCACCCACACTTCCATGTCAGACACCATTATGCCAGATTGCCATCTGTCAGTGAAACGTATTGGGATTACTAGCAGGAAGGTTCAGCCTTATCTCTGTACCATCACCATCCACCTCTGATGTCACAGGACAACAAAAAAAAAAAATAGAAGGCATTACTTCTGGTGCAGCCCTCGTATAAAGCTAGTTATAAATGTTACCCTGTTTATCATCAGGTAGTAAACAATTTTGGAACACTGTTTGCTTTGTGTTATATTACTGCAATAGCATTATACTATTTCAAATCAATTAATCGTAGAACACCCCAAGTTGGAGGGGACCCTCAAATACCCTCCAGTCTAACTCCATACAGAACCACCCAAAATATCAAACCTGTGACAACAGCATCTCAAAGCTCCTTTAACTCCAGCAGCTTGGGGCTGTGCCCACTGCCCTTGCAGCCTGTTCCAACTCCACCTCCATGTGGTGCAGAACCTTCTACTAACCATCCTCACCCCTCCCCTGACACAGCTCCATGCTGTTCCTTCGAGCCCTGAGGCTGTCACAGAGAGCAGGGCTCTCTTTACTGGACTAAATGCTTCATTTCCCATTTCTTTGTATTATTAAAGTACTGCACAAAAACAATCAATACCAATACTCCAAGAAGTGCTGCCAATGGTTGTGTTTCCAAGTAATATTTCTTTTCATTCTGCGTAGCCCATTGCCTTTTGAATTTATCAAAATATTTGCTTATGGGAATGGCTTTACTCAGTGCCTCGTGGATCACCAATTACACATTAAAGAACAAGGTCATAAAATATTGATAAAATCATTAACTACAGTTTTCTTCATTTACCATGGTTAAAAACACATGCCGCTGCAATCTCCATTTGATTCCCAGGGAAATAAGCTATTTCAAGAACAGCATTTAATTGCCAGTACGCTTCAAAAAAAAAAAAGAAAAGAAAGAAAGAAAAGAGTACCTATTCCCCAAATTCAACTTTCTGCTCATGTATTTGCCTCACCAGTATATACTGATGATCTGAATTAAATGTCCCATGCCCAAAGCTCGAGTTCTGTAGGCGTGCTGTATTCCTGAAATAACACAGGAGCTGCAGCTCCATGGGTCTGCCAGTAATTAGGCTCTTTACAAGATTAGAAAGCGCTGTGTTGAATTTCTTTCTTGATGTTCTCAAATGTCTTTCTATTCATCATATCAGACTAACAACTGAGAGGATGTTGCCATGAAACTGCTTGTGAATTACTAATTTGGTTCTGTAGAAAAGAGCCATAATTTCTTTTTCAGAAGGTTACTCTAAAAACCTTTCCTTCCCGAGTAAAATGTTTTCTCCAGACTGCCTTCAACACACGTGTAACAGCACCAATAGCACTCCACAAAGTGAAAGAAAAGCAGGATGGGATTACATTTCTCCCATGCAAAACCTGTGCAGGTTCCTGCTGGCAGAAGCCCCCAAAACTTCCTGGAACTGCAGCATGTGCTGGGGGCAGAGTCAGCCCATTTCCCAGTCAGATAGCAGGAGAAACCAGTAGACTGGGGAGAAGAGCTACGTGCAGACTCTATTGATGCTGTCTCTGACATGTAGGACACCATTTTACCCTGTGTACAAGAAGTCTTCCTTGAGTCCAGCACTTTAATAATAACAACACTTGATAGATTATCCTAAAGCTCCATTATCCTCATAAAATCAGAACTGTTGACTATCTTGACAAGACGTGGAACACAATCCAACAGAAAGCATAGCAGATGTTTAGTGCAAAGAAGTGCCTTCCCCAGCCTTCAGCATTGCCAGGGCAGGTGCAGAAGAACCACAGACCCACTCCCAGTTCTCAGCAGAGCCTGCAAGCAAGTGCAGCCAGGAAGTACTGCACAGCCACACACTTCAAAGGAATTACCCGGCACAGCCCGCTGAAAGCCTGCACGAGCTGCCTGTGCAGGCATAATTTTCTCTGCCTATATAATTTATTACCTAGGTTGTTTTCCTAACCTCATTTTAAATTTGGTTGGAGACTTTCAGCATAATTGACGAGCAGATACTTTGTTCCCCCTGTTGTACTGGAGTTGTTTTCCTCAGTTGGCTTTCAGAGCTCCTACTGAGTTCTTAATGAGCTGTCAATTATTTGTGCAAATTGGGAGGCAGGCTCTGAAAAGTGGCTGCACAGGAAGAGAAACATTCTCTAAAATCTTATGAAATGCAACATTTAAAATTAAGGACTCTTAAGAAGTAAAGGAAAGCTTCGTTTATATCCATGCAAAACCTACTGTGTATGAGAGTTGATCAAACAGATCCACTAGAGTGCAATAAAAAAAAGACAGTAAGATACCTAACTCAGCAGATATTCATAGCAGTATTTTGAAGAGGAAGAATGACAAGAGACACTTCTTGCTAGAAAGAAATCTGGGAACCCACTGAAGTGGATGGAAGTGAAACTTTCTTCCTCAGAGACAGAAACACTGGCTAGAGTGTTCATCCGCCACTTCCCAACATTTTATCCTCTGCTCCTCATTGCCACCCTGCAGTGAATACTGGTTATGTGGGGTAATGTCTTGAGAGCATGGAAACACCTGACATGAAAAATGTGAACAATCATTTTCTATCTTTGAAAAGAGGGAAAAATAGGGTAGTTTCACCAGGCGCTGCACTATCAAGTACAAAAAAAGGGTAGAAATACAAGGTTGAGTGATAAGGGTTAGAAATCTCAGAGGATTAGATTATAAAATATTAAAAACAGATGGATTTTTTTTAGTACTCATTCCTGAATGAGAATAATACCTCCACTTTTTTTTAATCCAAATTTATAATGAATTTGGAAAATTATTGATGAGATTTTGATAATTTTTTAATGGTGAAAATAAGGAGAGTTCCCAGTGTTGGAAGTCAGTAGGGTCACCCATATGCCAAGGAAGAGCAGAAAAGGTTTAACTTTTATTTTGATTACAAAAGAAGTAAAAAGAACTCCTTGAGTCCACCCCACTGATATTTAGAGACAAGCATCATTTTCTTCACATCTTTTTACTCAGAAGCACATGCGGGCGATACAAAAGTAACACACTAATGCATCTGCTTGACCAAGGCATGGACCCTACGCCAGATGCCAGTAAGAATTTAAGTCAGTGAGGATGCAAGCAGGAGCTGTTCCGGCTTTACATCTGTCTTGCCATGCACAAAGGCTCCAGCTCTCCTGCCAATAATTTAATTTCTGTCTAAGCAGAGCAGAGGCCAAGGACCTGGTGTTCTGTCCTTTGCCAAGGGCTCAAGGTTAGCTCTGGAGGAGAAGCCCAGCCCTTTGAACAGCTGCTACAATGTTCCACCTACTCTCTAAAAAGCAATTTCATTATCCAGTTCCATCTCCCCATTCATTACCTTTTACAAAAAAGGTTCACTCTTGATGTCACAAACTAAATCCCCCTTTATGCCAGAAAGATTTATTACTGAAATTTTCTGTTTAGGAATACAGACCCTCCACCCAAGGGCATAAATAAAGCCTTCAGGATGCTGAAATGGGGCCAAGTACAACTCTGCAACAAAACCTGAAATAACAAAAAAAAAAAAAGCAAACATGCAAGTGTATAGAATATCTACTGATTGAGAAGTACAATGGTCTTAACTCATACTGGGAGAGAAAAACTTAGGGATGTAAGAAAAAAAAGCAGTAATGCGCACAGTGCGTGAAAGAGCTGAAGGATAAACTACATTTCTTTATTGCTATTAAATCATTACAGAAGTTATTATCACCCTATCTGTATCACAATCAGACCCAGAGGTCTCAGGTGGCAAAACTGGAAGCAAAGTAACTTGCCTATGGGCAAACAGATGATGAACAGAATTAAAATCCAGATCTCCTGGGTCTCAGACACATCCTTATAATTACTGTTTTTCTGCTGATACCGTCTGTAACACTTAAAAAGTCACTTCCACTGGGGGAAAGCAGTACAACAAAAGAAGCTACATTATAAATTAATTTCAGGGATTTTAGCATTTTTCTAGATTTGGTAAATTTTCCTGACACTGAACTTAGATGTCTAGGGGGAAAATGACACTTTCTTTGTGCATTATAGAAACAGCATCTGGCAGTGTAACACTTAAAGAAAACAACAGACACATGAAGTACCATCTCAGAAACCAGCACATTTAAACTGACTACAGATCTACTAAGTTTCCCCAAACTTCTTAATTAAAAGGCTACACAAAGACAAATTTGAAGTGGCAATACATCAGAAAACATGCCTGTAAGAGTACTTCCCTTATGACAGGGATATGAAAAATAGACCCATATAACCTTTTGCAATCACTTTTACTGTATTTTAAATGTTTCAGAATCCTATTTTCATCATAAAAATGCACACAGATGCTCATGTGAGACAATATTATTCTCTAAAATACTTAAGTATATCAAAAGAAACCACCACAACTATTGTTCAATGAAACATATGTCACAGTGTGCTATACTGACAGCAGATAATACGTTATAGGAACTGAGGAATCAAGAGTTCATTGCATTTGCCACAATCAACTACAACTGATTTTATTCTGTGACTAATGAGCAGAATTAAACAAAGCAGCTGGCACAGTGGATTTGACCTTCGTAAACCAAGCTCTGTGTACTCCCCAAAACAGTTGATGTTATTTTATTTCAGTAATCTTTGGAAATAAGCCCACTCAGCATCATGGCAGTAGTAGAGTTCTCACAGAGAGCTCACCAGCTCGACCCAATGTCACTGCTTGTGTTTAGGAATCCTCTGTGCCCACTGCCCCTCTGGAAGACCAAGATTTAACCTAGCATCCTCACTGTGGCATATCCACCTGTGTATGTTTCCACTTCTGTACCTCACGTGACATAAAAGAATCAGAAGTGCCATAGACAGAATTTGCCTTTGTGGAAGTGTGCTATAATTCATCACTAAGTCAGAAACTCCTATCTGAAATGAAACAGAAAGTGATATCTCTGCTACATTCTATTTGACATATGCTCTTTATACTGAAGATTTAATATTAAAAACTACCTATTTCATATTTAACTTTGTATAAAAAAACTGTTCACATGTACATCAAAATGTTATCCCATGGTGCCCATGGGACAGTTTGAAGGGTTGTGTAAAGGTCCAGAAGGACACATACAACCCTCGTGGGCAGTCGAGTACTTCATTTCTAAGTTGCACTGTGCCCATTCGTAGAGCTGGGGAAGAGCTCTATTGCCTGCTCTGCCAGTGCTAAGGGTTACTTGGTTATGTCACTACCAGCATCCCTGTGTACACTTCCCCCTGCAAATATACAGACCACAGTCAATAGAAAGTCATCTCAAGGTTCTTTATCAGTATAGGTTAAAGCACAGGACCAGAACTGTTTCTTCTGCCAAGCTATGGGAAGGAGACAACCTCAGTCAGGGTTAGTGGGCCATAAAGTAGTCCTGGAGATTTGGATTCCTGTGGCACCCAACAAAGAACAGGAAAGACAGTGACTGTACTGAGAAAGCCCCCTCCTGCTGCAGCCACCTCCACTCATCACAAAGCACAGAAGTTAGAGAGGTGAATCCACAGCACTGGGACAAAGCAAAATATCGGAGCACCCATTTTGCTGCCCCCAGCAGCCTGCCACTCCAGCCAATCACCTATTCCTAGCCCTGAATGCAGAAATTGCATAAGCCCTTTGCACCAGAATGGAATCCTATACTTTTTATAGCAAAAAACTCTTGCTCTTATGTTCAGTATAAAGCAGGTGCACTAAACTGAGCGTGGTGACTTCTATCTGGCAATCCGCACATGCTAACCTCATGCCAAACCAAAATACCACCTACACCAGAGTAGTGGTTAGTAGTTACTATTATTTATCATTTATGACAGGAAGATGTTTAATACAAGGGTAAAATTCCATTTTAAGTAATCAATACTCTTAAATAACTAAGATTTCAGGCCTTTCAATCACAACGCAAAATAACCTACCATTAATGTTACAAATGAGAATCAAGTTAAAAGGCTTCTAGCAAATTACCAGTGAATCACCAGAATTTGCTTCAGGCAGAGATATTATTCCTAAATTGTTGCCAGTGATAGATAGCTTTAGCATTTTTTATTGCTAATTTGCACTGGATTCTCATACTCTTCTTCTAACGGATCATTACAGAAGCCAGATAATTTGTACTGCTGCCAATAGCTGTCTCAAGGTAAAGCTGTTTAGGTTGACCAAGTAGAATACGTACTATGAGTAAGCCTCATAAAAGGAATCCAAATTAAAGCACTATAGCAAAATAAATAAATAAAAATATTTAGTAAGAAATAGGAATCACTTAACAGGATAGAAAGCTATGCCCTGAAACACCTGGTTCCAGAATACAGAATAAAGGCTCTCACAAATAAAACACTGTCTTAATAACATACTGCTAAGGACAGCTTTCCCTCCTTCTTAAAAATCCATTCACTTTATTGTAAGCCTTAAAAAAAAACAAAACATACTGCGTCAGGCTGTACTTGGAAGTATTGCAAACAGTCCCGTGGGTATCCAAAAGAACTAAACTGAGTTACAATGGTCAGTAAAAAAAAATTTGCACATGCACTGAGATTTCCTCATGCTGCTTCAGTATTTGATCCAGTACGCAGCACATCCTAAATATATAACTGATCAGCAAATTTAACAATGGGCAGTGATAAATAAGTTACAAACAGGAAAAAAAAAAGATTTAAACAAGATTTAATAAAATCACAAGTCAATAAGTACCAGTAACACGTAATTCTCAATTCATCTTTAATATCATGTATTTTCATATTTTTATTTGACTACAGTATATTTTCCCCTAATCTAATCTTTTCATTAAATCAGTCTAGAGAATGTTGTAAAGACAAAACTTGTAAAGTTTTTTTTTACTTGTAAAACTTGCAAAGACATATACAGGTATAGAAATCATATTTAGTCTGAAATTAAAAAGAGAGAATTATGTCACCTCCACTTTTATATCCTTAAAAACTAGGCTACAAAAATAAAGATATACAAAAAAAATCAATATTCCACTCAAGTTACACATAAATCTGAATAACACCAAATACTGGAAGCCTATATTTATAAATGACTTTCCTTAACAGCAAAGTATAAAGTGCAAATAGCACTAAAGAAGCATTCATGAGGAAAAAAAAAAAATGGAAAAGAAAGGTGGATCAGGGAATGAAAATAAGTAACCAAATTCAGTTTATTTCTTTAACTTATAAATCATCTCTTTTAAGAAAGAATTATCATGAGCCATTTAGCATAAATACATGAACCTTCAGATCACACAGAAAGCAATGAAGGCTATTTAAGTTTTACTATGTGTTTCAATCATAAATTAATTTAAATTTTGCCCACTAGTTTACATTTCCTTTCCTTAACTAATGTGTTTTCATCTAATTTCTTCAAACTGTCTCACACAGAACTAATAGCAACAATAAGGAGCTGGAGCTTCACCCACTTTACCTGCAGCGACATATACAAGTATTGTCCTCTGAGAGCCTTCTAACTATTCTAACACCTGAATAACTCCTCAGGTTCCAAGCATCTAATTGGTCTGGGTTTATTGAACACAAAAAGAATGAGGAGCTGAGGTTGTTTTCATCTGAGCTGTCTGTATGCCAAATGTACTATGGCTACCCCCACCAAACAAAAACATCCCTTTTTGGTTAAATGACCTTTTCCAGACAAGGAAGTGAAAAGGTTCAAAGGACTCACAGAGGCAGGGATGCTTTTGCAAGAGAAGGTATGAGACAGATTCAAGCTACTGAGGGCCAGGGTCAGCCTCTGGAAACATTCAGTAATATTATAAAGGATATTGGAACCTAGCCTCCAGATTAGAGTTCATTTCTACATTTCTAACTGCGAAGTGTTCTATATATTGATGGAAGAACTATTTATAAAAGGTTCCGTACAAAGGAAGGTGTTGCTAAAAGCAGTGAGAATTTGCTGCCATCATCTCAAGCATCTTTTGACTTGATTTATTAAACCAAGCAGATGAGTTATTGTCTTAGCACAGCTCTTTCTCCAGCTATACTCATTCTAGAAACTGTCCAACCAGAGCTGTATGTGCAGAAACCATGCAGAATTACCTCAGTACCCCATGCCCTGTTAACATGAACTCCCTAGTGTTAAGCACCTGTTATTTCCTTCTTCTCTAACACAGTGTTAGACAACTTTTGACCTTCTTCCATATGCCCTGTTTACTAGCTACAAGGCTTACAAAAGTTGAGAGAAGAACTGGACAGAGAAAGGAGTACGAGAGATTCAGGATAAATGCATGCACAAATCACAAACTATAACCTGCTTTTTGTGACTGCAGAACAGAACAATGAGAAACAACTGGCCCCTGTTTTAGACACATCCCAAAAGAGTAGGGAGAAAAAAACATCTTAAGACGCAGCCCTTAGTGCCCTCTTAGGAGCCAGCCTTGAAAGAAATATCAATATTAATAATTAATGTTTATTCGCACGCAGATTGACTTACCACTAACACACCAGAAACTTCAGGTCGATTGCAGCCAAAGAAGGAAAATGTGGCAGTAAAAACTGCAGAAAGCACATTAACACAACAGTATCACCGATATCCCACTGAGTATGGAAGGCAGCCTGCACAAAATACACCTGAAGAGCCGTCTGAGCAGCTGAGGAGCAGGCACAGGTGAAGACAGTTAAAATCAAGGGGGAAAGCCAATTGGGTTAGAGAAAAGTTTAGAGGAGGAGGAAAAGAAAAAAAAGAAAAACACCAACTGTTCTTTCTTTTCTTTTTGATTAGCGTTCAGAAAATGAAGCAAGACCAAAAATAATTTTGCTAGACAGCGTCTGGAAAAATCAGAAGGAAAAGCAGCTCAACCACAACCTGCTATTCCAGATTACTCAGAAAGTAAAACTTTTACTTTGAAATCTCCTGACCCCACTCACACCCCCGAGGCCTTCAAGGTAAATACCTTCAAGGTAAAAAACTCCTGGGCAGGGGTAACAACTCCCTTAGGGCCCTGGGTGGTGAAACAGAGACCAGCTGCTCTGTGCCATGGCACTGATGGTCAGTTCCCTGAAGTTTGTAAAGCACTTTGGCATCTCTACATAGAAAGTGTATTCTGGATCATTACCTCATCTGTGGCAATGCAATACCTACATTCAATAGTAAGTACATACCATGGGTGGTAAGACCTTGAGTTTAAATTTAACTGAAATTAGTAGAAAGTGTCAATATGACACAGTTCAATTTTCTACTGCTGAGTAATGCAGTAGAATGAAGAATGGCTCAGGAAAAACTCTTCAGACAAATTCTGACTGGAATGTTGGGGTTAGGGTTTTTTTCCCACAAACTGACTTTTTTATTTTTTAATTCTTTGGAAAAATACCACTTGCTATCTTCAATTATACTGAAGAAGGAGCAGAGACAGAAAAATTGTGCCTGTTTCTGATTTGGAAGGTTATAATCTGCTTAAAATACAACTGAAATTTTCAAATATTCAGATACGCCTTGAGCATAACAGCACAAAATGATTTCTAAGTATAGTTGGTGTCTGAAGAAGCCAGAACTGTTAGAAAATTTATGTATGAATTTACAGAAATGCATTCATTTTGCAAAACCTTTGGAAAATGTAGGCCAGCTTTAATAATCAAACTATAACTAACAAAATACTTTAAACAAAATACTCTAAAATTATCCAGTAATTCTTATTTCATTGACCAGAGATAATGAAAAGATGAACATCAAAATACCAGAAGAAAGAGCATCTTTCTACAGCATATAGGGTTGGAAGTACTTTCCCCAAGTAGCACAGCAGACATAGGGCCAATGAACACTCCCTCATCTGGCAGCCAATGTTCAGCTTAACTTGCCAGCATCCACTGGACTTAAAGTGACAGTGTTCAAAAGCTGATAAAGGAAAAGCAATCGAAAACATCAACAAGTAGTAAGCAAATTAACAACTGTGATGATTTAAAATATAAGATTCTGCCCAGTGAAAACCTGCTTGAGCTGTCTGCATCAAGCAGAAAACAATTCTGTACAAACGTATTTACAGGGCTATACATCAAATTCAACATATCAAAATTAGTTATCATAGTAAGAGTAGTAAAAGATAAATTAGATGAATATAAAAATGGTAGGCCATAGGATGAGATCCAAATATATGCTCCTAAACATCAAATACATCCAATGTGCATTTTTTTGGGCGCAAGTAGAATATTTAATGCATTGTAAAGCACTGCCATTGCTTGAGTTTTAAAAAATTTGCAGAACTTTTATTATCTGAAAACAGTCTAGTATTTACACACCACATGCATCAGTAAAGGCAATGGGAAAAACTGATACCATGATATTCTCATTTATAAAATAGTTTAATATTCCTAATTTATCCATGTGATTTTATCTAAGCTATGCTTACTTGTATCATTAAAAAAAAAAAAAAAAAAGAGGGGGAGAGATTATTTCTAGGAAAATCTACACAGTTCCAATAAAAAGTGAGGAGAACTCAACAGGGGAGTCTGTCCTGGTATTCCCGATGTGCAGATAGCAGCAGTACAATAATGACTGTCCAGAAAGAAATCACAAAACCTTCACTTGTAGGGCTCTGCAGCTTATCAGTTGTGATCTGGCAGCAGATAGGGTAATACTTTTGTGCTACACTATGGCCTTGAGACCCCAAACAGGGACTCCAATATGTTCTACACACAAAAAACCATGTCCAAAATCTGACACTCATGAAAGACTCAAAGAGTAGGTGGGATAAAGATAACAGTACTGTACTACTGGACCAGGCATGTAATTCCCACTAAGTTGCTTTACTTCACAGTGCCACTGAGTTAACATTTGCTGATGATTCCAAATAATGAGGGAAATTCGGATGAGGGAAAATGACTGATTTTACTGAAAATGGGAATGGAGAAAGAAAAGGACAGTTCTTCACATCAATGTGATGAAAGAGTGGGAAAATTGCACCTACAGAAGAATATTTTGAGTGGGAGCAAACTGACACTGCTTTAGCTGCAGGTTACAGCTGTACGATCTGTTTAATGTACATTTGAAGTACAGTCAGCTTCAAATACACAGTGAAATTTACTATTCATCCAAGATTAATGTTTTGAGAATCTCTGTTTTGAAAACACATGAGAATGTTTGCAGCTATTGTAAAGCCTATTGTAAGGAGCACACAAAACCTCACATCCACAACATATATGCTTTTGCAATGTAAATAAGTGCGGTTATCCCAGAAGACCATAGACTGAAACTCAATCCCACTGTAAATATTCTTTATATGAGCTAATTATATATTCCCTGTTACAGATTTTAAGTCACTGTAGAATAGCTAATGCTTCATGGCAACCAAGATATTGTCCCTTGAGATTGATTTCCCATTGAAAAGAGCTTTGATATATTTATAGCTACACTTTATGCTGCAAACGACACTGGGAACTCAAAAAACCTGTTTGGAAGAACTGTTCTCTCCTTCTATTAAATTAGTTAAACAATTTTAATCTTATTGCAAATAGAAATGCTTAAATTAGTTTATTTTATAACAGGAAATCCAAGCACATTCAGTGATAGGAGACCATGAGAGAATAATGACTAGGACAAAGACTTCCCTTATAGTTCCTGCACACCCCTTATGCAAAAGAGATAAAGAAAGCTTTAATAAGAGTGCTGTCCAAAAAGCTTTTTGTGTACTGAAAGGTATGTGTATTGTTCCTGAAATGTTTCTGAACAGACACTCAGTGTAGGGCTGAAGAACTGAAAATGGCTTCATTTGTTCTGTGGTATGGGGTTCGTTTTTGGGGCTTATATTAAAATAAATGCTGTGTTTTGCTCTGTATTTTTCACTCAGTATCCATTATTCTTAATTGATTGTACTAATACTCTCTCTAGGATGATTTTTTAAATTTCCTTTCATTCAATAATCGGTATTTGGATACTTTAACAGAGCTGATACTGCCATGCTGTGCTACGTCAGACTCCATATGAAATTGCAACCCTACCACAAAAGCCTACCTGAAATTAAAAGTGAAAATGGAAGCCACTGGCTGCAACAAATGTTGTCAAAACTTTTAACAATGCCACCTCCACTTTGGTTTTCAAAGAATAACTGTTGCCTTTTGAGGTTCCCAGTCCATGTTTGAGCACTGATTGAAAGCTTAAAAGCCTTCCAGACTTCATACTGTTAAGCCTCTCAAAGACTTAACAGTCAACTGGAAGAATCACCAGTAGGAGACATGAACATTGCTACCAAGATAGTGCTTTTCACCTGCTCTTCCTTTTATTCACAGCACCGCATTTTCCCCAGATTCAGATGCTCAGCAAAGTGCGGGGATGGGGATTCCATACCTCTCTCTGCCCAGGTGACAGACATGAATCTGGGGCTGTTGCTCATGCTTGAACATTTGACAGAAAATTTTATAAAGCCACAAGCCTTCTGAATCTGTTACTAAATTTGCATTAAAAACAATCCATGCAAGGACTGGAAAGTTATTTCCAAAGGTTTTGCTTGTTGACTGGGCTATTTAGCTTCCACGCCCACAGGCTGGGATAGGGGTCTGTTTTGAGTTTCAAGTATAAACGTCTTCTCTTTATACAACAGATAAACATCTCATTTAAAGGCTGGCATTAACAGCACTTTATTACTAATTAGTTCAGAAGTTTATTACACTGAAATTTAAATGCACTAATCAAATGTTTATTCTGTAATCATGTTACATTAATGCTAATTAGAGATGCATTTATCGCTTCATGGATTACATTTAGATTTAAATGCTCTAGTCAGAAGTTTGACATTAAGTTGCACCTACCTACTTAAACACTCTCTAATGCATTGGCTGATTTTAAATACCATTAAACTAACATGAGTATTTCTTTGTATTCTAAGGAAGCATTATTTTGAAAAAAGCATCTGTGTAATCTGGTAATTCTTATTCTGTAGATGTTATAGATATTTCTTCTAAAATTACAAACACATACGTATGAACCAAATATCTTTTAAATTGCTTTTTTTTTCCCCTTCCAATTTAGTTTAGAAAACTGACTATATAAAAACATTTTAGTCCACAGTAACAAAGAAAAAAATGAGTAGAATTACACCTAATTCACAGGGAATTATATGTGAAATTTGATAACTATCCAAAGCTGATTCATATTGTTCTTTTGCTGTTGTAAGGAGAGAAAGACATAGCCTATACCAGGAGACTACAATAAAAGTCAGGAACATTGACCAGGCACAGCCCAGTTTTCACATAACTGCACCTTTTTGCAGACAAGTTTTTACATGCCTGTAGTTCTGATAGAGATCAAAACAATTTAAGAAACCAAAGGTAGAACAATGGAGAGAAAACCCAAATAAAAGCAAACATTCTTCGGGGAAATAATGAGAAAGAAACCTGGGGTTGATTATTCGCTGGATGCAGGATTGTTAGGGCTTACAGTAAAATATTACTACTGTTGCAGTGGAAAGATAAGAAATGTTACGCTTTCAAATACTTTGGAATTTCATATTCCTGTACACACAGATGCCTTGATGTGTCATGTTTCAAACACCAGCTTCTCAGGACAGAAGTTGGAGCAGTGTGAGCCATGCTGACCCCACACACCCTGTAGGTGTCCTTGCCTGCTTAGGCCACCACAACCATCCTCAACATGCCCATTAAAAAGGAGTTTGGTTTGTGATAACCATGACATACTTCAAGGCACCCTTAAAATGACTTTGCCCACTTCTGACATGGATCAACCAATTTTTTTATTGCAAAACTCTATGTTGGAATAGCCTTAGAAGGTGAACCCAACACCTAGTTGCAACTGACAAGTAAATGAGCGCTGGGGAAGATGCAAAGCTGCTATTGGCTGTGCAGCTCAAAGGGAAAATGCAGAACAGGCAAAGGAGGCCTGGGGTCTGCTCTGATTTGAGGAGCTGACACCAACAAACAGCAACAGGAAAGATAATTAAGTCCAATGCACACCCTGTGTTTGTGAACTACTCCTTCTTGTTGCTCTTCTGGAAACTGTGTCAGAACTAATTAATGTCATCTGTGACAAGATGGGCCTTCTTAATGAACCTGCTTCCCCCAACAAGTAAACTACGTATTGCCTCTTACATTTTGAAGGCAGTAGCACATACAGATTATTTTGCCTTTGCTAGAAATATTGAAGCAAGTTGTGTATTCTGTTGGAAGGTCTATATTGTCCATTTAAAATTATTTAGGCTATTAGCTGAATAAATTAGAGCTTTTGTTTCATAATTGATTTTAAAAAAAAATCAACCACTTCCTTTCTTTAGACCTTTTTTTCTGTATACACCATTGAAATATTTTCTCATTTTAAACAAAAGGCATTTATTTTAAAATGAGGGTTTTTTATTTCTAAGTAACTAACATAGACTTCAGTATTTGTAAGCAAAATTACTAACACTTAAATAAATATTTGCATCAAAGCTACTTTATTTTTCACATTTTTGTTTAACATTTTAGAACAATGATTGTTTTAATGAAAGTAGGTCACATTTTTGTTTCACAGGAAAGGGGTAGCAGCTCATTTTTACCTGCTAATTTAATAAAGCCTACACAAGTAATAATATATGAAGAGGTTAATCCCCACCAGAACTGTATTTTAATTATATACAGTTATCTCCCAAATTATTTTTTTCATGCCACTTGACTTAAGTTCTTCAAGTGATTTAGTTATTTTGAACATATTTTCATATGTCTCTTATTTCATTACAATTTTCCTGTAAAGTACTCCAAGGAAAAAGGAAAATTAAAATACAAAGAGAAATACTTCCTGCTTCTTGATTCAGTAAACTATAAATAAAAATGAGTTTTGCCCATTAGGGCTGTACAGAAGAAATCTAAAATCTTTCTAGAATATGATCCAGCTGGTTTCTTCAATACATGGAAGACACTATGGATCTCATTTGTTCCTAGCAGCAAAGCAGTTACACATTGCAGCAACGCTGATGATGGAGGTCAGTTAAATTTCAGACTTGCAATTTTTGTTTACAAACTGAATTGAAAGTGCATAAAGGAGCATGCACTGTTTATTTTTTACAAGTCAGGACATATCCTGCATGGCCTAAATGAAGTAAGACATTTAGATGCATGAAGCCAAAAGCTGAAAATCAGGTAGGAGAATAGAAGATGCACACAAAATACCATGAGGGCCATGGGAATCATCATGTTGGATTTTGGAAGCATTTACTCCATTCCTATAAGTACAGAAGATATTCTGAGTAACGCTGGATAAATACCTTGGAAATTAAACCAAAGGAATGTCTATAAAAATGTAAGTCTTTTTATTATCATCTCAATTTCTAAAATTAGGAAAAACAAATAATAATAATAATAAAAAAAACAGCAAAAAAAATATTTTCCAGTGCTTAGATTTGAGCTCATAAGAGCAACCTTTTGCAATATTCTGTAATAGATTTTAGTTGATGGTTCCCAGCTGCACAAGGTGTTGTACTTCAGTCTTTTCAGTTGGAATCAGTATGTACAAGATTTTCTATTGTAGTCAGCCTCCATATTCCAGATGGCCTCTTTGAAATATGCATCCACCCCCTGATTCCACCTCCCTGCAAGATGTTTTAGAAGGAGACTAGAGGACTATATTGAGCAATGTCTCCAAATAGTTACCCAGTGCCACTCACCAGCTCAGGATTGCAGCCCACCCAGCCACAGAAGTGCAGCCAAGAGTGCCACAGAACAAATGAGGCTCTGCAGACAAAGAGGTGATTTAGGAAGTTTGCTGGAAAGCCTCAGATGAAATTTATGTGGTGTCAGGGAACATAGTTTGAAGCTCAGAAAAACCAAAGTCCCAAAACCTCAAGCCAGAAGAAAGTAAAGGTTGGCTCACTGAATGTGTTGCTCAGTTATACACTGTGAGCCATTCACCTCAGCAAATCCTGTAGTCCTACATAAAAAAGAGAATCTAAAAGATTACTGGTAGCTATCAACTCTAAATCATCAATATATTTATGTTTTTAAACTACCTGCCGTGCTCACATGTGAACTACAGCACATCATTCCATAACAGCTACATGCCAGTAAGCTGAAGTCAGCTTTGTCACTGTCACGCAGAGTTAATCTCAAAGAGCTGTCCTGCTTTAGGTTCATTTTTCATCTGTCAAAACACAAGTTATCACCAGTGCTGTCAGAGTTATCAGCTGAATTTACAGAAGCATTTGTCCACTTTCAGTGTTTGTTTTAATCTAGGTTCTAGCTTTGGAAAAAAAAAGGCATGATTTTGGATGAAACAGGCAAACCTCACATGGATAAAGAACAAAATTCTTGGTATTAAACCATATTACAAAATATGCAAAAAAGAAAGAGGGGGAGGGGAGGGGGTGCTGTATGAAAATTCAATTTAAACTGCTTTTTTTCCTAATCTGGAAGTTTTATACAGCCACCCATTCCCACTGCTCTTCTTCTGTCCCTAACATGGACATAACGAGACACTCTGAGGTATGTGTGCTGCAATTCTGGAACAGAGCTGCTGAAAGCAAAAAGCTGCTCTAGAGCCTTCTGTGGTCCTTCCAGGTCATGGGGATGCCCTCAGTGAGCGAAGCTGTATATGTGCTCCAATCCTTTCCAGCTGTGAAATCGCCCTATGAGATTTTACAAGCAATAACAGAACGACTGTTGTTACAGCAGTAAAAACAACAAACTAAAGAGATTACATTTAAAACAAATAACGGTTAGATTTCAGTCATGGGAAAAGGAGGAAAAAAAAGAACTACGTAAGCCAGATATTAACAGAGCTTTAGCTCTATTGAACCTGACTAAGAATGAGGAAGAAAATTACAGTTCAATAATTGCATTGACTAAATATCCCTTTACTGTGTAAAAAACAAGGGATGTGAGTGCCCATCTGGTTTTATCTGAATCTCTGAAGAATCATTGAAAGTCACTGTCCATTTGAGTGGAAAAAAAATCCTATCAAATACTTAGGGCCTTCTGCAGCTGTGCAGAAAAAAAACCTTCCTTTATTCCTCTATCTCAGTCTCCCTTGAAATCACTAAAAATAACAGTAGCCTATTTGATACATAGGACCGTGTACCCATTACAATGAACAAGCAGCATTATTGACCACCTACACTCACTCAGACTGGTTATAATACTTTGACATGTAAAGAGTCAGTATTCTGGAATCAACTCACCTAAGTATGCAGTTTCTCTAAAGAAACACTGGTTTTGACAAGTAGTGAATCCAAATATCACTGACTATCCAGAAATAGTACTATTGGAAACAAAGAAGTTTCCTTTTGAAAATTCATTCCATGTCACTTAGGAAATGCATGCTCTATGTTTACTGACTACATTTTGTGACCACTGAAGCAGCACAGTTCCTGACACAGTATTTAGGGTTGGGAGAAATGAGATTTCAAAGGCTCATTACATGCTAAAAATACAATACCAAAGGGAAACAAAAGCAAAAAATGCATTAATGTCATCCCAAATTTGCAGAGTCTGAAATAGAAGCTGCGATTTAGCTCGAATATAATCATACAGATGTCAATTAATTATTTCCCTAGCAATCAAACTACTGCCTTTTACATCTGCTGTAAATTTCAGGTAATTCCCAGACATGTGGGTTTAATATTTTCAATTTTGAATGACTGCAGAGCTTCTAATTTTATCCATTACAAGCAGTTGTGTTATCTATAGGTTAGATTCCAGGAGAATTGTAAGACTATGTGTTATTTGTTGCAAGGATCCTGTCAATATAATTGTGCATAATCTCACTATCATCTTCAGTTTGTTGTGTTTGTGCTTCGCTTCTAATTTAGGACTTCCCTCAGGATATAGACTCCTATTTTTTTTTCCTGCAAAATTAATCTCCTGACATCAATAAAAATTATTGTTGAATTCAGTACTAATTTAGCACTGTTCAAAATTCTGGTTCAGAAATGAACATACAAAATCATATTCCCTTAGTTATTCATTCATGGCTAGAGCTCCTTCTCCAAAGCCCCAGTAATTGCTAAAAAACTTTAAATCCAGTTTTCATTTAATGGAAGCTGAATGTAATCTGTTCGGCAGTGACCCAAAGTGGCTGCAGCTTTAATCAGACTCATCACCTTTATTAAAGTGATTTAATAATCACTTTATTGATTTGACTCATATTAAGCAGCATATGAAGTTGGCAGAGTTCACATTCTACAAACATTACCTTTTTAATTGCAGAAGTAACATTATCTTCTGGCTAAAAAATATCTGCAGGCTCTGAATCTTTACGCAACATGCTTTGCAACCACTGTCACCACAGCACTTGTGAAAAAGTACTGGCAACAGAAAGGAGCTTTTCTGATCCAGAGATACACATGTCAAACATCTATCAAAGGCAGAAGCTGGCCTGGAAGTAATTATTATGCCTATTCAAAAAGCAAATGTGATCATCAGGCCACCAAGGTCCTAGACATTGGTGCAAAGTTTGCACAGTTATGATTCTGAAACCTACTGAGTGAAAAGATGATGGGCTTGATGAGCAGACAGTGAGGTGGATGCAAAAGTGGCTCAGCAGCCAGATCCAACAGACAGTGGAGCACAGCCCATTTGGGGCCAGTAACAGGCAAGGTACCCCAGGGCTCAGTACTGGCTCCAGTGCTGTTTAACATCTTCATTAACAATCTGGATGATCACTTTGTTTTAAAACTCAACTGCATATTTATTAGGAAAAGCTACCCATGAATATCACAACAGCCTCGGGACAGGGAAGATGACCAACGAGCATGGAAAGCCTGAAGCACTTTTGTGTTCATGGATACAGAATTGAGTTCATTATGTCATACCATGGCTCTTAGCACAGCTTTTAAGAATCAGCAGGATGCTATTACTCATGACATTCACAATGTTTACTAAATCATATTTAACGATTGGACTTAAATGTTTACTGATGACTGTTCTCTGGGAAGAACACCTCATGCCTTCAATCATTTTTATGTGTTTTCAGAAAAACATTGCCTGATTAGAACAAATCTAATGGTCTCAATTTCACCTGGAGCTGTTGTAAATTAAATTAAGATGTTATCACATCATTCATATGTACAGTATAAATGTAACAACACCAATTTGAAATAGAAAAAGTATCCTAGCTGTAAATACTTTGGTTTATATTAAATAGTGGATTATTTCCACAGTGAGATAGGTATTAATGGAGATTTCAGGTGTCTTCTGCTCAACTTTTTTCAACTTATCTTTTACAGGAATGATTATGGTTCAACCAGAATCACAGAACCACAGAATTGTAGGGGTTGGAAGGGACCTCTAGAGATCATCTAGTCAAAATCCCCTGCCAAAGCAGGCTTCCTAGACCAGGTTGTGCAGGTAGGCACACAGGAGGGTCTTGAACATCTCCAGAGAAGGAGACTCCACAAGCTCTCTGGGCATAATCTTAAACTTAAGCATCAGTGTATATGTAGACACTGTGTCAGGTTATGGTAAAACAAGCAAAGGAGAAATATAGAAATAATATTCTGCAGGAGGAAATAATTTTGGATGTTCTTATCAAGAAGTCTGCTTATCTAAGAAGTACTGCCAAACCTAAATGTGACGACATTTTGAATAATGGCTAAAAAATTATGTTGAGTAAGGAACATGTAAATTGATTCCACCTTCCTCTAGCAAAGGAGACCTTGCTCTTATCAGGGTCTACTCTGTATTCCTGCTGACCCTGCTGTAAACGTCGGAGGCAGTGGAGAAGAACAGTACCGAAAGTGTAGTAAAAGGTCTATCCTGCATTTTAAGACACTTGCCTGTGGCATCTCTACAGAGCTCTGCCACCTCCATGACCTGTGCAACTTCAAATTGCCAAGGGTCAAAGGCAGCAGGAAGCCAGCTGAGCCTGAGTGGTCTCTATCACTACAGTGAGTGTCAAGTCCTTCATGGAGTTGTATCTCCTTGTGGTCCTGTTCACTGGGCCACTCTGTCCTGTTATCATGTTTTTTCTTGAAGAGGGCTCTATCTGCCTACCTTTGCCAATGCATTTTATGAAGGAAGTGGAAGAAATTGTGATGAGGGATTGCTGACCTCAGCCTCAAATGAACTGTCCAACAAGGTCCCTTAGGAAGACTCCTGGGATATTTTCAACTTAAATTTCCAAATCCACAACAGCCTGGAAAAGACCAGTAGGCAGTCAAGCTTTGAGTATCTATTAATCCGTCTGAACCCTCCCTGCAGATTTATTTGTCTATGGAGCATTGTTAATGATGTGTGAGAAATAAGTTCTCAACCTGAAGGAAGATCCTGGAAGACAGTTTGGATCCTGATGGAGGCTCATTTCTCTAGATCAGAGATGGAGGTGAAATAGACTGGCCTGGCTGAACATGGAGCTTTTGCTGAGACTCTAGGAAAAAAGTCAGACTACAATCTTTGGAAGATCCAGCCATGAGCAGAGGCAGGCAAGTGCCCAGCTGCCAACAAAGAGGAGCCAAACCTTAGCAATTGTTTCTGTGCAAATCTTTTTTCCCCTGGCAATTTGGTTGTTGTTTAGCATCCATATGAACCCATTACTCACTCAGCTGTCCAGAGCCTCTAAAAAGGAATGATGGAGGAAGAGGGAGGAGGGCTGTGCCCAGTTAAAGGCTCAGGGGGACCCCATGTTGCATCTATCTTGGTGGCACTTGGGTGACAATGTGGGGCAGTCCCTATTTTCAGGCTGCAGGAAGACCACACCTTCCTTAGCCTGAGTAATCCACTCCTGGGAGCAGTGAAGGCTTGAGGTAGTGCTGCCTGCCCTGCATCTATGTGACTCAGACCTGCCCGCAGAAGAGTAGGGGCTGCTGTGTCCATTTAAGGCAGTCTGGGCACAAGACTTGTGGTTGGTTGCTCATGTTCTCCAGACACCCAGACAGTGGTAGTACATTGTGATCCACTGGTACCAGTAAGGGGCACCCTGTAACACTCTCTTGCAAAAAAGCCTCTCTAGAAGGAGGGAGGCCAAAGGCAAGTGGGAAGAGTGGGCCTCATCAATGTAGATGAACATGAGCTCACAGCAGAGGAGTGTGAGAAAAAGGCAGCAGCTGTTCTCCCTGACATCTGTATTCAGTTTTGTAAAGTCGTAAGTGAGAAGAACAGATGTCCAGCACAGACACCATAAAGAAGGTAAGTAGTGGTGGATCCTCTATCCCCTCATCATCAGACAGAAGGAGAAGAAGCTAAGAGAGAGAAAGGATTGGAAACAGGTCCTGCTTGGGGTGGCAGGAGTTGTCTCACTGGGGACTACCTCTAAGACGTTACTAGGAAGGTCCTCAGTCTGGTATGGCTCTCTGATTATTACCCACTTCTGGTAGTTCAGGTTGGCAGGAATGAGGCTGTGGGAAGAAGCCCGAGGGCTAGCAAGGGGGAATTTAGGGCATTGGAATGGTTAGATGATGGAGCAGGAGCTCAGGTTGTGTTTTCCTCAATCCCTTCCGTGGAAGGGAGAAATACTGAGGGGAACAGGAAAACCTACCAGAACACATGGCTAAGAAGTTGATGCCATCAGAGGAATTTTGATTATGAGGCTGCTTATTCAGCACCAGGCCTGCTGGCAGCAGATGGGGTCCACTTGTCTCAAAGGCTAGTTGGCAGGACTTGTTGAGAGGCCTTTAAATCAAGTTTGAAGAAGGAAGGAGATAAAAGCAGGTTAGCAAGAGATGAGCACGAGTGCTGCATGCTCATGTTGGAGGTGAGACCAGTAGCACAGCTGCAGTGCATCTACACCAGTGCATGCAGCATGGGCAACAAACGGGAGCTTGAAGCAATTATGTGGCAAGAGAATTGTGACTTAATCATCACCTCAAGTACTGTGTTCAATTTTTAATGTATAATTCTACAATAAAGTAACTGTACATTAACTATTGTGTTGATGGAAATAGACTTCGAAGATTTATCACAAACTCTTGAGACATAAACACTTAAATTTGTACATTGAAATGCTTTTAGATTACAGAAAAAAGGTTTCTATCAATCTGTAGTATACCTGACACATGGACTCACAAATGCTTTTTATTATTGTTTTGTGTATAATTATATATATATATATACAGGGAGAGAGAGAGAGAGAGAGAGAGATGGTTTGTGTATAATCACTTTCTATGCTAGAAGCCTCATATTTAAAATCACAGAGATTGACTGAGATTTGCTCTTGTTATTCCTTTTAATCTGTATCTCTTCTTGGAAGATTGTTGCCAGTTTTTTATTTATTTGTTTTTTGACATTTTTATGCTTCTTAAGTGGATTTACAGACCAGGAACTAAAGCATTTTTTTTATCCCCAGAAAAAAAGCAATAGAATATTTCCCTAAACTCACTCCTGATAAATATCCTCATTTCTAAGCTGGGAAAAAAAGGCTTTTTACATGCCATGACCATTTTGTTGAGACTTTATTATGCATGCAGCTTGTGGTCTGAATTTTCTTGTTTGTCATATGCATACACTGGTAACCCAGTGGTTTTTAATTACCCCAAGGCATTCTGGCATATTTAGGCAAGTGCACAGCTGTGTATTTTCTTGGGAATTACTATTTGAGTACTTTTCTGAGCATTACTTCAGTTATAAAGTATAAATTTAGAGGAGGCGGGCTTATGTATTTTTCATAAGGGGTATGTAGTAGTTGGTACATACCAGCAGTTTCAGACTAATTAATCCACTGCACAGCAGCAGAGCTGATTGTCTGAATCATTCCTGTATGTTTTGTTTCCACTCAGATTTATTATAATACCTTAAATACTGCTTAAAATGCTCAGTATTCACACTCTAAATAAATGAAATATTTTCATAACCTGAGGACCCTTTGGAAAATAAATAAATAAATAAACAGCAACAATATTTAAAATGCATTTTGCAAGTGTTTTTGTATGTATCTATTTACCTGTCTGTATTTGGACCAGCAAACACTTCAGTTGTGGCATGTGTAAGTTACTCAAAGGGCCTTGTATCTTATTTTATATGCTTTCTGATGTGGCCTCTAGAAAGCAACTAATTCAAAACACACGAGGCCAAGCTTCAAATGAATATCTAGCCCACTGGTGGCTTTTTGTAGAGCTGTAAGAAACATGTTCAGCAATACACTTGAAACAGAGCCTGTCTGCTGGTTTCAGGAAACATGACTGCTCTGTGTTGCTCTAATAGTGAAACATTGAACAGTATACTATAATTTTAAATTAAAAAATGATAATATTGCAGAAGTGCAGTATAATTACTTCAGGGTTTTTTTTGTACCAAAAGATTCTTTTACTTTCAGAAGCTTGTATTAAAAAATAAACTCTAAATACTGCTGTTATTTAGAGTTGTAGAGTGAGCACTAAGCTTATATTTAACGAACAAAGAGCATTCATTCTTTGTTAAAACCAACTAAGAACATTAACATAGTACCAAAAGAAAACCCCTAAGGATTTGTCAAGATTTTGTTACCTCCATCAAGCAGATCGTTTTGTTTTAGTCTGCACTTACTACAGTTTATCAATACCTTATTTTCATGCATTGTCCTATTGCACTGCTATCAGCAGCAGCAAATCCGGTACAGAAATGGTAACTATCCTGTTTTACAGCTGATGAAAGAACTTTGATGGCAGTCCACGCTCCTCTGTCAGAGGATTTTCAGATCTGCCAGTGCAGGAGGCTAGATGAAGACTGGTGCTCAGCATGGTGGGGCTGGGCAAAGTGGTGCCATGCTGGTGGAGCCACAGTTCCTCCTGGCCACCAGCCCTGCCATGGCCATGCTGCTTCCTTCTGCTGCCGTGCCACATCGGGCGCCTCTGGGTGGTGGCAGGGTAGGTGCTAAGATATGACACTGATAGATCTACAGGGAAAGATGTTTTTTTTTTTTCCTCCCTAATTCAGGAAATGCTGAGTTTGTTGAATCAGGTGCACTTTTGTATCTCTAGCAGTGGAGAGCAGGCTGACCAGTGGTGGTGCCAGCATTCCTGGAGGTTTTCAAGAAAAGGGTAAATGTGGCACTGAGGGACACAGTTTAGTGGAAAGGTGGGGATGAGTTGATGGTTAGACTAGAGGATCTTTTTGGTCTTTTATAATCTTAATGATTCTGTGATTCTTTGATTCTAAGGTGGTCAGGGAGATAAAGAAAAGTGGGATCCCATGCTAAGCTCCAGTGAGACTGCTGTCACAGGGATGCAGGGAGACAACAAGCCAGATGGTGAAAATGTGGGCCCTGTTAGCCCACCAAGGCACTCTCTTACTGCTCTACAGCCCTGTGTGGTGAAACTGGCCATCACGTTATAAGGGATTATTTACCTGTATGTGAAACACTCAGAGAGCTGATGCAGAATGAAAAGCTGCCCCTTTATCCCTATGCAGATGCTGAGCTAGAGAAAGTACTTGGGCAGATCCCACCAGTTCCCTGTTGTTGCAGCTACAAACCAGGACACAATACCCAGGAGGACCATGGAGATTTCAGAAGATTGGAAGCCCAAGAACTGGACAAACAAGCTACCCATCCTCTGCTCAGTTCCCTCAGACCTGCTTCCACGTTGGATTTGAGAAGGTGGCTGAAATCACCAGTGAGCTGAAGGCTGCTACAACGGGCCACATACTTCCAACAGCGAAGAATGCCAACGCGTCTGTCAGTTCCATCTACTGCCTCTGCTGACTCACTTTCCAGACAGCCTGCAGTCAGCAGCACAGACACTTTCCTGCTTGTGACAACAAGCTTGTCTTCACAAGCGTCAGCTAAAGAGCCAGCACCCAAAACCAGCAAAGAGAAGCAGGGTTCCAAGTCAGGAGGAGATATGAAAGACAAGGGTGGAGCCAAGCCAAAGATGAAGTCAACTCTGAAGGATGGTAGAAATAAACAGCAGTGGGCTGGTAGGCTAAGAATCTGTCCCCAGGCTCTGCCTCCACTTGTAGAAGACCACAAGAGCAAGCTTGTCTCCAGAAAACACAGTCCCATTAAACAGAAGGATATTGTTCAGTTAGAAACAATCCTGAACACCACGCCTTGCTTACCTCCTCAAACACTGATGACACATACCAGAACACCAAATCCACTATTAATTCCCTCATTCACTGCATTAGCAGTAGTTATCCTGACAGCAGCATGTAGGCAGCGAAAGAAATTGAGAACACCCTGAGTCAGAAGCACAAAGCAGAAACCACATTTGGACGCATGAATTAGTTCCTTGTAGCCAGCTTCCTACCCCTTAAGCTTATCCAACAGCAAAAGCAAAGTGGTGAGAAAAGGGGGAAGACAAAACCATCCTGCCAGGCAACTTGTCATCCAAGCCTTGATGCTTCTGTTCTAGGAGAAGAAAATGGCTCAGGAGGCCTCGACAACCTGCACAACCTCCTTACCTTCAGGCTACAGTGACTGAAGAACAGAAGCTCATACAGTAGTACCTCAGTGTCCTCATGAGACGGGTCTTGTTAAAATTTGACAAGACAAACATCTGTGCCTTGCTCAAGCTGCTCCAAGACAGCCTGACTACTGATGGCAACCCAGAAAAGCTTTCTGAATGGTTGGCTGTATGCCTCCAGAGGACCACACATCCTCTCCCTGGTATTATCAGCATCATTAACCTGGACAAAATCCTTCTGAATGTCCACCCAGTTATGAAGTCTATCCCAAGGGAGAAACTGAGTCAGTGAACAAATGATCTTCCAGTGTAGGCCCTGAAGACTCCACCGAGCATTTTAAGCTGGCAGGGCCAAAGCTTCTGGACAACCTCACTCTGACAAGATGCAGCAAGCAACCTCTCCCTCTTCTTGCAGAGCTATTTGAAATAAAGCTTGGCCATCACCCAGACAGAACAGGACACCAAAAAACATCCTCCTCTTCCACCTTTGCCTAGGTTGGTGGGAAACACAAACTTCAAAAACAGCAGGTTTGCAGCAGCAGTGCTCCTCAGCAACAAGATTTTTCAGAGCATGGGCCACCAAGCAGGTATTGCCAAAGTCAGAGGAGATGAAACCTTCAGTTATCTCCTGTCTGAAGGCTGGACAAAATGACACAATCTTTCACTCCTCCATGCTATTTTTGAGCTTTTCCTACAATGCTTGTGGTCATAAATTTAGTAATTAGAACTGCAGAGATCACTACCTGAATCCAACGTAGCGATAACTGACACACTACATTACTCTGCAGGTAAATAAAGTAATGGAACTAGTTTGTGTAGGATTGTTTCCATATACCTGTGAAAGTTACAGAAACAGTAGAATTTGCTCTTATTCACAGTTCTGATAGTTGGTTCAAGCTTAATAAAACTCATCCTGATTTTATGGACCTGGAGAGCATATTTATATGAAAAAATGATAAAGATGAAATGTGCGCTCCATTGTACCCCAGCAAATCTGCAAGCTTTAACCCACTTCAGTGGAGCTGCTATGAGGTAGCATAAGTAATATGCTAGTTTAACTGAGGAGTTTGCTCAAATATAAATCAAGTTCCAGTGTTATACACACAGCATTTTTCACTCTCCTTCACAGGCTATGAAATAGAAATGAAAGGTGGGATCAGCTAGCATCTGCTAATATTGGTAAATAACTTCCATCAATAACAATCCAATTTTTTCCATGGAAGATTGTCCTGATCTGCCTCTCATCCTAACAACACGAATGTTTAATTCATTTTCAGTATGTATTCATGAGTTTATTTTGAGTGCATCCAAGCATTGTTCAAGCAATCGTGTAATTTATTAAGGCAACAGGAAACTGACTGAGTAAAGTCATCTATGTTCACTCTATTTACTATTTATTCCATGAAGCACTGTCCAAAATGCAGTCAAGAATTAACAGGAAGATACATCTTCACCAAATCTTGATTTATAAAATACCCAATGCACTTTTCAATGTTCTTTTTGAAGTAGTAAATTACAACAGGCAACATGATAACCAGGTTAACTCTAAAAGGAACAGAAATAAAAAATACAAGGAATTGCCTGCATAATTACAAAAGTGTAAGGTGAGTGACAGTCAGCAACTGAGAAATAAAATCCAGTTTTAGGCTCATCCTTGCAAAAAACTTAGTTGATTCATACTTCTTTTAAACTAACAAGACAAGCAAGTAGAAAGCAATCTTTATTCTGCAGATCCCCATACGAGTTCTGAGGGTCAGATGCTGATTTTATGCAGTACATGTGGATAGATGCAGACAGTGGAGTTCTTCTGCTTGGGTGTTTTGCAAATGTAAGGAAAGTCCCTAGTCAACAGTCTTATTTCCATGAGTTCAGGGAAGCAAATAAACAATTCCCTCATAAGCTTTTGTTGCCTCAAAGGATGAACAGGTGCTGATGGCTTACTCTGGGGCTCTTCCTTCCTCCTCCAGGCACCAGAAATAAAACAGTCAGCTAGGCTGAACTGGCTCTGACCGTGCATGGTCAATCCAGGTATGGAATAGACATACCTGATGCATAAGCTGACAAACGTAGCAGGACATTATCATAAGAGACTTTTGTATCTCATTCTCCGGGATGGGGCATGCATTAATAAATGATAGGCTTTATGTACACATTTTGTTTTCTAAGCTGTGAAGAAGAAAAACATATCCTTTTCCAGGTTTTCTCAAAGTCGGTAATCTAGCACTAATCTAAGTTATGATGTTAACTGCATATCAGAGAGACCAGTTCTGCTGAATCCGGACTTGTAGTTTGAAACTTACAGGAGCTCCCCAGCACCTGACACACACCACAAGCACAAACAATAAAGCCATATTCTGGCAACTGCTGCAGCCCCGAAAACGAGAGCTATCAGCATGAATAAAACAAACCAGAACAGAAACAGAGGTCTACTAACTCAAACTGCAAGAAAATTTGTTGTAGGCCAAATCAATATAAACAGACAGCTGCTGCACTATGAAACATAATAACTGCTCATTTTCTTTTTAATTTTTCTATTGTGATTTCATCCTAACATTTACCTTCTTACACAGCTGTGTAAACTCCATAACCTGGAATGTACAGCATATAATTATACTTAATCCAATAACCATAGATTCAAGACTTCTTTCTACTTACCCTGGCTGTAAGAAACCCACCTTATATTTGCTCAGCTATGTCACCTCTGAGACACAAACTGTCCTGAGGGAACATCTTACTATCCACAAAAAACCCTTCCTCACATGTCTGTGAATATCATGTCAGAACCTGCATGAACCCATGAGAACTAAAAACAAACAAAAACAACAAAACCACCCACAGTCCTGTGAAGTTCAAACAACCAAATTTCATTTTCCCATAAGGTGCAACAGTACTCTGTTCTATAATCACTGAGCAGTATTTACTCACTATGATGCTACTGGGAACCTGATCACAGAAAAGATTCCTTCCTACTCAGTTTGGAAGTCCTACTGCCAGTTCTCAGCACACCCAAGTTACAAACCGTCATGCCCAATCCACTCATCACATCAACAATTTCCCTTTCTCCAGACTGCAGGTGAAATTTGGCAAATAATGGAAGCTGTCTTTAAAATTATTCATTTGTTGATGAATAAAAGTCTTCTAAGAAACCTAATTTTTCTTTTCTTTTCCAGTGAATACACATCCACTGGAATAAATACAATCATAATTAGAATTTTCCAATATAATGCTATAACATCATTTTGGTAAAAGTATATTTAAAATTCTGGCTGTTGTACAAAGAAAGCAGTACAGATAAGTTACATTTTTCTGTAACGCAGCTTTTCTGTTAGATTTATCAGTAACTGGTGAAATAACTGTGATTTTTGAGTATACTTTTTAATGCAAGGGTACATTCCATGCACCAGTATTATACCAAAATAATTTTACTGTGTTGTGTCATACAAAATGCATTTTAATTCATTTTCATGGTTTATTTCACTGCTCTCTAAGTCTTACATTGTATCCAACAGAACATCTCAAATAGAACCATGCAGGGATTAGCTACAAGAGAAGAAATCTCCCTTGTGACTTTTGTTCCTGAAGAGGAACTTGTTTGCAGAGGAAGCTTATTTTCCAAAAACTAAACCAAGTAACAACAAAACCCAACAAAATTCACAGAGGCTTTTGAAGATTTTAGTTAGTCTTGGGAATTTCCCAAGTGCAATAATGTGCAAAAAAATAGTAAGAGACCAGAGAAGGCAGCCCAAGGGCCAAAACACAGGTCCTAAGTCAAAGTTATGTGAGAAGGGACTTGAACTTTCTTCTGCTACAATGGCAGGAAGTCACTGTCGTGATGAAAGCATTTGTTATTCAGAAGTATTGAGAAGCATTACCAATCTTTTAATTTCCCAAGAGAAGTGCCAATTTAGATTAAAAAACAAACAAACAAAAAAGACCTTCTACCAGCAGATGAAATTTTTGTAAATACAACTTATCTATAATTTCTGCATCTATGCACTGGAAGCATCAATCATCTTTTTATAATTATTAGGTCTCTACAGAGATAAGAGTGTTTACAACATCACACTTCACTAAACAATTAAGACATGTATTGGTTTCTTGGCTCTCAGCTCATAGACTTAACAAGAAAGAAGAATCAACAACAAATCAAGTTGAGGTTTCAGGCCACATGAGGCCTTTCTAAGATGTCATTTGACGTCTAATGCCACCCACATAGGTTCTCATAGACTGCTTTAGAATCAGCCACACAATAAGGAACAATGATTCTAATATTATTGAACAAATGCTAATCTGCTGTTAGCCAGGCAGTAGTTATGCCTCTGTATCCCAGCCAACTCTATCTCTTTCTGATGGACATCACATGCTTGTATGGCAAACTACAAACTTGAATTAAAGATCCTGATTGACCAGGAAGAGATTTCTTACATAAACCGTCGCAGTGTTTCTCCTAAAGAATTTTCCCACTCTTTTGTTCACCCTGCTCTTCCTCTTTCCTGCCATTCTAAATCTTTAATAACTAACTCAGGACTATAGAAAACAAATGTAAAAACCTCATTAAACCAGTTACAAATGTTAGGAAAAGAGGTTATCAGTTGTGTTATTTTTACCCTGCAGTTTGTATTATTTTTTAAATAGTTAATACACATCTTCAGTCTTAATTCTCCAGTAATACATGTGACTTAGTATGTTCATGCTTTTATATTTTAAAAAGGTAATCATGGGCAACATAGACCTAAATGTCACCAATAGAACATAAATGTTTTTTTGTAATATAGAATTAGTCATCTTTTTTTCTTTTTTTTTAAATACAGTAATTTGTAAGGTTGATAATCATGAACAAGAAACCAACTGCAATATGAGCACAAACAAGCATCAGATTGTTGCCACCTACATGTTATTTCAGCGGCTCCCTGCTCATAAGTAGAGGGAAACAAAGGAAAAGGAAATCAAATACTCCTGGGGATGTTTCTGACCTTTCCAAGGAAACTAGTTGGCTTCTTCCCACTACAGTATCATTAAGCGGTGGCATTACAACTCAGAGTGAAGAAGGAGAAGTGTCATATTTCAGCAGAGTTTGGGGAACCCACTTCCTTATCACAGTCCATTAGCCTTGAACCTAAAGCTGTTAACCCAAAGCATAAGCTATTAATAGGCTGGTACTGTCAATGTTAAGGCATACCACCAGCAATGGGAGAAATATTATCAAAGAAAGCAGATTGTCTTCCAAAATACTTTTCTACTGTGTCTAGAAGCATCCTGTCATCAGTGTTTTGATTGGACAGCACAGAATAGGGTAAAAGTAGTGTGGCAGGGTACGGGCAGCTGCCAACCCCATAAGGTCATGAGCACAGAGAAAAGTCACGGTTCTGCTCGCCTGCAGCCTGACCTGAAGGCTAATGCTGCCCAGGACAAAGGAGACACAGATCTGGCCAGATCTGAGAAGAAGTGATTTTTTGCATGGGTGAAGAAACAGAAGAGACAAGGGATTTCAGGGGGCAAGTGGATATACAAATTAAATCTCTTCACAGAAAATGTTCAGGTCACCCCTTTGGACTAGAAGAAGAGAATTTCAGGACCATGCCAGAGCTGAGTGCAGCTGTTAGCCTTGGGCAGTACAGCATCAGAGAGAAAGGGGACTTACAAGGAAGACTGTCCTAAGTTATTAAAGGTGCAAGCTTGATACTGACAATACGCTTGGAGGCTGAGAGACTTCAGCAATCAGTATCACATTCAACTCCAGTGGATAAACTGAAGTCATAAGCTGAAATTGCAGAAGAAAAATCTATATTCAGTGTAAAACTGAAGGGATTTAGAAAAGCAAGACCTTGAGCTATTTTTTTTTTTATTATCATTTTATTCATGCTTATTTTCAAGAAGTCAAATAAGCATTGAGTTATATATCTATTAGTTTTCAGATACATATGTAAACTATGTTCAGTTACAATAGAAACATAAATACTGATGTGCTGCCATCCATATATTTTATACAGGCTCTTACAACTGTGATCATTATTCTTTGCTCTCTAAATCAGTGGAGTCATCTTATTTCAGAGAAAAATAAGAATTGTTTGAAAGAAGTAATCTGAATATGGGACAAAAATAAATGAAATTGTCTATTTCACATGAATGCATTTACATTCTCACAGTCAGTGATTGCTCTTAATTTAGAGCTGCAAGGTTTTCCTCTCTTTTTGGTTACTGTATAATGAGCACAGGATGATTTTGCCCAACTGTCAATTTCATTTCTTCCAGCACCTACACCATTAATACTTTTGATGTTCTTTCAGCAGCATAAATACTTTTTTTTTTTTTTTTTTCTAAATGAAGTGACAAACACGGAGAGAACAGGAGGGAACATTTTTCACTCTGATCCTGGCACCAGCTACACTGGTGGTGGCAGCGTGGTGGCATAGCAGCCCTGCTCACAGCCATATCCTGACCCCACCACCTGTCCCATATCTGCCAGCACCCACTGCAGCTCAGGTGCCACCAGTACCTGTGCAAGCACCAAAAGCTTGCAGCAGCACGCAGGAAACAAAAGCCACAGAGGTAGACATGATGGAGTAGGACACAGCTGTGTGGCTTCTGCGGGTTATGTTGCAGCTAAAGTCAACTTCAAAGAGAAAATGATGAGGAGAAAGCCTTCAGGCTTTGTGGCTGGTGCAGTTTTTGTTCAAAACCAAGCCATGCAGAAAACAAGGGTTGGTTTATTGCATATACAGACACATCATAAAAAATGCAGTCCTGGATCACTGGGAAATGACACAGAATGCCAGACCTCACACAAACAGTCTCTATGGTGAAGGATCTGTCCTGACATACATCTCTCTTGAAATCTCAGCAGGTCAATATACAGTGGAGTATTAAAAAAGGCAACAACAACAAACAACAGTAATAAGCTATTAAAATATCACCTTTGAGAAAATGTATTCATTTTCAAGTGCCTGTAGATTTACTTTAAGCTTTGGGGTACTTGGTGCTTCTGATTATTGCACAGAGTGTGCACTAACCAATGCTATCATACCAGCCCAGATTAGAACTACAAAACACTTCCAGCACCATCACCCTTCTTCCCTTCACCACAGTGAATTCCAAGAACCTCTTCTCTGGCCATCGCAGGATTCTGAGACTTAAGGGTTAAGAGAGCAAAGAGCACAGCCTCACTCATGATGCTGAAAACAGAGATATTTATGTAAAAATTATATCAAACCATAAAATGGAGAGTTTGTCTTTTTCATTGGTTCTCTCTTCTGTTTACCCAAATAGTATTACAGGTTTGATACAAAATGAGCAAAATTTGGCAGAACATAGTCTTGGGAGGAAAAGAAACCATGAAAGAAAAAGCAACAGATAAGAAAGAAATAGACAACCATAAGCCTAAACTTCCTCTTGTCAGAGCTAAAAAGAATCATTGGAAGTTTTAAATCTCATGCTAATTGTCAAGAGACAGAAGCTTGCCTATGGGAAGCAGATAAAGTGTTACTTTTTCCCTTCCATTTTAATCACTTTGACCCTAAACAAGCTGTACTAATTTGAACAGCACTGGTGCAGAAGTAACACTGTCACTGTGCAAACAGATCACTGAAGAACTTCAGCAGTTACATACAAAGCCTAAGTGCAACAAACACACAGATCACTGCATGCAAAGGCAGTGCAGGGGAACCAGCATCAAGCTGTACTTTGCTCCCCAAGTCCACGTAGCAGGGCCCTGTGCAAGCGAGGCCATGCACCAGGAGCCTGCAGGTAAATCCTGTGGATTCCACTTGTTTTAGGAACATCAGAGCCAACAAAAAACAGAAGGAATTGGTTCTGAACCCATCCAGCAGGAGACACTAAACATATTCATTTTACATTACAGCTAAAGACTGAAGAAACACATGCCAAAGGAGGCCCAAGACCTTTTCACTGTTTTGCACCAATCTTCTGTTTTCTTCTTGTTTAATAATCCTTTAGAAACAGTTCTGAGACCTTTGACAAACTGATCCAAGCATGCAAAGCAGACATATGATGACCAGATGGCCCATACTCTCGTACTTCAGCATCCATATGTTTCAGATATATTTTAAGGTTGCTGCTGAAGAGTTGTGATTTAGAGTTGCAAGGATTCTAGTTGGCAAGAAGAAGCTTTACAGATGTTGGAAAAGCCCTTCCCTACAGAAGGATCACACTAAGAGCACACTTATAAATAATGTAATAAGAATTAAGCTGATTGGCTGTGTATTTCTGAGTGAGCAAAACAATTCAGATCTGTCCCATGTTCTATTGATAAAACTTATTTTAAAATGAACAGGAAAAAAAAAGCAAAACTTTTTTGGAGGTCACAAAATTGCATTAAAATAGTGTTTTTGTGTTTGAACTAGATACTTCTGGTTGACAACTGTAATATTGAAAAGCACTGACAAAATAAATGCCTATGAGTTGCTCGTGCATTTATCTCTAGATTAAGCACCATCTGTATTGAGGAATATTGCTTTCAAACTTCTACAAATCATTAAAAAAAATAAAAAATAAAAAAGGAACCTAAAGAAGTAGCATATTTCATTGAGTACTGAATATTATCCCAGGTTGTCAAGATAAGCTTTCCTGAATTCACAGTTCATAAGATTGATAATAGACAGTACCTGAGATTCTGGCATACAGCCAGCCAAGGTTTGCAAGAAAAGCATAAGGTTAAGAAAAGATTTGCATAAGGCAGGAAAACATTAATGTCAACGTGGACTAGTTGAAGCTATTTTTACCTAGATGATAATAATAACATGTAAAGAATTTCTAGCATAAAAAACTTTTGTTTAAACCACACTGTTAATATGTGTAAACAAACAGTGAATCCCTTCCATTGTTGTTTGATTATTTCTATTTGCACTCTTCTGTATATTTCCATAGTATTCAAACAACACAGATGATGTTAATGTTTGTAAATGCCCATTTATGATTGTTCCACTGCTTAATGTTCCATTTTTCTTTAGATAAAAATACTGAAAAATTTTGAAAATTGTTTATAATTAGTTAAAAATTTTATTCCATTCTAGAATAATCAAAACATTAAAATGTGTTTGCATCTGTCCTTTTAAACAAAAAAAAAAGCTGTTATATACTATTACATATATATATATATAACCTATGTTAAAATTAATGTCAGTAAGAGAACGTTCTTAAAGGAAAAAGCATGGTGAATATATATCATCCAATGTCATAAAGAATAGACCAGTTATTCTTAAGTACAAATTTTCAGAAATGAGATGACATGATTTTACATATCTTCAATGTACAGAAACTGTAATTTGAAATACTAAGTGGTTTTCAGAAAGGAAAATGATTTAAAGAAGTAAGACTTCATCGTAAAATGGAAGCATTCCAGATCACTCCTGAAAATTCTGGTGATCTTACATAAAAGGTTAGTGTCTTCTATTTCTCACATGTAAATCTGAATTTTAAGGGTTTGGCTATTAATCTTATGTGCTCTACTAGCACCTAACATGGTACTTAATAAACAAGTGAGAAATTGCGAAGGCATTGTGGTATTAGATGGTCAAAATCCATGTCACATTCAATCCTCATATGCAATGGTTCATGTTTCCTAATCAGGAGTACAACCCTCCATATAGTGATGGAGTTCTGTGTGTGCAGCTAACACACCAATAATTCTCCTGCAAGGATCTAAGTTACACAGTCTTTCTCTGAATTTCCCTTCTCCCCACAGTTGCATCACACCAACAACTCACAGTCATACCAGGATCAAACTGTACTTCACAAACTGTCCCTTCCCTCAGTTATGGGTTGCTTAGGCTAATGTACATAGAATAAGCTTTAGTCCTAGAAGTACATTATTTTATTTTCTCTATTATGAAAATTCATCTTTTTTTTAATTTCATTTAATGTCATTTCCAATTTTTTTGCCCAGCAATTCACCTCTTCTATTAACAATACCTCCTAACTTTGAACCATTAGTAAATTTCAACAGAATACTGCATGTTTTGTGCCAAATACAACCCTGAAAATATGAAGTATTTGTTCCAAGACTGATGCTCAGGAACTCAATTATATTCAATATACTCTGCTACCTCATTTCATTATGGTTTCTTCTGAGACAGGTTTATCACTCCATTTTATGCTTATATCCTGGAAAACGTACAAAAATATAAAATAATTCAGTTCAACAGCCTGGCTTAAAAAGCAGTTCCTTCCATATATAGCCTACATTGGATTTACTAAGTGACAATGGAAAGTACAACGTAGCCTTACTGTGCTAAAGTTATTGCCAATATATGACATTGTTAAATTAAAAATTAATTGCCTGAAGAAACATACAGAAATGTACACATGCATATTTCAGATTTTTTATTTTAGTGTTGATCAATAATTCATGGCTTCAGTAAGAACATGCCTCTTTCAGCATAAAAATGCTAATTGCATTAAAGAAGAAACAACCACTGAAGAACAGAAGTGAGCATTACAGATTGTTATTTAAAAAATAAATAAATTACTACTCACCACTGTAAGTCATTTTTATTAACTTTCTTACTCTACAGTTGTAATGGCCATGCAATTACAAATACTAATGAACTGTTCTGAGACTTAAGTTAAATGATTAAATTCATCCTCAGCCTGGTAGGTATATTTCTGTTTTTGTTTTACTTCACTCTGACTGACATTCTGAAGCCAGGAGCCACAATTTGTAGCACTTTTACCTCTGCTCTACATATAACACGCTGTTGTGCTTAATCAGTTGTCACCAGTGAGTGGTGACCATCACAGCTTAAAACCAATGAAACATTTTTCATTTTTTTTCCCTTCTATAGCTGAAAAAACATCAGCTCCAGCAAAACATTTCCTTTTGGTTTCAAGTGCACTGGCATACATTATTATTCTTTTTTTAAGTAAGGTATTTTTAAGTAATAATTTCTTTTAAAACTTTTTGGAATTGTCACTTCTTCACATTTTAACCAAAGTAACATGAGAAAAGTTTGCAGTAATAATAGAATGTAAATCAGTGCATTTCTAACAACAACATTTTAAACAGTAAAAAAATGTCACCTTTGTCCCTCACTAGCAATTAAGAGTCAGCAAGTGCCATTTTGCAGCAGGAGTTCTCTGCATCCAGAACACATACATTAATTTCTCCTCTTAACTCTGAATTTTTTCCACTACATTGGAAACTGTTGTGTGTATGCAGTACAGTGTGTATGAAGTACACACACAGAGCTCAAGCCATCTCTTCTCAATGGAATCAAATTGTTTTTGGAAGTCTAATCCTTGGAGGACTACATCACAGTTTTCTATCTGCCCTGTACTGAGAGCGTCTAAAAGATAAGAGCTGCTTCATCGTTAGCAATTGGAACCGTGTTATTGGAGTGACTCTGGGACAGGATGCAGCTTGGAGAGGAAAATGGGTAGAAGATGGAAAAATACCTCAAGGACAATGGAATATTAGATTTGAAATCAAGGAACAAAATTGATAGACAGGCGTCTTCTAGGGGAATTGTTACCAAAAGTTTTCCTTCTTTTATTCTTCTTCCTAGTACTTCCCACTGCAGGGAATGAGATGTGAGGTGAGGCCACTAGTCTGGAAATTGCCACAGTAAGAGTTGCACCTTATATATTTTCAATTGAAAGTATATGTATATCTAAAATATTGTCATTAATTTTTCATTCAGTTTACCAATTACAAACTTCAATTTTGCCAAAGGATATAAAAAGTTTAAAACTTTATTTTAATTACTTGGTTGTCATGAAGATTTTATTTCCCATCCGGACACAGTAATGCAGAGAACAATGACCAAATGAACTCTATCCTTGTTTGTGTCTTGCCTAATTAAGCATTATAATTATAAATAACTTCAGGCTGTCAAAATTAGATTCCTGTTGGTTCTGCTGTTGTACCACAGATAGCTTTCTGGTCACTGGCTGGTCATACAGAGGCTGCACACACTGTATTCTGAAACTCTGATAGCTGAGTAGCTGTGGAGGTTTTCAAAACCACTGAGCACATTAAAAGCTAATTTCTAATCAGTCTTATTTTTAAGTAAGGACTGAACTTAGCACTCATCCTCTTGATAAGAGAACTTCTATAACCAAGACATTGCTTTTCAAATGTTTGTGGCACTTCAATTAAAGACAGCTCAAAGCAACTGCTTCCTGATCAAATGTCATCCTTGTAAAGAATTAGTGAATTATTTATCAAGACGAATTTAAAATTATTTGCATTCATGTCCTCACTAATTACATTTGCATATGCATCACTCTAATTAGACCAGTGTTTTTAATATGAGTCATAAATTGATATTTTGCACATTCTCAGGTTTGACTTCTTAGAAGTGCCACAGTGGTTGCGCAGCAGCACAGCAGTTTCAATTTGCGCAGCTCATTCCAGCAGTGCTGGAATTACTTCTCAGCATTTCAGAGAAGAAATGAACTACAGGAAGAGCACAGACCTATCAATTTGTGCTGGCAATGATCTTCAAGTCACAGTTTTAGATTTCAAAATATATCAAAGTATATATAAATTCTTGCCTCATTTCTTTACATTTAATTTGGCCAAAGGAAAGGGTGCTTGCAAGGATCATCTGTGAGGAAGGTACGAAGAGAACATATGTTGAGAGAAACAGTGATTTTATCACAGGATGTGGAAGAGAAACATACAGTACTCACAGATGATCACAACTGTTAATAAAAATATCTGTGCACAGAGCATGTATTTAAACTACACAATGCAGTAAAATACAAAGCTCTTATAGGTATGGCGGGCTAGAAAGGCAACATTATTTCTAAAGGTCTGTATATCAATTATACAGCCATAGCACCAGGACTTCTACATGTACTACTTTTTTTCTAATATAAAATTGCTATTCAGAAGTTTCATTTTTTTACTATGGGGTTGTGGGTTTACCCTGTTTTTCATATTTCTGCTTATGGAAGAGGTTCCTGCAACACTATGATTGTTGCGGTAGAAGTTCACAGTGGGAGAAGAAGAAAAAAATCATAGGTAATAAAACTTCCAACCTTTTAAATGTTACCTCATGTAGCTTTAGTTCTGATAAAAGTGATACTGTACTTGTAGCTTCTGCTTGGGTGTAACCAGACTGGACTAGGATTTTGTGAGATATTTCCTACAAATCTTAGTCATATATTGGCAGCTTCTTCACTGCCAACCCAAGCCCAAAGCTTTTTGTTCTCATTTAGTCAGTAGCTATTGAACTGATCTTTAATTGCTTCCTTCCATAGCTACAGTTAATTGGAATGAAAAGAAAGAAATTATGAATGGAAGTTGGCACCGAACCTCCTCCTAAAAGCTCATCTCATTCTGATGCCTTCACCAGTACTTACCTCGCCCAAAGTTCATGCCAAAGTAATTCAGGAAATAGAGGCAAAGAAAAAGAAACTGAATCCTCAGAATTTGTTTCACTTTAAAATCAACAGTGATGCAGCAGAGATCATCACAAAAATGTGGCACAGTATCAGTGCTTTGCAGTTCTTCCACCCCCTCAAAACACAGACATGGATAAGCAGAGCTGTAAGTCACACGTGTGCAAGAACCAGACAATTTCAGAATGACTGAGCCTATGCTGGTTTCACTATTTTGTGTCATACTGTCAAAATTTTGACCTCAGAGCAATACAAGTGACTGGGAAGAAGGAGGCACAAGAAGCTGCTAAAAGTTGCCTGAATTCAAAATTCAAGGATGGAAGTGTACTACCATGTTAAATGGCAATAATGGATTCAAGTCATAGAAAGTATCAAAGATATGCAAGAAGAAAAAAGACCAAAACACTTACAACCCCTACAGTAACAGCAGGATGAGAGAAATGGCTTTTCTAATTTGAGGAAACGTCATACATATTGATGATCTTGCTAGAAAACTGATTCTTTTAAAACCAAACAACTAGGATTTAAAATGTACACATAAATCCATGAATACAAACATACACTCATATAAGTTTCTCTTTGAAACAGCTTGTGTTGAAAGCAACTCCTGTTATCCCAACTCTCATAAATTCAGATGACCTATGCAATAATTCTTTGCAGTGTAATTCTTAAAATAGTTACCAATATGTGCAGAATCATGAATTCCTTACAGCTCGCTAATATACTTTGCAAGTCTCACCATTACAAACCTCCAGATATGGCTGTTTTCCCTTTATGGCAAGCATAGCAAAAGCACAGAAAGCTGTGCTGTGAAGCTGACACCACTGCCTTAAAATGCAACATGGTCGCAATGGCTGTGTGTGTCTGGGGTACATTATTGTTTATGAGAGTGTTTTATGTTTACTGACTAATTTTTATTTGAATCAAGGAGTATGGGTCAAGGTGTTGCTCTGGTTTGGTAGAAGAAAAGAGAATCATTCTAGAGGGAGTACTTTCTGTTTTACAAGAAGGAATGGGAGGAATAGGATGTTGTACTTACTGCTTAACACTCCAGATGCTTCAGCTGCAAGTGGGTAAGAATAAGACCTCCCTGACACTCAGCAGGAAATCCCAGAAACAGAGTTCTCCAGCAGCTGGCAGTTTCATAGCAAATGGATCAGATCACAGCGTAATTGAACGCCAAGGCAGTAAAAAGCCAAAATGGCTTAGATGAGACTATTAATTTCAGGAACACAAATCTTGCTTGTAAATATTGAATTGAAAGTGCAGTAAAGTAGAATTTCCCAACTCTGATTAAGAAAAGTAGTTGTGTAAATTCACTTAAAAGAAATCATTCAAGTGTTTTTCAATGCTAAAACATCATGTAATGTCTGAATTACAATCACAAGGAGCTGGACTGGAAGTGACATTACATGTCTGCAAGGTGAAGTATCAAAATTAGCTGAAGAAAATGGCTCTTCTTGAAACCCCTGGATAATCTGTGGAGCTCTTTGCTCCACTCTGCTATTAAAAGAGGAGACTGACAAGTTTGGGGGTAAAAAAATAAATAAATTACAATGCATGTAAAGAGATCAGTTTTGGCTCAGGAAATCCCTCAGAAAGTAAACTGTTTACCAAAAGAGAATTATAATAAAGGAATTTTTCTGAGAGTAATTTTTTCATGAGCCTATTCACAAAACATTCTTATGTGAACTCCATAGCAAAGATAAAATCTCATCTAAAATATGCATACCAAAAAAGCTGCCAAATGCATTTGCCCGTCCCAAATAAAAGACAGAAGATTCTGGAGTGAAGGTGTTTAATTGTTGAAGATAAACATGGGTATTAAAAAAGTCTATTGATCAGTTTTATGCTACAGCTCAGGCTGACTAAAACAGGATATGTGGCCACATATGGAAATAAATAGACACATCATATCCTGATTTATCTTTCTGTTCTTGAATATAACCCAAATATATTTTATCCATATTTCTACTACTCAGCAATGCTACCTCTGAAATACCTGGCATCAGCCAGAGAAAGAAATGAAGATCAGAACATGTACTGCCATCCTCCTCTACTGCCAAGGCTTATTTTATTGGAATCTCCATCCCTCCCACCACAATATTGTGGAAGTTGGTTTATGTGTGGAGCAACTGATGAACTTTCCTATAAGCAGCAAGTGCTTCTTCCTCTGCCAGGGATTCAGGAACAGTCTTTTGCAGGCACTGTGTATTTTGATGAATCCGTACAGATTAAGCTGATAAATGAAACTTTTCATGTTTTCAGTTCGAAAAACTCTCAAAGGACCTTTCATCCCAAATACTTCTACCTTTAATACCTCTTCATTAATTACAGCACAGTTTCACAGTGAACCCATCAAACCAACTCAAATTTGTCACTTTCAGCAATAGCCAGGGTTTTTTCAGAAAGCCGAGGGCTGAGGAGGTGCTGGCTTTGCTCTCCTTGGAAGAAAGGTGAGGTAAACTTTTGATTTCTTTTTCACCAATAGTTGCTTGTGAATCCTTTTCTTCCTTTATTGATACTACTGCAGCATTGTAAACTGTTTCTTATCCTGTCCTGGAAGTGCTGGAGGAGAACCTGAGGCCTCAACCCATGCCTCTAAATCAGAAAGAGAAGTTTCTGCTTCAGGTGGCTCAATTTTAATTCTTCTTGTCTCAAATTGAAGTCCTCACAGACATACATGTGACAAGTCACTCTTCACTCTGCCATTCTGGAAGCAAAATCCAACAGAACTGTCTGGGGATTGTGCTGGGAGATGCACACACATTACCATGACGCCCTTGTCCAAGGCCTGGCAGGAGGAGCAGCCAGAGCTGATGGCTCTGACCTGCACTTGTTGCTGGTCTTGCACAGAGGCATGCATGTTTATCTTGAGTTTCCTTATTTGAAAGGGGATTGCCCCTCACCCAGACCTTGTATCACCTTCTGTGTGATCCCCTGAGTAATCCCTTCTGGCCTCATTGATGTCCCTCTGGTTCTCCAGATAGGGGATGAACTCAGTTTCCCAAGGAATGTTAACAAAAGAAAATAGCAATATTTTCCCAGTTCATCTTTATTTCTTGCAATGGAGGTGGGAGTCAGCGAAAAGTTCTGCCCTAGATTGCTGTGGGCATGGAACAGGCTGCCCAGGTCCATCTGCACAGCCTTGACCTGCCTGAGTTCAAGAACCATTTGGACACTGCTCTCAAACTCAGGGTTTGAATTTTGGGTGGTGCTGTCTGGAGTCAGAGGTTGGGCTCCATGATCCATGTGGGTCCCTTCCAACTCTGAATATTCTGGCATTCTGTGATTACTACAGATGTGCCTCATTCCTGTACCTTGCCCTAGAGATAACACTTCAAGCTACATAGTACTTGGATCTGAGCTTGTGAAGATTTTATGTTCTCAAGAAAAATAACACAGTCAAATTATAAGTTGTGTAAATGAAAAAATTCAGCCTGCAAACAGTAGATCCTAACAAAATATTTTCTAGAGGCAAGGGTATTCCAAGGGGACATACAACAACATCATAAAATCTCTTCCTAAAATTGATATAACAAAACAGAGTGATCATTTACATATCAGCCTGGGCTCAGTAGAGTCACAGTACTCCTGAAAAATTAACCAACATGTTTTTGCTATGCATTGATCCCACGATGGAAACATGAAATAATTAAGTGTATTGACAAAAATTAGAGTGAAGTTCTGTCAAATAATGTTTGTGTACTTCATTGCAACTAATAATTATCAGATTAATGAATGGAGTCTTCTATCACATATTTATCAGTGATTACACCGATGTCCTGGTAGGAATCTAGTACATTCCAAACACAAAAACTCAAAAGAGCAACATTTTCTTGCTTTTATCAAAACAAGACATACTAGCAGTAGAACTTTAATGAAATTCTGTGTGTCAAGATGCAGGCTTTTTTTTTTTTTTTAATGAAAACATTGAATTATCTACTTAATGTTTATTTAAAATCACTCAAATCTTGCATTCTGTTATTGTTTCATTGTTCGTGGCAGGGGAGTTGGGCTAGAAAACCTTAAAGGGTCCCTTCCAACTGAAATGATTCAATGATTCTATGAATTCCATGTCCTTTCATCTGAAGCTATTTGTTTATCTTCCTCAAGACCTGTGCTTCAATAGGACAAATTGAAATATTATGTAACATAGTAAAATAAAACAAAAACAGATTAATTTTAATATTGTACAATGCAATACTCTATGGCTCATTAAACTGTATTCATCACTAAGCTGGGTGCATAGAAACAATTTTGTAGCTTTAACAATGGACCAGATGTCAGATGTTTGCTCTGTCAGATGCTTTCATTCTTGAGCCACTAAGAATTTACAGTCAAGCTTGCCTGAATAAACACATGAATCTAGTCACATCTATCAAATTTGCTAGTGTACGTTAAAATTAAATTCTCAGACAGGCCGCATTTCATTTTATACAGAAGTTTTAAATGATAGCAGACCAAAGTGTAAACTATTGAGGGAAAAAAAATACATCATTTAGGTCCAGGCAAAATAGAATTTTTATAACCCTTTTCTACCTCCAATCAGTCTTGCAACTATGAAATAGAAGAAAGAAATTTCATTTGGAAAACATCCAGCTGAAATGTTCTACTATTTTTAAACAAGTATCTCCTTATCCTCTGCCTTTTATTTTCCCTCAATATAGTAGGGGGAAAAAAATCCTTGAGCTACCGCCAGTGGAGAGGACTTTTTGTAGTCAAGGCTACTGAACAGTGGCATCTGGAACTTTACAGAATATTTTATCAGTACAATATAGTTTTAGGGCTATTCTATAATTTATGTTCAGTTTAAAAGGGAGGGGTACATGCCAAGTAACCAACATCAAATCACAGTGGCGCAACATCCCAAGCTACCAAATGCATATTGAAATAGTATTCAAAAAGTCACAGCAAAGAACCTCAGTTGTGCACATCTGCAGTTCTTACCAGACTTCTACACCTTTAATTTAATCAATCCAAACTATTTTGTGATTCCCTCTTGACTAACACAGCAAGGCATCCTCCCAAGCCACCAACAGCCATGGTTTTTGGCAGATTTGTAATTACAGACCACTGGAAAATATTGCTTGTACCCATACGCCTGAAAAAGCAGTCCCAAGAAGGCCCAGAACAGCTCAGAAAAGGCAGCTAATAGTACCCCTGATGTCAAACTTAAGGACTGCTGTGATAACAAGGATGGAGCTCTCTTGTTAGCCAGTTATCTTTAAATCAACTTTATCTCAAGCCAGACTAAGTTTCTTTATTTACACATATGGAAGCCAGACATGAGACAGTTGATTACAATAAAATCATGCATAGCGTACATATCCCAAAATTGAAGTGAACATCTGTCTCTTTGTTTCCATATCTAACCACAAGACTCTTAGATACTGCTGGCAGTTCTGTAACTCTCCGCTCTCATGCTGCATTTACAGAGAAGGATCTAAAATTGGAAGCCTTTCTGTGGACCCTTAAATTAGACCATATGTATGAATCCCTTCCAGACAGGTACAAACTCCTTCCCATCAACTGTTGATCCAGTCATAAGAAGTTTTAAATTATCTGCTTGGTTGGTTAATGTTTGCTTTCTCCAACCTCAGCATGTATTTCGTTTGTAGCCTACTGAAATGGTCATCTGTCTATTTATACCCAGATGATTGATACAATGCTACATAATGAGCAACAAATGTAATGAAAGTAGTAACAAATCCGTAAATGCATTAAAATTTTCATAAGAAAATAGTCACATATCTGTTTTAAATATAATTTACTGGACCTTACATTTCGAAAGAAAATATTTTTTTGTTCCATGAAAACAAGTAAACAAACAAACAAAAAAAAGAAGTCACCTTTCAGCTATATTCTGCACAAGCTTCTGTTCCACACAACTCTTTCTGCCTTTTGATCAGGACATGGCATTGCAGCGCTAAAGATCTGGACTGACTCTCACTCACAACTAATAATGTTAAGGGTAATAATGAGCTATTCACATCCGTGAAAACACGCCAACTTAATCCATTATAATTACATCTCTTCCCTGCAGTGGAGTCAGAAAATAGCTCTGAAATAGTGCCTTCTTAAAGGCTTAGCATTCAACAGTTGGACTGAAGCCAAATTTAATTAAATTAGAAAAAAAAATCTAAAATTCTCTCCTGTGCATCTATGTGAAGATCTGAGCAAGTTTGAGAATGCCACAATATTGAGAAAGGGTAGTCTCTCTTGAAGCAATTTCAGCCTATCATCAGAAGTCTTCTCTAATCTCTCTGAAACTACACCTACACAGACAGAAAAACTGAAATATTTTTACAATTCATGTGTGATTATCTGTATTGCTGTACTTACTGAAGTGTTTATGAAGCATACCTACTATGTTTGAAAGCAGTCAAGGAAAACTTTCTCATCTGCTAATACTTTCATTGTTTTATCTCTTAACAAATACACACCAGTTCAGAGATATTAACATAAACTAATCTGTTGCTCTATTTTTAGATCCCATTTTCCTTATTGATCTAGTCGGATTACAGTGGTAAAAAGCTGTCAAACAATTGTTTGTTCATATTATCAATTACAGAGATTAAGTACCTATATATGGAAAAGATCTTTGGCAGATGAACATTTAGAACATTAAACTTGTTACCCATAATTAGACTATCTGATTAATTAGCTTATAGCACTATTTTTTACTTCTATTTTCCTCTTCATTCTTAGCCTGACCAGCCTGTTGGTTTCTATAGTTACAAATTTTATTTTCTTCCTTACAAAAGAAAGAAAATCTGCAGCTTTGGGGAGGGAAGAGGGTCTCTTCAGAGACAAGACGCAGCAGCGTCTCATAGAACAGCTGTAAGCATGCCTCAGCTCTTGCACAGCATGCAGCTCCCATCTCAAAGCTATGAGACACAGCCAGTAACAGGTTGCACTGGTACGGAGGCCACCATAGTAATCCAGAAGTTTAGTAGAGAAGATTGCCTAGTGCCACACCATTTGGCCCAGGGATCCAACATGATTCTCTAGGTACATGCAGCTACTTTCCACGCATTGATGCAACCTCACAGTAATGTCACTTTTAGTTACAGTTCTCAGAAGCATACCTCTCTAGCATGGAGAAACACCTCCTAAAAATTAGTTCCTCTCATTCCTTTTTAATTATTTACAGTTTTAGATATTATATAAACTCAGTCACTTAAAACTGTTTACCTTGCAGACTCGGATGCCAATCAGAAGAGTGTGATATTTAGTTATGCAATAGCTCAGAAGCTCAGCTGCACTCACAGTGAGCTGCTGATTTAATACACTTGTTGTGCAAATCATCCCTTTTCATTTGCACTGAGTGTGGTTTTATTGTTATTCAAAATGTTATTATTACAAAATGATTTATTGAATACAGATAGACAAGAATGAGGGTGAATCTAGTCTGTTTCAGGGAAGGCCAACAGATTGCCTCCAAGCCATCTTCAACACTTCTGAAGTGAAGCCATTTAGTCCATTCTAAGATGATTTAAAAGTGCATGCAAAACCAGCTCCCAGCAAGGAGGCAGATGATGAGCTTGTTTCCTAACTGGACTCAACCTCCTTCACACCCTTGTGCCAGTCCTTGGCAAAGAACTCTGAGTGTGGCCAGAGTGGGATTCCTCCAAAAGAAAAAATGTTAATCTTGCATACACGCATTTGAGTTGTGGATGATTAAGGTGATGAGCCCTAAATGCTTAGCATTCTGCATACTTCTGGTCTTTGTGTTTCCTGAGGCAAAACACCTGTGATTTCATCAAACAAATTCTGCCATCATTGAAATTCACTAAGCTCCTAAATACTATGCTTAAAACCCTAAGAACCTTTATCCTTAGCACTAAATGAACACTTCCGATTTCAGATCAGAACACTAAGAGCCTTGCTTTCATGAAATTGTTATAACTATGAAACTTTTTCTATCCAGATCATTACTATATTGTGGCAGAAATGACACAGAAATGCTACCTAAGCAGCTATCAAAGGAAGGAACTTGCATTCAGAAGTGCTAGTTGAGTGAAATAATGATGAACACTCAAGTATGAATTTCTGACAAACCAAAAAATCAGTCACAATTTCCCCTTGAATCGGTACTTGTTGTTAATATATTAACATATAGTTTCTGTGAGCCAGAGTGAAATTTAATTTTCAAAATTTACAAATGATGAAAGTTTTGTAAATCACTAGAGAGGAAAAAGCTAATTTGCATCCTGTTGTGATTTAATGCTATTTAATATCCCATACATTTTTGGCTGAGCTGCTTTGAACTATCTGTAAATAATGCTGATGTGTCAGCATCACAACATGCCTCAGGGGGAATTGTATTACTTCTTCACTGATCAGTGATCAATACTATTAAATATATCAAGATGACATAAAATAAAAGCTGACATTAGTTTCATTTATGGCCTGGTTAGTTAGCCCAGGAATCAAACAAGTTTAGTTTTGGATGAAAAGCTTGTCAAATACAGTCTGAATGCTCCTTCAAATGCCTTAGTCTTAGTCTAAATGCCTTACACAGTTACCATTTGGTTTAGGCACTCAATAGGCACATATCACACAGCTCATGTTTGTGCTTCGCTCATTAGTCTTTGCTATGAATCCCTTTATTTAGGCACTGAAGTGATAGATGATGAATTCCAACACTGATGCATTCATTGATAAGGCCAGCAATACAATAATCAGAAGCAAATATGCCCTCTCCAATCCGAAGGATAAACAAAATTCAGTCAAAGGCAAGGGACAACACATGCATAGTGAAACAAGTCATTTGATTTGAAGGAACATGAAAGCAAAGTTTTAATTTTATCTGGATAAGTGAAATGAGTAAGAAAACACACATATTGTATACAGTGCAGGAAAAAAGGGCATGTTTTAGGTCTGTCTGGGTAAAAATGCAGCATTTATCCCACTAGGAATTCTGACTTCATCTAATGTAACCTTACACCTACTAAAATCAAAGACCTAGATTCCTGACTCCTAAGCATGTCTCTCATTCTACTTTTGAACTGCAGCATCCAAATGCATTAGTTTAATGCCTTGGTGAAAAGGAGAAATGCTATGCAAAGTTATCCCCAAATGTAAAAGCAGCAATTGGGTACTTACAGATATTTTCAAATATCAAATAAGTTATAAGTTTCAAATTCCGTAGCATACAAGCAACCTCTTACACAGCAAGATTACTCTCTAACCATTTGTTTGGCTATGAAAGAACAGAGGGGAGCTGCTTATTTTTCTGATGTTTTGCTACTTGCTGATCAGTCCCAGACATTTCAGTGGACACCAGGAATGACTCAAGGATAGATGGAAACCCCTGTGACACCCCTAGCCAATGGTATGGGGCTGAACACAGGCTTGGACATCTGGATCACTTTCCTCTGCCATCATTTAGCATATCTTTTCATAGAAAATCAGTTTTGTTCATTGCCAGGTCTAAGCTAAAATTTTCTCCAAAAACTCACACAATACTTGGTTAAGTGGAGAATGCAAAATACAGTTTCTAGTTTGAAAATATTAGCTTACACTATTGTTCAATAGACATTTGGAAGGAAGATCCAAAGGGCACTACAATAGAAAATTGGAATAGCTCAATATTAGCCATAAATCTTGTCTTAGTGACTTTTTATTGTATAAATGCTCTGTGCAGAACTTCAGAGATGCTTCTACACTAACCATTAATCTGTTTCTAATTCCTTTTAATACTCTGCGACATTTACTGAAATAATGCTATTCTACATCATTTCTAATTCAAGCTGTTTGCTTATTAGTGCACACACACCCCTGAAGGAAAAAATCCTCATACCGTACAACCAAATTACATAAGCCTTTTGAAACAAATCAGATGTCTACATGCATTGCGAATAAGAAAAGCTGGAGAAAAATAAGTATTACATATACTTTGTTCTCGATTGAAGGGATTAGAAATGGATTACTAAACATATGAGACATACGGAGATGAATGGTTGAGAGTAGGGAATCAGGAAAAAATGTCAATACTTGAGTCTACTGGTTTTGATCATTTACCCAGGCCTCCCAGAGCACATATAATATGGAGTCATGAGTGCTCGATTAGTTCTGATTTACACAGAAGCATTTGCTACATTTCCTTGAAGAATATTTTCTATTTTTACAACAGAAGTGCTAACAAAAACCGCATTGACAAGCTTTGTTGAGTACGAGTAAATGAGGATTATAAAATAATTTGCGGAGTTGAGAATTGACAAGATTTCGTAATGTAAATTCTTCATTATTTATCACAGGTCATTCATACAAGGGGAAAAACTATTCCTTGCTATCCTAGTGTGGGCTACGTGTATGTGCTTAATTAAGTTTCATAACACAATACCTGCCTTGCTTAATTTTGTTTCATAACACTTCAGACTAATTCATTCACTTGTCAAGAAATACTTTGAACTACTTTCTATATTACTGTTTCAATATCACTATATCAGACGAAAGGTCATAGAACACTAATTGAAATGAAAAAATGCAGGTAACATTGCCTTTGTCAAAGGTAGATTAGGACTTCACTAATGAGATCAAATAGAAGACTGTAGTATGTCAGAAAGGTAGGGAGAAATGAAGATAATTACGTTTGAGGAAAATCCATGTGTAGCATGAAGAATCAAAGAAAAATGTAGAGACTCAAGCTAGCAGAAGATTATCAGAATAATTAGAAATAGTTCTGGACTTTTAGAGAGGATATAAATATATATATATAAATAATCTGTGGATACTCTGCAAATTGTCACTATTTATTCTTAATTCTGTCAGAGAAAGGGAAGGAGAAACTAAACATAACAATTATATTTTATTTCAACAGTTTTGCAGATGTCCTTCTAGTATTTGCAACCAATATTCTTTTATGCCAGGAAAACAACTTCAAGGTAAGAGATTAGCATGTCAGGCTAAAAAAAAAAAAAAAAAAAGAAAAATCATTTTAAGGCTTTGTTTCAATTTCCAGCACTGCTAGGTCAAGAACTGCAACACTCAAGAGCAAGTTTCAAGGTTTCAAAGCCCCAGGCAGCCAGAGAGATCAGCTTTCTCTGCTGCTAAAATCAGTGAATTAGAAAATATAATAGCTGGGTATATAAATAGTTGGGTGCCATTAGTCTCCATCAGCAGCTGCTAGACAATAAGCTCACAGGGATCTGCAGAGATTTTTGGACAACTGCAATGCCACAGCATCTCCCTACCACCTGCAGGAGAAATAAACTCTAATGAATGGATCCTAGGCAGGTGGAATTACACAGTGCATTAGTTAGCTGCAAAAAGCTGGTTCAGAAACTGTTAATCTGTCAAGGATTTGAGATTTGTAATACTAAATACTGTATAGCAGATGTAATTAGAGTATGGGCAGTCTTGAATTGGTGTAATTTCCTGCTATTTTATGTCAGCCCATCTGGGTGAACCTCAGGCCCCTATTTAAGTGTCTGTACATTTAAATCTCAAATTCAATTAATCATAAGCATGGTGGATCATTTTGCCACCGATAAAAGAAAAAAAAAGTACTCAGTGAGAAAGATCAAGCCTTTTTCTTCTGTGTGATGTGAGTTTTTCAGAAGTTCAAGTATTTCATTTTAGGACTAATACTTTAAAAGTACATCCATCATTAGGAGGTGAAAGTTTCTCTTCCCTTCCCTGCTTCAAAACATGAAGATCTAGCTCCTGAACAGGGTTTGGCTAGATAAGAATATAAAATATCCAATGCATATCTTTTCACAGCTCCCCTGGTGCAGACACAGAAAAGTAAGTAGTGCTCACATATCCATCACCACTGTAAAAAAAAATGGGATATGTCATGGCTCATGACACATAGAGCACTGATGCTGGTTCAAGCCTATATAACAAAAGATCTTTAATTGGCACTGATTTAACTAGTTATGTGCCTTTTAGAATTACATTGGCAGAAAAAGAAATATGTTTCTCCAAGACAGCACAAAAGCCTTCTACCGCAGGCAATTACAATTGCACAACAACAATCCTGACAAGGTTAGATTCTGTTCACAACAGCACTGAGCAGAGAACTGCACTCTCACCTGCAAAACATTGGGATTTTAAAATCATGTAGTTCAGAAGAAACCTAGGATCTCTCTCCCCTCTGTCCCTGGAGATCCAAAGAAGCAGCCATTCACCCTCATGTCAGCCAAGTGCCACAGGCATCAAGCTACTCCCATCTGGATGTTAACTTTGCTAAATTTTACCAAAAATCTTTACTTCAACATCCAAGAGAACAGAAATTCTGCTACAACTGTGACATTTGGCCAAAAGTTTAGCTCAGCTTTTCAGAGTAAAAGTACACTGCATTGCACCATAGAAGCGTTTTCATTTGGAAATAAATGACCTGGAGCAGGAGCTTTGCTGAGCAGTACAGAGGGCACGTGTGGTTGGTGCTCAGCCCTCCCACTGCTACCCCTACATATGTCATGCACACCTCTCCCCCACAAAGGCAGCATAGTCTTTCAAGGAAATTAAAATTCCTGTTGTTTGTGCAGAATAAATAAGATGTTTAGGTCTTGTTTCTGAAATATAGTTTCTCATCATTCCTTCATACCATGTTCTTGCGCTTTAATGCTGGGGTAACTCAAACATATTGTCCTGTTATCTGACATGTCTAGACTCATTTTCTTCAGATTTTATTTTAAATTTACTTGTATACATCTGTTAACTAACAGCCTTTCTTGCTTCCCAGTCTGGTTCATTACATTTTATAGAAAAACTAGCAAATCCTAATTCTAAAGCTTGCTAGACTCTTTCATCACTTCAAATGTCAGTCCCAAATGACACAGAATGAAAATACAGATATTTTCCCTGCACCATAAAAAGATGGATAGTTAATCATTGATATTTCACCTTCCTAACAGAATATTATAGAAATGTCAGTCTTTTCTAATGTCTCTTTCTAAGCTTGAAGCAACACAGAAAACAAGTTTGTTTAATGCACACCAAAAAGAGTTTTACTCAATGTACTTCTTCTGTACAAAATGACTATAGTAGCACTGATATACACTGAAAACGATCTCAAATATCTACACAGCATCCATTAAGAAACAGAATAGTGCAATTATTTTCCTTTTTACGCCTAAGCATTCCATGGAAGTCTGAGTGTCTGATTTTTGCTGCCATTAAAAAAAAAAAAAAAAAGATCTGCTATTTAATTCAGCATACTGAATACATAATACATAATAAAGCTCTTGTGAGTAAAAAATAGCAAAAGAAGATACAGTATCTATTCTCCATGAGTAAATGTTGAAGGAAACTATCTTACTAATAAGTTGACCTCAAAGGTCATATCTGTATCTAACAACAAAGCAGGGCAAATTCAGATTGACGGTACTGGGAAAAATGAATTGTTGATGCAATTCTACCAGATTTAACACAGAGAGGTGCTTAAAACTTGAGATTTCATAGGAATGGAAGTATTTTGTTCCCCCTTCATTTTTCAGTGTCAAAATGTTTTTACAGTTATTTCCTTTTTCAGTTAGACCCATAAGAGAAGAGCTGTTCAGAAAGAACAAAATACTTTTAAATACATAAGCAAGTAGTATAGCTCACAGACATTATTATTTCAGAAGTCAGTATCATATTGTACTCTTTAACATAAAGGTGAACATGCAAGCAATTCTAGGCACTTTTTGGATTGGGAATTTGTGAGAAATTAAAAGTAATGACAAAGACAGCAGTGAAATTAGAATAATTTTTGTCACAAGCCTTCATCATGAGAGATAATGAGGAAATTTCTATTCCAAGGGCACTTCTCATAAGATTTCACAGTATGGTCTCAACAGAGATTGAACACCAAAAAGGAAAGAATGGAACAACTCGAGAAATGCAAGTACAGCAAATCACCACCATATGGTTCTCATTCCAATGTTCTGGAAGAAATGAACTATGGAATAGTCAAGCCCCTGAACAGTTATTTAATGAACTTAAAAATAGCAGCCCTTCTTGAAGTGCTCTCATTTTACCTGTGTCTTACAGTGGAACTAAGAGAGATCTCAAAATACAGAGCTGCAGGGATAACAGCCTGAATAAGCTACTTGAGAGTCTAATTATGCATAAAATAGTGTAATTATATTCTAATTGGCTCAAATTACAGCAACTTGTGCAAGAAACAATGATACTTTTGCAACCAACTAAGTATACTCAAGGAAAGTTAATAGAAGTATGTGACCAAACAGCTCAATATAAATCCTAGGTTCTTAGCCTGTACCTCATTACCAACAGTGTGGACTAGCAAACTCACATGCAGAACCACCAAAACCAAAGCTAACAGGGCTTTTATTGGTTTGTTTTCCCCAGAAAATTACAGATAACTCTGACAGAAAGTTACAAGCTGAATAATAGTGAGGGAAAATGACAATCATAACTTATTAATTTGTATGTTTAAATCCTTTTAAAATCAATTTTACTTAACCCCACAAATCCATCCAGGTGCAAACTTATCTAGATTTGTACAAACAAGTATTTGTCTTTACAGAACTGGGATGTGTGGTTAGAAAACATATTTGCCACTTCTGTGTCCTGCAGGAAAGCTATCCAAGTTTGATATACTCATGTCAGTATAAATAGTGTGTTTTTTTTGCAGATAATACAGCATCTCAAGAACCTCTTAATGCATCATCTATCTGTTTTTTTTGTTTGTTTGTTTTTTAATTCCTTTGGTATAAATCTATGTATCACCTTTAAATCTATGGTGGTCATCTTTGTACCATCCCACGTAGATGATTTGTATTTTAGCTCTCCACCTTTTTCCATTTCTCTTCCCTTCAGAGAGAGTCACACCTGTGCAGAGCCCAACCTCCCACTGCACTGCTTGCTTGTGCTGTTTTCTTTTAGTTTGTGTTCTTGTGGGTGTTTCTTTTTGTTTTGTTTTTAAATTGGCTTTGAAAATTGAATACCTTACTTTGTTTGTTTATTTTTTTAACAAACTTATCCTGTTGATATACAACATCATTTCACTGAACTGTTCTTGGAAATCACAGTATCAACTTAGTAGTAAAATAATCACGTGAGAAATTACAGATAAGTTTCTTTATATTGAACTATGAAAAGGGTTGGGGAGCAAGGACTTCACAGCTGAAAAATTTATGAAGAGCTGATTGATTGCAGTCTTCCAAAGGAAGTGTGAAACGAATAATTTAGTCTTTGCTTTCAGCATGAATCCAAATTCACTTATGAAACTGGGCAGATACAATTGTGGGACTGACAGTGGACCATCCTTTCCATTTCAGGCTGCAGCTGGTTGGAAACCATTCGACAATGGTCTCGGTTCTGATGTCCCTCAGCATTAATAAGGTTTTTAATATCCCCTCAGGGATGGATGAGTTATCATCCCTCCCTGTCCTTTCTTCTCAAAATGTTTGAAAGATTATACTTTGATCTTGATACAGGAATCATTATTATTATTATTTTTAATACATCTCCAAGTTGCAAGACAGGAAAAAGCAGTTTGAAGTAGATAATTAGTGCACTTTCAGGACAGGCAGAATCAAAAAGGGTGGAATTAACTTGAGGGAGACAGTTCTGCTGCTGTTTGCTTTTGCTGTTTCATCCCACAAAAATAGCCTTATGATCACTTTATGAAGAGTGTAATAAAATGCTGAAAGATGGAAAAAGGAGACATTATAAAAAAAATTAAATGCATATGAAAAGTTAAAATAAGAAAAAAGAGATAAATACTGGACAGCAGTTGTAAAAGGCTGTGGTGGCTGTATGATTCAGGCTGTGCAAAGCAAAAGTATTCAAACTAATGAAGTTCAAGCACCTGTATATTAAAAGCCTTTGTAGTTGTTGAGCTTCAATTATAAAATGTTTGCAATAAAAGGCTATTTACTCAAATAAGAGCAATTCTGAAGTGTTTTTAATAATGCTCTTCAGAAGCTTTAAATAGCAGTAAATCTGCAGAAGAAAAAGTCTGCTCGTTACGGACACACTTTTTTTTAATTAATATTCTTTTGCTTACTTTGAGCACACTATTAGTCTGAAAGGCATTAGCCTAATTTACTACACTGCTAGTGACAGAAGCAAGAACTTTTGCTACAGAACATTTCATAGAATCATAGCATCACAAAATGGGTTGGGCTGGAAGGGACCTTAAAGCCCATTGAGTCCCAACCCCTGCTGTGGACTGGCAGCCTCCCACCAGCTCAGGCTGCCTAGAGCCCTATCCAACCTGGCCTTGACCATCTCCAGGGATGGGGCATCCACAGCTTCTCTGGGCAGCAGTGCCAGGACCTTCTGAGTAAAAAATTTCCTCCTAAAATCTAATTTAAATCTTCCTCTCATTTAGTTTAGACCACTAAAACACTTGTATTGAACCACTTTTGGTGTACCAGAATACTTCTATCCGATCTCAGAGCACTGTTTAAAATTCATGGTTTGCATCCTTCACAGATACCTAATATAATGAATTAAAAGTGGAAACAAACATTTGTAATACTAAGAAATAAAAGAAGAAAGTAAAAGTAAAAGTAGTCTGCAATAGCAATGACTGGACTTGAATCCTTTTTTTAGAGCTTATAAATATAAGTAATGCCTGGAATATCATTTAAAATTCCAGATACTTCAGTGGCAGAATTGTCACCAGAGTGAAATCAGAAAAGAACAATTTTCCTTGAAAAACTGGTGAGACTGGTTGGGGTACAATCCCAAGAGGAAAATCCTAGCACTGATGTAACCAAATGGCAAACTCCCACTGCTTTCATTAATTTAACATGAAAATACTTCCACTCCAAAAACATGAGCAGCATCAGGAGAGTAGTGCAACCTTGACAGAAGGAAGCCAGATTCTCCATAAAAACAGCCATTAGGGAGAAATATTCAGCATATAAAAGCACGGCCTTTCTTTGCAGTTGTGCATTGAAGGTTATACAACATAATTCAAACATAACATTAAAATCCTCTCAAAAGAGCATGACGATCACTCAACTGTGTCTATAGCCAACAGCAGCAAAGAGAAGGATTGGTATGTTGGAAATGTAACATGAAATTATTCTGCTACTGAGCATTAGACCTTTTGCACTTTGTTTTAGAAATAGAATGGCTATTTGAAACAGAAAATACGTCTAACTTGACAGCTAATTTCCTAAATCAATAAAGTAATCAAATTTCTACCTAAACTCAAAGCAGTGAGTCCATTAAAACCAGTTTGCCTCCCACCACCTCACATACAACAAAGACCCCTAACGATGAGGTCCACAGGGCTGCCAGAGAGTGTAGTACTATCCCAATATCAAGACATGCACAGCAGTCCTTCTAACACCACCTGAGTCACAGAGAGCACAAAGCCATTCCTCAGACTTCCAAGCTGAGAAATCTGCATAGTTCTCACTCTCTAAGCTGAGGTTCACCAGCTGTTGGTTCCGCATTTCAAAATCCAGTCCACTATTTCCATAATGGTAAATGGGAAGACATGGTTAGCAGAACAGCACTATTCCTTCAGTCATCATTGGTTGTGCTAGATACTTCTCTCTGTCCCTAGTTTTTACCTGAAAGCTGTGGCAGACAGGTGAAGTTGATGTGACTGAAAAAAAAAGCAACGTCACACCCATTTTTAAGAAAGGTAGAAAGAATGACCTAGGGAACCACCATCCTGTTAGCCTCACCTCTGTGCCATGGAAGATTATGGAGCAGATACATTGAGTAAAGCTCCACCAAGGGAAAGACCTGCCTGTCTAACCTAGCGGCCTTCTATAATGGCATAACTACATCAGGGGACAAGGGAAGAGCCATTTACATCATCTGTCTGGACTTCAGTAAGCCCTTCAACAGTGTTCCTCACAGCAATCTTTTCTCCAAATTGGAGATATATTTATTTGATGGGCAATGATGTTTCTTAGATGGGCAATACAGGAGACAATAGACCTGGCGGAAGTGCATCCAGAGGAGGGCTGTATGAGCAGTGGTACAAAGCAGGCAGCAGTAGGTGACCAGGAAGGAGTGTGACATCTAGGTTGAGAACTACTGCCCACATGAGTTCAAAAAAGTGCATTCATATAAAAACCTGAGATGCTGTCAGAACAATGCGTTTCTTTTAAATGTAAGGATCAGGAGCAGACTTTTAATGTGTAACAGTGAAATATTCTTTGTGTCAAGCATCCTCAACCACCTGCCCTTTGGTGTAGAATCAAGAGTATTTCATTTTTAAATGTGGTCTGTGGATGGACACATAGGAACATTAGTAGTAATTAAGAGCCACGATGACCGATGGGAGCAATGACAGGACAAAGACTGACTACCACTCGGTATTCAGAAACTGAGAAGGGAAGATCAAGGTCAGAGCAAGTACAGAGGAAAAAAATGATAATTATATATATAATTAGTCAAAAATAGTAGACTGTAAATAGAGAGCATTTAAAATCTCCAAAAAATCAAAAATAAAATAAGAAACAAAAAAAAAATCACTATCAAAAAACCTCCTTTCAAGGTAAATATAAGTGAATGAATTAGCCTGGGAAGTAAGATTGTATGAGGGCACACTCTCAGCAGGTACCAGCCTGAAGTCTTTGACTGTGCTTCAGAAGGCACAAAAACAACAGTTTTTTTCCCGAAACAAGTCTATTTACCAAACCCCTTCGGGCATAATATAGAAACTGCTGAACTTAAAGGACTCCAAGACATTTTAAAAAATGCAACTTTGAGTCAATGAAGATAAGGCCAAATTTTAAGGACACCAGTATTTGAGATTCAGTGAGTGATGAGCTTGATTTTCTGCTCATTCCAGTTCCTCAGACAGATGTCTCATGACATCTCCGAAAGAATGAACACTTCTGAATTCAATACAACACAAAACCTAGTATAATATACATATATATAAAATATATATTTCTAGAGAATGAAATTGAGGTTCAAAAGAAACCTTAAGCTTGAAAGTGTAAAGAAAATAGTAGAGAAATATTTGCAATTAGTAAAGCTTTTCTTAGCTAATAAAATACAGTCATTCTCCAAGGTACACTTATTTAATATTCAGTACGGGTATATATTCCATGCAAGGTTGACAAAGTCTGCCAGTACTTTTCTTGATGTCTTCTATTATCCAATTCCTTTTTTTTCTTATAGAGTTATATGTGTGTTATATATGTGGTTTTAAATATGCACACAAAATTATGATTTCTGCAATTAGTATGATCACATGCACACGTAGCCTGACATTAAGTCCATTATAACTTGATCTAAAAACATGAAATAAAATACAATACACATTTTCAGTACTGACATTGTAAGTACTAAGATGAATAAAAGGAGTCATGAGTATCCAGCTCATTCACTGGTTTTAGCTAGAGCACTAAATCTTTTCCATTCAGACTGGAATGCTCATTTTTTTCTATTTATGTACTGAATACATGTTTACAGAATATTGGGAGTTGATACACAGACTTCATAGAGTCTGAACTTACAGAGGTCTTGTGATAGCTGACTCCTACTGGGTCTTCCATATGTTAGTTTACATGTATTGGAAGAACTTTAAAGCCACAATTATCTCCTCCCAATGATCATTAGAAAATTGATTTGGATTAGTTAACTCTAAGGTGGTATGGCAACAAAATCCATCAAGAATTACTCATTTTGATAGCTAATGATCCTAAGAATGTGATTTGTGTTTTTTTTTTAAAAAAAAAGCAATTCATGTTCAAAGGTAACAAAAAAAAAAAAAGAAATATCGTATTTAAGAGCAAAGCCAAAATCAAAGCTGCTCTAGATAAAAAGCTGATTTGATTCCTTCTACTTCTGAGGAAATATAAAGTAACTATGGTGAATGGAAAAAAGCAAAAACATTCTCATGCTGTCCAAAGGCTATTTTGCATTTGACAGGAAACTGAGAAGTGGCCTGGTCTCACATTTCTGAGTCAATCCCAATTAGTCATGAGTCCTTCTCACAACTTTAAGAAAGTTCTCTGCAATGACGGACAAAGCCACTACACACACATTATTTTCACTATAGAGAGAACAGATATTAAAATTTATGAGTAAAATAAAATGTCCCTGAGACATAGATCTTACGTATAATAGATATTCATTCGCTGGGTTCTTTTTATACTGATGAATGCAGAAAGTATGCATTAGGCTAAATTACAGGCACATAAATACAGTGAGATGACTCAGATGGCATATAAAATATAACATTAGACACAAAATTATTTTTTATTACTAGAACAGAGCATAGATACATTTTTCCCCATGCTCATTATTATTATTTTTTTTTTACTTTAGTATTATTTTTGTGCCTATTAATCCATTTTTTAAATATCAGCAGATAATACTCGCAGTTGGATCAGCGCTACCTAAAACAGCAGAGGACTGTTAAGATAAGATCAAAACATATTAAAATTATCTATGCTATCCTGAGGAAACTTGCTCAGGACTAAACTGCATTTAATGACAGAAAGATTTAGATATTTCATAATTTAATAGGGGTATTTTGAAAGAAGAAGAAAATGTTTAGAAGGTTATTTCTCAAAATAAGTGTACACTGACTACATAGTTAGTAGCTTAGGAGATCAGACAAAAATCTGTGTGCATCAAAAAAAAACAAAACAAAAACCTGCCATACCAAAATTGTTTTTGTATCCAAAGTTTGCTAATTGCTTTCACTTTCTTGTCTAAGGTTACTCTTAATACCTTTACGAACCATTCGTTAACAACTCCTGTTGTTAAGGAGGCTAGTTTCTGCATAGTTTTTTAATTGACTATATTTAAACTACATTAAGTTTTAGTCTTAAATACATTTGTAGGCAAATATAGCTGCTGCACAACTAGTACCAAGCTATTAGTGTTCCTTCGTGACAACCTGTAGTTAAGATAACCACTTCAACCTGGAATTTTTTAAGACAGATGTTATTAGGGCAGTAATTCAAATGTCTTCAGTTCTTCAGCTAGGCTCATTTAGCTCTATGTTGGAAACTTTCTTCTCCACTCAGAAGAATTGCTTCCTTTTCTTCCAAGTGGCTGGAGAATTTATGAACGTTTTAGTCCAGGAAAAAAACAGTACCTATCACCATTCAAACTTGGAAAGCAAAATTACTTTAGAATACAGTCTTATATGCTTGCAAAGTCTCCTCCTGTTATTAATTGCCATAAATTACCATTACCACAAATGACAAAGCATAGCAGCCGTTTTAACTGAAGACAAGTTAAATATATTGGTAATATATGACTGGAAATGTATTAATTACCACAACCATTACAGAAAATTAAGAATCATATCCATCCTTCTGAAACAAACTGCTGTTTCTTCAGCATTTCTGTTGGATTTATAAAGTGAAGTAGAAAAAAGACTACTCTAATTATATGTGCTTTCTTGGCACTAAGTCCATTTATTTATATGATACTTTTTAGTTTTGCTGTTGTTTTCATATGAAAGATGACAACTTCTCCTAAACCAAAACTGAGTAAATGGAAGCAAGAGATAAGTTTTTAGGCTGGATACAAGCCTGGCCCACTCTACGCCATTGCTTCAGAGATATTTTCCTCAATAATACTATTACAGAAATCACTTTCATTCCCTCTCACACTCTTACCTGTGAGCTCAATATTGGTCATAACTTAACAGAGAAAACTGGAGGGGGGTATCATGGAATAAAATGGGTGGAAAGGAGTGGTATTTTGCCTCATTTATTTTTTCACTTGCTATGAGAAATATACAAAAGAAAGAAGAACTGAGCAATAGATTCTAAATAAGATTAGAAGAAAGCTACTAAGATATCTGTAATACTATTTCACTGTGTAACTGAATAATAATTATAAGATATGTATAATCTTTTACAACTTAAATTGCATAATAATTACAAATAACAATGATGATAAAAATATTGAGAAAATGAAGGTTTGTGACCATTTTAAGCTCTATTTGGAAATATAATAACAAAAAAAAAACAACCTCTAGTTTTTGTTTTGCTTCTTAGAATGACAGTTTCTGAAAGATCTTTAGATCTATGTTTTCCCCAGCTGAGCAGTCCTAGGAGGCCGTTACCCGAGTGCTGCAGTAGCACAGCAGTCATCCTCCTTTTGTGCCTTCCTTACACTGCTGATTGTCTCAAAGCTACTTAAAAATCCTGGAAGGATTGCTCACAGATTTAAACATTAATAGCAAAAGTAATGAAATGTTTCTTCTTCATCATAGGAACTTGGTTGTAATATGTGGCTTTTTATTATTTTAGTTTGTTTTTTAATAGAAGTCTGTAAGAGTTAGTTTCCAACTCATCATTGCAGAGAATTTGAGGGAAGAGCAAAGCAAATGGATAACTGTACTATTTGGGGCTCATTATCAAAAAACACACAGCAGTAATAGATAATTAACGCTTCCACCCCATCCTCAAATAAACGTCCTATCATGTGCAGGCAGGAGAAGAATCTCCTCCAGAAATGCATTTCTTTGTGACCTTTAAACCTTGGACCAGAAACATCAGTTCAGTAACCCTGACCTCAGGGTTTGCTATCATAATTTTAGGAGAGGATAAATAGTAGGACCAGGCTCCCCACAAATACCAAATGGCAGCTAGGGGAGAATGAATCTTTTTGTTCATGCAGGTGACATCTTGCTAGTGTTGACACCTCTGCAACTACGGGAAAGTGGGATCAAAAAAGATCCACACATCTTGCAGGTAAATATTCAGATTCTGTCTTCACCAGCACCATGGCCAGCCCAGTAACACTCATGCAGAGAAAGCAGCCATCAAACACCATTTGCTGCAGAGCAAAGGAATCAAGGGCCAAAAAGTGCCTCTACCCTAGCTGTACTCTGAAGGCAAAGCAGCTATATACTTAGAGAGATTGGAAGACCTCAGCTGAGTACAGCCCTTTGTGCATTTCAGATAAAAGTGCATTTATCATTAGGTACACAGAACTGCAGGACTTTACAAGGTGTATTTACTTTTTTTTTAAGCACATATTGCTTCAGTGTCACCAAATGAAAGGAAAGAAAGGGTGCAAAATCATACAAAAATTACAGACACTCTGTCTGTCTGTGTTGTCTGCCCTCTGTTACATTTCTTCTGAGTGGCAAGGGTCTTTTTAGTCCCCCCACACCTTGTTCACAATTGAACTGTCTCTATCATTTTTATCCTCCTTTTTCACTTCCGCTTTGGTTATCTTTTCACTTCATTCTATTTCTTCCAACTAGTGAAAGAAACAACCTGCCAAACGTAAAAGGCAAGTACAGTGTAGAGCTAAGAACAAAGAATTCTACCAATGCTTTGGAAAAGAAGTAGCAAAGTTTCAGTAAAGTTAAAAAACAAACAAATATAAAGAAAAAGGCTGTAAGTGCTGCTCCAAGAACCATTCAATGTTCCTCCCTTCTTTAAATTCACTCTGCTCTCTATTAAGTCACCACTGAACTACAAAAAGAAATCTACAAGCCTCTGGGATAAATTGTGAGCTAGCTATTCCACGATCACAACACTGATGTCAGTATGACTAACTTTAGGCTTAAAGGACTCTGAAAAAAAGTAAATCACAAGGAAGCAATGGAGCATCTAAAGAGATCATCTGGTCCATCTCCCCACTCAGAGCACATCAGATACTGAAAAAAGTGATTTCTGACATGATTTTCCAACTTGTTCCTTAACACAATGGATGACAAATAACTCACACAAGACTGTCCGTGTAGTAGCGATCGCCATTTTAGATAGAAAATTGCCTTTTGCCCAACCCAGACAACCTAAACTACACTACCAACAACCAAAGTGGCACAACAAGCTATTTCAAAGTGCAAGATAGTCCAGACTTGGGCCCCAAACCTTCACAACTGGTTACTGCATTCTGTACCATACACAGTTCCTTGACCGCTGTAAACTAAAATCAATCACTCTACCAGCCTATGCAGAACACAAGTCAGGTTTTTTTGTTTGTTTGTTTGTTTTTCATTTGGTTTTAGCTTTTCTTGGGGACCGTGGTGTGAGGAGGAATGCTTCTATGTTTCTGGTATTTCTTTTCTGGTATTTAGAAAAATGATTATGGCTTGTCCTGCCATCTTCTTTAACCTTGTAACAAAATGTTTATCAGATCTGAGATAACTCCTGCATCTGTCCTGTTGTCCTTGGTCCATTTTCTTGAAGAGCAATGTCAAAAATAAGTAGCACCACTGCTATAAGCCTTACCAACACACAGGTGAAAGAACTGCCGTTGCTCAGGTCACAGCTACCACTCCTATTTCTACGCATATTTCCAAGACAAATGTGTTATATTTTCCATGATTCTATCCACAATTTACCATTACACAATGTCTTAATGTCTTCTCCCTGTTCCAGGACACCATATAGGATATGACAGAGAGATCCAGATCAAATATTGTTCCTTCTTTACAATCAATTTATGATCCCTTGCAGACCCATTCACTCTTTACAGATGTCCAGATAAACAAAAAAGCTTTTACTCTGCAAATTGGAATTAATGGGCCTAGGAGAGGCTGGTGAGCTCAAGTGCTAAGTGCTGCTCCAGCTCCAAACCCCTTGGCACTCTAGACTTCACATCTGTTGATAAAGAGTTAAGACATACAAGGTAACTGAGGAATTGGATGGAGGTTGGTAGATTTTAAAATGTTATCATTCAGCTCTAGCTCTGAGAAAGGCATTTGCCAGAAATGCATAATTCAAAGCTGGAAAAACATTTAGAAAAATTATTTGGCTTCAACGTGATGCAAGTGGCCATGTACACAGACATAATGCTGCAGTCTCTAGGCCAGCACTACTAATTTATATAAATTGCAAGTATCACCTATTCCCCTTTTTTAATAAATAAAAGATCAATGTATGCTTTGAAATCATCCTTGTAGCTAGTCTTTTTAGTCTGTTTACCAGTGAACAGCTGATGCTAAAAAAATCTTTCTTTACCACCATCATAGGAATGGTAGGGAAGAAGAATCTCAGATATAATAAAAATATTTAGAAATTTTGGTTGTTTTATTCCACTTGCCCTGACACCTTACTAAAGATTAATAGATGCTGCTGTTTACATACCTCATCTCTGAGGAAACATGACCTTCAAGACAGCTATGAAATGGGAGTCAAAAACTCTTCTATTTTCATTAGCTTTGTGTCAAACCTTATCTGTTGACAGTTTTTATGCCCCCATCCCCATTTTTCAGTTGTAGCTAATCAGTTCAATACAGCTACTAAAGAGTTTTATGTCCACTACCTTTTAACATGGATTGTTTTATATAAGTAATACACAGACATAATTCTACATTTCTCAGAGCACGAGATACATTTCACATTCCCTAAGTGAGGGCACAGCTGATGCATCACTCGTCAGCTGTCACAGACAGCAAAGCTGTAGTAAATTGGCAATAAATTATTCACCAACCACTGGGTAAAAGAAAATTCAGATATTTTTCTGGAAAATATTATTAACTTAATACCTATGGAAAAAGGGAAATGGAGTCAAACCTTCTGAACATAGATCTGTCTGCATGTCCAACAGACATTCCCAAAATAAAATTATGGTACTTCAACAAGAAAACCACTGACATACTCTAAAATTGAAAGTACATATTCGACCTTGGCCCTGCCTTGACATTTTTTTCCTAATCATTGTTATTATTTTTCATAGGTAAGTAATTTCAAATACATACAGAGATAGCTTTAAATCACAAATAGATGCCTAGTAACATAGCTACCCTCCTAAAGGTGTATTCTTCATTATAGTTGCAAACTACAAGCTGTTTTTAACTCTTGAGAGTGAGAGCTTCTGATTTTAGGCAAAAGAGAATGACGCCACCATTTTAATACTGTAATACTTCTAACATGAAGTTGTTTTTTCCTTTCTTCTGCATAAAAAAAATATAATAGTCGCATATTAATATAATAGTCTCAATTAAAAAAAAAAAACAACAACTGTATTTTACTGACTTTGAAAAATGTTAACTTAATATAGCTTTACAAATGTACATTTTACCCACAACTACTACAGCAGTAACCACAAAATCAAGGTAGAATATAATACCATAAATAATAGCACATTTCAGTGCATAACCTCGGCAACAATATTTCTACTTGCAAATGGACTTTTAATTTCACTTCATGCAATTTCTCCTCATTTATCATTCCTTCATTTCAAAAAGCATAAAGCCAGTAAGGGAGGTATCACACTCTCATCCTGGTCATCTTCCCTTCCCTTCTTTCTCCATTCTTAAGAAGATATCAGGGCTCTTTTCAGCCCAAATTTCACAGAAAATAAGCAGGAAGACAGCTTTGCGCTGCCTTTTCCATCTGAGATGAAATATTTATTCAGTCTATTATTCATTGCTTATCTGAATATGAGATGAATATTGAGAGAGTTAGGAGGCCTCAGTTGCTTTCTTTGTCCACATAATGTCAGAGCTCTCTTTCTGAGAAAAGTTTTCATTTTTAAGTGAATTTTAGATGCTATAATTTAGGAAAAGAAAAAAAAATAGAGGGAGAGCCATGCTATGCTTTCCATTTTTTACTTTGAAATAGTTAAGCTCATTGTCCAAGCATCAGCAGGGCAGGGACAATACTCCTTATTAACAAAGGACAGATTCATTGCTACAAGGCAAAGCAGCAACATCCCCCTACTCATAAATCCACAGGTAATCTCACGTTGTTACAGCCACAGTGCCCCTGCTTCCTGTCTGTCACTTTTAAAAATAGTTTTTATTACAGTCTACTCTGGGTGAAGGTCAAGAGGGAGGCAGGACTGGAAACTTAAGTCTTTTAAATGGAGGTAACACATAATGCAAATTCCTTTAATACAAATGATTCTACCTGTAATATAAACCTTGACCTACAAAACCCCAGCATCTCTGCTTTTACACACTTTGAAATAATTCACTCTATATGCAAGAATTTACAAAAGACCTCTCTGACCTCAACCGCAGAAACATTTGTTCCAATAAATGCAGACAGGTCTCTCTTACAGTGTACTTTACACTAGGGCTTGCAGACTTAGCTTATTAAAGAATTGAATAATGACTTGATGAGCTATGAAAGACAAAGCCATTATCTATTTTAGCTCTATTGTTCACCTTTCTAATTTATAGATTACAGCAGTAGAAAAATGTAATTCTATTCAAACACCAAGAAAGTGTTAAATTGCCTGAAAAAAAATATAGAAAAGCACTCTCCACAAAAATGGAAACAAGATGTTGTTTGTCTTATGAAACTGTACGTTCTTATGAAGTAGCCACAAAGGAACATTAAGGGAATCAATACAATCAGTAAATATACCTAAAATAGTGGGGCACTCAGGGTCATAGTTATTACCCCAAGTGTGTTGTCAATGAAAAATAACAAAAAATAGAAATAAACAAGGTTGATTGATTGCTATGAAGTATCGGCAGCTGTAGCTTCTGAAGTATGAAATACATTAGCATTCTCTCTTAATGTCTTTGGTAATTGTTCAGAGTGGATGCTTGTCTTCTGAATAAGGCATATTATTTATTCACCAAGAAGTCGCTGGCTGTAAAAATTAAGCATGTGAAAAATGAATCTTTTTGCTATGAAATGATATTTCTTTGACGGGAAAAAAAAAAAAAAGCAATAACGTACCCTATTTGCAATTGATACAGGTCTAATTTAGAGTAAGTTGTCCAAATACCTTTGCCCTTTACAGGTTATTAACCGTAACAAGTTCATGGGTGAATTAATTGCGTCATTACACAGCAAGTACAGGAATGTGTCTGGCAGAAAAAACTAAACTAAAAATCAGCTGTGTTTAAAGGAACGTTTCTGAAGAACAAGACTGATTTGTGAGAATCACTGAAACAGTTTCTTCAGGTCATGTCAGGAAAAGTGTCTGTAGTACTGTTTCATGAAGACGCCCAAATACCACAACTTTAAGACTGTGCTCAAAAATGTATATTTTTGCTTGTTTACATCTTTCTCTATGCATAACAGATTACTGCAAAATGCAAGCTAAATGTTTTATTATTCTCCAATTATGTAACTTTTTGTTTCCTTCTGATGACAGAGATGATGATGGATTTAAGATGATTAATAGAAGTGGTAGTAGGATTTTAGTGTTCTGGCAGCTTTTTTTTGAAATCTTCTGCTACCATCTCAAAGGAAGAGAACTAGAAAAAAGCACAGCAGAATCAGGAAAGTAACAAGCAACAAAGAAGACAATAAATAGTAGGAACTACAGCCCCTAAAACTCAGTGGAGTTAACTGCAGTAGCATCACTTGCCAATCAGCAGAAGTGTACACAGTTATGAAGACTTTGGTGTTTCTCTGTGTTTTCCTGTTGATTTGGTGTTTTTTGTCATGTTTGTTTGTCATGGGCTTGTTTTTTGTTTTGTTTTGTTTTTTGTTTTTTTTCAGGGGCATCTTCTACTGAGTTCTGCAAAAGTACAAACATGTAAGTACAAGATTGCTGCAACAATATTCAAATTATGAGGGCTGCTCTGAAAGTAATGCCTCCTATAAAAAAGTACCAGTGCAAAGCTAGCAAAATCTGTCAAATTGTTGGCCTTATTGGCACTTGGCCACCTACAGCAGATGTTTGTCCTTGCATTACTATTGACTAGGATTTATATTCATAACACAGTTAATCCAGGTTCTTCCACAGCCATTATTCCCAATCCCTTCCCTGCAAAAATACTGAACTGAAATCAATAGTGCTTTTAATTCAACAGCTTGATGCAGGTAAGATGTTCAGTTCATACTGCAAGTGCTAAAATGCTTGCAGATGTACATTGTCTGCCCATAATTATTCTACCATTGTTTGGGTCACGGGGAGAAAAATCTGCATAGTTCACTGTTTGGTTTTTTTGTTTGTTTTGTTTTGTTCTGTTCTGTTTTTCCAGAAATAAAAAGCAAAACAATCAAAAGCTTGAGACAAGCATTCCCACAAATCGTAGCCAAACATAAAAAGGCAAAGCTGGTGATAAGACTTAAAAAGGGCATAGCTTCACAATGTGTTTATCAGTACAGAGACCCTGTTAGCACTAAGATCTAGGAAACCATCATCACAGCAAAAATATAACCACGAGAGTGTAAAAAATCATTGTTAGTTGAAGTAACAAGCAGAAGCTTTCTGCTAGCATGCAAGTCATAAAAGGAACACTCTTAAGTTCATATTAAAGGACTCCTAAAAAACAATGCCAAAGCTAAATGTCTTGGTTGTGTCTTGCTCTGTCATTAACAAAGATTTATTTCTATCTTATGTTGTCCTCCACTGTGATAAAACACAGCAGTGCTCAGGAGTATATTCTTGAATTCACAGACATCCACCTGCTTACAGCAGTGCTGAATAGGACAGAGCCTGGGGTGTTCATGACATGGTTCCAATTCATGAATTTGTTACATGTTTATTTATAATATACATTATAATTATCATAATGTATTTTATATATATCTTTTTGGTATGTTCTGAATCATGTTCAGATGAAACTGAGTGGGTAGACATACAGAAAATAAGACAGTACAATGCAGTACTTATTTGAGAGGAAAATATGTGCTCTTGCTTGTAGCACAGATGCAGCTTAGCTGAGATTAGAACTGCACTGTTTTTTTATTGCTTCTAATATCCTCACACACACCACCATACATTTCTCCCTTTAGGAGAGAAATCTGGGTGTCTGAAAATCTGCTCTGCTTAATGTCCAGGCATTGTGGTGGCAACAGCAGTTTGAGGCAACAAAAGAACTGCAAGATTCTTCCCGAGGACTGATCATCCTGGGGATGCACTCTGAGCAAGAAGCAAAGAGGCTGAAGTGAAACAAACCCTATATAATCAATGCTAAAAGTTGAATTGCAAGGATGACATCTAATAAAACTAATACATTACTGTGCACTGTGAGAGAAGAATCAAAACGATTGGTACTACATTCTTTTTTTCCTCCTAGTTTTAGCACTGCTCAGCCAGAACAGCTCACTTGCAATAAGAAAACACTGGAAGCTTGCAGTACCATGATCATTTGGGCCTGACACCAAAGCTGAACCTATTCTGGCATACGAAGTCAACAGCTTCCCAAGATCATCATGCCTTGAAAACACTTCAGCAGGCTATAAAAATTCACAGCATAGGTTTAACTTCTGTAGGACACAAAGCAACAAATCTCAGTAATCATGATGTACCATCTAAAGGTAGGAAACCATATGATTTTGAGTATGGTAATTCTGAAACCTTGTATCGGCAGCATCCTACTAACACCAAAGAGGATTTGCGAGGCTTTTACCTCACAACACAGTCCCATCCACAGTAAGGCGGGTCTGCTTTTTGCTGTTTTGTTCCCGAGCCTTCAGAAGTCACAGGGACAAATCATACCAACACTGTGAAAAAGATTTTCTTTTCTCCAGTCTGAAGTATCTCTAAAAGCAAGCTAAACCAGTTGACAAGAAAATACATTGCAGTGAAAAATCTGTAATAAAACAGTAAAATATTGGTAAGAAGGATTTTCATTTTCTACTATTCTCCTTCCTTGTCATTTTCTTGGAAGGAGAATTAGAAAGCAGATTCACAACCAAGTCCTTTCCCACTGTGGCAGTTTCTGAATGCGATGGCAAAACCCTCAGAAACCAGGAAAGTCTTGCAGGACTTAGGCAGCTTTGGAGCTGCCACTGGATGCCCTGACAGTGTTGAAGGTTAGCATTCAACAATTTTAATTCACAGTCCTTCTGAACTATTTAAGTGAAAACAAAAAATAAAACAAAAATTGGGCTCACAGGATTTCTCATACTTCAAATTTCAGTCCCATATTTCCTTTTGCTAACATACACAGATAGTTATCAAGAAGTAATTAATGAAGGATCACAAGGTTTGTGATATTTTAAAACAGAACAACCAGTTAAGGAACTTAACATTTACAAACTCAGCCCTCTCCAGTATAACAGTTCCGGTATAACAAAACGCCCAAGGTAAACTTGATAATTACTTTTTATCAAAACAGATTTCTGTTATTCTGGGACATAGAAGTGTAGTGCAGATATAAATATCTTGTATAGTTTGGTTTGTTTTCAAAAGCAAGATAAAAAAACAAGAAACATTTTCCAGGAAGTGTCTGACACATTTCATTGGCTCTGATTTTACATCTCTTTATGGCTATAAGGCATAGCTACAATTGGAAGGTTGTTCTGTAACAGTGCAATAACTCTACCAAAGACAGTAAACTGCAGTTTACAAAAATGTAGATGAGATCTAAGCAGAGCTGTTGGTTCTTAATGGTCAAACATTCTAAATTATATTAAGATTTCAAAATAAAATAAACTAAAATAAAACAGAGAATTCTTCTGCTGCCTTTATCTGGACATCACATAAAAAATATTTACCAGCATTATGAGCAGTTATAAACATTTTGCACTGACATTTTATGTCCTGTAGCATAGTAAAACTGACCACATTAATTCTAAATCTACTTCTGAACAGGTACTGGTGCTTCTTCATCTGCAGTCTGACTCAAAGGGGAATGACATCTGTGATGTCTGACATAGCAATTTTTGCAGTGAAGAATGCTGTAGTTGAATTATAACTTCCTATAAAGGTAAGATATGTGGGTGTTGGTATGAAGAAGTCTTGTTTAATCTCAAATAATGTAGTGCCAAGGACTAGTCAGTATCAGTATTTTTACTACACAGACTGGATGACTGAATAAATACCACTACATCCAAACCTCTGAATTAGCTTAGGTCAAATGAAAGCACACTCCCATCAAAGCATGACCCATATTACTGTCTGTTAATTATTTCCTAACTAAACTGTATCTTGGATACAACCCATACAGATCAGATGGAATGAGTAGAGGTGGGGAGAATGGATTTTCCCTCTAAAAGTAAAAACTAAAATATAAGAAAACAGATCAAACAAAACCTTCTAAGACACAGCAAATTATTCTATTTGGTCCTGATTATTTTCCTTTCCCACTCCAGCAATGTTGTGTATTGTCTTTGCATCCTCCATGTTTTCAACAGGAAAACTAAAATTCAGCAGTAAAGGAAACAATCTATGTATCACAGTTGCGTAAACATAATTTTCACAAAACGAGCAGGTTAAATAATTGGTTAAATAATTTCTATTCATGGTTGGTTGGCTGTTCATTTTTTTGTCTATTTGCATTTTCCAAATCATATTTTCCTTTCTTGATCCCTTTAATGAAAAAGCAGTATCTTGATTTTTCTCCACTTCAGGTCCCTACAGCTAAAAGCTTTTTAAGCTACATATTTTTCTAGTGTTCTATGATAAAGCAACCTTCCTTTTTTGCAAAGGTCACAAAAAGTTCAGTAACAAACTATTATACTACATTAATAAACTGTCACCATAGTTAAATGAAGTATTTCAAATTTAATACCTTTCTTTTCCATGACGCTCTCTAGAGACAATATAGCTATTTGTTTCTTATTCTTAAAATACAATTCTGAGTATTTTCTCCCCACTCCTGCTGGGTGCTGCATAGTTCAGTTGAAAGAAAACGTGAACTACACTCATTAGCTTCATTAACATACAAATAACGTTCCCCTGTACCTTCAAATGTGTCTTCTCAGAATTACATTTGGAGAGGGACAAAAATTCTCATATTACCAATGCCAAACCAGCAAGATGGTGGAAATAAATAAGTAGAGTTATGAGCTATACTCTAGCTCAGCATGGTACAGGCAGCTGCTGCATTAGTTCTTTTGTTTTTTTTCTTTTTGCCAAATACCTCTAAACAGCCAAAAGTGTGTACTGTGTTGACTCACCTACAGTCCTGCAGTACAATTAACAACTCATCACTGTTTGTCAGAAGCTTTAAATTTCGTAACAGAACTATTTTATCATCTTGGTTAAGTGTTTATTATTTAAAAAGTTTATACTTCTTAGCTGGGGTGAAAATAAGAGCTTTCAAGATCTGCTGAGGAGTCACTCCCCTTCCCAAACACAGCAGCACGTGCCTCAGTATCTTTTCATCACCATCACCCGCCTGCCTTGCCTGAGAGCACAGGGCAGCAAGAGACCTACAGCCACTTCCCATTTGGGAAAGCATCACAGACCTTGTTACCAGTGACTTCTAATATAACAGCAGCAAAAATAGAATGTTTTTATTAAAAAGTTTCAATCATATTAAACCTGTATATTTGCTTGTGCTTTATTCCCCAGAACACAGCTTGAAGGACTCTGTCATTATACAGGTTTAGAAGGCAATGCTGTAATTAGGAATCTGCCTCTTAAAGGAGAACATAAAACTGACACAGAAAGATGCTTTAAATGTTACATTTTCTCTCTGTACCCCAAGGCTCCTCATAACTAACAACTACTTTCAGCTTTAATTGGGGTTCTGCAGAAACAACGTTGTGTTCTTTGAGCTAGGGATCAACACCCTCAAGTGACAAAATAAACCCACAACACCAACAAAATAAAAACAAAACTGGAAAATTTTAGTAAAACCATTTTCCATATGAAAATCCCCAGATACTAATAAAATTGCATAAACTGTTAATGATTCAGCTAAATACAAACTGTTAATTATTCAAAATAGGAGTAAACTGCAATCCAACTAGTAATTCTGAAGAAATGTCTGAATTGCCTTTATTATATTTCATATACTATTTATATATTATTATTATCAGGAACATTAATTCTAAGTCCCAGCACAGCAAGATTTACACAGCCCTGATGCTGTACAGTTCAGATGAGAGCTGCTGCCAAATCAGTGAAAATAGGGCTGACATCACCACTGACTTTTACACAGGGAAAATGAAATGTTTCTGTTAAATATTTAATGTCAATACCCAAAATTGCATTAAAATGGAAAAGGTTATGTTAACACTCCAAAGTTTTCAAACTTCCTATTGATGTATAAGACTTCATAGCGATTCAACTTTTTCTTTTGTTTTATAAAAAAAAAAAAAAAAACAGTAAAGTATTTTCAAGTACTAAAAGAAATAGCAACTATTACAAAAGTCATAAAAAAGAGTCAAAGTCAGTGGTACTGTTTTTCTTTCCCTAAAAGCTCTTTTTATTTTATACACATACATAAACAAGCACAGCATGAGGCCATTCACATCAGCTACACAAGACAGTTCTCTTCTTAATGAAGAGGATAAGTTCTGACTCAAAACCACATGAACTAAGAGTAATGTGCAGGGCAAGCAGGTAGAAAAACCTAGTTCCAAATAAACTCCTCACCTCCAGTACCTCGGATAAGAGAGGATGCTTGACTACCACCAGCCCTGTCACAGGCTGCAATAGAGGTCCATGCCAGCCTACGAGCTTAAGCAGGGACTGAAAATAACTGGGGAAAAAAGTACAATCTGAAATACATGCAATTCAGAGCAATCACAATTATATTTCCCCTCTATGCTTTTGACAGGCAGAATAAAAAGCTTTCCTAGCTGAACAAAGAGTTTGGCTTCGCCTTAAATAAATTGTTTCATTTCTTTTTCAGTCACGCAAAATAGATCAGAAAGCGCTCCTTGAGTGCAGGTTACTAAGCTAAGAGCAATAATTCCTCACCTTATTACTTAGTATTTGTACGACCTAAGGACGATGGCGATCTGCGTTCACACCTCCCCTCCACTGCAGGAGCCCTAAAGGTGCAAGGCTTACCCAGCTGGGGTTTCCAGAGACAGGTGGCTCCATTAAGGCTGCATGGTTCTGAAGAGACACAACTGGAAGCGTGGGATATTCACTCACTGTCAGGCTGCTAGGAACTTCCCATCCTAATTAAAAATATACGTGACTTTATCACAGAAAATCCTGCTACTACACGCAAGCAGTCCAGAATAACCAAGTGATATCTCAAGCCATGTACTTCTCTCAGGAGACTTAGTTGAGCACTCACAGCTCTAGACCAATATTTTAACCAGGAGAATCTTGGGGGAAATCAGTGGTAATTGTCATCATTTTCCTTTCACTGTTTCAGTTCAGCTCTACTATATATTCTTTTTTCAACCAGAGAAATCTGTCCAGTAATTGTCCTCTGATAATTTTACGCTCCCACAGCACAGCCACAAAATCGCCAATCCCTCCAGCTAACACAGAAAGGGAAAGAAACTCAGTTTTCTTCATCAAAGACTTGCATTACACTTTTTTAATTAAGAAGCTGGTAGTCAAAACTTAGAACTCAAAATGCTCTTTGCCTGGTGAGATACTGAGTATGCTTGAAGGGGAGGAAGATCCAGAGACTCCAAAGCGTGTCCAGCAACAGATGTGAAGCACAGTTCTAGCAGGGATCATGATACAGCTAAAGGGATCAGGGCTCAGGTGATGGCAGGAACTCTGTGAGAATCAGGAAGTTTCTGAATGAACGTCGCTACCCAAGAATAATAGTGTGCTTGCAAAGACCCAGTAGCAAAAGTTTCAGCAGATGAAAGAAAGAAAAAAAGTTTGTGTAATTTTTTATCCTTTTTCAAGCAACAAATTTTTCTCCCTGTTAATTAGGTTGGCTTGCTTTGAAAAATTCACTGAATAATAATTCTTCAGACACGTTCACCTCAAAGTCCTGATGACACCACAGAAAATGAAAACAGAATGCCAGTCTGTTCACGTTTTCACAAAGTTATCAGTGTCTGATGGAATGAAAAAGTGAATAAGCATTGCATAGTTATACTAACTGCTTTGACAGTCATTATGAATGTTCAGAAATAATCTTCCTTTGATTACAGAGATATCTCATTCCTTTCTGCAGCTGAAGTGAGAACTTGTCATTTTCCATTTTTTTATTTTTTTGTTTGCAGTGAAATAATTTGACTTTAGTAGGCAGCCACTCAAGGTTTGCAAAATATAAAAATAGGCAATCAGACTGGTGTTTGCTTCATAGCTTGAATAGAGCTGATTAATAAACTCAGTAAGGTTAAAATAAGATACAAACATTAATTTTAAGAATGAAAAGAACTATACAGGGAGAAAGAACAGCTGCATGGTGGTTAAATGCTCACGTACACCTAAAGTTAGCAGACATAGCAATTACATCGCCAAGGACTTTCATAAGTATTCATGTTGCAGAAAACATTTCCTTTCTGATTTTCAATAAAGTCTCATCCAACACATTTGGAGTCTGTATGTGTACTCAAATTCTGAGCTGTGATACAGCTTAGACCTGCAGCACTTGCAGTACACCTCTGCGACCTTTTCAGTCATGCAATTACGTCGATGAATTAATCCAGAGGGGGGTATTGCAAAACAAGTTATTAATGCAGTTGTATGAGGTGGTAAGTAAATTTAAATGGTTATGTGTGTCAGCTCAATTCAGTTATTGAATATGATTTTATTCTAAGATTTTTAGGGGTTGTAGAAAGTTAGTTACACGTCAAAAAATGTACAGATGATCAGTGCTCCTTTAAAATGAAGTGGCAATATTCCATTCCAGTGGCAATAAAGCGCTTTAGACTCATTCTTCATGAGACTCAAACATTCTGACATGAGCTAGCCTTGAATTCCCAAATCTACAGCCATGAACTAAGCTACAATGCTTTAGCAGTAACTAAGTCACCAAGAATATATTGACTCAACTTTCAATATACCTTGATAAATGGATTTCATACTGAGGAATAGTAATTGATATCCAGTTCATTCAAGGCCCTGGAAAATCCTGACTGCACCCTCAGCCTTTTCTTCATTTCAACAGCATGCTCAGAAACAGTAATTACAACTTGTTATGCAGAACAAAATTTTTAGCTCTCCAAAGACTTTTTAGGATGTATATCATAAGTCAGTTGCATTTATTTAACTACCAGATTTTCAGGAACATTGGTTTTATGATCTCCATGATTAATAGCAGTATGAATACAAAGCACAAATGGAAGAAATTAACTGCATTGTTCCCGAAGAATTACCAGCTTTGCCAAACAATTAAGAGGTGAGGCTTTTTCTTTCCCACTTATGATTAATTGTATACAAATATATGACCTTTATTATGGTCTTTCTTCATTGAGATTTCTGCAACTGAAGACTGAATTGCTCTGCTGTAACCTATTCAAAGAAATGGCAGAACATTTGATGCCGCAGAGCACACTGTGCTGCTTTTCAGAAAACGTTAACATATTATTCTGATACTGCTTCTAACTTCCCAACTCTAAGAAAAGATAATACTTTAGATATGCATTCCATCTTTACATACTGCTTACAGTAAACTTAATGATTAAGAGGTATAAGAGTAATTATGGAAGTCATTGAAGACATTTCGAAAAAGGATTTGTGTGGGGGGAAAATTCATTGAGCAGAACCCTACAATTTGAATTACAATTTACCATGGTAGCTTTGACGATAATTAAGACAGCCTGACACATTCATTATTTTTTCTGATATCTCCGTACACTTTTGGCCTTTTTGAAGGTCTGCTCTAATTACACAGATAATTAATTTAAGAAAAACAGGTCCTTTTCACAAAAAGTTTCCAAACACAAACAATTGCAGGACTCGATATGCATTAAAGCTGAGTGTTAGAAAGCAGAAATCAAATGCAGTGCACTGGATGTGCACGTACATACCAGTGGTGGGAGAACGTGTGCAGTGAAAGACTGCTCTATGCCACATGAAAACTTGAAAGAGAAGAAATGATTGGGAGAAGAAGTGCAAATCCAAATGAGGTTCATAAAGCAAGCTTTGAACATCAGATACTGTATGGAAGACTACTACTTGAACAGTGTATGTTGCTCCACAAAATGCTTAGGTCTTTGCATTTCTCAAGTTACAAACAACACTTCATTTCGAGATTTGAGCAATTGAGGTTGTTGGAGGTTAGTTCTTTTCAAAAAGCTGTTGCCACAAAATGCAGCTCACACAGTACAATAGGGAATAAACCATTGTTATTGCGATTGAATAGCTTCTAGCTTCAGGGAAGAACCAGAAATTCTTAAGTTTTCAAGCATTACTTAAATTGGTGATAACAAAATCTTTTTAATTGTACCCACACCAGAACATAAGGCTTTAGAATCTCTAAATGTAAACATTTATGTAGCTGGAGGTATGCATTATTTAACCACAACAATAATTCTCATTAAAACTTAACTCCTTTTTTTTTTGGCTTTCTCAAAACATCTGCTTCTCATGGGGTGTATTTTTTATAATTAGAATAAAGCAGATTTCTCTAGCAATGCTCTCTTAGCAAAACGACAGGATTGTAGGATTTCTTTATAGCTTTTATAAATAAGATTTTACTGCAACAGAATTAATTAGTACTTTTTTATTTCAAATTTCTTCCTTTAAATGTTAATACTGCAACACTTGACATTGTTGCTACAATACTTGCACATGAAACGAAAGGATTCTGGAGAACATATTTTTAAAATGTTAAAGAGGAACAACTTCTGTTCCTTAATTTATAATTAAATTAATTAATAAATGACAAGGCACAAGTGCAGTTGGAAAGCTGCATATATACCAAAGCACCACAGTGTAAAGGCGTCAGGTTTCCAAAAGATTTAAAGTACTTAAATACTTCATAGTAAAACTATTTGAAAGGGATTTAAGACTTTGAGAACCAACATTATGGGTAATTATAACAGGTTTTGGTACCAGTTCTTCAGATAAGCACATTTATCACATTGCAAAAAAAAACAAAACAAAACAAAACAAAAAAGCTATAGACAAAACATATCCCCAGTCTTCTGACTAAAGCGACACATTCTATGTGTTCCATTTAGACACTTCCAGTAATGAATACCAAATACCTGGGATCAAAAAGGACACTGTTTCTCAAGTTTTGTTGGCAGATGTCAACGTTTCATAAATGTTAATATTTTAAAATATTAACAGTCATTACTATTTTTATTTTCCTTGTTAAATTGGCAGATTGAGTATTACTTTGCATGGAGATTCTGAACTTTCACTGGCACAAATATTTTGCAAGCTTTTATTCATTAGAGGATATTTGAAAGGCGGGTCTTTGAGTATTTGACAATGTTTTCCCCAGGATAGCTCCACTGCAAAATGCTCTTTCTCTGGGAAGAGTTGAAAGCAAGTTACCTGAAATCACATCAGTAAAAAACAAACAAACAAACAAACAAAAAAACCTAATATCACTCATCAGTTTGTTTAATACTACTGTTCCCTCTTGAAGTTTGAGTTGCAGGTGATAATGTGCCAATTACTACTGGAAACACTTCTTTTTACAGCTGGGCAGACAGTCTTTGTCACAAATTTCAGGCCCAACAGTAAAATTCTGCGTAGACTCCTCAAAATTAAACGACTGTTAAACAGCGTTACTAAACGTGTAGTGCTTCACACTTCTGTGTTAATTACTTGTTGTCTTTTTTCAGCAAAGAATGACTTCAGTTGCATGTATGGCATGTGCCTGGAATGCCTTAACCAAGGCCTCAGCAAATAGGAACAGATTAAACACCACTGGAAGGTAGATTTTGCCTGTCATTCTGGATAATGCTCTATTTCTTTCTGCTAAGAATAAAATGAACTGCAGAATTTGTGGTACAGGATTGATGAGACAAATACGTTAGATGCTAATTCTCAACTATGTAGTTCCTATTAATTTTATACGTTCCCTGTTTCAATCAAGGCAATATTATAAACACCATCCATATGATGTTTTTCCAGAAAGATAAAAAGTCAAAATCATAATGTTCTTGTACTTTATGTAGCAGTTTGTGGTGCTGCCTTACTGATGTTGAATACTACCTACTGTGAAACCAACATACCTGCACTCTTGGGAGAAGACAGTAGAATGTAAATTGTAAGACTAAACAAAATGCAGAGTAGATATGATCTTTGAAAAACATACATTATTGACTAAGGATTTCACCATTTAGGAATAGAGCTACTTCAGACGCCTCTTGCAAGCCAAAAATTATACTGCACTGAAGACCCTAAACTGTACAAATCCTTGCTGTAACAAGAGGTTTTCAAAATTTGGACTCATTCAATTGTTTCTACTGGGAGAACACAGTAAAGGTCTTTCCTCGTCTTTTTTTTTTTTGTATCACAAGTTTGAGACACAAAACTAGATTTTTTTTGTTTGTTTTTTTAATAAGTGTTTTCATAAGTTATCAGCAATATTACATCTTTTTGATGTCATGTAGCTGCTTTGGGTTTTTGTTCACTTCACTTGGAGTTGTTTTTTTTGTCATTTCTGTTAAATGAAGACTACACACAGTGTTCAGGGATTCATACTGAGCAAAGAAAAGGACTTGTGGAATCCTTCTTTTTCTTTTTTCATACCAGATGCTTCCTATAAAACACAACTATTTACAAGCTGGACAACAGCTTACTAATCTCTCAGCAGAGACTTCTTCAACCTCTGCAAAGATTATTCCCTTCATTCCTGATAAACACGCACCACCATCAATTGCTTCCACTCCCCTCATATTGAGCTCAAAGCCAGAAATCTTGCTTGAATTGAAAATGAAACCCCTGGCAAATTCAGTGAAATAATAATCCCTTTGGTTCCTCACCTTGCTGATAGGAGTCTTTCATCTCAGTTATTTTTTCTTTCCTTTTTTTCAACTGTTTTTTTGTTGTTTTCTCTTTGTCATAGTGGGAAAACATATGTGCAGTATCTCTAAATGTTTCTCAGATGATAAAACACCCATTTTGTTTTTATTTCTCAGTAATGAAACACCCAATTCAGCATGAAGTTCACAAATGAATCTCTGGAAAGTAGCCTGAACCTTTACTTTCTTTTTCTGTGAGGTCATAAACATATATCATAGGAAGACTGTACTAAGCCAGAGCAAGCATCTAAGAAATACTTAATTCTAAGAACATTCACTAGCAATCTCCTCACTTACAGAATGAGCTTTCAAAGCTTCATTTCGTACAAAAGAATGTGTTCCAGAGTCAAATAAAAGTATTTTTCTCTAATATGTCAATTACCTTATGCTAAGGTGTTAGCCACAATCCAGGTAAGAAATACTGCAACACATTCATGCAATGGAAGAAAAATTTCTGTTACCTACATTCTCCATGTTTAGCCTAGGTAAAGCAATTCTGACAGATGAAAAGTATAGGTGAAGGCAGACATAAATAATGTGAAACATCCACACAGTTATTATCATGTATGCTTGACTACAGATATACAGAGTTTTCAAATGAAAGTAGTTTAACCACTTTTCGATTATTTTTTAAGTTGCATTTGAAACTGACTGCACATCCTTTAATCCTCATGAATTGAGCTCCGTCAACTCCTTTATCCCTTCTTTTGATAGGTAAATATGGTTCCATCTAGGCCATAAAAGTTGATGAGGATGGAACTGTAGGAGTGAATGCTTTCAGCACTCAATTCCCTTGACCTGTGCTCCACTCTCTTAACAGTCTGGACCCAAGCAGATAAAATAGTCATTATTTCCTTATATTCTGCTTTCTATTTCAATCCCATCCACATTTCTAAAACACAAAAGAATTCTATTTCTTTTCTTTTTCATTTTCTAGCCAAATTTGGATTCTAAGTACTCAATCTTTGTAAGGTATCTTGGTAAAAATTGCATATGCCATATAGCAATATTAAACTTGAAGAATCCATACAATCTGCTCAATGAATGCAACAGCAGATACAAACCTATGGTACTAAGAAACACATCTGCAATATTCAGGCTAAAGAGGCAAATGCTTGTTTTTCATGTAAGTATTGGGGTAACTCTCATGCTTACGAGGACTTAATTCACGTAGCCTAAAGTTTCAAAAAATTGGATTCACAACTGTGGCACCAAAGGGCTGGGGGAACTTTTAGCAATAATGAATTACATTATAAGATTCAAAGAACAAGAATCAAAGACGTGTGCTGCCTGGTTGGTAGATGTGATGTGCAGAAAACATGAATATTCCATGCTGAATCTGAAAACAGTCTGCTATTGAGAGAAGTTCTCTCCTTAATCATTCTTCTTCCTCCCAGCAGAATCAGCCACCTACCTCACAAAGGGAACTGTAATGAAGAAAGTTGTATCTGTGAAGTATACAATTTGGATTATTACTGCATTTAGTAATTACCTAGTCACGATCTCAATTTCGTATTTCTTTTCTCCATTGACTAGCTGAACTAAAACTGTGCTCAAAAATTTAAGGAGACGGCATCCCACAAGGTCTAAACCCAAGTGAACATGTTCAGACCTACATCCAAGCATAAAGAATCACAAAATTTGCTCCTGAACAAGAACCATCACACTAGGAGTCAACCCAGGGAGCTCAAACAGGGCACCAAATGACAAGAAAAGTTATGGTTTCCCCCTCTTCAAAGCCAAGCTCAATGGGGCTTTGAGAAACCTGGTCTAGTGGGAGGTGTCCCTGCTTATAAGGGGGGGAGGGGGGGTGGAACCAAATGACCTTAAAGGTCCCTCCCAACCCAAACCATTCTATGATTCTAAGACTGCACTAGTTTGCATGAAGGCTGCCTAGAGATAATGGAATTAAAATTTCTTCATGAAAGTCATCACATTAAACTTAATATATTGTGTTGATTTATTTCTTTGCATTTACAAGAAAGTCAAGTAGATGGTAAATTATATGTGTACCAAATTGTTATCAGCTGTTTAAAACAACCAATTAAAAAAAAAACAACCTCAAGCCAACATTAAAGATAAAATGCAGGATGAAAATAGATTTGCAGTCTTCCAAATCCAAGTAAAGAAAATTATTCTGTACAGCAACTATTGAGATCAATTAAAATCCTTTACTCCAGTTATAATTACAAGCCTCACAAGCACAAAGTGATTTAATTTCCTGTACCAAATCAAATGCTGTTTTCTGTCAGCCAAGGACTCTCCTCTTACAGGAAAATATGTTAATAATTCATCATCATTGTACATTCAAACAGTTAAGTTTCAATTAAAACTTTTAACGAAAGCAGCATTAACTTATTTGTAACAGTTATAATATTTAAAGGAATGGCATTTTTTTTTATAGTCATGAGTAGGGTATTTTTCCTGTATTGTACCATTTCCTAATTATAGTTAAATTGTTAAGTTACAGAAATAAATCTATCCTTACACTGTGCTAAAAGCACACAAGATACTTAATGCAGTTGTATTCCTCCCTCCCTCCCTAAAATCACATAAACTAAAACAAACAAACAAAAAAGCAAAAAAACCCACATGCAGCTCATAAGACCAACTCCCTTGAAAATTACTTTATGATAGTTGGCTCTGTTCAGTAATTCTTCTGTCTGTACTTGACTTAACACATATGAGCGCTTTTTCATGAGCGTTACTTAGTATGGCAAATGACAGGAGTCTGCCAAAGTTTGTCTCTAGCTTGAAAGAGCAGAAAAAATCAGCATTTAAACTTGGCAAAATAACATGATTCAGATCTATGTCGCTACTCTGCAGCGTGAAGCAAGACTGTAAAACCAAAGTTACTACAACTCAGTTACAGACAGGCAGATAGTTTCCAGACACACAAAAGCTCAAAAGAGAAACAAAACAAGAGCCATTATTCAGGTTCAATAAGGTTAAAAATCAACAAGAAAGAAGTAATTTCTTGTCTGATCCCCAGTATACAGAAGTCAGTAGGAATTTATTGACCAGAAGTATTTTCTCTGCATCACTTCTCAAATCATCAACAGGACTACTGGCCTTTAACTATTTTGTATTTTTCAACTTTCTCTGAGGAAAAATTAAGAGAATCATCAATATATGTAGCAGATAAGCAGAACAATTCTGCAGTGCATATTGAAAAAAAAAAAAAAAACCAATGTGTCTGTATTACAAATCCAATTATGAAATAGTCACTCCATTTACTTTTATAAGTAGATATTCACCACAGTGTCATGTCAATTTTCCTACCTGAGTGGTTTATAATTTCTAGCAAGGACCCTTTGTTCCCACCAGCACATTTATACACATAGTGAATCACTTGCTTTTGTTTCCAGTGTGCCCATGCACACAAGAGAAAAAGACTGCTACAAGTGACTTGACTGTCTGCAATACAAGAACCTTTATTGCTCTACGTACACACATAACCTTAGCCAAAGTTAACGGAAATTTTTATGTCCAGTTACATACACACTTTGATGACTTGATGGCTAGAAAACACATCAAGCACATAAGAGCAAGTTCATGAAGCAAGAAGTTTTGTTTACACAGAAGGGAGAGAAAAAAATATTACAAGAGTAATACTTTTCTCTGAGTCGAGAACAGAGACACTGGTGGAGAAAATAGGAATATTTTCTTCACTATCTAGTATGCCTATGTTGTACATTTCCATTTTTCATCCAGTTCATACAATGTGACAAAGAAGATAATTAACTAAATCAATTTACATATGCACCAGACCAAGCAGCAGCCTATTTGTTCCCATTTCCAAAACAGCTAATTTAGGAAAGACAAATTTTAGAGCTCTGATGAGAATTAAGCAAAAAAAGTTATTTAGAAAAGAGAAAAATATCTGGATAAAATGCAAAGAGGAACCTATCTTCTGTGTAGTTCTTGATATATACTAGAAATCAAGTTTTATTATGTTGAATTATGAGAATTATGTGCACCAATAACCAAGAACATATAAAAATAAGTTTTCAGTTAATATGCATTTTTTGGTATAAAATCCATAACCTATTTCCTTTTAGATTTAGGTGTATTAATAGAAGTTTTGCAAAATGCTCACAGAACTTCCTAATTGATTCACCACAAATAAGTCTCAAGGTTCTGAATATTGCATCTTAAAGTTTTGATTGTTCTTTCTTGAGAAATGCATGGGGATGGAAGGGTGGGGGAAGATGGAATAGAAAGTTTCTCCATATCTCCAAAAAGCAGTATTTCCCCAACATGCAAGATCTCTTCTACCACTTGTTTTTTGTCTTGTGAAATTCGCCCTGAAGTATCCACATGCACATCCCCACTCTACGGCCATTTCTCCTCCCACAACCCAAACTGAGCTCTTCTTTTTGATCTATCAATCCCACTGGAGCAAGTCCTATTTGTATTCAAATCCCCTGTGTTGATGCTTATTCTAAAATCTAAAGCTACTCCATGCAAGTCACTCTCAGATTCCACTGTAACAAGTTTTAGGACAGTGTGTTTTCTAGCAAAAGCAAATTCATTTTCAGATGTTCCAAGTGGATGCAGAGATCCATTATCTCAGTGACTCTCATACTTCCTTATTACTCATCAAGCTCTTTTGGAAGCCCAGTTGCATTTTAATAGTGCACTTCAACATATGGCCAAGAAGACCATAATGTGCAGCCTATGATTCTAAAGCAAGACCTGTAGAGAATGTATTGATAGTTTTCTGGATAGATTTCTACTCTTCTTACGATATTGTCCATGTGGATCACAATGGACTCTCTAGAAAAAAATACAGATCCCTCACAGGGCTGCATCATAAGATATCCTTAGAAAGAAAAATAAACAAATTTGTTGCCAAAGATTAAGAGATGTTTATTTCTAGTGCCTTCCAGATGCAAAACACTTTGTTAAATCATTGCAAGTGAAATTAGGCAGCTTGTTAGTGAAGCCTAATCTTTCATTAGCATTTTAAATTCCTGCAAAGGGAAAAAATACTTAAACATCTTACTGTCTGAATATTAACAGCAAATATATTTTGTTGATATGTAAAAATTAAAGGCTATATGAGAAACTAGCTAAAAAAAAGTAAAACTTCTTGCTTTTTAGAAATTCTTGGAACTTGTAAGATTTCTCTTTTCTGAGGCTTTTTATTGGTCTTTCCCCTCACCCTTGAAATCATTCTCAATATTACATCTATCCTACTTGCACAGAAGAAAAATTCACAACTCTTCCCATTGCAAAATCTTTTTGTTTTCCTTCATATAGCTCTTTGTACTTACTATGAATTAGTGAATTTCTTACACTACACTTATCCAAAATTGACAGATTTGGGTAAGTTTGGAAGTTGTACCATATACACAATATATTAACATCAAATTCATACACAAAGGGATAGGGAGAGAAAAAGAAATAACATGAAGATATCAAATATTTTTAAATAAGATGTTAAGAATCACTGTGCTGATCTAATAGCATAAAAAATATTAGGTTCAGACAACCAACATCTAATATTAGATGTTCATTCATAAAGTGGCTACCCATCCTAACACAGAAATGAAAAATCAACAACTGAGAAGTTTGTTCTTTGTGCAGCTGTGGACACTTAGGAAGACACTGAGATCACAGAAAGACCCAGGAAGACCTTTCCTGCACTGGAAATCTTTCAGAACATCTAAACAACAGAATCCAGTGACTCGCTTCTGACAACTGTGGGCATACCTTATTTTTTCTAGGTTTCATATTGCTCACTGAAGAAAGGAATAATTTTTCAGCATTACAGTTATATGTAGATGTTGTTGGTGGCTTACAGGATGATACATCATCACTGAGTCAGTTGCATGCTATTTTTGCTGCTTTTATTTGAGAAGATGATCTCTGCTGAGACAGAGGTAAAACAAATACCTCAAATCAGTTACAGATCTAAGATAGAAACTGAGAGATAGAGCCTTTTATGCTGTGCCCACTAGGCCACTAAACTGTAGAGAAATTATAAATTACTCATCACCCTCAAAATTTAGTAGGAGTTGATCAGCAAAGGCTCCAGCTTCAGCAAATTCACTCAGATTTCTAAGAGTCTGAATTACAACAAAGGTGTGAAGAGAAGTTTCAGTCACGGATGAAACATAATCTCTTCTTTGCCTTCAGCTTCCTAACTTTCAGACTGTTGCTTGCAGTTTGAGATAATTATGTTTAAAAGAAAATCACAGGAACAGCATGAACTTGTATAACACCAGTTGCTATATCCTGGAAGCATGAAGTATTGCACCCAAATGTATAAACAACACAATATATCAACATCTTGCTCTATGAGCAGTCTTTATTCCAGGAGCTTTTTTCAAAGTACCAATACCATAATGTTAAGTACTAATAAGCTGGAGAGGCAGGCTCTCATCATGCTAATTAACTCACCTATGGGGTTCTAGTTACAGCCCACATACACATTCCCAAAACCTTTTCTCTTCCCTCCTACTCCTTTGTCTTTTATTTTTCATTACAGTCGCACAGGAAGAAAATTATAAAGCTCAGCGTGACGTGCATGTCTAGCTGCAGCTAAAACTATTTGGAAATAACAAAAGACTCAATAGAAAGACAGTGATATAGAACGGCTTTTACCCTTCTAGAAACACAGCAAAAGATGTTAAACTATTGAAGATCATTTGATAAAGAAAATGAATGCTTTCTGCTTTTCTGGGTGAGAGTTTCAAGGACTTCCACAGCTCATTTGCTGCAGAGGTCAAATCCAATCCATGAAATTTCCTCCAAACATGCAGGCTTTTTACTACAGCTGTACATACCTGTCATTCCCCTCTTGCACAGATACATGAGACTAATCACACCAACGTGCAGCTTCATATAAATGCTTTAACTAGAACTTTGCACACAGCAAGAGCCATTCCCACAGCATACACAACAAAGCCTATTCTCAGCTTCCCTTTGGAAGCTTTAAGTCAGGCTTGTCAATACATTGATCATAATTCATTCCCCAGTTCTGCTTCCAAAAGGCATGTGCTCAAGGCATATTCCTCTGCTTTCTGAACTCCTCAATTCCCCACTTCATTGTACAAAGATGCAGAAGTAGCTAACTTCCATAAATTGGAAAGACGTATAACCTGGAAATGTGTATTAACTTTCTATTAGTTTCTTTCTTTCTATTAATTTCTTTCAGCTTTCTATAGCAAATCTCATCTACTGAGATGAGATGTCTCAGGTCGTATATTTCAAATTTATGAGCATTAATGGGAGAAATCCATGCAAATATGACAACAAACAAAAATAGGTACCATAATTAAATATATATATATATATATTTGAAAGCTGAAATAAACCCCAAAGAGAAAAATTTAAAAACCGAAGGTGAAGATCTCCTTTTTTTTCTCCTGTATTTTTGATGCTTTCCTCCAAGAAATTGTAGTTGACACAATTGCACAGATCCAGTAGTGCAGAGGTTATCAGTAAAGGAAAGAATGAATGACAAAAATCTAAGCTCTCTTACCTGTAAGAAGTATTTCTTTGTAATTGCTCTGGGTTTCCTCCAGATGAAGGTGCAGGTAGCAGTTTTGTTAATAGATGCCAACTGCAGACCATGTGAATCAGCATGGGCACACCTCACATTGCTCTGTGAAGCACTGTCGTGTAGCAGAAGATGGCATCTGAAAGATGGATGGAAGTTTTTTTTCAATATGACTTTCCATATCTTATTTCAGGGATAATTGTCAACAGTAGCATGCCCCTAATTATTACTTAATAAACATTAGTTAGTACACTACTTTACTATCAAAACTTAAGGTCAATGTGGAAGATATAAGGTCAAAAGCAAAAGGAGGCAGTTTTAATCACCCCATAAATATAATCTTCAGGAAAGAGCTCATGCAAAAGCACTGGCCTTTCAGAAAGCCAAGAGGTATTTGAGGCATTTCTCCCAACATACTTTATTGCATCTTCCTCAGCCTCAAAAACCCTCCCTCAAAAGAATGTAAATAGATAAATGAGCCTCCCAGATTATTCTATGGGGGCCTAAAGGAAAAGGGTAGTCAAAAGTCTTAGATGCTCTACAGAACGTTTGAATTCCATTATAAGATTATTAAATAGAGAGTGCAGAAAACGAAAGATAAGGGCACTGCTTCATAGGATGGAGACCTTTTTACTTTTAGAATCTGGAGTGCTTTTTATTGAGAATAATCTCTTCAACCACACCTCCAAATTTCAAGTCAGCCAAGAACTTCTTTTGGCATTAACCTTAAGCTTATGCACCATCTGCAGTCACAACCTGCTCCTGAGTAAAGGTAGCAGTTTCCTCATAGACGATCTTGGCATAGCAAAATACATGAATAGAATCAATAAACTCTCCAGCACACAACTACACCCCTTCTTGATCTAGCATGAAACTACTGCATCACATTTACAATATGATTTAAGAAATCATCATATGCTGATAGTACATCAGGAACATACAACAGCTTCTGTTAGCAGTGACTTGCTTCTCTGTTATAATTGAGCTCAGTGATGACAATAAAACAGAGAACACTTATTTGTCTTCATTTTGGTAATAGATACGTCTCCTACCTAAACTGATTTTTCTCCAAATATTGAAAAAGTTATCTATTTTTATGAACAGTTTAGTACCACGTATTTCCACGTATTAAATCTATAATGCAGTGATACAATATTTTTGCTAGAATTCTGAAGATCTTTAGCATAAAGCCATTTTAGCTGTGTTTGAAAAGGTAACCTTTACCTCTCTTAACACTTTATTCTTTTCCTGATGTAAGAAGCAAATTCAGCTGAAGTCTCTGCTCATTAGAGATCTCAGTGTACTTTGCATTTTATACAAGTTAAGCTAGAGTTCTTATTTATATAGTTGTTCAAAGAATTGTATTTAGTTAAATCTCACATGATTCCTGCCAGGTTTCTGTATTTAATTTAAAGGAAGGGTGCCTCCAAAAATTCTGAACAACAACAAATGAAAAAAGGCACATGAATTCAATGCATTTTCTTCCTCCCATCCAGTTTCAAACCAGAGTCAATATTATGCCCAAAGAAGGCCTACAAATTCTGAGCCTTCCCCTAGCTGAAGCATCATTATGATTTAATAAGTTTCATAATCACTCTCAGAACATAGATAAATGGTACTGTAGAAATCATTTGTTCTTGAATTTAATTTTACGTCTAGAACATAATGGAATATTTAATATTTATCAAGTAAATTCCACAAAGTTACTTTATACTGCTCAAGTGGGAACAGGGTGCATAAGAGCATAGTTGTATTGAATGACAAAAGACTATGAATATAACCAGTTTCACTCAGCAGCAGAAGTCACCCTCCCTCTCAAAAAAATCCCAAACAAGCAAAAAAGATGTTACCCGTAGTTGATTTATCCCACTTAAGGGCCATTCGTTCAGAATGGATTACATGCAGGAGCTATGCTGCTCCTAGCGTACAAGGGAACTATGCAGTCTGTTAGAGAACTATGTCACACTGTTTTAAACAGGGAAATTTAGTTCACTTTGACTAACATGAAACTTCTGATGCCAAAATTGTTTTTAGTTTTGCCAAAAAACCTAATTCTTTCAGTGCCTAAATGGAGATTAAATAGTCTACTAGAAAATAATCCTCTGTCAAATAGACAAGAAATACAATCCAAAATGTAAGAGGCACAAGTCACAGTAATTCAACTTCAAGATTCTGCAATTCTTATCCAGACAAGCTTGCTTATTGAAGAGAATGAGCACTCCAAAATCCTGCCCATGAGGCATGGGGAAGGCCTCCAATTATCAGTGAACACTCAGCAGTAAGAAAGGGTATCTTAACACTGACACTAACGCTTTACACAGATCTAACATAAACACATATATAACTTTGTATACAAAGTAAAAATGTGAATCTTTTTCACCATTTTACTTTTTTATTTTTAATGTAATACATTTGAACAGGTTCTATCGGAGTTGTGCCCTTGAAAACACATTCTAGCATAAGCACAAAAAACTGGTGGAGGACAAAGAGAAAAATCAAATTAACAGCATGCTTTTCTTACACTGTGGAAGCCTTTATCCAAACAAGTGGCTGAGCAGCACCGGCAACATCCAAAAATCAGCTAGTTAGATCAGCTGTGATTGTACTCACTCATAGAGCACCCTTTAGTCACACTGAGCAATTAACACGTTGGTGCTTGGGGGTTTCAGAATCACTAGATTTCTATTTCTGAATGATCAAAATAAATATCTTCAGAATGAAGTCATACTGGTGGGTGTAAATAACTAGTAAAGATATCACCTATATCCATTATCCATATGAATAGTGGGATCCAATCCATATGTCTAGGTAGGAAGCTTGATTTTAGAAGGCACATGTTTCCTGCTGTTCAGAGTAATTTCCAGTGATCACTTTATATATATGCATTCCCTAATCTAACTTTAAGAATTTTCATTGAATTCAGTGGTTTATGGAAGCACATTCCTGTTCATTAAAGCTTCTGTTTTTATAAGGAGAATAAAAAGTGATCGTAAGTCACTGATGCAGCAACAGTTTCAGAAATTCAGAACTGGTGAAAAAAAACCAAACACCAAAAGAGACAGTTCTCCAAGATCACAGTATATCTAAAATCATCTGCACAAATGGAAATTATCAAAAGGTCAGACATAAAAAGCAGCAGTTCATAAATACTAATTAGCACCTTGCCAGTGATTGCATGATAACATTTACTGATGCATAATTGAATTCCAAAAAATTAAAAAACAGGGAGCGTGGGTAGATTTAATAATTCCTCCCACACTAATCAGAGTTTCTGACTATTTCTTCTAACAAGCACAATCAGATATTTTACTTTTTCTTCTTCTTCATTTGTGAATAACAATCAGTCCATGTTTTTAATATTCTTGTATTTAAAGCTAAAGGGGAAGGGGAACTACTGCAAATAATATAGTAAAACAATTCCTACTAATTCTAAATTTTTAAATGTCATAACTGTACACAAGTTTTCAGTTCATTACTCAACTCTAATAGAAGGTGTCCCTGCCTGTGGCAGGGTCTTGAATCAAAATGATCTTTAAGGTTCCTTCCAACTCAAACCATCCTATGATTATGATGTTACTATAATTTATTTTCTTATGGATATTAATAGGAATCATAAGTAATACTAGACAAAAAACAGGAATGGCTGAGTATGATGTTCCAAAAACATCACACAGGTCTGCTGGCTGAGTATACTGTGGGTAACTATTGGCTATAAAGGAATGGTCAAAAACAAAAACAAAAGCAAAAACAAAAACCCCTTTTTTATTTGTTCAAAAACAAAACCAGAGCTACAGAATCATTTCAGCCAAGCTATTTTTCCTCAATATTTTCTTAGGGCAATGCTGCTACAGTGTGAAAAACAAAGATCACAACAGCAAGGCATGCAATCCTCTTGAGGACATATAGAAACAAAACTGCCACAACATTTGACAGAACTCACAAAAACATTCCAGATTCCAACTGTTCCTGCACTGGGGTTCAACCTTGGAGAGAGAGTGACATTCTCTAAATGTTTAGGAAAACAAAACAATACAGGGAAATAAAAAGTACCAACACACTTCCAAGAATCATAGAATAATGTTCCCATTTAGCACTCAAAAAAACAATGAAAAAATAAAAAAAAAAACTAAAAATGAATATCACACAGATCTTTCCAAGAAGCATTGCTTCCTACACTTCAGAAAACACTTCCCAGAAAAGTCACAGGTGTGAGAGGAACATCACTTGAACCACAAAGCTTAGTACTGCTTTAGCAATCCAAACACTACAGCAGGCATCTTTAACAGGCCTGAAATGAAATCTGAAGAAGTGCAGGTTTGAGAGGAGAGTCCTGTGCACCAGCTGCATATTCCCTGGAAAGCACCAGTGAGCTATCTTACATTCCTCCAAAACATTTGGCACCAAAATTTTCTTCTCCCCACTGCAGGAAACTGGAGCACAAAATGTAAGTGGGACCCATTTAAGAACTAAAACCCTGGTAAACTCAGTTTCTGAAGTGTTCATTCTCCATACCCGTAATCATCTTCACAAGCCCTTGGGAAGATGCTGCTAGAGATTCTGGCTTGTATCTCATATCTCACAGGCAAGCTTTGGTATAATTTAATTAAGAAAAGAGACTACAGAGCCCTCTAGCAGAAAGCACACAGAAATGGAAACCCTTAAAATACCACTTTTGATTCTTCAACATAAGAACTGTTGACTGTTGTTAGAAATGGATATGCAGCAGCCTCTGTTCCATGAATAGAATAGGCAGAACCCACATGAAGCAGTTTATTTGTCCACTCATACCCTGCAGACAGTCTAGCAAACCTGGATAAAATCCAAAAGAAAAAAAGGTTGCATTTTTAAGAAGACATAACTGCTTCTTAAAAGACTCTTGCTTCACTTACAACAATCAGAAATGGTAATGCTGCTTTCCAGATACGCTATTCAAACGGTAAAGCAAAATCAGCTTAGCTGGCATTAAATATATTATAAAAATATAAAACTATTAAGAAATTAATATTAATTAAATTGCTTTGGGGTGTTGGTTTTCCTTTGTTTATTATCATTAGCATGTACTTGTGCTCCAGAAATAGTATTACACAGAGGACACCATAAGGTGAATTATACATTTGCATTTCACCTTCACAGCAAATTACATTAATACATCATTAATGTGACATCAGATTATCCTAGAAATTACAGGAACTACAAATTAAACTCAGTAAGGTACTCTGGCCAAGAAGGACTGTCAACATTGGTCCCACTAACAAACAGGATGCAATAAAATCTAGAAACCTCAAGTGCCACGACTTCCAAATATTCAGAACTAGGTACCTTACAGACTACTATGTGTGTAGGGAGTGATACTACAGGTGCACGCCTGAAAAAGGACTATAACAGGGATAGTTCTCTCTCCTATTTTTCCCTTTCACACATTGCTTAAGATTTAGCTTCTTAATTATAAGAGCCTGGAAGGGCTCCTTCACTGGCAGAACCAGCAGCAGCCAGGTCTGAGTCAAGCACAGGTCCCTTGACTAAGCACACCAGCAGGCAGGCGTTTACCATACCCCTTGAGTCCCTGATAGGGAACACAGAGTATCAGGGGGAAGAGCTGGGAAACAAATGCTGGTGAGATCAGAAGTGGCACCAAGATACAGGCTACAGTTACAGTACAGAAGATACAGCCAGGTATGGTAGCTTGACTGCAGTAGTAAGGTTACCGCTGAAGCTATACAACTTCACATCATCCAGGGTGCTATGAGCACAAACACACAACCTTCATGTTATTTCCTAAATCCTTTGCACAGTTCAAAAGTTGAAAAGTACGTGCATCTTAATTCCTACTCTGTATCAGCTCTCGTGATTTAGTTGACAAAGCTGCTGAGAAAACAGAAAATAAAAGCATTCAAAGTCACCTAGTAGAGTACCAAAAGAAATAAAAGCAAGTCAGTGTAATCATTCCAAGTGCTCTCATTCATTCTTCTGGCAGACTTAAGAATTTTCTTTGCAACTGACTTTTGCAACTTTTATACTGAGTTTCTTGAGCACCCTAATAAAGGAAAGGGAGTCAGGGAGATCAACACTATCAAGGAAAGAAAAACAAAATAAAAAAAAATTATAATTGTAATGAAGAAAAAAAAAGAAAAAGGTTTGCTTTGCTCAGATTGTGAAGCTGGAAGGAAAGGTTTCTGCATCACACTATTCTTTATTTCTGTAATAATCCTTAAGCTCAGCAGTACTGAGTCACCCCACAGTCATCTTAGACAGTGTAATGCTAAGTAAGGAAGTGCACTGGAAAAAGGATGAGTGCAATTCCTATCTTCTTTGCTAATCCCAGATGAAGTTACTTGTTTGATATAGCATCGCATTAGCAGTGTAATTGCTTATTTTTCTTATGGCATTCAACTGTTAATACTGTGAACTCCCTGCTTTGGTAAATGTACTGTAGTGTAGTGAGTTTGGGGTGGTGGTGTTCTGTTGTTTTTCTCCTCCAGAAATGATCCATTATTTCAGCACATGTGTATTCCATCAAACTACCATCTTCAAAGGAAGCAGCTCAGGAGATTTCATAAGCCTCTGAAAGCATCCCCAAAATTAGTTTGCATGCTCTAATGGCTAGAAAAAAAAAATAAAAATATAGAGCTGAGTGGCGCTGAGCTGGATCACAGGACACCCGTCATTCCAACAACATCCTAACAAGAATAAGATGCTCAGTGTTCACTTAAACCACGTGGGAAAGATTCACTGTTATGGAACCACAAATCACTAAGAAAAAATACCCAAACAAACAAACAAAGAAAGGCAGGAATAGGAAAGGAAGTGGAGGAAAATAACAAGGACATTAACCAAGCACATGAGGAAGAACAATGACAGTTTCTGACATATTTCACTCTTTCATGAAGAAATATCGTGCAGACTTTTCACAAGCTGCTTGAGATCTTTGGTAATGCAAAAAAGCAAACAAATATAATGTCTGCTTCAATGTTTTTATGCAGGAAGCTAAAAATAAGCTAGATAATTATATTTTTTATGTGTGCACCATAATAAAAACAATTAAGAATTACAGAATAGGAGAAACAGATGGTAACTGTTTGGGGTTTATTGAAGTCTCTGTAATTTCTACAAGCAAGCTAGCTGCTTATCTTAAAAACTCTTTGATTCCCTGGAAATGCATCATCTTTCCTGAAATTCTTTAATCTTGTACCATTATTTGAAAAGAAATTAAGCATCAAATACTCAGGCCCACAGAGCTTGAATTTCACATTGTTTGCTACAAAAATGTTAGAAGAATTTGAGTTAAAAATTGTCCCTTTGTTCCAGTTGGATAAGTTGCTTGGGCAAAACAACTCTTAACATTTCACAACCCCTGTAAATCTTGTAAATCCTGTAAATCTTTGATCTGTATGAATGGTGATACCAGTGATTATGGCAGACATAAGCAAAAAATATATGCTGCAGATGACTAAGCGAAGTGTTTTCAAACTAGAATGGAAGAGGGGGGCTATTTAATGTTGGCACTGCTTTCTGACAGTCTTAATTTACACATCAAAAGAGAAATACACTCTTAAGATTTTGTCACCGTAATGGTTTTAACTAGCAATTACCACACAATGCAGCGCAAGCTGACTAGGCTTGAAATGCCAAGTCCCAACTTCCAAACTTCCTTAGGCTGTTATTTCAGTGTCTTCCATACTTTGAAAGGAGAAAATTACCAAGATTACCATTGCACAGGTTAATAATAGCTAAGAATGCCTCAAAAGGCTGTTTTCTGTCTCTATGTAAGGAAGCAGAAAAAAAACAAAAAACATCAGTTGTCCTTTACCATTTACTCGGTATTTAAGAAGTAAAGCAGAGGGATGGAAGCTAGAAAGCATCTTCCCCTCCTTTTGTGAACGAAAGTATTATGTTACCATGGGACAGGTAATTTGTACATTGAGCAGTTAGACAAGAGCACGTTGCATTGGACCTGTGCTTCTGGCTGGGCAGGGTAAAGAAACAACGAATCTTCTGCACACTTGGCAAACCCAAGAAACAGCAATCTCTCCCAAGACCCTCTGTAATGTCAAGTTTGCAAATCCTTCATCTCTGGGGCAGCAAGTAAAGGAAAGGTTTAAGGAGAACACAGATTTCTACTTCCTATTCCTTAAATAAGAGTCTGCTATTATCATCACATAGGATAGCAACACATGCAGTAAACATTAATTAAACCTCCTTAAAAATTCAAAGTTCACTATTCGCTTCATGGTTTATTATGAAGCTTTATATGTAAAATCTTCAAGACATTCAGACAGGGTAAACGATATATGTGATAAAAACTATTCTTTGAACTATAAATTCTGGATTTACTAGGAAGAGTGGAAAGCTGCAAAAAAGCTACAAGTCTCTACTTCCTAGGAAACAGTTTTGTCCCTTCATAAGGGAACTAACAACATCTGTTCTTATTTCTGGCTGTAGAGAAGGGTCAGTCTTTCCTGAACTATTTTAAGTTCATTCATATAATACCACAGCCAAAGTAATAAGGGCCAAGGTCTTTCCACAGAAAACTGAACAGCAGAATTACTTAAACTTTGTCTTCATCTACATTCTCCATAGAGACCTAAACCAAACCAAAGTATGACCTTACCCAGGATAATGACTGTACAACAGACTCTGATCCAACTGACCTTCTACCCATATCTGTAGAAGCAGGCAGCACTCTTCTCAACATTACAAAAAAATGCAAAGGAGATTCATGTCTCTCTTGGCACTTTGCACCCCAACCCCCCTCCACATACTCATACTCCACCCACTATAGTGTCCATTAAGTCACAGCTGGAACTGGGCAATCAGGACGAATACAGCATTTACTCACAACCTTGATCACATCAGGATCCAGACTGATGGAATTAGTTGAACTTAGGAAAGCCACAGAAAATAAAATTTAAAAAATACCACACATTCAAGAGGATTTTCCATCCATGTTAAGCTATTTCCAAATGTAGAATTTCTGTGACAAGGACAGAGATGATGGATTTTCCCTATATTTTATTTAATTATTATTTTGGTTTTGCCTTTCACAGTTAAAAGGTATTGTTTATCCAGTGGCAGCATCTATTCTGCCTGCCTGTCAAAGTGGGCACATTAATGAACTGTTCAATTGCAAATATTCAGCTTTGCTGAGTAGTGTTCCATGCAAAGGTGCAACGCTATTCTGGTACAGCAGGAACCTTTCATATATTTTGATTTGTTCTTGTACACAGTGGCTCAGTTTTCTCACTGAATGACTCAAGAACACTTAGTACATTGCTAGACAGAACTTCAGCCCATACAAGTTGGAGTTCAGCTGTAATTTGCTTAAATAGGATTATGTCTATTTACTTAAGTAAACAAAATAACTCTATTAAAGAATGCAATAAGCATTTGAGCATGTTTTTCACTGCAATAAGATTTGATATCAGATGTCTTTCTCTGCAACTTCTGCAGTTGCTTTTCTGCAGAGTTCAAGTTCTCTTGAGGTGAGGCCAGGATCACCTGCTAAGACGCCTCAGCCCTGTGCTTCAGTACAGTGACAGGAACATCTGAAAATAGAGGCAGGCACTTGCAGTTATGCAGGCTGGTCACACAGTTCCATAACAGTTCCTCCAAACAAAATTTCAAAGGGTTGACATCAGTTTTTCAGCAAGCACATTTTCCAGGCTACCTCTTAGAGCTCTAGGTTCCTATATCTATAGTTTTATTGTACTTTCATTCACTTATGCCTCAATAAGGGAAGACCGTTTGGGGGTTTTCAGTTGGCGACAAGTTGCAGTCACAGTTTTAAACGATTCTTTTTTCAGTTGAATTCAAGATATTGCAGTGTTTTAATAAATATTCTGTTGCAGATGTTCCAAACAGAGTCCAGGAGAAATTAATGATTAGAAGACAATAGCTGGAGAACTGTTACTTAGCTAAATTGATTTTCTTAGAATAGTTAATTTAAAAAAATAAAGCTACATATTGATTTGTGAAATTTCATTGGTAAGCATACTACACACTGCTAACTCAAGGAAAATTATTTTTTTCCTTAATTTTTCAGAATTCACAACAATTTTATTTATTTATTAAATTTATCTATGAGAAATGGCTCACTTGTTACAGTAAGCTGTATTTTTTTCTAATTGAAATTCTTTTAAGAAAGAAAATTTTAACTCTCTCTGATGTAATTTACACTAAAATGAATATTTACTAGTGTAGAACATCCACATTCTATGCACTGTGGAGATGAAATGCAGACCACCTAGTCTTCTAAAGACCTCCTAAATATCTTTCCTTCCCCATTATGCATCACCTTCCAGAATATCCTTCATAAGTTTCCCCCCCTGTGAAGACAGGATACACTGGGACCTTAACACTCTCCATGCAGGTGTGCTATAAACTTACTAGGGACTGCCAAGGGCAACTAAACATAAGCAGTAGTAAAGACTGGTATTGACACACCTGTAGTGAAACCAGCTGAGCAAGCTGATAGTACCTCCAACTGCTCAGCCCATGGTTGTCTGAAAAGCTGCTCTCCCAACATCTCAAGCAGAGGAGCAGCATCTCCACTGCCAGCCCTGACTGCAACTTGGGCTTTCAGGCTACCTCACTGCACCTTAAGCAGCCACTAATACCTTACACTAGTTAAAATGACCAGGGAAATTATTTCTTCCCTCAGCTAGGAGGATTGGAACTAGATATCTTAAAGATCTCTTCCAATCCAAACAATTCTGTGATTCTATATTCAAAACTCCATATTCAAATTCCATCTACATCAAAGAAGCAGACAAGTAATTTGCTAGAACTTCACAAAACTCTTGCATATCAGCACAGTTAGTGCCATTCAAAAATTCAGGCACATTTCCAAGGCACTGTATGTGTCCATCCAGGCTTGATATATGATAAACAGAAGCTAGCCCAATGCCATAAAGCACTTGAAATATCTCTGAAAGTCAAGTGATAAATCATGATAAGAAAACGATTCTCAGTATGACTGTGTCCAAATGCAATCAGTGCACACTAGAAATGCTAAGCACAAGAGTGTGTTAGATTTTAACTTCTAGCGTAGCCTGATCAAATGTGCCACAGGCTGCACACTTTGGACCTGCACCCATGGAATATCTGTTGTATCTAGAGACTCTGTTCTGGATGGCTGCAAGGACAAACATCATCAAACCAAAAAATGTGGCCATGCCTTATTTGGAAGTCAGCTCTTTGCTGTAATTGGTAAGGTAATAAACACAAATAGTGAAGTCAGCGGGAGATGAAAGCCACTCCACCAAGGCAGACAATACCATGGATTCTCAGGACTTTTATTTTTAATTTTTAAATATTATTTCATATACCTTTAAACACCACTGAATTTTCTTTGTCCTACACACCAAAGCTTTAGCATGTCCAGCATATTACCAATTTTTGCATTATTTTTCTCAGGGCCATTTAAAGTCAATGAAATTTTGTTGTAAGATTATCACAGAATTGTAGGGACTGGAAGGGGCCTCTAGAGATCATCAAGTCCAACTCCCCTGCCAAGGAAGGCTCCCATCCCAGGTTGCACAGATAGGCATCCAGGGTCTTGAATGTCTCCAGAGGAGACTCCACCACCTCTCTGTGCAGCCTGTGCCAGTGCTTTGTCACATTCACTGTGAAGAAGTTCCCACGCACATTTGTGCAGAACTTTCTATGCTTCAGTTTGTGACCATTTCCCCTCATCCTAACACCACACGCTGCAGAGAAGAGTCCAGCCTCAACCCTTTGCCTCCCGCTTTTTAGATATTTATAGATGTGGATCAGATCCCTCTGAGTCTTCTTTTTTCAAGGCTGAATAGCCCCAGGTCTCTCAGCCTTTCCTCATAAGGGAGGTGTTCCACGCCCTTTATCATCTTTGTAGCCCTCCACTGTACTTTTTCGGTCTTTTTGGTACCAGGGTACCCAGAACTGGACACAATACTCTAGGTGAGGCGTAACCAGGGCAGAGTAGAGGGGGAGAATTACCTCCCTCAACCTGCTGACCACGCTCTTTTTAATGCACCGCAGGATCCCATTGGCCTTCTTGGTCACCAGGGCACCCTGCTGGCTCACAGCCAGCCTGTCATCCACCAAGATACCCAGGTCCCTCCCCTCAGAACTCCTCTCCAGCAGATAATCCTCCAACCTGTACCAGTTCATGCAGTTATTCCTCCCTAGGTGCAAGACTCTGCACTTGCTCGTGTCACCTCACCTGGTTCCTCTCTGCCCAACTCTTCAGCCTGTCCAGGTGTTGCTGAATGGCAGCACAGCCTTCCAGTATGTCAGCCATTCCTCCCAGTTTTATGATGCAGAAAGTAGCAGGAAAAAAATAATAATAATGAAGTCTACATCAAGTACTCCTATTCTGAAAATTGGACCTTCTCAAATTTAATACAATCTGCTCTCATAAGTGGCTGGTTTAATGTATTCTGTAGCAATGAGTTTAGAAGGTGAAAAATCAATTTATAGTCAGCTGGTGGTCTGGAGGGGAGTGGGGAATGAAGCCATACTCTGCTGGGTGGCATAAAATTTAGGACAGAGGCAAATATTTTGTACCCCTCCTCCACACTTCATATCAAGACAGACCAGACTCCTCCTTGGAACAGAAACACACCAGCAGCTGTAAATGATCCTCACCCTCCCTGATTACTTTAAGATATTCATTACAGATGTCAATGAGCAGTATCATACTATAGATAACAACTTCTACCTAGAGAAAGTATGTCACATCTACAAACCTCTGGGTATTCAGTAACATCAGACCATTATCAAGGTTAAACAATGTTATACATATTCCGAATCCCTCCATAAACACATTCAAACAGGGACATCTACATTGTGGCAATGGTGCTAGCTTTGGTTACAGCAGATTTAGAAATCTTTCCAGCATTCCTTGGAGAGCTGGACAAGGACATTGTTACAGTGTAATAGTTCTCTGGCAAAGAATTATTAGAACTGTGCTCCTTCCCTTTTCTCCCTCTCAGCTCCTTTTCCTTCAGTTAATAGTAAAGATAAACAGATGAATAATCTAACATCATTCCTATCTGTGTAATGTTTACCCATCTAGGCTGTATTTGCTTGCTTAGAACAAGATCAAAATCCTGGGGAAAAAAAAAATTTAAACAAACAAACCAGTAATTGCACCGTAAGAAAGTCGCACTGCAATGCTGTTGACTGCTGCTGTGAATTAGATTATTACAGATGTATGTATAATTAATTTTTCTCACTTTGCAAGAGTTTTGGGGAGTTCAGATTTGGAAATTATGTAAAGTTTTGAGAAAATTAAGTGGCTATCATTCATGTACATGGTCTGATAGTGTTAGTAAAAGAGGGAGAAGCTAAACTAAAGGGAGATTTAAATTAGACATCAGGAGGAAATTCTTTACTCAGAGGGTGGTGAGGCCCTGGAACTGCTGCCCAAAAAGTTGTGGATACCCCATCCCTGGAGGTGATCAAGGCCAAGTTGAATGGGGGCCCAGGCAGCCTGACCCAGTGGGGGGGGGGGCAGCCAGCCCACAGAAGGAGGTTGGAACCCAATGATCTTTAACATCCCTTCCAACCCAAGCCATTCCATGATTCAAATTGTAGAAAAAAAATTAAACCAAAGTATAAGCAATAAAAAGTTCATCTAAGTAAAAGCTAATAAAATACTATGATCAAAAACTATTCCCATAGCTTCCCATCAAAGGAACATCACACCACAGCAACATTCAAATTAACCAATTTATCCCCTATAAAACATTTAAGGAGCTACTCTCTCATAAACCTCACTATAAGATCCTTAAAAGTAATTTTATGACCATATAACTTAGAGAACATTTTTTTCTTTAGCCGGCATGTATATAGATGAAGTTTCAATTCTCATCATTTATTTGTAAAAAATAAAAATTAAACAATTGTTTTGTTGTATGAAGGCAAGCACCAGGCTGTCACTTTTTGACAACCTTGTAACTTAAGCCACTCTGACATCTGTTCCCCTCTGAGTATAGTTGAAAAACTTCATCTTGGTACAAATCTTAAGCTAAGGTATCAAATCCTGACACATTCCTATCCCAGTGAGATACATGTGCAATTCACCTACCAATTTCACCATTTGCAGATAGGACCACTAAAGGATTAGCTGAGGGACAGAGTAGGGGAAGAGAACAGATGAAAGGACACATTCCATTCTATGAGCATGACCTCCAGGGCAAGCTCACTATCATCCTCTTTCAAATCACAAGAATTCACTCAATGGATAGCATCAAATCTCAGGTAGAATCTCAAGCCTACCTACAAAATTAAAGCAGTAACAACTTTCCAGAAAAGTGGTAGTATGGAAGGAGGATGTAATAAAAAGCATTGGACCTGAGGATTTTATTAACTCAAAACTATACATACACTCTGTTTTTGAACAGTGCTGTACGTTATCTTTAAGTGCTCCAGCCTGTACCATGTCCTGATATTCTTGTCTGCACTTAAACATGCGGCACTTCACAACAGCCACTTGAATGGGGATCTAATGTGTACCATTAATTCTTCATAGTTCCATTTGCACTTTACTTGCATTATCACCTGGACCAAAAACCTACAGACTGAACAGTAAGACTGAAGCCCTTTGGAAAGGAAAAATACACTTCTAGCACAGTAATGCTTCCAATATTTATTCAGAACAATGGGAAACTACTGGCAAAATCTCAAATGCAGGCAGTATGTTTGTGCCAGCACCAACTGACTGGTTTAGAAGATTTTTGATGAGTTAGAAAACTAGTAATTATCACCTCACAAACTTGCATGGACCCAATTCATGAAGTGTCAACCCTGGCACAGTTTACTCCTCCTTTGGACTGACTAAACTTTAAATTATTTCTTGCTTTTGGCCTACTTGTCTCCCCTAATTATGCTTAGTAATTGACAGAATTTGTGTAATTAATAGTTCACTTTTCAGCTCTAGATACTGGCAAACTCCAGCACCAAAAATATAGCAGCTTCACATGGTGAAAATTTTGCAACTGAAAGAAAATTGGACACATCCATAACATCAGCTTTTGCCTTAATTGCTAAACATACATTTTTGTCCATAGCAGGAAGGTTTATCTAGATGCAAATATTGCTCTAGAGCACCAGAATGATTACTTTTATTACCACATTTTCAATTAATGCATTACTAGTTGTGAGTTAATTTGTTTTCTCTTATTTTCTTCCCCTTAAAGTAAGAGCAAAAGCAGCTCTGCAATCATATTGCTTATGGAAGAGGAAGTACCTATATAACGGATTGCTTTTCCTTAATTTTTTTTTTTATTTTTTTTTTTTTTGTGGGGGAAAGAGAGAGGCAGGGTGATATTACTTTTTTATTATTATTATTTTTAAACATGCACTGCTGTCTGACAAAAATATCTGCACCTCAGTTCACACTGCTATTTGTGACTGGTGTATGAAGTGATTCATTCTCCTCAGCCAATCCTCTTTTCTCCTGAGGTATTACAGTTAAAATATGTCAGATTTTGTGAAAATCTTGAATATCAGTTTTGATATAAGGAGCAAGGGTTGAGCTACACAGCTTGAAAATACGTTGACTGTGTAGTTTCTATATTAGCTAGGTACAAACATGCTGAGTGACCTACTTTGCTTATTTAATTAGATTGTAGAATGTCTTGCATTACTGACAAGGATTTTTTCTTGCCAAAGTAGGAAAAAAAAGATAATTCAAAATGCCAAGCTTTATTTTAATTTCAGTAACACAACATTGTAAGAAAAATAGATTATTGGCATGGTTGGATGCTGTGAAGTAGACTGCAAATATGAGTCAAATAAGGCAATTAAAAATTTGGGAAGGAAGACCAGCATGAGGCTCTCTTACTTTCATGAATTTGTACTGTACCATCCATGCATATTTCATGCATTTTAATCTCAACCTGTATATAAGAAAGGCTACAAAAATAAATAATGATTCCCTTTGTTTCCTATCAGGATTTTTTGTACTTTCCAATTATATACTAGATATTCCTGGGCACTGAAGTGCAATTGAACTAACTTCACAGGATAAGGTATCTCATAACTTTTCATAAAATTATCAATTTTGATTTTTTTAAATAAATAAAACTGTTAAAATAAAAAGCAGACACTTGAATGAAGTGTCTCATATGAAGCAACAGATTGTGCTTTGCTTTCTCTCTTTCAATATTCACTTATTTTCATATGTACTCATATTTTTATATGTAGCTTTATAGCCAACATTAATCCCAATGGGACAGATCCCTGGAGTCTTTCAGGTAAATGTATTCATCTTAAATTTTGTTCACCTAAGATATTCACATTAAATTAATTGGTCTATTATGTTGCTTCACTTCTATTTATTTCGTTATTTAAAATAATTAAATTGTAGACAAGCTGATTTATATATAAAATATATGGGCATATAAATAAAATATATTAATTTTCTAATTGGTAGCATTTTTCACTAAAATTCACTACATGAAGTGGGCCAAAATGAGTCAAATACTGTGCTTTTCCAAGTTTGCTTTAACAGTAAAATACAATAAGTAAAATTCAAGAAGACTATTTCCCTTCTCTTCCAACAGGGGCTATTCATTATCCTTAGAAGGATCTCCATTACAATTTCTATTCATCATTTAAAATGCAAAAGATTAGAATTCTAGAGAAAATTATAAATAGATGTTTGGGTTTTCTTTGTATTAGAACATTATTAGTAATGAAATAAAGAGCATTTGTCACTAGTGACTTTTTGCTTGAGGTTTTGCTGTAACATGCATTGCTTTTAAAGAAAAAATACCAACTGTCTGTCAATTGTATGACAGGTCCTGTCAGCATTCTGACATTCTTTACAAATATCTCAAGAACTACAGTGAGAGCTCCACTTAGATAAGTGGTGTTACATGTAGAATAGTAATAAGCCCTTTAGTAATGTCAGTTCAAGGTATTTACGTGCAGTGTTTCAAGCTGGCACAACACCTCTACGTACCATGCCAAAACACTGAGTCGGGCAGATCTGATTCACATTCTTACCCTTTTTCACTACATTCCCCAGGGTTCCTCAATCGATGAGGCAATGGCAGAATTTCTCATCCAGTCCCCAACCCTTCTGAAATGATTTAGGGAAAGGAGGGAACAAGAAGGGTACATGCCACAATCACGATGAGGAAGTTCACATGCTCCATGACAAAGAAATCCAGATTAACTCAGAGCCAAAGGGTCACTCAGCTTCACAGGAAGCATCATGGGAATAGCTAAACTGATATGATCTAAAGGAGACTTGGACAAATCTTGTCTTCAGCAAAATAAGAAATAGGGAATATTACTTTTGATCAGCACAAAAAAAAAAAAACACAGTACTTTTTATCCATATTTTTCTGGTCTCTGGCTCAGACGATATTCCTAAATTTGTAAATTGAATCTAGAACTGTGACAATGAAGCATCACCTCTGCAATGAAACGTGTAATTAAGCTTAGTACTAAACCATGCAGAAAGGAAGAAAAGCTAATAGAGCATCTTCAATCACAACGTTGTCAGCTCTTCAACAAGTAGACATTAATTCCTTGAATATTAAACTCATTCTTTCTTCAAAAGAAATTTGCCCTTTTTAGAATAAGCTCTGCCATTTCCATTAAGCTTCATATTAAAGAGATGGAATAATGGGTCTGAATTCCAAATATTTAAGTATCTTCAAAAAGGGACAGGTGCTCAAACTGACTCAACTAGACTGGAAGTACAGCTCTATGTTTTTGTTTTTTTCTCTATTTTAATATTTTATATGATACAAAATAGTTATTAAAAAAGTTTTTCATGATGAAAACTTCATATTATAGTTATCAGACATGAGTAAGTGTACTTCACAACAAAAATAGATCATACACAAAAGGCAGAGATATGAGTGTACTTCACACAGTTACGGAAAGACAATATACCTGATTTCTTAGGAACTGAGAACAAAGTCACGGTTCAAGCATGATTTATGACAGTATTTCTCAAGGTTACTGCAACCTTCTGTAAGGCAACAGTAAATAAAAACCAAATACACTCTGCTTTGACCATAACACACCAAACAAAACACTCAAGATTAGCAAAACTCACAGCATAAGAGAGACCAACTGGTAAACAAGCTTTAACCTTTTAAGACAAACTAAAAATAATCACTGATTATGAACAGGCCTTTCGGATGCAATGCAGTGATACGCTGATGTATAACTTAGGAACTACAGGACAACATTAAAAGGACATTATTTGAGCGTGGTACCAATTGTTATTACCAGGAATTGGAGAACCTTCACTGCTATAAATAAAAATGTGCAAAATGACCAATTATACTTTGCGACAGAAGTTATACTACAGATACACAGCTAACTTCCATGCCATTCAGTTTGGGAAGATGAAGTCTAGTAAAGAGATAGTTTATCCAGTTATGTTGAGAATTTGTTGCTTTCAGATCTAGCACTGTCATGGTTTAGCCCAGCAGGCAGCTAACAGCACACAGCCATTCACTCACTCCCCTAAGTGGGAAGAGAGAGAGAATTGGAAACAGAGTAGAACTTGTAGGTTGAGATAAAAACTATTTACTAAGACAGAAGAGGAAAATGGAAACAAACATGCAATTATGGCAATATACATGTAGCTGCAATGCAATTACCACCGGCTGACAAATGCACAGCACCCATACAGACACACACCAGCAACGCAAGGCCTCAATGCCCACTGACTGACACCAGTAACCCCAGAGCAGGGGCTGCACCAGACAACTCCTTGCAGCTCACTGGTCACCTGTATGATGTCACATAACATGGGGTAACATAATTCAGGCACCTGTCCTGTCTTTGATCCCCATTGCTGAAACACAACAATAACTGCACTCCCACCACTCAGTAGCAAACAAAAAGGGTGTGCTGTTAACACTGCTTCAGCTAAAACTATAACAAGAGTAAAGAAAACAAATGACTTTTAACAGTAATGTACAACAACCACGGATCGTCCCATCAGACTTAAGTGTTTGGCTTTCTGCTTTACAGCATCACCTCGGCTTACTTTTCTGGAACAGATGGTACAAATTGGTCTATTCCTTTGAGATCCTCCCACTTGCTTATCATTTTCTGATAGCAATCATATGTAAGCATCTGAATTAAGCCATTATTGATAGAAAATTTGCTTATTAAGATTTTAGGACCGCTCATCAGACCAAACAGCAAAAAGATATTGCTTATGGTTTGACATTTTTGCATTTCTAAACAAGAAAATGACTAATTCACAGTAAGCTGTGCATCAGGTTGGGTAAAAACTGAAAATACTATCAATGAAATGCCATCTCATACAATACCATATTTTAAACTTAAATTTTCTCCACTAATAACGTGAAAACAAAATATTTCTTAAAGACATCTCAAAGTGATGGAGCTCCACTGGAAGCTGCCCAACAGGAAGGCTTCAGAATCACTGTCTGTGCTGCCAGGGTTTGACACACTGAAATTCTCTACAAAGCAGAACTAGATCTCTTCACTCATCACTTCTAGAAGAGAGCATAAGTACTTGTGTCTTTATGGAAGCAAGTACAAGCAATAAGAGACAGGATTTTTAGCTGACCTTGGTCTTTATCAAGAATTTGTACCTCCAAAGCAACAGCACCATTTGGGGGTTTTGCAAAACATGATTAATGCCAGGCACTCTCAGCAGTAGCCACAGAAATGAGACAGAAAAAGAAATAATGAAGTATTGAATTTTTTGTGGTCTAGCAAATAGTCAAAAGCTAGAGAGACCATCAGCCCAACAAAATGTTAAATTCCTTTCTCCACACCCTGTTGATCCTATTCCATTATCTGCCCCAGATCTCACAGAGAATGTCATGAAGGACAACCTCACAAGGCTGATCTAAACTTTGCCTGCATATGCTAGCAGGGTACAGATTACCCTGTGTGTGTAAAAATACATAACCACTGATAAACAGGTTCAAATGTAATTTCATTTGATTCAATAAGTGCATTTGACTCCGAGAAGAACTGGCTTTCTCATTTAAAACAAATAATATATCATAACACAAAACCACATCTTGAATTATAGGCATTAGCAGCAGTACTAATGAGTTGGAAATGAGGATTAATTGAATATAGTATTGTTCCAACCCATTTATTTAACTTAATCAAAGTATCATTAACTAATCAAGTATCAATGGGTACAGAGTTTATTAATCCACAAGGTCATAGAAAGGCCACATTATCTGTCTATTTGCAAGAGAAAACATGACTGAGGAAGGCAATCTTTAGAACAGTCAAAATAAATAAATAAATCACCGTTTGTACATTTACTGAATGCATTCAGAATTGGACAGCTAAAAAATATCAGTTCTTCAACTGACACTGCATAATAACGCTATTATATCCTTTTCTCATAAAAGTGTTCGCACCAATACAGCACCGCAGTGGTCTTGGCACCTTTACTCCTATATTTCACACCCACTTCTTGAAGAGATGGAAGGCTATAAAAACCCCTATAAGCTAAAAGCATTGAAAGACAACAGCTGGCAAAAGTTCATTCAGGATCTATTCTGAAACCTCTCAGTCAGCAGAGGTGGAAGAAGCTGGGGTATTGCCAAAATTTCAGGGTAGACTGTCATAGCCATCTTGGACTAAACCTTTATTTTGTAATTGTTGCACAAAACTGAAGTAAATCCATGCCAACCCTATTCCTAAACACTACACTAGTCTGTTTAGCAGTTTGCTTTGTAGAAGCGTGCAGTTGAACAAGCAATTCAACCTGCGCTGACCTGCAGCAAGACCTGAGACCAGAAACCTTTTTCGCAGCTTCCAGACTGTTTAGCCAAAAAAGTAGATTTCAGCTTTACACAAAGAAATTCCTTACTCCTTTCTCCCCCAGCCTACCACAGACAGCAGCTGAATTGATTCAAAAAAGATTACAAAAATGTTGTAAACTAGCATGAAATAACTAAGACACCACAATTATTTTAGACAGATATCTTAAAAGTAACTAAGATCTCTTAAGCCAGTTACACTTGAATATTACTAAGTTCCATTATCAAGGCAGTCAAAACAACAGAAAAGGAAATAGTTATTAGCTTAAAAATTAAAAAACAAAAAAACTCACTACTCCATAGGAGTTGACTGATACAGTAACCAGGCTTCTCAGCATAGATTTGGCTTCTCCTCCTACTCCTTCCCCCTCTTATTCTTTTATGTGCTATGTTGAAAAGTACAAGCTCGATAAATGACACAGTTCCAGTAAAACATACATTGTAAAAGCAATTCCAGGAAATATAAACATAAGGAATTTAAGAAGTATAGGCCTATGACAAATAAATTGTGTGAATGTATGGTATAGTTCAATTTCATGTCAAGAAAAATCCTGTAACAGAGCTGAAAAATTCATTTATTTCCCTGTAGCCTGAGAATATTCTTTTTTTCTGGTATTTTAGAGGATTGTAATTCCCAAAGTATAAAACACAAATTTTGTCATTCATTTGGTTCCATTGTGGGCAGAATATTACCACATAAAGCCCTGCTGTATCCTATATCTCCTTCTTGGGATAGCTGGAGTTTCAGTCCTCTTCTTCTTGCTGAGATGATTTCTTTACATATTTTCAGTTTAAAAAAAAAAAAAAAGAGGAGGAAGATCATTCTCTTTCTTTAAAAGATGGACAAAAAATATGTAAGGAGGCCATCGCTGATTTTAGATTGTTGATTGGGCTGAACTATGCAAGAGGATTACCACTTCCTTCTGCTTGGAGATCTACAGCAATGTTCTGAGGATCCTCTCCCTTTATCGATTCCACATGCCTAGAAGAATGCCTAATGCTCTGAACAGATAAGAGGAGGTCATTAGATAATGGGCCATCAAATCTGAACTCAATTCCATTCAAAATTGTCCTAATTTGTTTATTTCCCCAGCTCTGAAGCTAGCTAGTTCTCCGTTATAAAACATGACAGAAATAAAGAATTATGAGCTGGAGAATCAGGCCCCTGGTTTAACTGCGGGAATTTGTCAGGAGCCAGCAACTATAAGCACTGAACTGTATGTAAAGCACTATGTAAATAATATGTCAGATAAGAGACGGCAGAATGAAGATACAGCAACTGCCTCATACCAGAGAGGAAAACAGAATGAAAGCAGAAATTCTCATCTTACACATCCAAATGCCAATAAATACTGCCAGCAGGGAAACCTGGAAATAACAAATAAATGCCTTGGTACAGAAAAACACCAACTACCCAACTGGTACTTCCTTTGCTATAGGCAAGTAGTTGTAATTTAAAGGATCCTGGTTTTGTGGCTTTGTTTTTTGTTTTTTTTTATTTTTACTTTTCACTATCAATAAGCCAAAAAGTGGAGACAGCCAGGAACTGTGCACGTAGAGCCTTACTTGCCAGTGTTAGTAACTTCAGCTCTAAAGAACCACCTCTGAGATTTAGAAAACATTTAGTTGGTGTTTCTACAGTTTATATGAAATATTTGCAGCCCAGCAGAATTAATGTTTGATACTTCTGAGTCACAGTGAGCAAGAATTAAAATATATTAAGATTTGTCTAGGAGGTCTAAAAAATATATCCTTGTACAACTTCAGTAGTTGATCTATTTTACCTGCATGAATCTACCCTTACGTCAACATCCTACCTTGAAAACAAAATAAGATTATCACTTAGACTTTAATCAGGAAATTAATTAGTAAGAAATGAGAAAGTGAATGAAAGAACGGAAAAGCTCATCATATTGTGTACTAGACTTTCTAAACCTGACAATTGCATTTTATGATTTCATTTCCACAGTAATACAAGGTATCCACTTAGCTGATTGAATCGCTTGGCAGAAACAGATCTAATTCCCTATCACAATAACTCTAGAGCACCTATGTATATGGTGTTCAACAAGGGTGCCTTTCCCTTTACGTTCAGGCAGGTTTTTTATTCCTTTGTTTTCTTGTACTTGCACTTTTTTTTTTTTAATATATATATTAATACTTGATTAGAAATGTCTTTGGAATACAAAAGCAACACTTATATTGATCAGCTTGTAAAGTATGGAGATTATATTTTCAAATGCCTTACCAAAAAAACAAGTTGGGAGTACATTTAGAATATTGCTTCAGAGTCCATATAACCCTTGTGATCTAAATGTTCATGTTCCTAGTTAAAAATAACACTTTCCCTTCACACACTCCTCCACCCTCCTTGCTCTTCTTTGGAGTAGAGCAGTTTTATTTTTTAAAATGACCAGTGGTGGAAGTTAACTACTTAGTTACAGTTTGTCTCAAGTGCACTTTCCAGTTCTGTGTCAATTCACATTAAAAATTAAAATTTATTTCTCATTATTTAGATTTTCACAAGAAAGTTCAATGGATAACAAATAACATGGAGTACATTTGCCTCTAGCCTCCACGCGCAATGGGATCCTTTCTTTCTCCGGGGCAGATAGGCAATTTGACTACTGAGTTAAATACTGGAGTATTTCAATACATGATTTTGCTCAAGGCTCACTACTTTACTGCCATACTCACAGAAAGATCATCTCTGCTGCACTTAACTACAAATAAACTGGATTGTAATACACTATAAAATAAAAAAATATATATATAACAACAAATAAAAAAGTAAAAAAAATGAAATAAATAATAATAAAAAAATAAACTGTGATGCTCCATCACAGAAAATGTTTAACAGTAGGACTGATGTCACAGAGATTATGCATTCTTCCACAGCCTTGAAAGAGGAATTAAGCTTAATACACTCTGCCATTATTTATTTAATCAATCAAGGTAAACATCAAACTGGAAATTATTAATTTTAATTGTGACCATTGTGGGTTACTTTAAATTAAGACCAAACCAGCCAAATGCTCACTGAAGAAGCTGAAATCTCTACATCATCATGGTGTTTTCGGTATGCAGTGTGCCAGTTTGCACAAAACCTTTTTTCTTTCACTACACAAACATGACAACATTGAGATTCTGACAAGGCCAAAATAGTGTAGTCCCATTGACTGGCTACACACATCAAAACACCATAACCAAAAAGCTTTTATTTTAATTAATAAAGAATCATTTAATCATAATTCTGGATAGATTGAAATATTTTTGTTTCTTCTCCCCTACCCTCCATCAAATTACTTTATATTTCTCATTCTTCAGTAATAAAGCAATAACCATCTATCACCGGTACTGAAAAATCTGTGATAGATGCGTCATTATTGACGCCAATAACTTCTATGGATACGGTTTATTGTCTGCTGGCATTTCTTGCACTACTTCACTGTCTCTATTTTCTTGAGGAAGAAAGGGATTGCTTGAACTAAAGGTATAATTTTGCTTGTTGCTCTGCTTTTGAAAACAACATTTACACAGCAATAGTAGTGTCAAATTAAAGTGTGATTATACTGTTTAAAAAAGTGGTAAGTTTTTACAAGAGTGACTGAAGTACTTGTCCTGTATTACATCTAAACATCTCAGGCAGCTCCTTAATATGAAAAGGCATAAGAATTATTTTCCTAAATATTATCCAATTTTCCATCTTCTTGCTTGGATCTTGGACTCAAAAGCTTCCACTAGTGTACACACCATTCTCGAACACAAGTATTGCTACTGCTAAATATTTCCCATTTTAGAAATCCAGGAACAGAACTCCTGTTTTCAGAGCAGTTTTCCCAGGTGATCATAAACTCTTAACCACCATGGTCCTCTTGCCTTTTCAGAACTTTATTTCCAGAGCTCAGCTCATTTCCTCAGCTTCTGCTGGAGCATGACAAGAATAAAAGTTCATTAAAAAAAAAAAAAATGTGTGGGTGGCTAAATTCACTTGCCTAAATAATGCACAACAGCTAGGACCTGCATTAGCTCTTTAGCATTCTCTCATTTTTCTAGAGAGATTAGTAATGATTAAATATTAATTTTTTATTATTGCTCCAAACCATTGAGGCCATTTTCCAGAAGCAGAGACCTCATTTAGTGATTTTCTAAATCCCTTGGATGGCAGTTATCTGCAGCTGCTAACAGGAAAAAAGCTTTACTTTAGTGGCTATAATTCAGTACCAAGAATCAGTAATTTATGTAAGTTGAGTAAACCTTGTTACTGCCACATGCTAAGAATATATCATGTGTTTCCCCCTAAAATCATCAGTCATTTCATGCATGATAGTGAAATGTAATTAGGATTACACTTCTCCTCAATGTACAACTGTATCCTGAGCTGCATCAAAAGAATGATGGGCAGCATGGAAGGTGATCCTGCTCCTCAGCTCCGTGCTGGTGAGACATCATCTGGAGTACTGCATCCAGATGTGGAATCCTCAGTGCAGGAGAGATGTGGACCTGTTAGGGTTCATCAACAGGAGGGCCTCAAAAATGACCAAAGGATGGAACACCTCCCTGCAAGGAAAGGCTGAGAGATCTGGGACTGTTCAGCCTGGAGAAGAATGCTTCAACTAACAGATGTGAATAGCTTCTAAAAGTAAGTACTATTCTCTACTGATTAACAAAGATCTTAATCTAGGTGCCACAGTTAGTTCCCATGATTTTGCCACAGATGATTCTCTTTCAGCATTGGGTAAAGACTGACAGCTCTGTCAAATTGTAAGTGATAGATCTACAGCATAGATTTCTTTGAAATGCACTATCATCCATTTCTCTCCTGAATGAAATTTCTCCTGAAATATAATTTCCAGTGTCAACATTAGAATATTGCATACAAGACCAGCTATTAAATGGAAATTCAGTCTTTAACAATATCAAAAATTAAAACCACTCTTGTGCTTTTCTGAACAGAAGAATATCACAAGCTTACTTTTTACAAGTCCTTTTCTTCCAGAGAAATAAAGAGCAGGCACTCAAAGTATCTTCATTTTCACAACGAGCAATCACATATCCATGAAGGATCTTTGGCCACAACTGTCTATATTGGATTAATTGTTCTGGGCACAGAATCCAATCACTCCAAATGCTTCATTCATGTCTACACAGTCATACATAAAACTCAGCTGAATCTATGAAAACAGAAAACATCCAGGATTGGCACCAGAAAATCCTCTCCCATAACAGCCTTCCAAGCAGGAATTGGATTTAGATGCATTTAGAGAGGAAACTGTGCTCTGAAATAATTAAACCTACCCCTTCCTCTCGCAGCAGGGGGAACACAGGGTGTGGAGATTACATAAAACTGTAACTTTTATTTCATGACATCATTTGAACAGAAGAATGAGGAATTCATTCCCAGAATTCAGATGATTAACATCAAGGTATGAAATGACACCTGCCTCCGTGAGATACTCTGCACTCAACCTGAGCTGACATGCCCCCAGTGGCATTTCTTAACTCAGCTGCAAAAGGCCAGGAGATGCCAGTTCAGGTAGGATCTTTCAATAAAGAAAATCATCTTGGTTTGAGAAAGATGAGATTTCTCAAACATCTGTCCTCTGAGGTGAGTGTATTACTGTCATGAAATAAACTGATAATATAAGAAAGTTTATTCAAGACCCATATATATAAAACAATAGAACCATAACCCCTAAATAAGTTCCTACCTTCAGGAAATTAGTAAGTTCCTCATATAAACATCAACTCTAGCTGAAAAACCTTCACAGAAGACATAATGCTTCAGTTCTCTTCATTAACATTCAGCTTTAACACCCACAGCACTACCATCTCACTGCTGAGAATGGACTTCACTGGTCCAATATCTCAGATATCCAGCAGGAAGATAGGCCCTGTCCAGACCACACTTAGTTGCTCCAAAAATGAAGGAATAAATAAATAAATAATAATAAAATAAAATAAAATATAAAAGGCACTAGTCAGGGACATTTATCTCGATTAAAAATCTTTCACTGAATAGTTTTATTACCAGATATGTTGAGAACCAGGGATGATTTCAGAGACCTATATTTGCCTAAATTGAACAAAATCCCTCATAGGATGCTCATGCACTGGGCAGGCCTGCAGCAGCAGTATGAGCCAAGGGCACAAGATAAGCCATGGCATAGGGCCAGGCAGTGCCAGCCCCTGCTGGGAGTACAGACCAAAGCTGTTCTGTGCCACATCACTGCCCTTAAGCAGGTTGGGAGCTGACAGCAAGATACATCCAGAGGAGGTCATTGCTTTGCTTATGTACTTGCCTGGAAATAATAAGCATTTATGTAATCTTCTGAACAATGTTGTGACCTCCAGTTGCTGTGTTACTGCAGGCTTATGCTTGGAGCTGCCCTCGAGTTCCCAGTGTTCTGGGCAGCAGCCCAGAGAAGGCTATAGCACATAGAAACCAGAGAAGTAACAAACAGTCCTGCTGTGATTAGAAACTGGATGTTTGAGGAATGTTCTGAATATCTATGCCTTGAAATCATGAAATGTTCGTTAAGAAAGAACAGTATTCCATTTGAAAATTGCCCTTTTTTAAGCACCTACTAGAACTCATTAGCAGCCTTTCTCTCAGTGTATGCCAGAACGTGCAGTACTGTGCAGTAACAAATTTCTCAATACCATATATACCACCAAAGTATCTAGACTACAGCTTGAAAGAGACATCATGTAGTTTCTTCTCTTCAGAGTTTAAGATACCTTCTAGCTGACTCATCTTTTTCGAGCCATAAAAATGCTGCTCCCCCTAGCTCTGAAACTGAGATCATAAAACAAAAGAGAAACGTAGAGAGAGATAGGAAAGCAAGAAATATATCTCCTCTTCTGGGCAGCATCAAGTCAAGAGTCTAACACAATAGCTCACTGGTAGTAAAGAAATGCAATAACCAGGCAGAAATTCAGGATAAGCTTTACTGTCCATAATTAAATATCACTGTAATAAAACAGGAAAAAAAAAAAAGCTTGCATTTAGTGGGAACCTACCCTGTTCCCTCATTCCTACAATGATGATAAAAAATAATTGCCTATTTGAAACAACCAGCCATCAAGTAACCAAGTTATAGTTCAGAAAGTGTTGCATCGAAGAATTACTTGCAGGCTCCAGATCAGTAAGTGCACAAGCACTGCAAAGATTGAGGGAGGTTTGGAATAGGGCTCAATTTCTGCTTTATTCATTGCGTATAAGATTACGATATCCATCGTAATGGAAGAGGCAGGTTTCTGCAAAGACTAAATAACCAGAATTCTTATTTAGACACTGAGAATACATTTTGTTTTATGTATCCAAGTCATAGCCATTTAAAATTAATTAGAAATTATTTTAGTAGACCGGTGCTGCTGTAAATTCAATGTAGGAATTTTAATTTTTCAATGAACATATATGCAACTAACAAATACAACATAGGAATGAAAGCCAACTTCTCCTAGTTAAAAAAGGAAGTATGATAGATGTAAGGGGATTAAGACAGTATTAGAAATATTTTTACCAGCAAAACAAATCTGAGTACTGGTTCTACCTCTAGATTTTTAGAAGAGGCCTTTTAGTCGCCCTGCAAGGAAGGAGCTAGTTCACTACAAGTTAGCCAGCATTAGCTAAACTCAAAAAACACTTGAGCCCTACTAATCACAAAGATACTCCATTTCCAAAACTAGATAAAAACCTTGGTCAGCCAGAGGCATCTGGGCATCCAAGCCCATAGAATTCATCCAAGTTCTGCACCATCTTGTGACCATAGTCTTGGAACCTCATAAGTATCTGATTCCGGCCTAAAATTGTGGCTGAGTCACACTCCTGCAGAAGGTGTTCTGTAACAGCAGCAGGACTGCCTGCTGAGGAAGCTAGCACATTCACAGGATCAGGGCTTACATAGGAATGGGAGAGAAGAGCACCAAAATACTTCCAATCCCCCCCAAGATTTTTGCACTCTTACTCAATACTGCAGTTCCTATTCTGAAAGCACCCTGGTGACTGAAGAGGGGAGGGGCGAAAAAAAGCAAGACCATGAGAACAGAATTAAAAAATGTAAAAATTCAGAGGAAGAAATACTACATTCAAATTTGCCTGTTTATTTTTCCTAGAACACTGAATTTGCCTTTAAAGTGTCAGATAATTTGGTAATTTTCATTCTTTGGTGTTTATTTTCTTTCTCCCCAATCAGTCTAAAAAAAGACAGTGCATTCAAAGAACACTTTAAGAACAGCCTTGAAACAGAAGATATTGCCCATTTTGTATGCCTCACTCCCATAAGGAGGAAAAAGGCATACAGAGGAAGGAAAATGACATAAGTTGCAAGACAAAAATCACCACATGAAGCGACAATTTCATTTATACAAAAACAACATTAAAAGGTTTTAATTAGCAGTAATGATTGGGATAGCCCATAGATATCCAAAATGTGGTAGAAAGTGAGCAAATAGAAGTAGATAAAGCGTAACATGCACTGCAATATATTCTTTGCTCGCTTGACAAGTATAGTTTAGGTCTGAAGAGTTTTGTAGGATTACTTTTTATATTGCTTTGTATATATATAATCAAGTTCTAGTATCATTATTACAGTAATATGAATGCTATAAAGTCTCTATTAAAATCCCACAGGCAAGCATTTAAGATAAGTACATTTGGTTTACATAGGACTAGATAACACTACTCGAGGTGAACTTGACGGATTTAAGACTCCTTTCTCTTTGCTTCACAGCAGCTCAAAGCTGATGACTCTTCAGTAGATTATTTTAAAATAATCAGTTCCAGTTGCTGAAGAAAACTCAGACTCAGCCCTGAAGAGATTGAGAACACAGCAGGATGTGACCCTATATTCTCCACAAAAGCAGTGAGAAGAAGGATGTTATTTGGCAGTTAACACCACTCGATAGCTCACTGATGTTGAAAGGATCACTCCTCTCCCTCCTGTCCAACCACACAGCACTTGTTCTAGAGCTGACCTATTTGCCAAGCCAATTTGGCTCAATGAATAGCTGAGAATCTGCTCTTTCAGTGTTATTTTGTCCTTTGTATCTGTTGTAGTTTATATTGAAATCAAAAGGAGGCATTATTTTCAGAGCAACTTGCATGGACATCGTTAAGACCTCTAAGACCATCTGGTCCAACAATCAACCCGTCTCCACCGTGCTCACTAATCCAGGTACCTCAGTACCACATGTGCACGTTTCCTGAGCACCTCTGGGAATGATGCCTCCACAACTTCCCTGGGCAGCCTGTTCCAATGCACTGCCACTCTTTCAGATGTGGACATTTTTCCTAATATCCAAACTGAACCTCCCCTGACACAAGAAGAGTCCATTACCTCTTGTGCTTATCGCTACAGTTAAGGCAGTCTGAGAAATGTATATTCCATGTCCTCCTCTCCTCAAAAACAAAAGGAGCAAATAAAACAGCCCACCTCTTCCCACATCCATCTCATCCTTGAACAAATTAAATAAATCAAGGAATGATATAAAATGGGAGATTATGTGATATATTCAGTAAAACGCAAGGGAAATGGGGTGATCATAGAGAAATAGAGCTTATGTACAGAGTTTAAAAAAAAATCAACTTTACAATCTTAGGATTAAATGGGTTCTTCTAGGTATCAGCTGCCATTTCTGATTGTGCTATTGATGCCTTCGAATTTCATTAGTAAGAGTTAGCTCTCTTTTCTTTTTTGTGTATATACTTGCTTGTCTATAACAATTTTCCTTAAAGTTATTCCCGGTTCCATCACACCCATCTATCTTTAATCCATGCTCCAATACAAATCCACAGAGCTCAAAGACTACTTAGATATTTCTTTCCCTTTTGGTTGGTGCTGAAAGGTAACTTAAATAGCTCAGCTTACCAGCACAGAAAAGAACCCTGGATCAGATATTTTCAACTTGTACTTTTAGTATAAGTTATTCAATGTAAGTACACATCATGCTAAAGACATGGAAAAAGGAAAATAAATCCCTTATGCAATTGAAAACAAAAGCAGATTTCCAAGCAAGCTGCTAGAACAGGTTTACAGAAAGAACAAAAATAACATGAATGAAAGACAACCCAGCAAACGTGCTGAAGAGATTAATTAAAATTCTTCTGCAAATACAAAAAGTAAGTTAACCTGTACAACAAGAGTACAGGAGTTTGGTTCTTAAGTAGTTCTGTTGGGTAAGAGATTTAAAAATGCCTGGGACAAAAGTAATTCAAATCCTACAATTAGTGAAATCTTTGAAATCCTGTAGCCAGGAAAAGGTAGGACAAAATTCAGCATTTGAAGAACTTTCCAGTCCTGGACATTACAAATAGTGAAGTCAGGCTACATACTGTAAGGCAGACTGACACACTGAAATATGAAGGTCTTTTTTCACCTTAACCCCTCCCTGCTGTGCCTAGTCCACCGGCCTCAGAAGACTTCACAAATTAAGGATGAAAACAGCTAGCACCACCAGGGTGGTGCAAAGCCCATGCTAACTGTTCAGCGGGATGCTGTTTTCCTTTGCAGTGCAATGATCCTCTTCTGGAAAGATGTAGGCTGTCCTAGCAAACCTAAGCCTCAAGTACTGAACTAGGCAATTAGAAAATCCAGTTCTCACATGTACTGCTGTTGAACTGGCCTTAGCACAAGAGACCAAGTATTCTATGTTCTGGTATACTAAATTTAAAAAGCAGCCAACACATTTAGAATATTGAGTTTCAAGACAGAAGCTTGTTCAGTATTGCTGGTGAAAAGATTACTCAACACATATGCCCTTAGACTGTCTATTCTTTATGCTCCAAACTAGGCAATAACAATTTGATACATACAGAGTTCTATTTTGAATTAAACACTGAAAAGTACCATTGTGATGAATCCGAGTGGTCACTGAAGTAATACGCTGGTTTGAAATTAATTCAGTAGTTCACATTCAATCCAAGTACTTCTTGAACTACTGGGGAAGAATGGAAAATCAGTTTGACATGAAAAGGAACGTATAGATGTTTTCTGACAGAATTGATTTATATAGTAGGAAGTTAGGGATAAGTGGATTACTGTGATTTTAGTGTTCAGTGTGCAATGAGAAGAAAAATATCTGCTGGTTGCAAGAAGCTCAAGGACGTGCAGTTAGCCATAGAAAACTGTGCAAAAGAGTTTTTTACTGCTGCACCTGCAGTACTGCCTCGCCAAATACGCAGACATGGCCAGCCAGCTGTCTTGCCTATTGTGCCAGTTGGGTGACCTAGTTACAGTATCAGAGATCCACTTGAAAGAAAAAGTGAACTGCTACATTTTCTGGGGAAAAGGAACTGACCTTTGTGTTTAAAATTCAAGCAAACAGTGGCAAATAACAGTACTGGCTTTTGTCTGCAACTCATCAGAAGTAAACGTAAGTGTTGACACAGCATGGTTTTCGTTTTCAGAGAGTGGAATTAAGTTTTTACTTTCAGAGCACAGAAGAAAGTTACAAAATAAGGAACTTCTGTGACATACATAAAAAGATGCTTTGGTAACATGTCAGAAGGCTGAGTTTTATTTTAGCTATCATATGTTATACACTGGAAAAAAGGCAATAACTATGTACGTAAGTCAGCATGTACCAGCCTGTCCCCATGTTCTGTTGGTGACCACAATCATGAACCACAAGTCTGGTCCACAGACTAAACTTGCCCACAGATTTCATTTATTGTTTCTCACTTGAGCCCAAATCAGCCATGATTTTGCTAGCTTAACTAGCATGGCCAACAACTGAGTAGACAATTGTATTTTAATAAGCAAATTATTTTTTATATATGTGGCTTTTCTATTAACCTATTATTTGCCCAGCAGAACCACTCATTTTAGTAGATTAAAGCTTGAAAAGAGCAGGTTTACATGTAAATGAAGTTTCCACCAAAGATAATTGCCATCAAGTGGAAGAACAGAAGACATTTATTCATCATAGAAATCCACATGCAGAGAAAGACCAAGTCCCTTGCTACAGCTCAGTGGAAACAAAAGTTGGAAAAAGAATTTAGCAGGTAGTTAGGAATTTAGTAACAGAGAGAAGGAGACTGTCACAGTGTTTAACTTGAAATTTTAACTTGAAATATCCTGTGTGAAATAACCACACACGCATTCTCTGGATTAAGGTCTCACATAACAAGAAAATTTTCTGGGTTTTCATAAAGTTTCCTTTATGAAATGTTAAGAGTTACAGAATCACCAAAGAATCATCACAGTTGGAAACGACCTCCAAGATCATCTAGTCCATCATTAATTCACCTCCAGAATAACTCTTACACAAGATACCTTTTCACTGTGCTTACAGTGCATCTTCTTGGCCAACAAGTGACAAAGAAATCCATCCATTGGTTTTCTAAGAGTGGTAGCAGTAGTAATATTAATTGCTTGGTTCAAGACAAGGTTTGACTATTACAGCTCAATAAATCATTTGTTAACAAGAAATATCCATTTCACTGACTGATGGTATAAACAGGGACAAAAGGTTCACAATTACTTTGTAATAATGTTCATAGCTCAGATAACAGCATTTCCAAGTTCACGTCAAAAGGTGTCCACAAAAGCAAGAATAAAGTTGTTTACATTGTGTGTTTGATTTGCAAACTAGAAATATGACCACTAATCTGGTCTCTCAGGTTCAGTGTGTTTAATCAATGATGCCTTTATAAGCACTCCTCCCCGTGGACCAGTTGTTTTGGAGCTGATACAGACTTTAAATAAATTACCAACATGTAAATAACTGTAGATTTTAATTGGCCAGTTAGGATTTTCTTTTCACACTTCTCAAGCAGCTCTCAATTTCTGCTGTTCTTTAGGTAAGTTCCCATTCTGAATATATTATATTTGCTCCACTGACATTAAAAAGATGAGCCTACTTTTCTGTATTCTCAGAATTTTATTCACAAACCCTTTTTATGCAGTGATTCTGCATCTGACAGCAGGCTCTGAAGCAATCATACACACTAAACAATTACAACAACTCATAAAAATAAACAGTGCATAAAATGTAACAGAAGAATATTACCTTACAAAACTTGACATCCTCAGGGGATGCATTTTATTTTTGCAAACACATAGTTCCCTTTGACATTAATTGGAACTACATGAACAAGGGGAAAAAAAAAAAAAAAAAAGCAATATATCCTTTGCCTGAAAAAGCATATTTGTGTTCAGTAAATATTGGCAACCTGCTTAGCCCACATGATTGGTTGTGAGCCTGTCTAGAGATATTTGCCTACAGGCTGCTGGTTTGTATTCCATCAAGCTGAAAGTGGCAAGTGTCATTGCCCCCTCTGAAGATAGCATGCTGATTTATTGCCTTGGTCCATTTCTCAGCATTCCCTTTTAGCAAAGAATACTATTTGGAATATCACCAGTGTAGTAAGTGGTCCTTACATACCGCTGTTATAAAATATTTGTAAATTCCAGTGCTAGGTATCATTACAAAATCTGTACACTTTTGATACAGCCCTCTTCCACTGGGGTCTATGTAGTAAAAAATAGAGATTATCATCTCAGCAGCTAGATGTGAATTCAGTTATATGTAGATAAACATAGATGCAGCTCATCTGAAAAATCAGAATTGCTTTGTATTCTCCAGATTACCTCACATCTTACAATTACACAAGAACAGAGATAAGTAAAAGTTATTTCATTGGCATAAATTGCTAAGAAAAATGCAGCAGATTTATACCTACTTTTGATCTTGGAACTATGAAGACCAGTAATCACATACGAAGCTTTAGTTGGTAAATATATTTATCAAAAATGTTTACAGTACATCTCTTAAAGCTCAGGTAGAATTTCTGATGTGAAATCAAATGGGATAAGCTTTGTGAAAGTAAGGCAGAAGAAAAAAGTAAGAAATATGTGCAGATCTAGTAAAGCCTTCCAAACTCACTAACTAAAGAAAAAAAAATTATTGCTTGTCTTACTCAGTCATCCTCAGCCCTTCTGCCAGATTTCTGTTTCCTGACTTTTCTTTTATGCTTCAATTTCAATTTCATTTATTTAGCAGTGCCCAGAAATCTACACTCACTTTCAGTCCCCTCTGTATATTCCCTGTCCTCTGCCATTAACCTTGCTAATCAGTTCAGAAATAGTTCCCTAACAATTTCCAGACCATTAACTTTCAAAATCCAATGAAATCAGCATTAGGTATGCATCCAGCTGAGATTTTCTTAAGAAATGATGCATAATCAGTAACACTAAACTCAGCCTAATACTGTAAAATATGTAGAACTAGGGCATCTAGAACTATCATCTTGATAGCAAAAACAGAATTCAATTGCCAATGTTGTCATGCTGCTTTTCTTTCCACTCTCCATATTTCAGTACAATGCTTTGAAGGTGATAGCAGATGCAAGGGAAAGGTATGTGTAACACTGAGGTTCAATTGCTTCCCCAGCAGGTGTTCAGCAGCCACCTTACAGGGGAAACTAGGAAAAAGCTGCAATCCCTTTCCTCTCTCCCTCTCTCAGAGTCTGAGATCAAACATATGACTTGCAAGAAGAAGTGAGCAGAAAATACTTTTCCCTTAGGCCATGAAGGTAAGAGAGTCCCACACATTTTCCTCACGTTCAGACAAAAGTACCTCAAATTCTGTAAAATTAGAAATTCCACAGTAACACAGCTAAAAGGCCATTTATGGGACTGGCATTCAACTGGGTATGTCTTCCTTCCAGTCCAGTCACCAGCTGTGGTGAAGAGATCTCACTTTCTTCACAAAGAATCTGCCTGCAAAGATAATTTCCTGTGTCTGCAGTAAATTTCCTCGAAGATGATTTCTTTCTGCAGAATAGTTTCATTTCAATAGATTAGAAAATTATATCCTAGAATGAAAATAATTGTCAATTGACTCTTTCATGTTTCACCCACGTAAATGCTTGTAGAAATAAATGTGCACCTTGATAAAAGTGAAAGTGATATATTATTCTAAAATGGGACATGTCCATCTGACTACCAACAAGATTTGTGCTAATGAGCTGTTGAGCCAACATCTTGAAGAATCAAGAGAGCAGGACAGAGTCCAAGAGAGCTTCCTGGGCAACACTTTTCATCTCACCACATACAACAGAACTGTTAGGGAATTAAAGTCAGTTTGGCATACTTTCAAGTTTCCTTTACATTCCTGGGTAAATACTAAAATAAATTAAAGTTTCTTAAGTGAACTTAACTATAACGAATCCTGCTTACTACAGCCACTCTGCAGGTTATGAAGGCCTTTATAGTAGAAAAGACAGAGCTTCAAGGTTCCTATTTTACTAAATTAAGTAGAACTGAACTGCTTTATGATGTCCCATATTTTGTCTTGGTTCATACAACTGCCTTCCTCTAAGTGGGATATCAGTTGTCCCTAGATGATTGGATTTATTTATTTTGCATTGCCATTAGTCTCATAAACAAGATGTTCAGATGAAGTCATTCAGCCCTGTCAGTGTATTTTTCTTTTAAAGGCAGATAAACTTTTCCACTGTCTGAGTCTCAATTTCTTAACAGAACTGAAAGCACTGCAATTTATGAAAATAGCCTGTATTCTCTGATAGAAAGAAAAAGTAATCTCTTACAGTTCAGCACCTACTCTTAGGACACAGAATTCTAAATCACAGATATTTACCAGAAGACTTCCATAGAAAATACCTACTTTAACCATCTACAGTCCAACTTACTGCATCTCAAGCACTAAAAAACACGTAGTAGCCCCCTACGTCAGAATTTCATGTCATACAGTAAAAGAACTGTGATCTCCTTTGGACAGTGACAGTTGTCTACTCCAACAGAAGTTTGGTGAGCTCCTGGAGGGACTCTTTTGGGGATTTTTTTCTTCACCCTATTAGCTCACAACAACAAATGGCAAAGCCAGAGTCTGTCACATTGAAATGAAAGAATGAAAACAGATGTATGCTTGCCATTTAAAGCAGCAGATATATTACCTTCGAAAGAGGCTCATTTTCAGACTCAACCAGTTTTACAATAGCCCTCTTTCAGAGGAGCCTTCTCCAAAGAAATCCTCCTCAACGTTCCTATTTCTTTCCAGGGTGCTTCACAGTAATATATGCCACTATCTTTCAGAGCACAGCCAGCTGTACTCTTTTGTGCTTAAGGGGTCCATATACTACTTCCATTTGTTTTGCTTTGCAGCACACTACAAGAGCCACAATTGCTGTTTCAATTGTTGATGTGATCAAGTACGTTCTGTTGTTTTATTTGATGTGATTCTATTTCCCTATTTCCTTTTTCCTAAATTAAGAGAAGCATGATAAAGTATCTGAATACTGCCTATTTTTTTTTTTAGCAATTCACATATTTTCCACAGGTACTAAGGACAGCAGATTTCAAACAAATGATATTTAAATGTTGAGGCTGTCACATTGCAAGCCTAGATACAGCCAAGAAGAAATAATACGCCACCAGAATGAGAAATAGTTGCAATCATTTCAGCGAGTACAGTCTGCATCCGCAACATTGTGTGAGAGAGAAGAAAATCAAAGCTACATTTATTGATACAGAGAACACCAGGAAACCTTGCAAGAGAGAGAAAGGGGACATGGGTGGACAACCCTGGTTTTGAAGCTACTACCTGAGTCCCCAAATAAGAGTAGAGTGGTGAGTCATAAACATCAGGCACAATTATTTTCTGATACAATGTTGGGACTGCAGCACAAGTGCAGAGCCTGCAAACATGAGGCGAGCTGACATGGCCACGCTTTTCACTCTTTCACCAGTCTACAAAATGAGAGCTAAAGTTACTGGGCTAAGAAGTAATTGTTCTTGCAGATACAGCACTCTTCTCTACTAGAGCTTTTGCTGACTGAGGTATGGCAACAATAGCAGCAAAGCTTAAAATACCGATAGTGAAGAAAAGGTTTTAAGAGAAAATGAACAGCAAATCCATCCAAAGAAATCCTTATCTACCCATAGAATCTTATCAAAGACATAGATCAAAGTAGATGAGTTAATTCATCATTAATTATCAGCCAAGTTTCTTACAACCACAGTGTAGCCATTGTCAAAAGATAGTATTACATAGCTATCTTTTTAAATTCAGAACTGGAAATAAAGCAGTTGCCTCCAAACACAGTGAGGTAACTGTCAGCCTCTTGAAAGGTAACTCTGTTTCATATATATTATACTATATTCTCCAATATTCTAATTTTTTTTTTTTGGGGGGGGGGGGGGGGAAAACACATCAGGGATGACATGTAATTCTTAGGAGGAAAAGCAATATATACAAGCTGTTGTTGAACTCCATATTTTTATATTGCCACCATGACCCACCACTGTCTATTCATCACATCACTTTTGTACAATTTCTGTTATAACCCTCCAAACATGTTGATCTAACACTAAGAATAAAAAACACCAGGAAGAAGTATTATCACCGTAGCACATCTGTATAATATGTAAGGTTGATAGGATTTTTTGACATTCAGGCCAAAACAGATTTAAAACCCAATTTCTGAAGTCCTCAAAACTAGAAGGTATATTAACATTAGCAGATGAAAACAGACATCAAATTTAGAGGGCAATCTTTAAATGAATAGATATAGACAGCTTTAAAGTGCAATGAAGTAACAGACTCACTATGTTTATCCACTCCTCCGACAAATATCAGCAGAAACATGTCAAAACACCATCATACTAAGAGTAACACAAACCATCTTGATAATTGCATTTGGCTGTGCACAAGTATTTTGCAGATCTGTAAAACATTTCTTGAAATCATATACCCTTGCCTCGAGGCTCAGTCTCTCCAAGAAGAGCTTACAATTCAGTTTTAAAAACTGAAAAGATACCTTATGCTAAGACAAGGCAGACAATGGATGTCTTGCACCTATTAGAGCTCTCTGCTGGCTGCAATTATGGACCAGAATTCCTAATGAATTCCAAGTACATCCTACTGAAATGAAGATGATACACTGATTACAGTTACTGAGAACTTTGCAATGAAGGGAATTCTCCTAGAATAAGAAAAGGAAGGGGAGAAAAATGTAGAGAATGATTCACTGGGCTAAAGAATCATTCTCAATAAAAAGATCAATTTTCTCCCTTTTATAACAAAAGCCAGTGAAAAATAAAACCATTAGTCTATATTTCAGTGTGTGTAGAATGTGCTTTTACAAAGCAATCCCTTGCATACAGAGATATTATTAGACAAGAAATACATCTAATAAGAGAGTGAAACTAAGGGGCCACAGTGGGGCAACATCTATTGGGCATTCTTTTCAGCCTGAAGATGATGGAGCTGTTAAGGATATAAGAAAGGTTTTGTAATTATTTACAAAAACTCATTCCCTTCTGTTGCAAACTCCAAAACAAGCAAATCAAGACTATGACTCTTGAGATAAGAGAATGCACATCTGATAACTACCAGATGCAGATAACCTTTGATAAATATTCAGCAAGTGTCCTTTGACTCATATGCCATGATTTTTCTGGACTACAGCAGGAGACTACGAGGAATACTTTGCTTGGAGATGAATAGATTTATTTTACTTGTAGGGAAGTGAAGATTTCATCCCTTCCTGCCTCCACTGAGGTAGTTCACAAAGAGATATTGCTACAGTTGGGAGATAAGCTTTTTCCTTAATGTAATATTCAAATCTAGCAAAACTGATCTGTACAAGTGCTCCAGATTTAATATTTTTTTCTGTCTCTAACCCACATCATCAGCTAATTTGATAAAGAAATCTTTATCACAGATTTCTTTTTTCATTAGGATTTTAGGGGAAAAAAAGGTGAAAAAAGCAAAATAACAACAAGCAAATAAAAATGTATATATGACTAAGCAATTAGAGTGGTACTAAACATTCTGCCTAAGAAGTGACAACTGACTGCTCTCAGAAGACTTGTACAACATAGATAATAAGACTGTAATAACAAGATGCTATGGCTTTGAAGCATGTACCAGAATAAATACTTTAAAAAGCACCATACAACTACTGGCACAAATAGCACTGCATTAGTTAAAAGAAAATATAAAAAGGCTGAACATTAGCAACAGCCACAGGTAGAGTGTTCTCTGTAAGATCTGACAGGTGTGCATACATGGTTCCATCTCAAGTTATAGACAAGTATTACAGTGAGCAAGGAGAAACAAAGCAATCAGCATGTTTCACAGCCTCACAAAGACATTCATTTCCCAGTGATAACACTGAAGAGCTGAAGGCTCAGTGGATTATTCTCAAGGCACCTGCCTCCTCATCCCCCATTTTCCCCAGTAACACATTGCAAATAGCCATGTCATCACACAGAGATGAAGCCCCAGTATTTGAGATCTCCGAAAGAGCAAAGCAAACTGTACCAGCAGCAGCCATCAGCTCAAAGCAACTTGTTTGAAAAAAGATGCAAAGAAACCCACATCTCAACTCTACCAGCTATCACTCTGGGACCAAGGCAGACCCCCTGCACAGGTCGGAGTTGGCTTCAACTGTGTGTTTTCAGGTCTTTCAGACAGAAGCACAAACATGGAGCTCTCTCCTGCCTTCTGAAGTTGTTTGTACAGATTATCTACCAAGACAGACATTATACATGCAGTGCAAGAGATGCTCAAGCACACCATGCAACCTGCAGACACATTGCAATTTGGGGATTAGCGCAAATCCTGCTTTACTCATTGCTCTCTCACTCTACATGAGGCTATCAGAACATTAGACACTGGCTTTCCTCTCCTGTCACTAGCAGTACTCTATTCAACCAGCTCTGCGCTACACACCAAGACACGTTACCCCAGGGGACACTCCTCACTTTTATGGATAGAAAAAAGAAAGGAAGATGACAAGGAATAACAATTGCCCATCATGACAGCCTTACAAGTGTGTAAAGTTTTCTGACAATATGATTGTCATTAATGTACTACAAATCCTAATTAAAGTGGAAATGCATGTCTTGTTTCTTCTTGCTTCCTCTAAAAGCAGTCACCAGTTTTAAGTGCTGCCAAAAGCAGCACCACTTAAAGGTCAGAAAGTTGACAAAAATGTGAGCAATCAACTGCTGTCAAGTAAAAATGATGGTTTACGGGACTGTACTGCTAGAAGCTTGCCATAATCACAGAAAAAAAGAGGCAAGATCAAATGTAGAAGCTTGAGCTTTCCTTATTCCTTTTTTTGGGAGGTGAACTAAGTCCTCCATTGTTGTACCAGCTTCAAAAATGAAATTGTTCTTTTTGTGGATGTTTACTTATTCCTCACCTTTTCTCTGAGAGGTGAGATTTGGCAGATTGTATTTTGTACAGGTATGTCTGCATACTAGGCAAAATGAGAAACAAAAATGTAAACTAAAGCAGCAAGCAGCTGGTACTTTTACCTGTCACTGCTGAACTTAGATCAAATAATACTGACAGCTGCTGCTCAGAGGGATCTTCATCCCCCATAAAGCAAGTGCAGAAGTGTAGCTACTCTATTTCTGCATAGATTTCTGTATATAGCAGTGGCCTGTAAACATGGCCATGACTTTCATAAAGCTCCCTATAATATAATACAAGCACATAATAAATGACAATTACAAAGTACTTTCAATCTTTAAATAAAAAGCTGTGCATCTGTGTTATTTTGTGTGATATATTACATTCAACCTGAACTTCAATTTTCAGTTCAAGAATTTGGTTAATAGTCTAACTGACAGTAAGACATCTACAGATGTCGCAATCACAGATACAAATATCTACATACAGAATCTAAAAAGAGAAGGAGAAAATATCCTTTCTTCTTGTTGTTACTATGAGCAGCCTAAACGAAAACTTCATGCACCCCATTCTTGAGGTACACTGAAGAGCGCAGGCAGAAGGAGATGATCTTTTCCATCAATTTTGCCTAATAAGGTCATATCTGGAGTACTGTGTCCAGCATGAGGCTTCTCAGTTCAAGACAGACAGGAAACTGCTGGAGGGAGTCCAGTGGAGGGCTACAAAGATAATTAGGGGCCTGGTGTATGTCTCATATAAGGAAAGGCTGAGACCTGACTGTTAAGCCAGGAAAAGTGTGAGAGGAGATCCTATCAATGCATACGAATAACCAAAGTGGATGAGGGCCAGGCTTTTTTTCAGAAATATCCAGCTACAGGACAAGGGGCAATGGGCACAAACTGAAACACTGGAAGTTCCACGCAAATATGAGGAAAAAATTATTTGAGAATGGCAGAGTACAGGAACAGGCTGTGTACAAAACAGAGAAATTTTGGAGTCTCCTTCTCTGGAGATATTCAAAACCCTGTAAGCGTCCAGGCACTTCTCTTCTACAACCTACTGGAGGGAACTTACTTCAGCAGGGGGTTGGATCTTCAGAAATCCTTTCCAATCCTATAATTCCGTAATTCATAAAATATACGTAGTTTGTTTAACAGTTTCTATAATAATTCAAGGGAACATAAAAGAAAGCATCTCGTTCAGATTGTCTCAAAGGTGAGATGCAAGAGGTTACACTCCCACTTTAATTGCACTTATATTCAAGCATGATTTTTCCACCCCCCCCCCCAAAAAAAAAAAAAAAAACAGCATTTTTGACTGGGTTGATGATATGCCACACTGAGCATGCTCTAGCACAGTAGAGAGAATCACCAAAAGACATAGCACTACAGATTTTCAGCACTTTAGAGCAAATTAAATATTCTGCCCTTCTCTTCACTTGGTAACATGACAAATAGGTTTTATTTGCTGTATTACAATTATTTTTATTTACCAAAACGAAGTCTCCAGATAACTGCATTGATTCTGCTACACTTGAGGCCATTTAATCTAAAGAAAACTGTTGTACAGAAAATGTTTAAAAAGCAACAAATAGCTGCAAAGGGCATCATGGGGAGCTTTAATGAGATTTTTCTGCTCAGTGCAAGTTTAGCATTCTCACAAAACAGATCAATACTACTTGTCTCTCCCATATACATTGGGGAGCATCCTGAACAGTCAACTTATCCAAGATCTCTTTTGGCCCTTCAGGTTTCTGATTGCATAGCCTTGCAATATGATGTTAGCAACCCAGCTGGCAACAGAGACTAGAAAGAGATAGAATGCTACAGATCCCTGACTCAGACAGAAAGAAATTTTTGCCAGGGAAGGAAACAGTATGCAGTTCTTCCTGGAAAGCACATTTTGTTTTACTTTCCTTACACAGATACAAATTTCTGTGAACAAATGAGAAGGTGTATTTTGGGGCTGGCAGTAGCCCATCAGAAGTGGGTTGCAGTTTTGAGAGGGATCCTTTGCAAAACTTAAAAACACAATGCAGTTCAATGCAGGGTAGAAAAATCTGGCACTGTTCAATGACAAAACTGTGCCACTGGCAATCAATCCACTTACTGTTGCCTAGATACTACTAAATTTCCTTTCATGTTTTTCAGTTTCCTAGTTTCACTTCATCCTTTAATTGATACATTGTTAGCACTAAATTTGAAAGTTGATGAGAATTTCTCTCTTTCCTTCTAGTTGTATTCATAGCCTACTTGGGTATACGACCAGGCCAGTCAAAAATACAGAATGCAATTACTCTACTTAGTGGCTCAGCTTTCTTCATAAAGAATTAGCCCTTCTCATGTTTCTGTGTTGCATAGTGATAATCCAGAGAGGCCAAGAGAACTAATGATAAAATCACTTGATAATGTACACTTTCCACTTAGAGACAGACTTCACGATTTGGCACAAACTGAAATAAAGTGTTGGTTTTTTTTTTAAGAACAAAATATTTTAAAGTATATTGGCTGTCCTCAAGCTGCCCACCCACACTTTTTTGTTCTGATTCATTTTCATGCTATATTATAACAGAGTATGTGAAACTTCTGTACTCTCATACTGCTACCCCATTTCATTAAACAATAGCAAATAGTAGCAACAACAGAAACAATACAATTGATAACTTAGGCATGAACATGAATCAGAACATTAAGCATGTAAAAAAAAAAATTCAGAACCCTCTAATGATGCTTGAGCGTTCTCCAGCTGCCAAAAAGGTCACATTTTAATAAGCACATTTCCTACCTGCTGGAAACAAAGATTCTCTCATTATGTCTCAGAATTACCAGACCACTTTTAATATTCAAAATAGATGGTCACACAAGATGTGACCACCAAGGGTGCACAAAGGTTATCATGCTGGAGGATGGAGCCTGCTGAAGAATCCATGGTAGCAGGGAATGTGATGTGGTTTCACAGTGCCACAGCCTAGAAACAATACTATGGTGCTAATCTAGTCTGCTCACTGTTTGCAAGCTCTCTATGGGCTAAGCATCACCTCCTCATCTAAAGTACACAGCAAATGCAAGGAAAAAAAAATCAAATAACTAAATAAAAAAAAATTATAAATTCAGCCAATGTTATGACAGCTTAAGCTCACTGATAGGAGGTTTTGCATTGTCAAGGAAAGAAAAACAACCATGCAACATAGATTTGATTTGGAACTAATAATCACTATCCTGACAGTGATCTTCATGCATCATTATTTTCAATTCTGTGACATTTTCAGGGACATCGAAAATGATTTAAAAGGATTTTAGATTAAAACATCATACTGCAAGTCTCCTGCTTGCACTGAAACTGCTCCCCTTGTTTCAGTTCATATGCAGCTTTAATTGCAGTTGTAATGGTAAAGGTCGATATCGATCCATTAACCCATCTACCCTGTAAGACTTCCCAAGCTTATTCTTATTCATATAGAATATTGAACAGCATGAAGAGCTATTGCTGAGCAGAAACAGGGTCAAGGACTATGCCTCTGATGCTCTCTATGATATAGTCTCATCACATGCATTTTAATAAGCTTCTGGAGTGGGCAGCAGAATGATTCCAGAAAAGATTCAGAACTGCAAAGCTTATGAAAAATAATGCTAATTAGACACTATCTGCCATGCATTTGCCATGTTTGTAAGTTCAACAAACAAGTGAGGCAGTAGTACAGAAAAAGGGTAAATGAGTTTGTTTGAATAAAAACCTTAGTAAAATCCTCTCCCAAATATAGCAACTGGGAGGGAAAAAGACAAGCACATTGTCTCAGTACAGGAACAATGATACCACGTCCAAAGTTTTACTTACTGTGAAGAAAACTAAACCAAAAGGGACAGGAAATTCTTGACATCTTAGATGAAAAAAAAGTTGTCATTGCAATACCAAAGGCTTCTATTGAGCAATAAGTCAGCTGACCCATTAGGAGAGCCAGCTTTTTCTGGACCTGGCTCCCATCAACTTCCTAAAAGAAGAATAAAACAATTGAGCCTCCACAGGATTATGGTTGCAACAGAGTGCAAATGCAGCAGCTGTAGGTACCACCTCAGATCATGTGGGTCAGAGTTCTGATCTAAACAACAAAGGCACGCTACAGCTCTTGAAATTTTCATCCGATTAACAGATATGCTGCTCGGGTTTGATTGAGAGGTTGCTCCACCAGCATCTTCACTGAATAAGGAAATACTAAGCAGAAAATTGTGTGACTGAGTTGCTTTGTTTGAATACAGGAGAAGCAAAATATCACATATATGATATCACCAAAAAACACCTCAGGCTGTCCAAACAGATGACAAAGTATGGCATGCTTTCCATGTAAAAGCAAATTGACTAAATAAATCCATATAACTAAATGTTGACTACAAAAGTACCCCCAAAAATCATAAATGTTTCAGACCAATTCAGTCCACTAACAAGCATCTTGTAGAGCTTTTACTAAATTTTAATGAAGACTCAACACGAACTCAGCATTTCTCAGACTGAAAAACATGGTTTGATGCAGATTAAAAAAAAGAGTCAAAGGAATTGGGATGAGTTGAAGGTGCCCTGCAACTTCAAGCTTGCTGCTCAGAGCTCCCACTCTGCTAATCATCTGCTTAATGACCTGCAGACAGGAGACCTTGCATCCTATTTTGTATTAAGCAGTTCCAGGAAGTCTGAGGAATACATGGCCCAAAGTTCAACTATTAGAATTCAGAATAAACACATCATGTATTGTACAAAATATGCCAGACATTATTAGGAAGATAACAATAAACACCAACAAAACTCCTATAGCTTTACTCTGTGTACTGCGATTTCAGAAACAATGAGGTGGGAGCAGGCAGTTCCCACCTCTGATTAAATTCACATCAGCAATATTCAAGTCACTGCACTAACATCATTCTATTTTCATATCCACAGTACACAACATAATACAACTTTCTAGAAATAAAAACCTCTGAGGTCAGTGAACTTGGGCTGAATCACTGACTGAAAATGTAACAGTCCTTCAGAAGTGAATAGCCAGTCATTAAATTCACTGTGCAACAAATCAGTAGTGGCTTATCTTTCAGAACAATGCCTAGAGTAGTTGCATCAACTGTACTTCCTAACTTGTGACAAAACTCCTGCAAGGAATGAAAACTTGGAAGTATTCTGTGTAGATCAATAATAATTTGCATTCTGGGAGGTATGGAAAACATTTACCATGGAATCTGACCCAATCCACTATATCTATGTATTTCTTAATCAAAACCCAGCTAAAAATAGAACTACTTTGTGTTCAGATTCCACTTTTTGAGCCTCTCACCCAATGACTTCATTGCCTCCCAGTCTCAGAAGAGCTCCAGAAAATCTAGATAACCACTGCTGTGGAAGTTGGTTATCCTCCTCTTTCAGTGTTCTGAGAAAAGACCCAAATCCCCTCACACTGCAGATATTTACTGCTACTCAAGCCTGAGGGGTACCCAAGAGAAAGGATCAGCTGATTCAACCTGATTTTCCATTTCTTCTCCCTGCTGGATTGCTGTTTGCCACCATTACCTAGAGCCCTGGTGCACATGGCAGTGCCACCTGCATCATTACACAGAGCTCTTGTGTTGGCAGCAGCAGCAATGAGGAAGAGGCTGTGGTTGCTGGGAGAACTTCCATGTCCAAAAACATGACAGAGCTTGATCATCATGACAAACCACTGAGCAGCAAGCACCAGGAGAGGCTGTGCTGCTGTGCTGGTGGGGCCTCAGAGAGTTCTGTGAGGAGAGGCAGCAGCTGTGCCATGCTGGGCACTGCCAGTTCCAGCAGCCCCAGTGTCACATAGCTGGGCTCAGCAGTATGCTGGCAGCTCCTCAGGGAAAATACCATGAAGAAAGGGCAGAAATACCAGAGTAACAGTCAAGTCAGAGGGGAGAGGGGGGACAGTGGTCTGAGAAATCTCTAGATGGGGATCTGCCTGTAGACTAAGGTCAAGTCACTTCATGGCTCTGAGTACATTCACGTGGCTAGATGTTGTTTGTCACACGCAAAAAAAGTTAAATTTGGCTCTTGTGCAAATTACTTGCAGATAAACAAGTCTGTATCAGCTAAACATATCACCAGTTCCCGTTTTTTTATAAGAAATAATTTGCAAGATTTATATAAAAGAAATGCACTTAGTTCAAATAGATTTAGTCATTATTAAACATTTTCTTATTTAGAAACAAAACCAAAAAAAAAGAATTACTCATTAACAACTAAGTTGGGAACAAAGGAGTAACTGCTGCAACTGAAAGCAAGACAAAACTCTTGATTTATCACCTTCCACAGTAGTGGTAGCAATGAAAGAATAGGCAAGTAGTTCTCTAACCTCTCTTACTTAAGCCAAGATATTAATAAAATGTGACTGTAATGTAAGAATGAGGAAAAAGTTGTTTATGTCTAGAGAACTGCCTAACCCAATAAAAGAAACCAAACCAAAAAAAAGAAAAAGAAAAAAGAAAAACACCACCACAACAAATAACCACTGTAGTCAGCAGTTAAGCACGTGCTCCTGCTCTCAGTAGCATGCCAAATATACTTATAGTGATCATAAGAGGAAAAATAAAGTTTTGGATTGGATTCAAAGTATTGAGCAAGTCCTCCAGAATTTCTAATTTCTCCTGATTTCTTTTGCCTGCAGGTACTACTCAGAATTTTACGAAATTAAGCTACATTAAAGTGATTCCATTTCTATGAAATAGGAATCTCATTTCATAGAATTCTGGTACCCTAAATTACTGTACCGATTACAGTACTCCATGCTGCATAGGAAAACACAAACTCTTCACTAAAAGAAGAATGTGGATTTCAGTATATTTACATGTTATCTGCTAATGTAGCAAAGTGGAGCATCACTCTAGAAGCAAAATTTAGATGAAATACCTTGCTATAAAATGAGTATCATATCCTATTACAGCAGGAAAACCTTAAGTCCAGCACTGAAAAAAAAACATGATTCACTGAAAAGACGGCACACAATCAGGTGTGTAAGGATAATCTCAACGTGAATGCGTAATATTCTATGAGATAATTTAAATTGATTTCCTTTCACAGAAGGCTCATTAACTAGCTATAACAAAACCCATAATTAATCTAAAAACAAGAATGCAACATTATGTTTCCCAGCACCTCAAGTCTTCTAATGAAAGAAACATTTCCTGCTGTCTTTCATCAGAAGAGAAATCTAATAAAGTTTTATTAAAATGTACAGTAACAGAACAGATAGGTTTAAAGTACAGCCTCTGTAGAGCATAATGAGGTTCTGGCTTATAAATATGCTTAGACTTTCATTAAAGAGATCAATGAAGCAAAAAGAAAATTAGTTTAGCAAAAATATACATGCAGGTCTTGCAGAATACCATTTAACTGAAAATGCAGTTTGTAAGATTCAGTATGAATGAGAGCATCTTTCACAATGGAATATAAATGAAGAAAATACCATGGTAACAGACTAACAGGGCTAACAAACCTGAGGTCTTTGTGAAAGGACAAAAAGGCAGCACTGAATTTAGCAATAAATTCAAAGAGAAACATTTGAGCAAGCACAGGAAACGGAGAAATATTCAGCTTCTGGAAACACAGAACATTGCCCAGACACAGCAGTATCAAAGGGTATTGGGTGCAATCAAGAGAGAGAACCTCTTCCATTTGGCATGTCCAGCACCGAGCCAACTATTCTTCAACACACACAAGTATCTGATCTAAACTAGCTGTAACCCACTATATTGCTCCATACAAAAGTATGTATTCCACATCATAACAAGAAACATTAAATATGAATCCAGTTTAAGACTCAAATGTTTGTATTTTGCTTCTAGTTGCAGTGTCACATTAAACAGCCTTTAAAGTTTCCTAGGCAATAAACCTAAATGTTCAGTAATAAATATTACTAAGCAAGTAATGACAGTTGTGTTCCAACAGGTAGGAATTCCTCTTAAATCTGAAAGGTGCTTTCATCTTGATACTCTGCAGATTTCTGAGGTCACTAAGCACCTCTTACTCATCCCACTAAAGGAACCTTAGCTGTTCTCCGGCTGTTTTCTCAACTCCAGAAGTACTGAGCAATAACTGAGTGAGGATCTCCGTAAATTTAGCTTCTATTGCACTATTTGGAAATAAGCAACAATATACCCACACACATTATAATTGAGCTGAATTTATCTATTCATTTGATTTTCATTTAATTGTCCAACTAATATCAATACAAATATCTTGCTGGTATGCCTGGTACCCTCTATGCCCAAATCTCAAATGCAAAAATACAACTCCTTGGAATGGTCACGTCACAGAAAGAAATGGTCTGTAGAGCAAATGCAAAACCAAAAACTGCTGAGGAAACTAGCTAAATCTAATCTAATCAAAGTCAGAGAAGTCTAGGATATTACTAAGCAGCAGCAAGTAAACACTGACCTTTCAGCTGGATCCCACTTCTAATTTAGCCATGCAGCCCCTCCTTCAAAACTCTGGGTAACATTTTCAGAAGTTGCATCAGTAAGACAGAAGTTTTCAGTAGGTAACTCACGTGCTGTGGTGTAACCTGCAACCAAGCACGTGTTGATTGTCCTAGGCTTTGTACAGCTCAGTGGTGCACACTTCTGGCTGACATTAAGCAGGTCAATCTGAGCACAGAGGAATTCACGATCGCTGAGGATGAACCACTCTCAAAGGACTGTGGCAGACATGCATGAAGGTGTGGTGAAGGCCCTGGGGGGACTGCCTGGAAAAGAAGACGAGTGTGGGGAGGATGAGGGGAAAAGAAATCTAGAGACACTACAGAGTGGAGAGACTGGAAAAGTACAAAAAAGATGCAAAGGAAGGAGCCTTATCCTAGGATCATATATAGACAGCAGCACACTCTCTGCCCGCGCATCCTGGATTCACGGCTAGATGAACTGCCAGTCAGTCATCCACTGCCTGGGAATGGGAGTTTATAGCAGCTCATTAGGAGTGATTACTCAGCAGTACTAACTACCCATTCCAAAACAGTTTTACCCAGAAAAACAGAACTGACAGGTGATTGTTGCCAACTTAAAAATAAATAAATAAATAAATAAAAGCAGAAAAGGAAGCATTGGAGATCAGCTCAAAATAGATTTGAGACTGGCAAGTTTCATTTAGGAGTAAAGAAAGAGAGTAAAATAAAGCCAAACAAGCAAAAGAGGATTTAAACCATCAGAATAGCAGACCCATAGGAAAATGTGTATGACAGCAATTAGCATGAACCTCTGAATAATACCAGATATCACTATCACTTATGATGGCAGGTGAGAATGGCAGGTGAGTGGAGTGCAGAGCATGGCAGAGCCCCACCAGACATTCCTTTCTGTGAGAGAAAGGATCAGGGGAAAGCCTGCCTTCCCTAGAATCAGCATGACTCTCACTGTCTGCAAGGAAGTTAGATTTCTCCAGGGATTTGTGCAACAGATGCTCCAAATGTTTTTGTTTTTTTTTTCTTTTTACCTGCTTGTACAGTCATTAATCAGCCATAAATTGGTGCTACTTTACAGTTGTCTTCTTTCTGTTTGTTTCCCACCTGCACTAAAGATAATCTGACTACCATAATATGCACCCTGGGAAACCTCAAAGAGGACAATATCTCCATATTAAAGAGCATAATTTGCTTTAAAATATGTCAATTGCTTTGTTTAAAGACTTGATTTTTCCTAGGATTTTCAAGTCTGATTTTACCCTTAATTCATAGAAAGAAAATGTAATCTTATTTAGCTTTGTAAGCATGTACCTCTACAGTGATATTTATGCTATGATGAACGTAAGAACATTTCTATAGATTACAGTGACTTTTCTATAGATGAATATGTCCAATTTAAAACATCATTGAATGTAACACTCAAAATAAAGCAATAAAATGCTTAAATACAGATGAATGTATTTATAACCCTGGAACAATATGCTATAAGATCAATAATATAACAGATATTCTTCTAATTTTACTGATTAAGTGCACAGGCAGCTTTCAATACAAGTTTAGAGCTAAAATCTATTATGTTTTAAACCAGAAGAGGACTGAAGAAAAATGGAAGTGAGATGAAGAATTATGTGAGGACTGCTCCAAAGGTAACGCCTCTTATTTTATTATGTTGGCCCACAGTGTCAGGGGTGAATGCTGATGGTATAGCAATAGAGGATTTATTTCCATGGAAATAAATAGGAGGCATCACTTTCGGAGCAAAGCACATACATTTCACACTTTGTGGAAAAGTTGGGCTTAAGGGGCTGAGTTACACAGATTTTCTACTGTGAATACAGAGACTCTATTTCAGTCTTTGCACACAGAGTAGAAGGATACAGTAATCAGGGGAATGCTATAATTTGAGATATACTCCAAAAAGAACAGTAAGCACTTCATCATATTTTAACAATGAACAAAACTGTATACAAGATTATAGCCATCTACCCACGAAGATTTAGACTTTTAGAAACTGCAAGTACATTCTATTTTGGATTCAGGGTTACTCAAATCTAAGACTAAGCACAAAGTAATACAAAAAATAAATCAGGGAGGAAAGACGTTATTTTTCCTCACAAGCCTCTTCCTCTCACAAAGTATTTCCCCATCACACAACACAGATCCTCCCACTACAATCATTAAAGACTACCCAGAAACATGCATTTTACATTTGTTTTCTTCAGACTACCAGAACAATCTTTCACTGTGCCAGCAAATACACTTTTACCCTCTCCTAAAAAGCATAGAAAAAAAGTCAAGTCTTTTATTTGGCCTAAACAGCACAGAACACCAACAAGCTGCCAGAACTGGTTCTATAGACACACAATGCCAAGAGCCAAGAAGGGCAAAGGCTACTGTGGTTTAACTCAGCAAGTGGCTGAGCACCACATGGTTCTGTGGGATGGAGGAGTGAATTAAAGAAAAAAAAAAAAAAAAAGAATTCATGAGTTGAGACAAAACCATTTACAAAATTCTCATCCTTTTCCTTTTCTCTGTTTATGGCATATTTATGTGTGTGTGTGTATATAACAAGTGATGAATAACTAATTGCTTACCACTCCCCAACAGGTGCCCAGCTAGCCCCCCCAAGCAGTGGAAAAGAATGGGAAAGATGAACTCCCACCTCCTTCAAAATTCCTTTCATTTTATGTCATATGGTGCGGAATACGCCTTTGGCCACTTAAGGTAAACTGCATTAACTCTATTCCTTCCCAGCTCCTTGAGCTCTTCTCTGTGAATGGTGCTGGCTCTGTATAACACTGCTTAGCAGCAACTATAAGCATCAATGTTACATCAGTGATGTTTTTCTCCTAGAATCAAAACACAGCATCATACCAGACAATGAAGAAAATCTCAACCCAGCTGAAACTAAGACACCAGCTACACATCTGGAACAAGCCACCCCCTGGGGATTTGCCTCTGGTAAAGGCACAGCACTTCATTCGCAGTGCACAGGCAAGTGGAGGCTCCGGCTCAGCTCTCTGCTAGCCCATAGCATCACTCCAGGGAGAAGCCAGTGCTCTCTCTCCTGCTGTTTCACAGCCATTTCTCCACCTGCAGCTCTACCCTCTCTGCAGCTGCTTATATCCCTGCCCAGCTTCAAGATGGTGCAGAACTTCTCACCTCCTCAGCAGAACAGCTGAAATTCACAAGGGTCAAAAAAACTTCATATGAAAAGTTAACCATCTCCATTTGAAGGGAAAGAACTTTCCTTGCATCTGAAGGCTGTCATAGCTGGTAACTACACCCTGCCTTCTGTTTTGCTCCTGCAGGCATCACCTCAAAAAGGGACAAATCCAAGTGACATCTTAAATCTGAAATAGAAAGAAGCAACCTCACATCAAAGCTTGGTTGCTCTGCAAATTGTGGCAGGCAAACATGCTTCCTATTGTACGGTTGCAGGGATAAGACCCAGAAGTGGCGTCCAGCCCATGTTCACCTGCCTCCTAATGTCCTCTGCCAGCCTCCCAAAAAACAGTATGGGTCACCAAGAGACATCCTCTAACAGCTTGAATAGGCAGAGGTTTGGAGCTCGAATGGATGAAAGGAAAGAGGAGAAAAGGCTTTTAAACATCAGTAAATTGATATATTAATATTTTACATTATATCTAGCTCTTCTGTAAATGGAAGTACCAAGGTGATAAAAAGCAAGTAAGCATCAAGAATGGTAAATCTTTCACAAAATCTGGCTAGGAAAATAACTCGCACAAGCCAAATTTAACTAATGTTAATTAAAATGAATACCTAGGAACAATGGGGAATATTTGGCATGACACAGTGCCACATCTCTAGAAAAGAAATCTGTTGGTTAGTTGGATACACACAGCATAATAATTTTATTCAAATCGATTAACTACAATCTTCCAAGTAGCTTAAGATTTTCATCTCTAACCACTTAAATCAATAGGATTTCTGACATTGATTGTAGCAACCACAGGAATTACAAAACTGTTCAGTGCACATCTATAAAACACTGTGGTTCTCAACATTCATTTACTTGACTAGATGTTCCCCATGTGACACTCAATTTTTCTCCCAGAGAAAAACGATCTAAAAATTCTCAGACAAAAACCAGAACACAGGACTTCCTAGTATATATATGTCCTTTGGGCTGAAAGTCTCCCTGTAAAATCCTAAAACAGTCAATGAAAAATGAGTAGTGAAAGGGACTTAAAGACATGACCAAATACATTCTCCTGCCCTGAGGAAGATTAGCTGTTCCTTGATATTTCCGACAAATGCTTATTTCTCTTGGTTTTTTTGAAAGTGCCAGTGACAGAAATGCCATATTTCCACATTTTAACTCTGCTGTGTTTCACTTGACCAGTAGTTATTTTTTATCCTATTTGAAATCTTCTTCATCGCCTCACTTCTGTCTCATCTCTTGGATTATTCCCTTTCTCACCACAGTGGCCTTTGTTCCTTCCTGTGCGTGAAGGAGATAAGATGGCTCTTCCAAGAATAAAGTTAACCTCCATATTCTCACACCTCGTGTCTTCAACATCATATTATTTTCCATCTACATCTATTGACTTTCCAACTGAACTTATCCATATGATCTACCTCCCTCTTGATCTGCAGTGAATGGAAAAAAGCACATAACATATGGTAGAAAAGATTTTAGAGTTTTTTTCTGTCCAAAACCAGGAGGAAAATGTAGGTATTATCTTCTATGCCTTTCACATCATGCAACCCACAAGCTTTTCTTACAACAAAATCAGAATGGGTTACCCAACCCCAACTGAGTATAGCAGAATGCTTTTCAGGGTGGAGAGTATAGATTCCTGATAACTAAAACTTCACAGCTTCTGATTACAAAACTATGAATCCGTCTAGACAAAAAGAAAAAAGAAAAAAATTCCTATAGAAGAAGGATTAAATTTTTTGTTACCTATTTGCTGGTGTCATTTATATTTTCCAGTTTTCCTTCAGAGGTTTTGATAAATGATAATTCACCAAGTAGATTTCCCTGATTCAGGCAGAATGCTCACAGCAATCTACACCTACCCTCAGGACTTTGTAGAGAGCAAGTGCAAAGAATGATATAGACACCTCCCAAAGCAGATACATTATAATATCAATGATAAATGAAGACTATTATTTAAAAGCCTCAACCCTTGAAATATAAATTATGGATTTGTCTATGGATCACAGTTGCAGCATGATCATTTGTCACTTTATTCTCAAATGCAGTCCTTGTCTGTAAACATTTTTGCAGATTATATCTTTCGTACCTTGTATTTCTGATGTAGTTCACACTGAAGATGGGGGTAGCCAGCTTCAGAGGGAGAATGCCACCACTACCATCAGTTCTACAATATTTATCTTCCACATCAGTTCTCTCCACTCTCTTAAACTCTAAAAGTATAAAATCTCAGAATGAAGACATGTCAGTGCCTTATTCTTACTGTAGTTTCTGTGTTGTATGATCAGTTTTCTGTACTTATGCAAGAGGCAAGAATGAACAGAACCTGCACATTCACAGATCCAACAACACATGAAATCACTTTTTCCATTCTTGCAATGGTCTACAGTCGTTTATGATCACTGCACATCCAGTGATGGTGCAGAATGCATTAAAGTACATTTCCAGTCAAGGCTCAGTGAACAATTAAAAATCTTGCAATGATACTGTAGTTCAGTAATTCATGCCACTTCAAACAACTCAAACCATCTGTGTTCAAACTATTAATGCCCCAGTGCTAGAAGTTTTCTCATCAGCAGTTAGTTAATCCAATGATAAATCTGAGCATTGAACTTAGTTTAAAAAGCAGAGTCAAAGAAATGTAAAATTTTTATTTCAACATGCTTTTCTAATTGTTAATTGGACCTTTCTAGACCATGAAGAAGATAATTAGGTCATTTTTTCCTCCCATTTTGTGATATCTCCACTTCTGCATACACTGTGCCTGCAAGAACACTGTGTTTCAGCTGAAAGAAAAATCACTGAAGTCTGGTAATTAGAGAAAATATCAAGGCAGAATTGTGACCTGCATCACAAACATTAACACATACTCAGTGAAGAGATCCCATTAGACTCAACCAATTAATGACTTAAGTTATTCTGCTCCTTGAAAAGGTAAAAGCTACAAAGCTGGGTAAAGACCTTGATGGTAAACCGGAATGGAATTTACAGACAGCTGCCACCCAGTGTTGATACAGACAGTAAAGAGAAGTGCCCTTAAAGGAGTAAAATTTATTTTCCAAAGTCTCAAATAGCTTTAGTACTTTCAACAAATGAAAGGCACTGGAAGAGCAATATTTCATAAAACACACACACACTTATAATAGCATCTCTTATGATAAGAGCATAAACATGTGACTCCGTGATAACTGTGACACTGATACTAAGTAGGAAACAGACATGGTAACTCAATATGAAGAAATGTCTTGATAATTAGCGAACAGCATAGTTTTTAAAGTCTACCAGGAAAAGTAATGTCAAATTTATTTCATGTTTTTTATTAATTAGTAACTTCTTTTAACCTCAATTTGTCAATTTAACCTGAATTGGCCCGTATTTTTAGAGGCAAATGAGAAAAAAAAGGAATATGGAAATGCAAGGTTTAATTCAGTTTTCCCTTATGGCTCCCAAGCAGTTTCAAGTATATTTGTATCAAACTTAACACTCTAATAATCCATTATTAGACTTATTTAATATATTTATACTTCGTGAAATCCCATGTAGAAGTTAAGGATCAAAGAAAAAGCATCTAGCAAACCATGACACAGTACATCAATTACAACTGCACTACTGTAGTTAGTATTGATGCAAGATGCTACTTTGCCTAAATAAGAAACCTCTCACTGGTGCAGCATTCCATGTTGTACAGGTATTCTGAGGTCCCACCAGCTAAGAGAAAGGAAATAGACGTGGGATTTGCAGCTGTGCTTAGATAGTCCTAGTGGGAGTCTTTAATTCTACTGAATGTCTCCTTTCATTTTTATGTGCTTATATACTTTAAGAAATGCACAGAGCCCCAGCTTCATCTGAGCTTCAATCCAAGCCAAATCCATATACTTGTATCTTAGAGTGTCTGGTTTTAGCACTGCTTAACTAATAGGAAAGTATATTCAGTAGGGTTTTATACTAAGAATACAGGGAAAATCATTTCCAAAACGTATTCGAAGACAATTGGGAAACGACAAGGAGGAATTTAATTATGTAACAATAGGCCCTCCCTGTTAAAAAAAATCCATACACTGATAGAAAGAGCAAGCCTTATTAGCAGGAAGAGGTGAGAACGACAGAAAGAGCAATGTAGCTGGGAGGAATAAATGATGACACAGGTCTAGGCAGCTACTAGACTAAGTGCAAGATATATATATAGTTAACTAGTTTGTATTTACATAGTTCACACACACAGCACAGACTTGCTGTTGACTTCCTTAATGTTCGAATTAAAATTTAAAACATTTGGCTTTCACATGTCAGAGAAATAAACTGTGATGTGAAATATCTGGTGCCACCAATTTGCAGCACTTTTCAATGAGATACCTCAAAATACTGTCATTTTTTTTCTAAAACATCACAGAGAACATTTGACAATGAGATGCTGATTTTTACTAACACTATTATAATCTAGGTTCACTGTATCAAAATGGGGGAAAAGGTCTGTTTTCATGTCTAATTCTAATTTAGTTCTTGTCAAAATATTAGCAATTATGCCAAAGAAGCATAAGAATATTTCTATTTTGTAGAACTAAAATACACTGTATTTATTAACTCAAGTGTTTTAAATTAAAATTGACAAGAAAAGCTGGATTCAAATTGTTTTCCCATCTGCCACTCAAAATGTCAAGTGTGAATAACGTCATTTTGCGATCTTTCCTGATATGTAAGTGCCATCAGATATTGTTTATTTTTGCTTTGTGTTGGCATTAAGAACAGTCAAAACCATAAAGGTCAAACTGTTCCTTTTGGTTTGTCAAACTGCTTAATCCTCTTCCAAGGGACTTGGATTTTGAGAGACATGAGGATGACAGCAGTTTTAAGAGACCTAGAAACCAACTTTCACATAGAAAAGCTTTCAAAGAAAAGAAAATTTATTAGACATAGAGCAACAAAAGAAGTCATGTTTTGTAAACCATTAAGGAATTTTATAACACTCTATTTGTTATCAGATGTTACTATGTTACAAAAGGATCAGTATGGCATAGGGAACAGTTGTGCACATTAACAAAATTACTGGATTCAATTTAAATAAAGTGCCTATAAATTTGCCTTGCTTTGAAAAATGATTCTTCTACACTTCCACCAGAACACAACTTTGCATTAGCTCAAATTATGGCTGAGAAGCTGTTGGTTGCTTCTCTTTGGAATCTAATGTATGAATGACAGCCCCGTAATGAAGTCTTTGTTATTTATCTAGTGATAATGGTGATATTAGAGCCTACGCATGTAGCAATTACATTCTGCATGTTTTATACATGTATCTTTGATATACATTAATTTATGTGTCCCACCAACATTTCTATATGAAGAAAACTTACTGAGACCATTGCAGGTATGAATTTCAAAGGAATTATTTTGCATTTACTTTCAAACCAGGTTATAAGGGAATGCATGGCTGAAAAACTGGCTGCCAATTTGATATCTGATACAAAGTCTATCAGAGGTGCTAAGCTGAACAAGAATATTCTCTTGAGGTTTGATCACTTATTTTTGAGCCAAATCTTGGCTGTCTGTAGTATATTAACTTTTTTTTTTTAATCTAAATGTTACTTATCAGAAACCACTCACAACTTAAAGCAACTAAGGTAGCCTTTCCAACTCAGTGACATCTATCTATAATCATCCCAGAAGTTCAGGATATAGCTATTGATTATGCAATTTTGAAAGTTATCCATAATATTGTTGTATTTTGGGCATAAATACACATATAAATGCAAGAAATAGCTTGTTATTCCTAGCAGCAAACGTTCATTGACAAAATAATATAACTTCTCTAGGCTTGGAATTAGATATTCATTTGCAAATGTTAATGAGGTGGAAAATTAAAAAGACAACAGCACGTGGGTCTTGCTAATTCCAATAACTATATTAACTTACTTGTCTAGATCTGAGGTTTTCTTAGACAAAGATCACTACACTTGTGAATTAAATCATAGAAAGTGTGAAGTGTAAATTATTGAATTTTGTTTTCAGTTGGGGCTGTTCAGCTCTTCTGTGAAGATGTACAATTATTTTTATTCTATTAGAACAATATAATTAATGAGTTGTAAGAAAAATGGAAAAGGTACATATAGTTGAAGCTAATGTCAGATTCACTCCTGGCAGTGCTATTTAATCCCTTCTCGAGAAGAAAACAATAAACAAATCCATATAAATAAAAGAGTCAAACTACAGTTTTCCTCAGCCTGCTTCACATAAAAAATAAGTTCACCACAAATTCCAAAACTACATATCAAAAAGAGCAACTAGGTAGGTGCAACAAAAGAAATCACATGTATGTTTGTGTCTCAGTCCTAGGATCACTTTCAAATTATTTGGAGAAAATCTTAATCCATTTATATCATATTCATATAGCCATGGAGGCTACAAACAAATGAAGAATGTTTTCAACCAGTCATATCATCTATAAATATAAGTAAAATAAAAGTCACAGCTAGAAAAAAAAAAAAAACTGATCTCAAAAGATTAATATATTTTGTACAATGTAAAAAATTCCTTTTTAGTCCTTAATCATTAAGAAGTTTGTATTTTCCAAAGATACTACAAATCTATTATTTCCTGTTCTGTCTAGGTATGGGGATGTCTGATGGCACAGATGTCTCTTGCTTGCTTTAAAGTTATTTTAGGGTTGAGATTATATCAGCGATGCCAGGAATTAGAGGCAGAGAAATGTAGAGAAATGAGACTATTCACATTATACCTTGATCACATGAGAGTCAAAAAAAAAACCAACAACTTCTTTACGAATAAGCTTGCTAATAAAGTTTTGGCATCTTAACAGTGTGCTTGACCTTACTAATATGCATTAATATGCCAAAGAAGAAATATCAACATATTTTAAAGAATTCATCAGAAATGAACGTATTCCTTTTCCTTAAGCAGTACCTTCCCTTCCTGTAAAAAGTATGAGAACTTAATGAGGAAAAAAAAACACCTTTTTTTCTTCATTGGTGACTTACACATGACAAATGTATTTTTTGTTTCTTTAATTTGCATATTTGTTAACAAATGTGTAAAAAGGTCTCCATGTTTGAACACATCTCAACAGTTGCTGTTGGTTTAGGCACTGGGTAAAAAGAAAAGTACTGAGAATCAAAATAGGATTTAAAATGTTATGTTCACCTTTTAAATTCATTATTACTCATTTCAAATTCTCTACAAGTTAAAGACAGAAGAAATGCATGTGCTGTTTTCCAGTGACACTGTAGTCTTTCCAAGTCCTACAGAAACTGTATGACTTTAATGACACAGTTACTATTTTTTGCCTTCCAAGCAATCATGATCTCAATAGAAGTGACAGTAAGAGATGCTCCCACTGAAACCATGTCTCAGGAGATAGCGTTTTAATAGAACAAATTCAATACACCTTTGACACAATGAAAACACTCTTAGCAGTAACTAAAATGCATTCATAAAAGCAATTTCTTTCCAAAAGTAAAGGCCTTGGTATTTACCAATTTAAAGAACAAAGGTATCTGTAATGTTTTACATTGACATTGTGTTCTTCTCCCTGAAGCCCTGCAGATACAAAGTGACTTTAATGGCACAGCTACTATTTTGTCTCTTCTAAGCAATCTTAGTCTGAGTGGAAATGACAGTAAGAGCTGCTCCCGCTGAAGTAGTGAAAACACCACAAAAAGTAACTCAAGCATATTCATAGCAGTGACTACTTCCCAAATGCAAAATCCCCAATATCTGAAATTTCAAAGCAAGGATGGCACACATCACAGCTAGAGGAGCCCTAACAAGATTTGAAAATTCAAGGATGAGCAAACTGGCCTGCCATGAGTAAGCTGATTTCATATTTTCAAGGGAAAGCTTGTCATTTTCAACATTCAATGCAACAGAACAAAACTATCTCCATTTCTTTTAAAACTGTTACAGGAAAAAAAATATATCTCAATAAAGGACAGTATTTCTACTGTAGCTTCAGAAAATAGAGAGGCCCAAGCTCTGCAATCTGCAGTAGATAGAAGGCACAGCCACAGAATAATAATCTATCATTGCCTGAGTCCACTACCAAGATCATAATCTGTAGCCTTAGCCTACAAGTTCAAAGATTACTTCATGCATATAGTCTTAGAGGGAATGGTGGAAGAAAGAAAAGACAGGAACTTTATTCATTCTTTTTTTGTACTGTCCACAGGATCAGTAATGGAAATTCAAACATACTTGTAAGTCCATCATAATTATAATAACCATCTTGAAGGATTCTCATGAAAATATAAAAAAAGTTTAGTCCACAACATCATCTCCCATAACAAAACTTGAATTTCTGATAAATCTCCAAACTTGTCAGTAAGTTATATTCCTGTAATTCCTGACCTGTAACTTGGACAGCCATTTTCTCCCTTACTTGATGTATACAGTATAAAAGATTTTGATGAAATTTAAATATTTTTGGACCTCTCAAGACAGGACTGTCAACAGAAATAAATTCAAACAAATGCGATCTGAAATTTTACAACTCAAAACTGTAATGGCAACTAAAAGACACACAACACTGGAACCGAGGCAAACTTGAAACTCATTTTCTATCCTCATTATAAAATATGCAGATTTACTGAAAACTTAGTGTTTCGTTATTCTTGGGGAAAAGAATATAACAAAACTTAAAAGAAACAAACATGGCCTTTGGTCAGATCTCCAAAATGGTTATAAAATTTACCCTTAGCAATTCCATGTTTTCTTCATTCGGATGTGTATTTCAAGAATAAGCAATGTAACAGAAACAATGTATGTTACACATTTTTCTTTTTCTTAAATTGTGAGCAGAACCAATCTAACTACAAAAACAATAATAAAACAACAGGTAAAAAATTGAGAACTTGTTGCAAACAGACAAATGACTTAGAAGATAAAACCTTGATCTATTCATTTAAATGGAAGCTCAACTATTGACATTTTTATACAGAGTAATAAACATGTATTTTCTTGAGTGTTTGAGGCAGACAGAAACAACAAAGATTTTCAGTGGCATCTCTTCCGGATTATTTACCACTCAGAGGGGAAAAAACAACACTAAAATACTGCAGATGTTATTACTGATCCACTGCCTCTTTTGCTAATTGTGAACAAACATATAACCACAAAGGTGCCTATCAGGAAAGCATAAAGAAATGAAATGCCTTGCCCTCAGCCCTTCCAATTGCACTCACACATGAATTTGAGAAGAACAGATGTGTTGCTACATAAGACTTATGATCCTCTTAACTCTAAGGCCAGGAAGAGATTGGGGCACTTGTGGATGATGGCATCCAATTGCTTTCCCCTCTGCGTGGTGCACACAGCCACAGCATGCTATTGTATTAGGAGGGTTGATTCAGTACAGTCACCCTTTTCCCATCACAACTCTGCCCACTTTCTCACACGCTGATTACTAAGATGTTCTTAATGTTTTTCCGTGTGTAAAATTCCTTAAGACCACATTTTCAAAGAGGCCTCAAGGCAATTGCCAATATTTCATCAGCAGAATTAATGTCTGAAACCCTGTACACACAAAATTCTTCCCAAACATCTTGCATCAATCACACAGTAAAGGTGCTCTCAACTGTGCACCACAGCAGCATCAGTTTGAAGTTCACAGAAGACCCATCTTACATGCTTTGCCACAGAGTACTGAGTGGGAATTCTAGTTTTTCATGCAAAAGATTGATAGAAAAATCTGTAAAATTAGTTAGCACACAGTTGTGGAAAGATATATTGCTGGCAGGCCTGGAACAAAGATGAGAAGGAAAGTTCATTTTACACTTACTGAAGTAAACTTTTACAGTTACATTTGACAATTGAATTTGCAAACTGTCTGATGTTTGATTTCATGAATCAAAATAAAAGCCATCCTTGAAAGAAATTTTATTTATATAGTAATATTTTTCAAAGTTTTCACTTTATGCTAAGGGATATATATGTACACAACACAAATTGATGTTTCCATACTAAAATACTTATGTATTTTGATGGAGATGAGAGATGTTTGGTGTATTACTCTAGAAAAAGCACTGATAATATGATACAACCACTGAATGGAACCTAACCTACAGATCCACCAGACACAAGTCTCAAGATGTCTCTCTGGATTTGGGGAAAAAAAAAGCACATACAAAGAAAGAGACAAAACAAATACTGATTTACACTTAAAGCAACATACGAGTTGTACTGTACAAATGCTGGACTCCTAATCATCTAGAGATGACAAAATGATACTGCAAGGATACAATTTTCTGTGGCAAGACCTCCCTTCTAGTCTGTTTTCAGACATTACCTCCTTTTTATCTACCTCAAGGATTTAAGCTATTTTATATAAGAAAAACTTTTTTGATGTTGTTTTTGTTTTACTAAATGAGTTTAATCATAGAGTATCCTAAATTACAAGTGAGACACATTATACTGCTGGTAGTTTATTGAATTTTTTTTACATTTCTTTACCCTACTGGACTGGCTGATGAATTTCCTATTGATAATATAAATGTGATAAGTTTAATCTATCATTTCCTTATCTCTGGGAGAGAACTAGTGATAGGATCTTTGGAAAAAATAAGGGTTGCGACCTGACCTAGGGCTTCAATGAAAGCTAATAATGAACTGATAATAACAGGCTTTTGCTTAGCATTATGAGAACTGTCATAACGTGGGCTAGAAAGAAAGTGCCATTAAACAGCTGGCCAATGGTAAGATATTGTCTGAGCTGATTGTTTTTCTGTCAGGAGTTATAAATCAACAGAACATGCCCAGATTAATGAAGAAATTTCAAATCTTTCTCTTTCAAGAAAGACGGTGGAAAACCTTTTTGTTATCAAGTTTTCGAGCATTATTTAACACTTGATTTGCATTAATTCTTATTATCAAGTATTGAGGAATTATGAAACCATGTCCTTTGCACTGCAACTGTACAATCATATAAAGAAAATATAAATGTAGAGGAAAAAAAAAACAAAAACAGAAGTTGTTGTTGCTATTCTCCACAGAAAATATTATCCAGATTCAAATACATGTTACTTTAGCTGGCTGCAGAAATTAGCTGTATTTAAAAAACTTCCTGTACCATATCTCTAGACGAGTTTTCAAAAGGCACATCGTGTTTCTATTTTACATAGTGTTTACCTCTTCACCAGCAATGAAAAATAACTTCAAAATAATCCAAAATTAATTGTCAGTGAAACTTTTATGAATAACATTTTACTGCATGACTATAACACTTTCTAAGATTTCAGAATCTCATTTAGAATGTAAAGACTGTCTCTACATATGAGACTTCAGAAAAAAAATCTTTGCAAGTACAGTGCCATTTCAGCGCCCTTGCTTGGTATCACTGTTCTAGCTCCCCAGGCAGACTAGTTCCTTGCTCTGAGACAGCTGAAGACCTCTCTTATTTCCCACACAGCTCCCACCACCCTGTAAATGTTCCCAATGGAAAATGCCATGCAAGAACATGCTTCCAAATCTGCCCTACCTAAGATTGAATAACCATGTGCAACACAGAGAGTTAGGGGACACAGAAGATTGCATGGAATGCGTTTAGGGATAATTACAGTCTGACTAAGAGAAACATCTCAGACAGTTGGAGGACAGATAACAGCCACAAGAGTGTACAGCTGCCCTGTCTTCAAAACCTAAATTGAAAAAGTAATATTTTCAGAAAAAAAAGTAAAAAGTCCTTCTCCTACCCTGCTTGCAAAGCCACAGTAGCAAGATATATCAGTGCATCATATCCCACAGAGATCAGGACTCAGCCAGAAAGATTAAGAACAAATAACACCACAGTGATCACATATGTCTGTTACAGGATTTCCAGGTACCCACACTTTGGTACACACAGCACCTTGCCCACACTGCAATGCTCTGAAGACACACTAGTTTCGACTGCAGCAGTTCAGAGGTGTGCTGCTGGACCCACAAAAGAAGCCTGAAATATGAAAGAAGCTCGAAGAGTTCCATTTACTTCACAACAGCAATCTCCTCTCAGATCCAGCTAGGGCTTCATATTGCCTCCCCTTCAGCCCATGCTTTACCTTTTTTTTTTTTCTTTGCAGTTCTTGTACTACATGAGAGTATTTTGCCTTTATTTTTCTTCTAAGTTTATTTCAATAAACAATTTTTTTTTGCCCATGTACAGTAGATTTCTGGTACCAACTTACATGTAAGTAAAATTATTGAGACCCTTGTCTTAGAAGCCACAGATAACAGGGAGGAAAAACAAACAAACAAAACAAGCACTTGGCAGGCATTTTATCTTGAATACATATTATTTCAAACATGGAAGAAGGAAAAAGTAGAAACTGTGTATAAAGCTTTATTCTGCAAGCCATACTGCAAGATCAAGACTTTACTGGCTGCTCTTCCTGTGTACGATGTTTGGATGTCAGTACATAGCTTCTCCAGCCTTCCCCATCTGTTTAGATTACAATGTTTTTAAGGATCATTCTCACTACTTGTTTGTGCTGTGTGCAGATTGTACAGGACATCAAAGTTTTGGGAGGCTCTATGTGACAACTGAAAAATGAAAATTTTCCCAACAGCCTTCCAGCAGTCCCTGTCACCACTGCATTAATTTTCCAGTTATGAATATAGGTGATAATAGGGGAGGAAAGTACTCATTTCAAATGGCTGCATTTCCAAGAGAAACTCCCACTCAATTGATATTACTTAGAAACCAACGTACACTGAGCAGTCACAGACTCATTCAAAGATGAGGTCTGCTATGCATCTCTAAGACTGTTCACAAACAAGGACTTCTATTATTGGAATTAAATGCATCTTACTGCAGCACAGCTAATTGTTTTCATGTTTACCATAGTTTTACATTTCATATCCTGCCTTGTAATTAAATATGAACAAATGTGCAGAACAGCACATGTGATTTAGGAGATGAAAACCAATAATACACAAGTACATGACTGGACAGACATTCCCTGGTACCCTCACACAGAACTTGCACTGCCAGAGGTGAGCACAAGCTTCCAATGAAGAACACCTAACAGACACTAGGTTGAAGGAAAAGTCTTTTGTTTCTTAAGTAACTTAGGTGCTTATTGCAAAAGTATTTTGAGAATTTCCTGCATTACAGTACATTTCATTTCAAGAAAACACTGGCAGTATCTATCTAAAACAGTAAGTCAAAAAGCAAAAGGATCAACACAAAGAGAAGATGAAGGGAAAAAGAGGAATTTAGCTCACAAACTTTTTTTTTTTAAAGGAAGTCAATAGTCATACGTTTCAGAAAATGAGTTATGTGTTTTTTTTTTTTTTTTTTAGGAGAAAAAATCTATAAAGCTATATAGAATATTTTTAATTATTATGGAATACTATATCTATTCAAGATCTATTCAAGTCAAGACTTAAATCCTGGGAAGTGGGAATCTGAGTAAAAAATATGAGAAACAAAGCAAAAGCTTTCACTCAGCAGTAAGGAAAAAGTGAGTTAGAGGAAAAGTGATAAGCGGAAAAGGGAAAGCTCAAGTCCCATGCAAGTCAGCTCTTCCTACAAGAATAGAAGCAACAGAAGGAACAAATTAGTAGGGTTTTAATTTTTTTTTAGATATAACACATGGTAGTTAAAAAGATGTATGATGTAATTGAGGTCGTGGAGATTTAGCTCATGCAGAAGACTGGTTAAAATTCTAAACAGGAAAATTAAGGGAGACTAAAGTTGAAAGAGAATACTGGAACAAGGAAGATTCTAAACGTAAAGAAATAAATTTTATTTTGCATACTTGAAACTAAGAACGTACATTACCACTCTTTTGTGATAAACGACCTCGGGAAATGAAAGACAGAATTAAGGTGAGTTGGGACAGCACAATAAACCTATGTAAGGCTAGAAGGCAGTTGATACAGTTGCTTTAGAACAGTTTTCAAGGCAAGAAGAAGAAAAGTATCGGTTACAGTCCAGTAACATAAAAAAAGGAATAGCTTACTGCTTTCTGATGATCAGGGCCATCCAAAACTCCCAAAAGAGAAGATCTCCACATAGAAATCCTTCCCTGTTGGATGTCAGTCCTTAAATGAGATTAGGGAGGGGTGGATTCAGGGTCCATTCCTTCCAGTGCACAGGTGAATTGCTTGCACCTGTACTCCTAAGAATGCCCACACCCTTTCACAGGTGTTCAATCACTGGTTCAGGCCATATCCTAACAGTTCCCATGCACCCTATTTCACAGAAGAAACCACAAGACAAAATACATCGTACACTCACATACACTCAACTCTAGTGGAGTTTATCTTCAAGTCCACCTGAGAATGTTAACAAAGCACATTTGGTCTACCAGGAATGGACAAGGGAACCAGAGAGAGTAGGAAGTCAGCTGAGATACTACAGCAAACACTCTTCTGTGATCTGACACTTTGGATCAAGATATAATAGTGCTTAAGCACTATTTACTAAATAAGTAAATAATCTGTTGTGTTCCCCTTGGTTCTTACAATCTGATGAGAGAACATATTTCAAGATATCAATGGACAAGATCATTAAGTGACTTCTGTAGTGACGACAAAAAGAGAGCAAGAAGATGTGTGAGGAGGTGTTGCCAATTGTCCAGCAATTCCTGAAGGAAAAATAATGAGTGGGACATCTAGTTTGTAACAGATTGTTCATTCAGCAGGCTGCTAAGACAAGCTTCTGGCAGTAATTACCAAACTGCAGAATCTGGCAACAATTTCCTGCTTGCAGTGCAAATCTGAATCCATGCCTTTAGAAAGGAATCTAATTCCTAAAGGCAGCAATTCCAGAGGTGAAAAACATATGTTATGATGGATCAAACAAAGGCAAAAATACTAGCATGAGGAGGCTGTCTTTTAGAAGGCCTCTCCAAAGCCTAGAAGTTACCCACCTGGGAAGGAAAACTGCTCTGAATCTCCAGAGTCCCTGGGAGGGATATCTGAGGGATTTCTCACAAATTCCTTCCTTGAGTGTTTGTTATTAACTAATACCAAAGATTCAGTGAAGTTATCAAACCTCAATCAGAGTCTCCTTAATCATGCACTAAATACAGTATCATATAATCAGCTACCCACAATATTTCTTTCTTGTTTCCAAGTTAAAATCTTTAGTAAGTTTTCCTAATGTTTATTGAAACTGCTCCTGCCATGAGGTCATTCCAATGAAAACACTGTCCTATAATGTGTTTTAGCACAGGTATTTACAGTGTCATCTTCTTCCTTTGTCAAGAATCTGTTGAAAAGCAGTAACTTTTGCCACATCTTTTCTTGTGCAAGCAGTGTCATTCCAGCACTGTGAGTATTCAGAACTAGCATATTGCATTATATTTGTAATATAATAATAAACGGGATAAAACTCTGCAGATAATTTTCCCCCTTCCTTCTGACTCATGACAGCTTTTACAACCCTTTCCCTGAGGGTTGTGCTCTCAGCTACTTTGTTGAACAGCTTTTAGATTCTGGCTTAATAAGGTGGTTTCATAAGAACACAGTCAAGGTTTTCCTAACTTTCTAAATTATGGTTGAAATGAACTTTTTGTTCATTTCCTCGTGAGGGTTTTTATGACAGTACATGACAATACACTTGTTAGCACACTTCTACAGATTTTCTCTAGAGAATTTTGTCCTATTCCCATCACAGTTTCAATTTTTGTATTTATATCCACATTTAATTATTATTAATATAGCAAACACCTTGAAATTCCCTGACTTCAGCAAATGTTAACCAAAGCAGTCATCGAAATATGTTACAATAGTGGCAATCATTTAGAGAACCTTAAGCATTGAAATAGTTTAAACAAATTGACAAAGCACTCAAAAACATGCCAGAATTATGACTTATTTCTAATCTATTAATATTGAAAAGTCATTTTACAGTTTCAAGGCTATTTTTTGATGGATTCAGCACTTTCACTTTAGCATTATTTATTTGAAATAAGAAATAGAGTCAAATTCTCTGCTAGTGAATTCTCTTGCTTCCCTAAGAGCTTCATTTCTATGGTATGTCTGCCTGGTTTATTTAGAGAGCAATGCTTTATTATGTAACATTTATATTTTGTCATCCATCACACACAAACCATCACGCTTCCTTGTGCAACAACCCATGTGGAGCTGGGTACATATTTTCAAGGGATAGCTATGCAATTCTTGATTTTTTGTTTAATTCTGTCTTAACTCTTGTTCTATACCTGTACTAGGCTGTGAGCTTTCATTTATTTTTATTAAAGCAATCATTCTGATGTAGGTCCATGGAAGAACTACCTTGATTACAGTCTACTTCATATTAAAAAATGATTTGTATTTTCTGGTAGAACACTCAACATAGCTGCCCCACTTAAAGAAAGTGAAGATGGTGAGAGAATAAGATGAACATTAGAGGTGAAGACTACTCATGTTAAATGCAATTCCAACATAAGAAAATATTAAGGCTTAACATTAAATAAATTCTATTCTTTTGGAGGGATGAGACTTCGAAATAATCCTTCACCCAAAGAAAAGCAAAAAACTAATTATTTTAAAATGTTAGTAAAATAGTGAGTGGATTGAGAGACAGTTTCCTAATGTAGATGACTTCGTTGAACAAAGCAAGGAGCCTTGTAATGAACTGAGTACATATCTGACTTATTTCTTGCTATTCTGAAACAGACCATGCTACTGATTGCAGTCTGATATCTATGACGTTCTGTGAAGCTAAAGTCCTGTTTGAATGACAGAAATGATTTTAACCTTGTCATGTGAAGATCCCCCAAGACGAAAAAAATAAGCTTGTTCCCAGGATTCTTCATATTTCATGAATTTCTCCTTAAGTTTTTCTTCCTTCTTAAACATACTGACATTATCTTGATTCAAAAGCACTTTGAGTAAAAGAGATTCATATATAGTATGACTAAATGTATGTATCTATTTTTGGTGTAGTACTGTAATATAGACTACAATCATGCAGATTTGATACACAATGATTTTTTTTTCTTTTCTTTTTTTAACCAGCAGACATTGTTTAGGGAGGGAAAGGGTGTTAGGTCATGATGTGCCATTTAAACAGCATCTCTACTGAGTCCAGTATTTTTATCTTCTGGTTGGCATTCATCTTATGACAGTATAGAATCACCAAGGCTTTAAAAGATCTCCAAGATCATCTAGTGCACCACCCACCTACCATCAGTATTTCCCCATTAAACCATGTCCCCCAGTACATCATCTGAATATTTCTTGAACATGTCCAGGGACATGACTCATTCACCTTCCTGGGCAGCCCGTTCCAGTGTCTGACCATTATTTCGGAGAACTTTTTCCCAGTATCCAACCTGAAACTCCCCTGGTGTCCAGCTACTCAAGAAACATGAGCATGGAAGGGAGAACTGCATTTGCTAAAGTACTTCTAGTTTAGCAGCTAATTATTGTTGGGATAGTCAGAATTCAATCCAAAATAAGTAAAAAGTTATTCTAGACCGCAGATTACCCCAGTGTTATCTCATGGTACCAAAGGCTTTTATTGACAGAAAGACACAAATTGTATTTTTAAACTGAAGTCAGAGGATAAGTGTAAAGTCTTTAAAGAAACTGTGTTGCAGACTGAGCTATAAAATGCTGGGATAACAGTTCATTGTAAATCTCCCTGACAGTTATGTCTGCAGTTCTAAAAGTGAACTACTGAAACAGTGATACAATAATAATAAAAGTAACACGACATAAGCCCTGAATGTACTAGATTTATGAATAGAATATTCTTTCATGAAAAGGGCACAGAAATCCCAATTAGCTATGAAGAAAAAGATTAATAGAATGTTTCATTATCCACCAATGTCACAATCACCAAGAAAATGAACTATGTGTTTCTGAAAACAATCTGATTACCCAGTAATGCTATGCTTTAAAAGGAAAAAAAAATAATAATAACCACAGTAATTTACACTTTGTTTCCATATTTTCATGTGATAAATAACATTATTTGATTAATAACATTTCATGAGAGTATGAAAGAAGCAGAAAGAGCCGTCTACAAACAGACAGATGAACAGCAAACATGAAAAGGGTTGTGCTCTTGCACTATCACCTTACGAGGATAAGAGTATCTTACAATAGTTTTCCTAATTTCTAAACATTATTCAGAAAGTTTTTAAGGATGCCTTTCACAGAACAGAATACCAGTGATTAGCTTCTTTCTGCCATTAACAGAAACTTAAGAAATTTTGGACCTCAATAATAGGGATTGAATCCTATTAATATAGACCACAATGGTGTGCTTGGGCATGTGTACCATCTCATTGATTTAAATCAGGTAACTTTTGCTTAAAATTAGATATGGGCCTAAATATTTTACTAAATAAACCTCACTGATCTAGTGAAGTGGACCAACACAATGAAAAATTTGATTCAGAAAATGTTGACCTCATCTTCATGTAGAGACTTCAGAATCAGCCTTCAACCAAGGGAAATACAGTCTTGCAGGCCATATTTCAAGATATTATGAATCTTGGTAGCAGTGCTTGTACAGAAAAGAAGCCATGTTTTCATTGTTTGGACAGAATTGAATATGAAGCAGCAAAACTCTATGTTCACATGTCATGCCATGTGAATGATATTTGACAAGGCTGAATAAGCCCTGCTAAATTAGAGAATTTCTATAATGAAAATCCAGCTTCTTCTGGGCTCTGCATTGGCCTAAGGTGTACAAAATTATTCACACAGCTTTATCAGTGTATCTGATTAGCCATTCTTTACAGCTGTTTCCTCACACTTGAGCTCCTGACAGCTGAGGCAGGTGACTAGTCCAGACTTCACATCGTGCTATGTATAACAGCAGTTACACAGTTCGCATCAGAAGTCCACAGTGCTTGGTATCTCAGAGATATGGGAAATTTTTTTTATTGCCATATTAATTGGCAGTTTCACATACTTAGGAACATGGCTCATGCAATTGAACTGCAAATCAGTACATTAAAAACAAGTTTTAAAAAGCTGCTTATGTTTACTTAGTCATTCAGAATAGCTCTCCCCAACACAGGCAGCGTTTGGAGAACTGGATGGCTCAGGAACACCAGGAGCTCAGTAAACCACATAGGGTTCAAAGGTATCAAGCAGAAAAATAAGAACAGCAACTGCCCCCCCCCAAAAGACATTCCTAAAACATGGATGGATACTGACTTAGTTGAATGAAATTATTGTTGTATAAAATACACGTGAATTCAATATGACACAAACCTGACTTAGTAGGGAGCAAATGCTGTCTTCTAAAAAATGTTGCCATAATCTGGAGAAAAAGCTGTGTGCATGAGCCTACTTTCTTTCACCAACTGTCAGTAAGTGACACATTTAAAAATATCCATAAAAACCTGCAGGGGAAGAACTTGTCTGCAGTACAGTGAATAGAAACATTCACTTTTTTCTGACTTCATTCCATGTTATTTACAGTCACCTGCAATGCACTTATCGTGAAGATAAACAGAAATAATTTCATTTTTAACAGTGACTGTTGGTTAAGATGCAAGTCTAGCAGTTTCAAAGTAATTCAAATAAAACCATCTAACAACAACAACTTGAACATGGTTATCTATCTTTCCATATTTAATATCATACATGTAGGTAGATTGATCCAAAAGTAAATCCTCCTATTTAATTATGATGCAAACAAAAATAGATACAAAGAGCACAAATAACACTATTTGTTACAGCAATTTCTCAGCCACAGAACAGCTTTTTTGTTTGTTTCAGCATGGTCACCAGCATTAGCCGATCCAAGTGGATGAACTGATAAAGATGCTCGTCATTTCATGGTGTGACAGCTGTGCAGGGCTATCCAGAGTATAGACAGTTCTCATGTCACTATCACTACCACTGAAACTCACCACCCACACTCAGTAAGCATTGATGAATGTCAATGGATGCCATTTTCTCCACATGGAGGAATTTACTTCCTCTCCTTTGCTTCACACACACTTCCAGGTCAAGATATCATTCTGTCAGACTGCCCCACTGCTGCCAGCTGTCACACAGCAACAAAATGTAACAGAATATTCATGGGAAGATTCAGCCTCTACTGCCATATCACCAACATCAACCTCTGACACTGGGGGCAAATATAATAAAATAGGAGGTATTACTTTTGCGTTAGACCTCATATATACAGTGTGTATGGTTGTTTGTTTTAAGTTTTATGCTTATGAACGACATCCAGCTCATGTCAAAAGAGTGAAAGATCTGCGAACATTACCCCCACTATGTTATCAAGGTGGCAGGCAATGACAGATCTTTAATATACATCGGATGCTTTTCTAGTGGTGATAATGCATCAACACAAATGTTTTATTAGTAAGTTCTCTCAAGCTTCTGTGCATTAAGTAAAAAACTGCATTACACTGTGCTGTAGAAGAATAAGAAGCAATTTTAAAACAAACTGACAAGGGTTATGGTGCTAAAAGCTTCACTAACTTTTACAATAAAAGGTGTTGGGTTTTTTTTGACATAAATTATGTTGCCACAGAAACCAGCATTCAGACAGTCTGAGAGCATTTTCCGTAGAATTCATGTGACCTTGAGTTTAATCAACAATTATGCATTAACTTAAAAGCTGAGAAATAATACAAAAAAGATATTCTGCCACATTCTGAGAGTTAAAAATTGTACCGCTGCAGAACAGGACTACACTTCTACAATAGTGACCTTCACTGCTGTAAATGCTATTGGAGTTACTGGTGTCTTATTAACTTCACTGGAACTGCTCATAATTGTCAGCATAGATCCATCAGTAAAACTTCAGAGGGCAAATCTTTAAGATTGAGAGAGTTGAAAGAAAATTTTGTCTTCTCTTCTTGCATTTGTGAAGGAAAAAACTCTGAATACGACTATGGCACTTCAGAAATGATTCTTAATATGTTTTGGAGAGGAAGATGGGGAGATCACTCGAGGGAGTTCTCCCTCAATAGCTTCATATTCTCTCTTACGTCCTGTAATTTCCACCCTAGGGAAGCTGGCAGAGATTGGTCCTATCTGTGAAATTTCCATAAGCGCCAAACTAAGTGCTATTAAATCCATGGAAGAGAAATTTGATGTTAAATTGGACACTTATGCTCTACAAATAGGAAAAATTGGGGGATAAAATGGAAATGCTCAAAGGAACTCATTCAGCTATGAATACTCAATACGATATTAAAAAATAAAATCTAAGGACTAATATAAGAAATCTTTCTGCTCCATTAAAAATAATGGTATTTTATATCATTAATTAGAGGCTATGGAAAACCAGTGTCAAAGCAGGTATTTTAGTAGTGTTTAGAATTGCTGTGGTTTTGTTTTTGTTTTCAAATGAAACAGTGGCATTGAAGTTGGTTTTTGAGTATTCCACTTCTACAGCACTGCAAGAAGTGCATCTAGTTGCAAAGTCACTCAGAAATATGAGTTGCCTTGTGGAGCAGTGCCTCTTCCAGTGAAGCACACTCCAATCCCACTGCTATTTCCTAAGTAAAAAACTTCTAACAATCTTATGCTTAATTCAAAAGGAAACAGAATTGGTTAAAAACACATATGTATGCTTTTGTTGAAAGCTAAACCTTTTCTTGTCTTTCTCCAATAAGTTCCTTTCAGGAAAAAGATAGATCTTGTATTCACATTTATTTTCTGATATAAAAGCACTTCTTTTCTCATTAACAATTAAAATGTAAATGTGATGATTTTTCAATAGGAAGTGCATTGACAGATTTGCTCTCTAGTCTTGAAAAACCAGAATTAGCCTGGAAAACATCTTTACAGCACCCAAGTGGGGTATAAAAGTGAGAGTTGTAATGATCAGTTACTGAATTCAAGTCCTTAGTGAAGACATAGCTCTTCTTACAATCCAAACTCAGAAACATTCATCCTTCCACTGATGTGGTCTGTCTTTCTAAACTGCACAGTTATCTTAACCCAGTGAGGTAAATAAAATGCTCTTTTTCTGATAAAAGGATAGATCATAGAAGTAAACACAAACTTTAGAAACAAGATGTTTCCCACAGTACATACATCTTAATTCTCTCATGAGATCTGCGTCTACTAAGATTTTGCTGACATTCAGTGCAGTTTCAAAAAGTACTCTCCTGTTGCAGTGGAAGTAAACGTTACAGAACATTCAGGAAACAGTCACTCTGTGAAAGAACCAGAATCCCCTAGCTGGCATTTTTTTAGGCAATATCCCATGCTTGCAGCTTGTGAAATATAGGTTCCTGTTACCTACCCTGGGCTTATAAAAGGTTGTTTGGTAACACAGTATCTTTCATACCTCCTACATTTGCAAGTTGAATTTTCCCTGTCTCCACCATCATACACTCAA